>CAJNDS010000102.1:0-577500 GCA_905221605.1 Symbiodinium natans | reverse complement strand
GGACCCGAGTAGGCTTTAGGGTTTAGGGTTTAGGGTTTGGGGTTTAGGGTTTAGGGTTTAGGCCCTTATTCAGGGTTTCGGGTCCCTTATAATCCCCTGTAAAGCAACAAGATAATTCCTGTGCAGGGCAGTGGCAACGGTTGAGGGTTTAGGGTTTAGGGTGTTTGAACATGGTGTTGAATGTTGGGGCCCCTGCGCACGAGTAGTGCCAGAAGATGTTCCATAGGTGGCCCTTGCGATCCAAGGAAAACGGTACATGGATTAGCCGCAAACACCTCCACGGAACTACTGCCTGCTGAAGAACCCAAAATAGTATAAGATAATCGTCCCTATATCGCCCTTCTAAGTACTAATCTGTTTTGAGGTTTTTTTGGGGTTCTTAAGCAAATAGTAGGGAAAATCTGCCGTTCCTCAGGTTCAACCCTGACTCCCGCGGGATGGTGAAGACAGGGAGCGTCCAGGCCCCTCTGCATCCGCCGAGATCCGTGATGCACTGGACCTAAACAAACACCCTAAGCCCTATGCCCTATACCCTAAGCCCTAAGCCCTAAGCCCTAAGCCCTAAACCCTAAACCCTTAACCCCCCCCCCCCCCCCCCCAAAAAAAAAAAACGAGATGCAGAAGGCCCTCCCTAGACTAGACCACCAGGCCGCGCTGGCGGCCAGAGGGCTCACCGTGGCCGAGCTGCCGAAGGATTTGGGGGGGTCCCAGGGATCTCTGTTTCGGCGGAAGACCTTAGGGTTTAGGGTTTAGGGGAGGAATGAGGGATCAGGGTTGCAGGGTTCAGGGTTTACGGTCTCTTGAAGAGTGCCAGGAGTGAAATGCAGCCTACCACCTAAACCCTAAACCCTAAACCCGAACACCTCTTGGGGGAATGGGGTTGAGGGTTCAGGTTTGGGGTTTAGGCATTTGGGTATATCGGTTCTTGCGACTGGCTGGCCTAGGGTTGTGTAATTGTTCAGGGACGCCCTTGCATCCCCAGATCGCACGCCCATCAGGGGTTGCCAGGATTGCCAGGCGAAACCAACAGCTGTAGATCTCCAGCAGCAGCCGAAACGCATAGGGTCGGATCCAAGAGGTTTCGGCTTTGTCCAGGGTTTGGGACTTGGTCTGCGTCAGGGTTCGGAGGGTTAGAGTGCAGATGGATGTGCGTCCTGGATTCTCCCCCACGCAGGAGTTCTTGAATGAGCTCCGTACCTGGGCTGCAAGCCTGTTGGTGTTTTGGGCTTAGGGTTTGGGGGTTTTTAGGGTTGGTGTTGAGCTTCGGGCTTCGGGTTTACAGGCTCCAGGCTTTTGGCAAAGGCCACAGAGTTGGGCTTGGGATCGGAGGTTGAAAAGCCCTCTGTGCAATCGGACACCTGGCTTCGGAAGGATTTTCCCCATGCAAAAGGACCCGAAACCCCAAGCCCCCAAAAAGAAACTGTGGCCCCCTAAAACCCCAAGCCCTGAACCCCAAAACCCTAAACTCCTCAATGCTCGCCCGCACTCAAGGTCGCGGATCTTCGGGAGAGATCTCCTTTGAGGTGGGGAAGGGGAGGGGCTTTCGGATGCAGGATTATTCCGAAGCTCGGGGGCTTGGGGTTCTCGGATTGCTCTACAGGGTTTGGGTTCATATTCTGGGGGTTAAAAGGGTTTCACGAGCCCAGAAATCCAGGCATACTGGTTCTATTTCTATAGTCTAGAGCTTGGAACATCCCCCTTTCGCCCCAAATTGAGACACGCGAAATGGAGCCAGAATCATAACTTGCCGCTCGTATCCCAATGTACCCATTGAATACAACCTGTCGCCACACAACAATAATTCATTTGAGTTGCTTGAGTCCCTAGATCACCGAAGCCCGAAACCCCAATCAATCCCCAAAGTCTAAACCCCAAAACCCCTCTAAACCCCAAACCCCTAAAACCCCTAACCCCAAACCCCAACCCTGAACCCTGAACCCTGAACCCTAAACCCCACCCCCCCCCCCCAAACCCTAAACCCCTAAACCCCTAAACCCTAAAAGCCCTAACCAAGCCCGGAAGCGAAAGCGGGGAAGGTGTGTTGTCGCCTCGGGAGGCCTTTAAAGCTCTCTTCGCAGGTGATGAGTGGCTGCCCTCAGACACTGGGTTAGGGTTTAGGGTTTAGGGTTTAGGGTTTAGGGTTTAGGGTTTAGGGTTTGGGTTGAGGGTTTAGGTTTGAGGGTTTAGTTTAGGGTTTAGGGGGCCAAGAGTAGTCACTCTTCTCCGTTTCCCATCCAAGACTCGAATATGCTGCAGGGCTTGGGGGTCATGATCCGAAAACGAGCGAGGTGCTGGTCCCCTAAATCCTCAACCGCAGCGTTGAATCTTGAACCCCCCCCATGCACTTCATGCAGCCGCCCTCCGCTATACGAAGCCTAAAGCCCCTGCACCCCCCCCCCCCCCCCCCCCCCCCCCGCCAAAGAAAACATCAAAGCCAGTAGAGCAACCCATAAGTGCCCTCTCAGTGAGCTTGAGCTGTATCCGAAGAGAGCCCTGAACGCAAAACCGAGGTCGGGCTGCGTCATGAGCTCGTTCATCGGCGTGCCGCCGCGTGCGTGAGGCGCGCGGAGCTCGGGTTGCCCAAGGCTTTCGGCCTGGCGGTACGACCAGGACCATCCAATACAAGCTCGCAGGAAGGTTTAGAGGCAGGAATGGGACTTTACGAACATAGGGGACCTTTCGAAAGACCCCCAAACAGTAGGATTCCTTTATAGTGTGCAAATCCTAAACCCTAGTGTCGCGGCTTGCTGCAGAGTGCATGGGCATTACGTAAGATCCAGTGAGGCACATGGGCAGTTTAGGGTTTAGGGTGTAGGGCGTAGGGTTTAGGGTTTAGGGTTGAGGGTGTTGGTTCATTGCATTCCTTCTCTGGTGCGTGCTGCAGCCATCAGTCTAGAAGCGCCCCGCATCTCAAGTGCTGATCTTTAAATTTTGTCTAAAGACGCCATGGCCAAGAAGACCGCAATTGGTATTGACCCTTGGCATGACAGTGAGTGACTCCTGCAAAACCCTGACTCCCATCTTGGCAACCCTAAACCCTAAACCCTAAACCCTAAACCCCAAACCCCCAAACCCTAAACCCTAAACCCGTAACCCGTAACCCGTAACCCGAACCACTCAAAACTTCGCACGGAATCTAAGGATCTTGGCACCACTTACAGCTGCGTCGGCGTTTGGAAGAACGACGGCGTCGAAATCATTGCCAATGACCAGGGAAACAGGACCACGCCGTCCTATGTGGCTTTCACCGACACTGAGCGGTTGATTGGCGACGCAGCTAAGAATCAGGTCGGGCACTCTCCGGGTTTAGTTTGTACAACGCACACGGCATGCACAGCACTCACCCGGAGGAGCCCTTGCAGCCACCCTGCGAACCCGAACTCCATGCTACTTGTAGGCTTCACACGCAATCATGTGGGCAGGTCGCGCGCAACCCGGAGAACACCGCCCATGGCCTGCACAAGTCTTGCCTTTTCTGGGTTGTGCTGTCTGAAGGTCTGCGATTGCATAGTTTGCAGAGTGGCTTTGGTCTGCAGCGTGCTGAGGTGTTCGATGCCAAGCGCCTGATTGGCCGCAAATTCCAAGATCCCATCGTGCAGGCCGACATGAAGTTGTGGCCCTTCAAGGTGGAGGCCGGTACCGGCGACAAGCCGCTCATCGTGGTCACCGTGGAGGGACAGGAGACCTCCTCCCCATCCCATCCCATCCCCAAAGCCAAGCCCGCCTCAGATCCCCTGCCTCACATAGCGCATGCCCATGCCTTCAGAGCTCTCATGAACCATCATGTGCGAGCAGCTTTTGACAGGAGAAGAAATTCCACCCGGAGGAAGTCTCTTCCATGGTGCTCCTGAAGATGAAGGAGACAGCGGAGGCGTACCTCGGCACCAAGATCAACGACGCCGTGGTGACGGTGCCGGCGTACTTCAACGACTCGCAGCGCCAGGCCACCAAAGATGCAGGCGCGCCCTCATTCTGTCACACTTGTTTGACGGAATCATGTATACTGATAGTATACTGCACACGCCATCCTTGTCTTGGCACAATGTCCTCTTTCAGTTCTGTTCACGACGTCTCCATCACAAAACCTTGACCCGTTGACAGGCACCATCTCCGGCATGAACGTGCTGCGCATCATCAATGAGCCACTTGTCTTGCCAACAAGCGGACGCTGAATCCTCAATAGCTATAAATGTACGTGTACGGTTTGGCAGATGTGTGCGCCAGCACTTAGCAAGGCCAACTGCGGCAGCCATTGCCTACGGCCTGGACAAGAAGGGCTCCGGCGAAAGGAACGTCCTCATCTATGACCCTCGGTTACACGACATAGCACGCTGTCATTCAATCGGTGCAAGGTGAAGCAGTCTGTCGCACTGTAGCTGAGCATCAAGTGGTTGAACAAGGACATGGGCGGTGGCACTTTCGATGTCTCGCTCTTGACCATCGAGGATGGAATCTTCGAGGTGAAGGCCGCTTCTTGCTAAAAGGCTCTTGTTTCCCTCAGTCCTTTTGTCGGGAGAGCCTTGCCCCCTACCTTGGTGCACAATCAGTGGGGGGCATGCAAGCCCTCGACTCAGAAACTCGTTTCGAGGCAGCGAGGTTTGTCGTAGCTTGTGGTTTTGGTGGTTGCTTGTTGCGGCTGCGCACAGAAGCTGGTCATGCAGAGGCAACAGCGGGCGACACCCATCTGGGTGGTGAGGACTTCGACAATCGCATCGTGGACTTCTGCATGCAGGACTTCAAGCAATTTGTCCGACGAGCAGTCGCAGTAGCTTGTAACAGCTTGTAGTAGTCAACAGGTCAGCTTGCCATCGGGTCTTGCTACATGTTGCTCCATCCGAGGCGAAAGAATCGCGGCAAGGACATGGCGGGCAACCAGCGGGCCCTTCGCCGTTTGCGAACACAGTGCGAGCGGGCCAAGCGAACGTTGTCTTCCTCCACCCAGGCCACCATCGAGATCGACTCCCTTTTCGAGGGCATTGACTACTCTTGCTCACTGTCCCGTGCCCGTTTCGAGGAGCTGTGCATGGACTACTTCCGCAACTCCATGGGCCCCGTGGAGAAGTGCCTGAAGGACTCTGGCATCGACAAGAAGAATGTGCACGATGTGGTGCTCGTGGGTGGCTCCACGCGCATTCCCAAGGTGCAGGCCATGATCCAGGAGTTCTTCAACGGCAAGGAGCCCAACAGGTCCATCAACCCTGATGAGGCTGTGGCCTATGGTGCCGCGGTGCAGGCTGCCATCCTGACTGGCGAGGGTTCGTCCCAGGTGCAGGACCTTCTGCTTCTGGATGTGACGCCCTTGTCCATGGGTCTCGAAACTGCCGGTGGCGTGATGACCAAGTTGATCGAGCGCAACACCACCATCCCCACCAAGAAGGCCTGCATGGACCATAGAGCTAAATTTTGCCTGTTGAGGGACGAGCCCCAAGTAGCCCTTAATGCCGCATTGATGCCTGCCTGCACGCCATGCAGTTGTTATCTCCACACCCAAACCCTCCACTGCGCTTGAACATCAAGACACATCCCCAGGCCCAGACCTTCACCACCTACGCTGACAACCAGCCGGGTGTGTTGATCCAGGTCTTTGAGGGCGAGCGAGCCATGACCAAGGACAACAATTTGTTGGGAAAGTTCCACCTGGATGGCATCCCGCCAGCCCCGCGCGGCGTGCCCCAGATCGAGGTGACCTACGACATCGATGCCAACGGCATTCTGAACGTGAGCGCTTCGGACAAGTCCACAGGAAAGTCCAACCAGATTACCATCACGAACGATCCTTGGCCAGCACCTGGCAAGTTTGCACCTTCGGTTCTTGAGCCCGTATAGCGCCCGCAAGTCCCTCACAGGAGGCAAGTATCGAGACCCTAAATGCAAAACCGCCGAGGAGAAGGGCCGTCTGTCGCAGGCCGAGATCGACCGCATGGTGCAAGAAGCAGACGCTTGGCCTGTTCTTGAGAGTTGCTTCTGCTTCCTGTCGGTTAGTGTGCCCTCAAGTTACTCGTAGCGTTTTCACTAGGTACCATTCAGGGCACCCTGAGCACACGTGAGGAGAAGTTCCGTGCCGAAGACGAGGCTAACAAGCACAAGATCGAGGCCAAGAACGGCCTGGAGAACTACTGCTTCACCATGCGCAACACCTTGAACGAGGAGAAGCTGAAGGACAAGTTCGAGGGCGGCGACAAGGAGAAGATCGAGTCGGCCGTTCAGGAGACCCTCGATTGGCTGGACAAGAACCAGCTGGCCGAGAAGGACGAGTTCGAGGCCAAGCAGAAGGAGCTCGAGGGCGTCGTGAACCCAATCATGATGAAGGTCTACCAGGCGGCCGGTGGCGGTGGCATGCCCGAGGGCGGCATGCCCGGTGGCGGCATGGGTGGCGCCGCCCCCGGAGGCGCCAGTGGCCCGACCGTTGAGGAGGTTGACTAGGCCTGAGGCCGTCGTGTGCAGCAGGAGGCCAATTCGATCGAATTAGCCTGAGAAGCAAGCAGCCTGCAAGGCACCCCTCCAGAGACCAAGGAATGCAAACCGGCACTGTACAGTGCATGCCGGGAAAAAAGGGGTTTTGTTCATGGTCGCCGTGGTCGCCGTCATTGAATGTGGTTGAACAGCAGCAGTTGTTGTGAGCAGCACCAGGTGATTCTAGTGAAGCCGGATGATCCGCAGCCCTAAGTTTTGCAGAGCAGCCCAACATCTTGCGCTGACCCCCTTCTTTCCTTTTGTCCTTAGACATGGCCAAGAAGACCGCCATTGGTATCGACTCTTGGCCTTCGTGCGAGCGCCCTCCGTTGAATATAGTGAGGTTGCAGGTTTGCACTGGAAGTCGTAGCGCAGCATCATGGTTCGATGTGATTTCATCTCAGGATCTTGGCACCACTTACAGCTGCGTCGGCGTTTGGAAGAACGACGGCGTCGAAATCATTGCCAATGACCAGGGAAACAGGACCACGCCGTCCTATGTGGCTTTCACCGACACTGAGCGGTTGATTGGCGACGCAGCCAAGAATCAGGTCGGGCACTCTCCCGGGTTAGTCTGTACAGCGCACACGGCATACTCCTGCAATCATGTGGGCAGGTCGCGCGCAACCCGGAGAACACCGCCCCTGGCCTGCCCAAGTCTTTCTTTTCTTGGTTGTGCTGTCTGAAGGTCTGCGATTGCATAGTTTGCAGAGTGGCTTTGGTCTGCAGCGTGCTGAGGTGTTCGATGCCAAGCGCCTGATTGGCCGCAAATTCCAAGATCCCATCGTGCAGGCCGACATGAAGTTGTGGCCCTTCAAGGTGGAGGCCGGTACAGGCGACAAGCCGCTCATCGTGGTCACCGTGGAGGGACAGGAGACCTCCCCATCCCATCCCCAAGGCCACGCCTCAGATCCCCTACCTCACCGTCCCGCGTAGCACAGCCCATGTCTCTATAGCTCTCATGAGCCATCGTGTGCGCTTGCGCGACGAGCGACTCTTGACAGGAGAAGAAGTTCCACCCGGAGGAAGTCTCTTCCATGGTGCTCTTGAAGATGAAGGAGACTGCGGAGGCGTACCTTGGCACCAAGATCAACGATGCCGTGGTGACGGTGCCGGCGTACTTCAACGACTCGCAGCGCCAGGCCACCAAAGATGCAGGCGCTCCCTCATTCTGTCACACCTCTTGACGGAATCGTGTATACTGTTTATATCATCCTTGTCTTGGTTCACAATGTGCCTTTTCAGTTCTGCTCACGACGCCTCCATCACAAAACCTTGGCCCGTTGGCAGGCACCATCTCCGGCATGAACGTGCTGCGCATCATCAATGAGCCACTTATCTTGCCAACAACCGGACGCTGAATCCTGAATAGCTATATACGTGTACGGTTTGGCAGACGCGTGCACCTGCACTTAGCAAGGCCAACTGCGGCAGCCATTGCCTACGGCCTGGACAAGAAGGGCTCCGGCGAAAGGAACGTCCTCATCTATGACCCTCGGTTGCACGACATAGCACGCTGTCATTCAATCGGTGCAAGGTGAAGCAGCCTGTCGCACTGTAGCTGAGCATCAAGTGGTTGAACAGGACATGGGCGGTGGCACCTTCGATGTCTCGCTCTTGACCATCGAGGATGGAATCTTCGAGGTGAAGGCCACTTTCTGCTAAGAGCTCTTGCTTCTCTCAGCCCTGAATTGGAGAGCGTTGCCCCCTACCTTGGTGCACAATCAGTGGGGGGCATGCAAGCCGTCGACTCAGAAACTCGTTTCTAGGTAGTGAGGTTTGTCGTAGCTCGTAGTTTTGGTGGTTGTTTGTTGCGGCTGCGCACAGAAGCTGGTCATGCAGAGGCAACAGCGGGCGACACCCATCTGGGTGGTGAGGACTTCGACAATCGCATTGTGGACTTCTGCATGCAGGACTTCAAGCAATTTGTCCGACGAGCAGTCGCAGTAGCTTGTAACAGCTTGTAGTAGTCAACAGGTCAGCTGCCATCGGATCTTGCTACATGTTGCTCCATCCGAGGCGAAAGAATCGCGGCAAGGACATGGCGGGCAACCAGCGGGCCCTTCGCCGTTTGCGAACACAGTGCGAGCGGGCCAAGCGAACGTTGTCTTCCTCCACCCAGGCCACCATCGAGATCGACTCCCTTTTCGAGGGCATTGACTACTCTTGCTCACTGTCCCGTGCCCGTTTCGAGGAGCTGTGCATGGACTACTTCCGCAACTCCATGGGCCCCGTGGAGAAGTGCCTGAAGGACTCTGGCATCGACAAGAAGAATGTGCACGATGTGGTGCTCGTGGGTGGCTCCACGCGCATTCCCAAGGTGCAGGCCATGATCCAGGAGTTCTTCAACGGCAAGGAGCCCAACAGGTCCATCAACCCTGATGAGGCTGTGGCCTATGGTGCCGCGGTGCAGGCTGCCATCCTGACTGGCGAGGGTTCGTCCCAGGTGCAGGACCTTCTGCTTCTGGATGTGACGCCCTTGTCCATGGGTCTCGAAACTGCCGGTGGCGTGATGACCAAGTTGATCGAGCGCAACACCACCATCCCCACCAAGAAGGCCTGCATGGACCATAGAGCTAAATTTTGCCTGTTGAGGGACGAGCCCCAAGTAGCCCTTAATGCCGCATTGATGCCTGCCTGCACGCCATGCAGTTGTTATCTCCACACCCAAACCCTCCACTGCGCTTGAACATCAAGACACATCCCCAGGCCCAGACCTTCACCACCTACGCTGACAACCAGCCGGGTGTGTTGATCCAGGTCTTTGAGGGCGAGCGAGCCATGACCAAGGACAACAATTTGTTGGGAAAGTTCCACCTGGATGGCATCCCGCCAGCCCCGCGCGGCGTGCCCCAGATCGAGGTGACCTACGACATCGATGCCAACGGCATTCTGAACGTGAGCGCTTCGGACAAGTCCACAGGAAAGTCCAACCAGATTACCATCACGAACGATCCTTGGCCAGCACCTGGCAAGTTTGCACCTTCGGTTCTTGAGCCCGTATAGCGCCCGCGATGCCCCCACAGGAGGCAAGTATCGAGACCCTAAATGCAAAACCGCCGAGGAGAAGGGCCGTCTATCGCAGGCCGAGATCGACCGCATGGTGCAAGAAGCAGACGCTTGGCCTGTTCTTGAGAGGTGCTTCTGCTTCCTGTCGGTTAGTGTTCCCTCAAGTTAGCTTTCTCACTAACGTTCAGGGCACCTTGACCACACGTGAGGAGAAGTTCCGTGCCGAAGACGAGGCTAACAAGCACAAGATCGAGGCTAAGAATGGCCTGGAGAACTACTGCTTCACCATGCGCAACACCTTGAACGAGGAGAAGCTGAAGGACAAGTTCGAGGGCGGCGACAAGGAGAAGATCGAGGCGGCCGTTCAGGAGACCCTCGACTGGCTGGACAAGAACCAGCTGGCCGAGAAGGACGAGTTCGAGGCCAAGCAGAAGGAGCTCGAGGGCGTCGTGAACCCAATCATGATGAAGGTCTACCAGGCGGCCGGTGGCGGTGGCATGCCCGAGGGCGGCATGCCCGGTGGCGGCATGGGTGGCGCCGCCCCCGGAGGCGCCAGTGGCCCGACCGTTGAGGAGGTTGACTAGGCCTGAGGCCGTCGTGTGCAGCAGGAGGCCAATTCGATCGAATTAGCCTGAGAAGCAAGCAGCCTGCAAGGCACCCCTCCAGAGACCAAGGAATGCAAACCGGCACTGTACAGTGCATGCCGGGAAAAAGGGGTTTTGTTCATGGTCGCCGTGGTCGCCGTCATTGAATGTGATTGAGCAGCAGCAGTTGTTGTGAGCAGCACCAGGTGATTCTAGTGAAGCCGGATGATCCGCAGCCCTAAGTTTTGCAGAGCAGCCCAACATCTTGCGCTGACCCCCTTCTTTCCTTTTGTCCTTAGACATGGCCAAGAAGACCGCCATCGGTATCGACTCTTGGCCTTCGTGCGAGCGCCCTCCGTTGAATATAGTGAGGTTGCAGGTTTGCACTGGAAGTCGTAGCGCAGCATCATGGTTCGATGTGATTTCATCTCAGGATCTTGGCACCACTTACAGCTGCGTCGGCGTTTGGAAGAACGACGGCGTCGAAATCATTGCCAATGACCAGGGAAACAGGACCACGCCGTCCTATGTGGCTTTCACCGACACTGAGCGGTTGATTGGCGACGCAGCCAAGAATCAGGTCGGGCACTCTCCCGGGTTAGTCTGTGCAGCGCACACGGCATACTCCTGCAATCATGTGGGCAGGTCGCGCGCAACCCGGAGAACACCGCCCCTGGCCTGCCCAAGTCTTTCTTTTCTTGGTTGTGCTGTCTGAAGGTCTGCGATTGCATAGTTTGCAGAGTGGCTTTGGCCTGCAGCGTGCTGAGGTGTTCGATGCCAAGCGCCTGATTGGCCGCAAATTCCAAGATCCCATCGTGCAGGCCGACATGAAGTTGTGGCCCTTCAAGGTGGAGGCCGGTACAGGCGACAAGCCGCTCATCGTGGTCACCGTGGAGGGACAGGAGACCTCCTCCCCATCCCATCCCCAAAGCCAAAGCCACCAGATCCCCTGCCTCACCATCCCGCATAGCCCATGCCTCCAGAGCTCTCATGAGCCATCGTGTGCACTGGCGAGACGAGCGACTCTTGACAGGAGAAGAAGTTCCACCCGGAGGAAGTCTCTTCCATGGTGCTCCTGAAGATGAAGGAGACTGCGGAGGCGTACCTCGGCACCAAGATCAACGATGCCGTGGTGACGGTGCCGGCGTACTTCAACGACTCGCAGCGCCAGGCCACCAAAGATGCAGGCGCCCCCTCATTCTGTCACACCTCTTGACGGAATCGTGTATACTGTTTATATCATCCTTGTCTTGGTTCACAATGTGCCTTTTCAGTTCTGTTCACGACGCCTCCATCACAAAACATTGACCCGTTGACAGGCACCATCTCGGGCATGAACGTGCTGCGCATCATCAATGAGCCACTTGTCTTGCCAACAAGCGCCAACAAGCGGACGCTGACTCTTGAATACGTAGCTACATACGTGTACGGTTTGGCAGACGTGTGCACCAGCACTTAGCAAGGCCAACTGCGGCAGCCATTGCCTACGGCCTGGACAAGAAGGGCTCCGGCGAAAGGAACGTCCTCATCTATGACCCTCGGCTACACGACATAGCACGCGGTCATGCAATCGGTGCAAGGTGAAGCCGTATTCCTCTCGGCAGCCTATTTGTGTACTATACTTGCCTTACTCAGAGTGGACATGCGTGGACCCATCCCCCTAAGAAACATCGAACACCGAGTGGTTGAACAGGACATGGGCGGTGGCACCTTCGATGTCTCGCTCTTGACCATCGAGGATGGAATTTTCGAGGTGAAGGCCGCTTCTTGCCAAAAGGCTCTTGTTTCTCTCAGTCCTGAATTGGAGAGCCTTGCCATTGGAGAGCTTTGCCCCCTACCTTGGTGCACAATCAGTGGGGTGCATGCAAGCCCTCGACGCAGAAACTCGTTTCTAAGTAGCGAGGTTTGTCGTAGCTTGTAGTTTTGGTGGTTGTTTGTTTGTTGCGGCTGCGCTCAGCAGCTGGTCATGCAGAGGCAACAGCGGGCGACACCCATCTGGGTGGTGAGGACTTCGACAATCGCATTGTGGACTTCTGCATGCAGGACTTCAAGCAATTTGTCCGACGAGCAGTCGCAGTAGCTTGTAACAGCTTGTAGTAGTCAACAGGTCAGCTGCTATCGGATCTTGCTACATGTTGCCCCATCCGAGGCGAAAGAATCGCGGCAAGGACATGGCGGGCAACCAGCGTGCCCTTCGCCGTTTGCGAACACAGTGCGAGCGGGCCAAGCGAACGTTGTCTTCCTCCACCCAGGCCACCATCGAGATCGACTCCCTTTTCGAGGGCATTGACTACTCTTGCTCACTGTCCCGTGCGCGTTTCGAGGAGTTGTGCATGGACTACTTCCGCAACTCCATGGGCCCCGTGGAGAAGTGCCTGAAGGACTCTGGCATCGACAAGAAGAATGTGCACGACGTGGTGCTGGTGGGCGGCTCCACGCGCATTCCCAAGGTGCAGGCCATGATCCAGGAGTTCTTCAACGGCAAGGAGCCCAACAGGTCCATCAACCCTGATGAGGCTGTGGCCTACGGTGCCGCGGTGCAGGCTGCCATCCTGACTGGCGAGGGTTCGTCCCAGGTGCAGGACCTGCTGCTTCTGGATGTGACGCCCTTGTCCATGGGTCTGGAAACTGCCGGTGGCGTGATGACCAAGTTGATCGAGCGCAACACCACCATCCCCACCAAGAAGGCCTGCATGGACCAGAGCCCCAAGTAGCCCTTGATGCCTGTCTCCACTCCATGCAGTTATCTCCACACCCAAACCCTCGACTGTCCTTGAACATGAAACCGGTTGCCAAGAACACATCCCCAGGCCCAGACCTTCACCACCTACGCTGACAACCAGCCGGGTGTGTTGATCCAGGTCTTTGAGGGCGAGCGAGCCATGACCAAGGACAACAATTTGTTGGGAAAGTTCCACCTGGATGGCATCCCGCCAGCCCCGCGCGGCGTGCCCCAGATCGAGGTGACCTACGACATCGATGCCAACGGCATTCTGAACGTGAGCGCTTCGGACAAGTCCACAGGAAAGTCCAACCAGATTACCATCACGAACGATCCTTGGCCAGCACCTGGCAAGTTTGCACCTTCGGTTCTTGAGCCCGTCTAGTGCCCGCGATGCCCCCACAGGAGGCAAGCATCGAGACCCTAAATGCAAAACCGCCGAGGAGAAGGGCCGTCTATCGCAGGCCGAGATCGACCGCATGGTGCAAGAAGCAGACGCTTGGCCTGTTCTTGAGAGGTGCTTCTGCTTCCTGTCGGTTAGTGTTCCCTCAAGTTAGCTTTTTCGCTAACGTTCAGGGCACCTTGACCACACGTGAGGAGAAGTTCCGTGCCGAAGACGAGGCTAACAAGCACAAGATCGAGGCCAAGAATGGCCTGGAGAACTACTGCTTCACCATGCGCAACACCTTGAACGAGGAGAAGCTGAAGGACAAGTTCGAGGGCGGCGACAAGGAGAAGATCGAGGCGGCCGTTCAGGAGACCCTCGATTGGCTGGACAAGAACCAGCTGGCCGAGAAGGACGAGTTCGAGGCCAAGCAGAAGGAGCTCGAGGGCGTCGTGAACCCAATCATGATGAAGGTCTACCAGGCGGCCGGTGGCGGTGGCATGCCCGAGGGAGGCATGCCCGGTGGCGGCATGGGCGGCGCCGCCCCCGGAGGCGCCAGTGGCCCGACCGTTGAGGAGGTTGACTAGGCCTGAGGCCGTCGTGTGCAGCAGGAGGCCAATTCGATCGAATTAGCCTGAGAAGCAAGCAGCCTGCAAGGCACCCCTCCAGAGACCAAGGAATGCAAACCGGCACTGTACAGTGCATGCCGGGAAAAAAGGGGTTTTGTTCATGGTCGCCGTGGTCGCCGTCATTGAATGTGGTTGAACAGCAGCAGTTGTTGTGAGCAGCACCAGGTGATTCTAGTGAAGCCGGATGATCCGCAGCCCTAAGTTTTGCAGAGCAGCCCAACATCTTGCGCTGACCCCCTTCTTTCCTTTTGTCCTTAGACATGGCCAAGAAGACCGCCATTGGTATCGACTCTTGGCCTCCGTGCGAGCGCCCTCCGTTGAATATAGTGAGGTTGCAGGTTTGCACTGGAAGTCGTAGTGCAGCATCATGGTTCGATGTGATTTCATCTCAGGATCTTGGCACCACTTACAGCTGCGTCGGCGTTTGGAAGAACGACGGCGTCGAAATCATTGCCAATGACCAGGGAAACAGGACCACGCCGTCCTATGTGGCTTTCACCGACACTGAGCGGTTGATTGGCGACGCAGCCAAGAATCAGGTCGGGGACCGGGCAATCCGAAATGCTGCAATGCCCCCGACAATCTAAGGCACTGCGTGATGATAGGGTCATAAACCTTCAAATACGCCGCCGGAAACGTTTCAGGCAGGCACTCTCCCGGGTTAGTCTGTACAGCGCACACGGCATACTCCTGCAATCATGTGGGCAGGTCGCGCGCAACCCGGAGAACACCGCCCCTGGCCTGCCCAAGTCTTTCTATTCTTGGTTGTGCTGTCTGAAGGTCTGCGATTGCATAGTTTGCAGAGTGGCTTTGGCCTGCAGCGTGCTGAGGTGTTCGATGCCAAGCGCCTGATTGGCCGCAAATTCCAAGATCCCATCGTGCAGGCCGACATGAAGTTGTGGCCCTTCAAGGTGGAGGCCGGTACAGGCGACAAGCCGCTCATCGTGGTCACCGTGGAGGGACAGGAGACCTCCTCCCCATCCCATCCCCAAAGCCAAAGCCACCAGATCCCCTGCCTCACCATCCCGCATAGCCCATGCCTCCAGAGCTCTCATGAGCCATCGTGTGCACTGGCGAGACGAGCGACTCTTGACAGGAAAAGAAGTTCCACCCGGAGGAAGTCTCTTCCATGGTGCTCCTGAAGATGAAGGAGACTGCGGAGGCGTACCTCGGCACCAAGATCAACGATGCCGTGGTGACGGTGCCGGCGTACTTCAACGACTCGCAGCGCCAGGCCACCAAAGATGCAGGCGCTCCCCTCATTCTGTCACACTTTTTTGACGGAATCATGTATACTGATAGTATGCTGCACACGTCATCCTTGTCTTGGCACAATGTGACCCGTTGGCAGGCACCATCTCCGGCATGAACGTGCTGCGCATCATCAATGAGCCACTTATCTTGCCAACAAGCGGACGCTGAATCCTGAATAGCTATATACGTGTACGGTTTGGGAGATGTGTGCACCTGCACTTAGCAAGGCCAACTGCGGCAGCCATTGCCTACGGCCTGGACAAGAAGGGCTCCGGCGAAAGGAACGTCCTCATCTATGACCCTTGGTTACACGACATAGCACGTGGTCACTCAATCGGTGCAAGGTGAAGCAGTCTGTCGCACTGTAGCTGAGCATCAAGTGGTTGAACAAGGACATGGGCGGTGGCACTTTCGATGTCTCGCTCTTGACCATCGAGGATGGAATCTTCGAGGTGAAGGCCGCTTCTTGCTAAAAGGCTCTTGTTTCCCTCAGTCGGGAGAGCCTTGCCCCCTACCTTGGTGCACAATCAGTGGGGGGCATGCAAGCAGTCGACTCAGAAACTCGTTTCTAGGTAGCGAGGTTTGTCGTAGCTTGCAGTTTTGGTGGTTGTTTGTTGCGGCTGCGCGCAGAAGCTGGTCATGCAGAGGCAACAGCGGGCGACACCCATCTGGGCGGTGAGGACTTCGACAATCGCATTGTGGACTTCTGCATGCAGGACTTCAAGCAACTTGTCCGACGAGCAGTCGCAGTAGCTTGTAACAGCTTGTAGTAGTCAACAGGTCAGCTGCCATCGGGTCTTGCTACATGTTGCCCCATCCGAGGCGAAAGAATCGCGGCAAGGACATGGCGGGCAACCAGCGGGCCCTTCGCCGTTTGCGAACGCAGTGCGAGCGGGCCAAGCGAACGTTGTCTTCTTCCACCCAGGCCACCATCGAGATCGACTCCCTTTTCGAGGGCATTGACTACTCTTGCTCACTGTCCCGTGCCCGTTTCGAGGAGCTGTGCATGGACTACTTCCGCAACTCCATGGGCCCCGTGGAGAAGTGCCTGAGGGACTCTGGCATCGACAAGAAGAATGTGCACGACGTGGTGCTGGTTGGCGGCTCCACGCGCATTCCCAAGGTGCAGGCCATGATCCAGGAGTTCTTCAACGGCAAGGAGCCCAACAGGTCCATCAACCCTGATGAAGCTGTGGCCTACGGTGCCGCGGTGCAGGCAGCCATCCTCACTGGCGAGGGTTCGTCCCAGGTGCAGGACCTGCTGCTTCTGGATGTGACGCCCTTGTCCATGGGTCTGGAAACTGCCGGTGGCGTGATGACCAAGTTGATCGAGCGCAACACGACCATCCCCACCAAGAAGGCTTGCATGGGGCCATAGTGTTAAATTTTGCCTGTTGAGGACGAGCCCCAAGTAGCGCTTGACACGGCATGCAGCTGTTATCTCCACACCCAAACCCTCCACTGCACTTGAACATCAAGACACATGCCAAGGCCCAGACCTTCACCACCTACGCTGACAACCAGCCGGGTGTGTTGATCCAGGTCTTTGAGGGCGAGCGAGCCATGACCAAGGACAACAATCTGTTGGGAAAGTTCCACCTGGATGGCATCCCGCCAGCCCCGCGCGGCGTGCCCCAGATCGAGGTGACCTACGACATCGACGCCAACGGCATTCTGAACGTGAGCGCTTCGGACAAGTCCACAGGAAAGTCCAACCAGATTACCATCACGAACGATCTTTGGCCAGCACCTGGCAAGTTTGCACCTGCGGTTCTTGAGCCCGTATATTGCCCGGCAACACGCATCGAGACCCCAAATGCAAAACTGCCGAGGAGAAGGGCCGTCTATCGCAGGCCGAGATCGACCGCATGGTGCAAGAAGCAGAAGCTTGTCCTATTCTTGAGAGTTACTTCTGCTTCCTGTCGGTTAGTGTGGCCTCAAGTTACTCGTAGCGTTTTCATTAAGCACCATTCAGGGCACCCTGAGCACACGTGAGGAGAAGTTCCGTGCCGAAGACGAGGCTAACAAGCACAAGATCGAGGCCAAGAACGGCCTGGAGAACTACTGCTTCACCATGCGCAACACCTTGAACGAGGAGAAGCTGAAGGACAAGTTCGAGGGCGGTGACAAGGAGAAGATCGAGGCAGCCGTTCAGGAGACCCTTGACTGGCTGGACAAGAACCAGCTGGCCGAGAAGGACGAGTTCGAGGCCAAGCAGAAGGAGCTCGAGGGCGTCGTGAACCCAATCATGATGAAGGTCTACCAGGCGGCCGGTGGCGGTGGCATGCCCGAGGGCGGCATGCCCGGTGCTGACATGGGCGGCCCCCCCGGAGGCGCCAGCGGCCCGACCGTTGAGGAGGTTGACTAGGCCCGAGGCCGTCGTGTGCAGCAGGAGGCCAATTCGATCGAATTAGCCTGTGCAAGGCACCCCTCCAGAGACCAAGGAATGCAAGCCGGTACTGTACAGGGCATCGCTGCAAAGTGTTACCGCTGCCGCCTTGCTTCAACCATCCTCCAACCCCTAAACGCTAAACCCAAAAACTTCGTCACTGGAGCCTCTCAGTTCACCGTCGTCACTCTCCGAAGCAGGAGCCCCTAAACCCTGCATTCCCTGAACCTTGAACCTCGAACCTCAAGCCCGAAAAATCCTGCAACCTGGGCGCCCGAACGTCGGTGACTCCCGTCTAGGTTTGTCAGCCAGCCTTCATCTCCTAGACCCAGGAAACCCCTGAGCCCCCAGAGCAACTGCAGAGGGTGCAAGCCTCAGGAATAGTAAATGATGGAGCTCAGCACTCAAATGCTCTTGACCCGGAAAAGGGTTCACCTTGCGTAAGAAGTCCCTACACAACAACTCCCTAAACCCTAAGACCCTAAACCCCAAACCCCTGAGCCCTAAACCCCAAACCCCAAACCCCTAACCCCTAACCCCTAACCCCTAACCCCTAACCCCTAAACCCCTAAACCCCTAAACCCCTAAACCCCTAAACCCTAAACCCTAAACCCTACACCCTAAACCCTAAACCCTAAACCCTAAACCCTATCCCCAAACCCCAAGACCCCCCCCCCCCCCTGGCAGGCTCCAGCACTGCAAGCCTTTGCCGGGCATCGTTTAACAGAGGAAAAAGAGGGGGGGCGGCCGGTTCAGGGTTCAGGGTTCAGGGTTTAGGGTCTAGGTTCTAGGGTTTAGGGTTTAGGGTTTGGGGTTCAGAATTTAGGGTTTGGGGTTTGGAGTTCACGGTTTGGGGGCGCAGGGTTTGGGGTTCAGGGTTCAGGGTTCGTCCTTTAGGGTTTAGGGTTTAGTAGGGATGAGCTTCGGACCGTATACCCAGGCCTTAGGGTTCAGGGCCCAGGGTGTCACATGGGGGTTACGAAAATAGCGGACCCCCAACATAGCTCCCCCAAATAGTAGGATCCCCTTATAATCCGGACCCCAAGAAGGTGCCCCGAATTTCGGAAACCCTCCATATCAGGACTTAGGGTTTAGGGTTTAGGGTTTAGGGTTTAGGGTTTAGGGTTCGCGGATCTTCGGGATGTCCTCCGTCTGTCTGCCCACACAAGATGACAAGAAGAGCACATTAAGGCGCTGAGGGAGGCTCAGCCATCCTGCGAGCGGCATCGCAGCTGTTTGCCGGGTTTGGGGCTTAGGGTATATATACACATAAAATTATAGATATTATATGTGATCTCTCTTTATATATATATATACTATATATATATATATAGATAGATATGTGTGTGTGTGTAATATATATATATATATATACATATATATATATATATATATGCATATATATATATATATGTATATGTATGTATATGTATGTATGTATGTATGTATGTATGTATAAATGAATGTTTGTGTGCATGTTCATGTGCGTGTACATGTGCATGTTCATGCACACGCGTATACTACATACTCCTGCATGCGGCACATATTCGCATGCACGTGCTTCACGCTTGGCCCGTATAAGGGTATGAGGATACAGGCTTGCTCCTTGTATCAACCCCTAAACCCTAAACCCTAAACCCCAAACATTGGGGATATGTGGTTTTGGGCTTTGGTGGCGGGAACCGGTGACCTGTTCCGCTCTTCGGGCTCCAAACACGAAGCTTGAAGGCTTCTGGTCAATCCTCAGCCCGATAAGGGGGTTTCTGAAATTCGGGGTACCTTGTTGGGGTCCTTCTTATAAGAGAATCCTACTATTGGGGGGCCTATATGAGGGGGCCCCCAATTTTCGTAAACCACCACAAGTCCGGCCCCTCGAACTTGGAAGGCATGCGCGAACCTGCAACAAAGAGGGCGTAGAGATTAAACCCCTTGTGGATGCCGGATCTTGGTCCGTCGGCCCTAGGCCCTAGGCCCTAAACCCTAAACCCTAAACCCTAAACCCTAAACCCTAAACCCTAAACCCTAAACCCTAAACAGCTTGGGGAGCACCGGGGCCTCCTCGATGGCATGCGAGCCTCACCTGGACCTGCACTGGCGGCCCGGGTGGAGGACCCGGGATGTTCGAATGAGGGTTTAGGGGTTAGGGTTTAGGGTTTAGGGTTACGGTTTAGGGTTTAGTTTTTAGGGTTTAGGGTTCAGTGTTCAGGGTTTAGGATGTAGGGCTTGGGGCTTCGGGCTTAGGGGCTTAGGGGCTTAGGGGCTTAGGGGCTTAGGGGCTTAGGGCCTAGGGGCTTAGGGGCTTAGGGGCTTTGAGCTGAGGGCTTCGGAAGTTTCAGAAGTTTTGGGTTTAGGAGTTTAAGAAGCCGAGGATTCCCGAAGCTTAGGAAGTTGAGGGTCTAGAACGGTTGAGGGTGTAGGCTTTAGGAAGTTTCGGAAGGTCAGGGTTTAGGGTTTGCATGGGCTTGGGGGGCCCTTGGGGACTGGGGGTTTCAGCACAGGGAGTGCAGCAGAGGCCTCCGCCTTGAAATGGCTCCGCCAGGATGGACCCCTAAACCCCCCCCACAAAAGACCCGAAAGAATGTACGTGTTCATGTATATACACACAGTCTCTCTTCTTTATACACTGTTGGCCTGTGTTCTCTGTGAAAAAAACTCTTATACAAATATATATATATATATATATATATATATATGCATATTTATTCGTGTTGTATTGGTTGTATGGTTTAGCAACCCTAAACCCTAAACCCTAAACCCTAAACCTCAAACCTCAAACCCTAAACCCTGAACCCTAAACCCTAAGCCTCAAACCCTAAACCCTAAACCCTAAACCCTAAACCCTAAACCCTAAACCTCAAACCCTAAACCCCAAACCCTAAACCCTTAGACCCCAAGCTGTAAACCGAGAAGCACTACGGCAGCTCGCGCGCGCTCCAGGCGGCGCTGGACGGCCGCATGGCCTGAGAAGATGGGCTGCGGGGCTTTCGTTGCGCTATGTATCCGTTGTTTGAGTTTATGAGTTTTTTTTTTTTACTTTTGTACATATATACATACATACATACGTACATACATACATACATACATACATACATAATTACATACATACTTACATACATACATACATACATACATACATACATACATACATACACACATATATATATATATATTCATCTTTTTATGGGGCTTGGGGTTTAGGGTTCTTAGGGTTTCTAGGGTCTATAGGGTTTAGGGTTATTGGGGCTCGTAGGGTTTATACAGGTTGAGGGGCTCAGGGATTTTTAGGGTTTTTCGGGTTCTTGGGGTTTATGGAGGTTATAGGGTTTAGAGGGTTTGGGCACTAGGGTTTAGGGATAGGGTTTTGAAGTTTATGGGGTAGTTTATGGGGATCGGGGTTTAGGTCTTGCATAGGGCTTTGTTGATTGAGCCAGCAGGATCACACTCAACGCAGAACGGCCCAGCAGCGCCCTCTTCAGCCGAGGCGGTGGCTACGCCTCGCCGCCGGACGCTCGACAGGACGCGGACGCGGGATTCAAGGACTTGTGGCCCTCAACTTCGGAGTACACTTGGGATGTTCCCCCTGATACTAGCAGTCCTTCACAGGGATGGTAATACCCTGTCTAACCCCTATTAAGGACTGTGAGTAGTAGAAGGGGGGAACATCCCGAGTTGTGATTCTCCTGCTGATGGTGATGTTGATTGCTGGTCGCCAGAGAAGACCATGCACAGGGGCCAGCTGAGGTTTAGTGTCCTTGCTCGCCATCCCCTTCCTCGTCTTCTTTTTTTGCATCTAGTTTATCATGATCATTTTTGTGGAGTAGGGGGGGGGGGTCTTGTGAGATCCGGATTTCCCTGAAAGAACGGCTTCAGTCCAGTCACCCCTCAAACCTCTAGGCCTGAACGCCCGAGACCTCTACACTCTACAGGCCGAAGCCCCATAAACTCCCCTTCAGTCCGAGAGTCGTAAGGCCCGAACACCCTAACCGCTAAACCCCATAAAACCCTAAACTCGCAAACCCTAAACCCCCTAACCCCCTAAACCCCTCAACCCTCTACCGTAAACTCCAAAAAGTTGGAACATCCTTCTCCCCATACCCCCCAAAGGTACACTAAAGGGAATACCAGCTCGAAGCATCCTTTAAGCATGTTCCAACTTCCTGGAGTTCCTAAACCCTAAACCCTCAACCCCCTAAACCCTAAACCCTAAACCCTAAACCCTAAACCCTAAAAACTAAAAACCCTAAACCCTAAACCCTAAGCCCTAAACCCTAAACCCCGAACCCTAAACCCTTTGCTTGAGGACCCACTTGCAGACTCTACGCCGTCCGTCCTCCAGGATGAGGGCGACAGCAGCCGCGTGGCCGTTGGCCGTTCGGGGTTTCAGGGCCGGGAATGGGTTTAGGGTTTAGGGTTTAGGGTTTAGGGTTTAGGGTTTAGGGTTTAGGGTTTAGGGTTTAGGGTCTAGGGTCTAGGGTCTAGGGTCTAGGGTTCATCGGGTAGTTTAGGCTTGAGGAAGTCAGCCCTTGAGGGTTAGGGTTGAGGTTGTGTAGGGTTGAGGGTGTTGAGGTTCCGGGTTTCTCGGATGCCCTCGCGACTCAAGCCCATCGCCAAAGGCCCGGGCAGCCTCCGCCACCTGCCTCCAAGCACCGCGGCGCCGCAACCTCGGGCACCTGGGCTACCGCAGGCAGGCGCTGGCTTTTCGGGTTTGGGGTTTAGGGTTTCAGGTTTAGGGTTTAGGGTTTGGGGTTTAGGGTTTGCCAGTTGTCAGCCTAAACCCTAAATTTGACGCCCTGAGCCCTAACCCCTTCATGCAAACCCCTAAACCCCAAGCCTTCGACTCTAAACAGACTGCGCAAGATGAAGCCCAAGACCTCCAGTCCGGAACCTCAACCTTGAACCGCCCCAAGGGCGGATTGGTCCGGGATTTGTAGGCTTCTGTTTGGGGGGCATGGGGTTAGGCTCTTCCCCCTAGCTAAAAGCAGTTGCGTACCCCACTCGGCAGTTTCAATGAAAGAAAATCCCCCCACTCTTGCTCCCTGCCATACTGTTCTGCCACACGATGCACGTCCAACGGAGACAAAAGAGCCCAGTCCAAAAGCGACGAGCCCAAAAGCGACGCCAGCTTCGCATTTGGCGAACCCGTCCAAAAGGGACAACAATGTTATATGTGGCGAACACAGACATCGAGCAGAGAAACGCCTGGTCCGGGTCGTGGGCACCGGCGCGGGCGAGCACGCGCTCGCGCGACCCCCCCCGCTTGCCCCTGCACGTTGGAGCCCCTGAGTGTTGACACACTGGACAAGATCCCTCAGGACCTTGTTTTGGGGCGTTGGTAGCCCAGTGGTCCCCTTTACCCCTTTTTTGGTTTATGCTTTCCCTTATTATAAGATAACCACCCCAAACCAGGGGGGCCCATATCATAGTATGGTTACTGGGTTGCCATGGGGGTCTCTTCGAAGCCCAGGGAGGCCTTAAAGAACAGAAGAACCGGGGCAGGTGGCCTCCGAACTCGAGGAGGCCGAAGAGCTTCTTGGACCAGAGCCCTGAACCTTTAGTGTTTAGGGTTTAGGGTTTAGGGTTTAGGGTTTAGGGGTGTTTCGGGTTCTAAGGGTTTAAGGGATTGAAGGGAGGGTTAAACTAGGATTTAGTGTCACAAGCTGCCGGAATCAACCATTGCTGGCTGGTACGGGCCATTGGGTTGGGTGGCAATTTAGCCCGAAACCCTAAACGCTCAACCCTAAACCCTAAACCCTAAACCCTAAACCCTAAACCCTAAACCCTAAAACCTAAACCCTAAACCCTAAACCCTAAACCCTAAACCCTAAACCCTAAACCCTAAACCCTGTGGAGCAGTCTATCCCCAGGTGGCTCTTGGGGTGCCCTGACAAAAAGTCAACGAAAGCGCCCTTGGGATCCCATCTTCCGGTCGTGGAGGGTTGGGTTTAGGGTTTAGGGTTTAGGGTTTAGGGTTTAGGGTTTAGGGTTTAGGGTTTAGGGTTTAGGGTTTAGGGTTTAGGGTTTAGGGTTTAGTTTAGGTTTAGGGTTTAGGGTTTAGGGTTTAGGGTTTAGGGTTAGGGTTTAGGGTTCAGTTCAGGGTTCAGGGTTCAGGGTTCAGGGTTCAGGGTTTCAGGGTTGAGGCTTTTGAGGGGCTTTGGGCTGGGAGTCGTAACCATGAGTATTCGGGGTCCCCTGGCCTTAAGGGGGATGAGGACCCTTCATCTTATTCCCCTACAATCCCCTAGATAACCGGTATGTATACCTTAAATAGTCCCTATATACCTAACCCCCGAGTAAAGGAGCCCGCGCTCCCCTTTCTGTGTGAGAACCCCAAGGTTCCGCAGCCTCCAGCAGGCCAAAGTAGCGGAGCGCCTCCAGCCGCTCGAGAGATTTTTGGGGTTCTGTCTCATTATATTTTTTTTGGTTTTGGGGTGGTTAGCGTTTAGGGTTTCGGGTTTAAGGGTTTAAGGGTTTAAGGGTTTAAGGGTTTAAGGGTTTAAGGGTTTAAGGGTTTAAGGGTTTAAGGGTTTTAAGGGTTTAAGGGTTTAAGGGTTTAAGGGTTTAAGGGTTTAAGGGTTAAGGGTTGAGGGTTTTTTGGGTTTGGGGTTTAGCTTTGGGGTGGGGAGCGGGGCCACGTTTGTACAGCGCGACGCAGCTAGAGACATGTGGACCTAGCTGCGCGATGCAAGTGGGAGTGGTTTTTTATTTAAATTTTTTCTTGTTTAAAGAGACGGCGCTTGTTTGCTGCCGACTCGGCCAAGGAGGCTTGCGTGCAGGTCCTCGTGGGGGGGAGGGGCGGCTTCCAAAATGACGTTCCGGGAAGTGGATTGTGCAACGAAGGGGGCACTCTGAATATAAGATCATCGTAACCAGGCGTCGGTTGGGATGTTCCCCCTTTATTCCAACAGTCCTTAACAGGGATTATAGTACCCCCCCCTATTCTAATCCCTCTTAAGGGCAGCATCCCAACCCCCAGCTGTAAATGGCAGGGCGATCACCTACTCATTTGTAGGGTTACAGGCACCCTCAGCTCCCCAAAATCCAACCCCCAACCCCCAACCCCCTAACCCCCTAACCCCCTAACCCCCTAACCCCCTAAACCCTAAACCCTAAACCCTAAACCCTAAACCCTAAACCCTAAACCCTAAACCCTAAACCCTAAACCCCAAACCCCAAACCCCAAACCCCAAACCCCAAACCCTAAACCCTAAACCCCAGACCCGACACCCCAAACCCTAAACCCTAAACCCCAAGACCTAAACCGCGAACCCTCACCCAGGTCGCAGATCTGCGCCGGGCGCCGGCGCGTCGCTGCGGCGGAAGGCAGCCACAGGCCTCCTGTTAGGGTTCAGGGTTTAGGGTTTAGGATAGGGGTTTGAATTTTAGGGTTTAGGGTGTAGGGTGTAGGGTTTAGGGTTTAGGGTTTAGGGTTGCAAAATCCATAAAGGACCAAACGGGACTTTAGGGTTTAGCTTAGGGGCCTAAGGGCTCGGGCGCAGGATTGCAAAGAGCCGGACAACAAGAGAGGGGTTTCCCTCTTGCTTGCCAGGTCATGTGGGGAAGCCTCTTTGGGGGTTGGGGCAGGGGGTGGGGCTGATGGAAGTGTAGTATTTGGGGGCTCAAACGTTCAAGTTAGGGTTCAGGAATAGACGTCGTGGGTTTGGAGTTTAGGGTTTGGTTTTAGGGTTTACGGCTTCCTAGGGTGCCAGGGGGGCTTAGGAGTAGAAATCTGGGTTGGCATTCTTGCCAACCGCCACTGTCTGTAAATGCTTGCAAAAAAAGGTAAGCAGGTGTGTATATACACAGATAACACACACATATATATATATATATATATATGTATACATATATATATATACATATATATATATATACATATATATATATAGAGATGTACATATATATATATGTGTATGTATTTATGAGCACCTGCACCCTAATCCCTACAAGGCTAAGCCCGAAAAGCCCGCCAGGGTCAAGTCCAAGCCGAAGTTGCAGGTGAAGCTGGGCCCCTCGGTGGCAGCCGGATTTTGGGTTTTGGGTTGAGGGTTGAGGGTTGAGGGTTTAGGGTGTTAGGGTTAGGATTTCACGGCCTTGGGGCTTGACTTAAACCCTATAAACCCCAAAACCCCAAACCCCAAAACCCCAAACCCCAAAAACCCCAAACCCCAAACCCCACCCTCATCGCCCCCCTGGGAGCCCAAAGGTGCGGTGTCGCAAAGCGAGCGGCAGCAAGGGGTGCGCGAGCCGCTTGCGGAGAGGGTGCCTTGGGCTTAGGGTGGGAGAGTTTAGGTCTCATGGTTCCGTTCGAAACCCTAAGCCCCAAAGCCCCAAACCCCAAACCCCAAACCCCAAACCCTTAAACCCTCAACCCTCAACCCTAAACCCTAAACCCTAAACCCTAGACCTGTTTTTTCTTTTGGGTTCCGGGTTCCCTTGTAAACAAGTACCCTCCAAACAGTGTACCATGGTTACAATGTTGCTACATGGGGGGCCATCAACCCTCAACAAAAACCCTAAACCCTCAAGGGCTAATTAAACCCTAAACCCTAAACCCTGAACACTGAACCCTAAACCCTAGCATATGAGCCCCGTCGCTCTCATTATAGGGGTCCTGAAGGGAAGGGGGGTTCAGGGGTATGCACTGCTCCCTAAGGCTTCCCTAAGCTTCCTAAGGCTCCCTAGCTACCTACCCCCCATGAACCCCCCTCACCCTAAACCCTAAACCCGAAACCCGAAACCCGAAACCCTAAACCCTAATCCCCCCAAGAGCCCTCGAATCTCAGGTGCTCCTGGACACCCTGCGGGGCCTCTGCGAGGCGCCAGGAACGGCTCTGAAGGTCCAGCTGGTCGAGCAGGCGAGGAACCCCGACCCCCCCCCAAAAAAAATGAAAAATTATATATATATATATATATATAAATATAAAAATAAATATGAATATAAATATAAATACGAATATAAATATAAATATAAAATAAATATAAATATAAATATAAATATAAATATAAATATAAATATAAATATAAATATAAATATAAATATAAACAATTATAAAAATAAATAAACAAAAAAAAGTAAATATATGTATATATATATATATACGTATATATACAAACTTTTACTAGGGTTTGGGGGTTTAGGGGTTTTAGAGGTTTATGGGTCAAGGTTTAGGGTCTTGAGGTTTAGGTTTAGGGTTTCAGGGTTTCGGGTTCGGGGTTTACAAGCCAAACACACCTGAAAATCCTACTGCACAAAATGCAGACCCCAAAGCCTTAGAAACACCCTAAAACACTAGAGGCACGCTAACACCCCAAACCCTCTGCCTGTGGTAGGCGCGGCGTCCTAAACCCCAAACCCGAAACCAAACAGGGCGTCCGGTTTTTAGTCTGGGGCCGTGGCTGTTTAGCCAAAGCCCCCCTTCGGGTTTCGGCCATGCAGGTTTGATAATATACACCCCAGGCAGAGAAGGCTTCTTGCAGTTCTAAGGGCCCCTAATCGAATTAAGGTTTCAAGGTTCTTCAAGGATACCTGACGGCAGTAAGCTGCCAGATCTGGGGGTGCTTGCCGTGGCGCAGACTGTGCCTGGTAGTGGAGAAGGAGTCTCCACAACCCTGAACCCTAAACCCTAAACCCTAAACCCCAGACCCCAAACCCTAAACCCTAAACCCTGTCGGGTCGATGCCCCGGCATGCAGGTGTTGCTCGCCGCGGAAGAGTTCCTGTTTAAGGGGCGCCACGAGGTCAGGACCGAGAGGAGGGGTTTGGGGTTCATGGGGTTCGTTTAGGGTTTGGAGGTTTAGGTGCCGGGTTTGCGGGATTAGGGTTCACGGGGTTGACAGGGTTTGAGTTTGTGCATGAAGTTTGGACGGGGCTTGGACAGGCACTTCCTTACCCAGCCCTAATACAAATCCATTCGTTCTAGACGCTATACAATTTAAGGTTCCTTGTCCCATAAGCCCAAAACCCTGCTTCGTGGAAGGCCGTCTCCGAACTAGGCTTGCCGGAGGCGTCGGAGAAACCAGGCGCCCGAAGCGGGTTTATGGGATGCAGGGTTTAGGGTTTGGTTAAACCCTAAACCCTAAACGCCCTAAACCCTAAACCCTAAACCCTAAACCCTAAACCCTAAACCCTAAACCCTAAACCCTAAACCCTAAACCCCTGACAGCTCGAAGCCCTTCAGCAGATAGGCTTCCGGGCCGCCAGGGGGCGGCGCAGGGTTGTTCGGGCCCGCAGAGGGCTGAGGGTTTTAGGGTTTCAGGGGTTTAGGGTTTAGGGCTAGGGTTTAGGGCTAGGGTTTAGGGTTTAGGGTTTAGGTTTCAGGTTCAGGGTTTAGGGTTTAGGGCTACCAAGAACCTCAACCCTAAACCCTGAGCTTCTGCCAGGGAGCTCAGGGATGTTCAAAGGTTGCGAGGGTTTAGGGTTTAGAGTTTAGGGTTTCGGGTTTCATAGGGCACAGTGCCCAGAGCAGTTCTGAGGACTGGTTTAGAGATAAGGGTTTAGGGTTTAGGGTTTAGGGCTAGGGTGTAGGGCTTGGAACAGGGGAAGAGAGCTGAGAGTCTGAGAGCCAAAGAGGCCACGAGGCGTCCCCCAATTCTCCGAACCGCCTCGTGGTTGCCGCTTGGCCTCGGCAAGAGCGTCCCATACAGAGGAATGGTTAATTTAGCGGTTTAGGGTTTAGGGTTTAGGGTTTAGGGTTTCGGGTTTAAGGCTTAGGGGGTGCTATGCGGAATATGACTAAGAATATGCCCTTATATTCCGCTCGAAGTGGTGACCTTCTGAAGGTGCCATAGTTAAATTATAAAAAAAGAAGGAGATCTTGGAACAAGTTCGGGGTGGATGCAGGGAAGCAACACGGACTTCTGGAAGTCTGGATTTGTGCTCGGGGCTCAGGGTCCAGAGTGTGTAATGTTCAGCTACCCTCTACCGTAGGGCTGTAGGGGCAACTCTAAACACCTAAACCCCCAACCCTTAAACCCTAAACCTCCTAAATCCGAAGCCTCTAAACCCCTGAACCCCAAACCCCCTAAACCCCCTAAACCCCTTAAACCCTAAACCCTAAACCCCTCCCCTGAACCCTTGGCCCCCTAAACCCTGAACACTAAACCCCGAACCTCAAGCCTTTGAAGCCCCAAGCCCGAAACCCCAAACCCGAAACCCCCTGAAAAAACTCAAAACCCTAGCCCAAACCCCAAACCCTAAACCCCCAAACCCCTAAACCCTAAACCCCAAACCTCAACCCCCTGAGAAAAAACACAAACCCTAAAACCCTAAACCCCCAAACGCCCAGACCCGCCCACCAACCTCTTTGGAACTTTAAACCTTAAACACTAATCCCTAAACCCTAAACCCCAAACCCTAAACCCTAAACCCTAAACTTCTTACCTAGATAATTTAAACCCTGGGGAGTTATTGGACAAGGTCATCGTTTTACTGGGCAAGTTCATCTTTTATTGGGCCAGGTCTTCTTTGTATTGGGCATGGTCATATTTTTTTTGGGCAAGGTTGTTCGGTCCAAAAAACGACCTTGTGCCCAGCAAAAATATGACCGCAGTGTACGGTGTAGGGCCTACTCTGGGCTGGACTTAGGGTTCAGGGCCTACCCGGGCCTGGCTTAGGGTTTAGGGCCTGCTCTGGGCTGGCAGTAGGGTTCAGGGCCCAATTCTGGGCGGCTTTAGGCTGGAACGGGCCTACTCTGGGTGGGCTTTAGGGTTTCTTGTGGATGCTGGATAATAGGACACAAGCAAATTTAGGCACTAGATAGTGGGACACGAAGCAAATTTGGACCATATATAGTGGGACATTTTTCTCTATGGTGGGTTCAGAATGTTGTCTGTCTTGTCGCCTGAAAATACAAATGTAAGTAAAATATGTTCTTAATGTTTTGGGATCCAGCGCTCGAGTAATTGCTTGACTAGTGAATGCTTGGACATGGGATGCTAAACCCTAAACCCTAAACCCTAAACCCTAAACCCTAAACCCTAAACCCTAAACCCTAAACCCTAAACCCTAAACCCTAAACCCTGAACCCTGAACAGCCTAAACCCTAAACCCTAAACCCTCGGAAAGAGCCTCGAGGTGGGGGACCTGCATGGACAGCTCCAAGACTTGCCCCCTGGCAGGTGTAGGGTTTAGGTTTAGGGTTCTTGGTGGCCCTAAACCCTAAACCCTAAACCCTAAACCCTAAACCCTAAACCCTAAACCCTAAACCCTAAACCCTGAACCCTGAACCCTGAACCCTGAGCCCTAAACCCTAAATCGAACTCAAGGCTTGGGCCTCCCTGCAGAGGGGCGCCGGCGCCTAAGCCCTTGGACCTCGATGGCACAAGCCGTCCCAGGTCGTTCGCCCGCCTCCCACCGCTCGGAAGACGGTGGCACCCACGTGGTGCACCGCACCCCCTAAACCCTAAACCCTAAACCCTAAACCCGAAACCCTAAACCCTAAACCCTAAACCCTGCCCCTTGGTCAGGGGGGGTCCCGGACCCAGGGGGCCCTCTGGCCGGCTCAGGCGGTCGGGTGCTCAAAAACTGCGTTTGCTGGCTCTCGAAGAATGTCCCTGAGCCCCCCCCCAACCTTCCTAAAGGTCCTGGAGCCCCTTGCTGGGCTGGGACCCTCTTACAACGTGAGCTGTTGGCTTGAGTTTAGGCCTAAACCCTAAAGGGATTAGCCTCGCACGGCGTGAGATGGGAGAAAAGTGTCAGATGGCCTTCCACGCGCCTCACCAAGCCCGTATCCAAACCTCACAGCATCTACGCCCTACGCCCTATTACAGCAAGCACGAAGCCCTAAACCCTAGACCCTACTCCCAAAACTCTAAACCTCACACCCTAAACCCTAGACCCTAAACCCTACACCTCAAACCCTAAACCCTTAAAAGCCCTCTTTTTTGGGTTCCTGGGTTCCCTTTGGTTCGTGGGTTCCCCTTCAAGTAGCACAGTTAATGTCTACGCGGAGCCCAACTCCCAACCCTACCTAAACCCGAAGCCCTAAAGGCCCTTAGCCCCTAAGCCCCTGAGCCCAACTAACCCCCCTAACTCCCTAAGTGTCTAAGCCCCTGAGCCCCAAGCCCCAGAGCCCGAAGCCCTAAGCCCCCGAGGCTCTGGATTCTCCAGAAGCATGGCCTGCCCAGCGATTCGAATCGGCACCTCATGCTTCGAATGTCTGGCGTTGCAATTTTGGGGCTTAGGGCTTAGGGGTCCAGGGCTTGGGGTTTTCGGGGTACCCGGAGCCTTGAACCCTTACGAGGCAGCCCCTTGTGATATTTCATATTTCCCTGATTGGGTTTAAGAGGATCATATTTAGGACTATTTTTCAGCGGAGTTTTACATCCTGGCTTAAGCCGGAAGGGCTGGAAGGGGTCGGTTTGATGCCTTCTTCTGCGTGCTGACTGCACGCACTGCAGCCCGAAGCCTAAGCCACAAAACCTTGGCGCCCCCGACGTCTGGGTAGCAGGGTTGGGGTCTTTGAAGTGTTAAGACAGAAGACGCGTCTAGCAACAAAGAAAATCCCTGGACCCCATTTTACCCTCCCCCTTTGCCTCGAGGAAAATGCCGACACCTTCCGTTGCTTGTCCTGGCCTGTAACCTCGACCCTTAGTCGAGGGGTAGCTGTGGTGTACCATATGGGTTCAATCTGGAGATCGGTTTCCTAACCTAAACCCTAAACCCGAAACCCTAAACCCTAAACACCTTGCGGAAGCTGAGGTATTTGTTTAATGGTGACGTTGCGGATAGAGGCCGCAACGCCATCGAGATTTATGTCGTGATTTTCGGCTTCATGGCCACGTTGCCTGGGAGTGCGCCGGAGACAGCACCCAGATTTAAGAGCCCTAAACCCCCCAAAACCCTAAAACCCTAAAACCCTAAAACCCTAAAACCCTAACACCCTACAACTCTAAAACCCTAAAACCCTAAACCCACAAGAGCTCCTGATGCCCAAAAGCTCTGGAATGAGGGTGGGTCGAAATAGCGAGCCACCAGCGGGTAGCCTGGACGCTTTCTTCGCACTAGCGTGCCACCCTACTACACTACTACACAGCTGCTCCACTCCAAACCCTAAGCCCCAACCCTAGATACCCATGGAGTTGCCTTCAGATGGGGGTCCAAGTCCAATGAGACCCCCAACCCTAAACCCTAAACCCTAAACCCTAAACCCTAAACCCTAAACCCTAAACCCTAAACCCTAAACCCTCAACCCTAAACCCTAAACCCTAAACCTGCAAAGCCCTAAGCACCTAACCCCCCCCCCCCCCCCCCCGACCCTAAGCTCCACACCCACACCCAGGTGTCTCTCAACCGCGGCAACCACGAGGATGAGATGATGAACTACGCTTCCGTAGGTCGGACTCCTTTGTGCTTTTCGAGGGTTAAAATGTTGAGAGGTTTGAGGGTTATGGGGTTACCTATAGGCCTTTTGGGGGACGTGGGGTGTTAGGGCTTAGAGTTTCTTGCTTCGTTTTATTTTTTTTTTTTTGGGGGGGGGGGGGGGGGGGGCGGCTCAGGCTTTTGGGGGCCTGTGTTAGGGGGTGTCGCCGCCTGACACGAGGCCTCTGCCCTCAACCCTCAAAACCCTGCAGCCAGGCGGCTTCTACAACGAGTGCCTGTCAAAGTACGGGCGCGCCGATGGGGGCCGAGTTTTTGACGCCCCTCGCCCTGGCTGTGAGCAGCATGTTGGCTCTTTGGTTTCCTACTATTTGCGTGAGGACCCCCAAAACATGAAAGATAATAATCCCTTATTACCCTTACCAGGCAGATTTTTTTTTTTGCTCTTTTGTGTCTCGGGGGTCAGGCCAACATTTCGTGGTTGACCTTAAAAGTTTAGGGAGCCCCAGGCCCAAGCTCTTACAGCAAACTGCACCATGCTCTGTGGGCTCTCTCTCTCTCTCTCTCTCTGTCTCTCTCTCTCTCTCTCTCTCTCTCTCTCTCTCTCTCTTACCTGCTTCAACTCTTGCTGTGGCCGGGCGGCAGAAAACATGACACTGCAAGGTCCAACGGGAGAGGCAAGTGGTGACACTAGCGCGGTGCGTCTTCTTTTTCGATCGATCGAAAGAAGCAAGTGCTCTTCCCTCCGCACAAGATCTGCGTGTGAACCGTTTCCAAAGTTGCACTTATGCGTTCGGCCTGTTTCCTTTTTCGCTAGGGCCAAGTCGAATCCAAACGCCAGATTTTCAGGTTTGTCAGGACCAGGACCTGAACCACGTCCCACAAAAGGCCCAGGTAAACCGGTTTAGGGTTTAGGGTTTAGAGTTTAGGGTTTAGTAAACTAAGAGTATACTCACCGTCCCAAGGCTGGGATTTGCTGGATGCGCAGGCAAAACCCTTAACCCTAAACCCTGAACCCTGAACCCTGAACCCTGAACCCTGAACCCCATTTAGGGTTTAGGGTTTAGGGTTTAGGGTTTAGGGTTTACCAAACCCCAAACCACATAGGTAGGATAAGGGGGACCCTTAAACGGGAATCCTTCTGAACCCTCTTCTGCCTCTCTTCAACAGGGACCTTGTTGAGAGGGTCCATCTCCCCAAGAGTCTGCCTAATCCTATCCCCTAAAAACCCCAAGCCCTATCCGAAAGCTTGAGCTGGGTTCAGACCCGTGCCCCACCCTAGACCCTAAACCCTAAACCCTAAACCCGGTGCCCGACACCCGAGACCATGCGGCGGCTTTACGCGCTGCTTCCCTTGGCGCCTCGGCGAGTATTGAAGTTGTGGATTGGCTGGTTCCGGGTTTAGGGCTGAGGGTGTAGGAGTGTAGGGCTTTGTAAAGGTTTTTCTTGAGGGTTCAGGCTGTAGCTAGAATTGCAGTCTGTTGGCCCTGAATTTCTGAAGCACTAGACTCTTGAAAGCTTGTTTGCCGATAGGCCACCGTGATCGAGAAGAGCGTCTTCGTCGTGCACGGTGGTCTCTCTCGCTGTTCCTGGGCCTGTTTGGTGGTGGAATTGAATGTTTGTCCTTGGGCGTTGCAAGGTATCCAGGCTTCGGAGGATTCGGAAGAGAGTGCCCGAGAAGCTGAACCCTAAACCCAAAACCCAAAACCCTAAACCCTAAACCCTAAACCCTAAACCCTAAACCCTAAGTGCAGCTGGTGTGCTTGCAGGCCCTCACCCACTGCAGCTGCTCCGCTCGCTGCACCAGCGGCCGAGCTGCATGCCCCCGGAGCCCGGGACCGCGGCCGAGCAGGCCGCCAGTCTTCCAGTCTCCCTAAACCCTAAACCCTAAACCCTAAACCCTAAACCCTAAACCCTAAACCCTAAACCCTAAACCCTAAACCCTAAACCCTAAACCCTAAACCCTAAACCCCACACCCTAAACCCCAGACCCTAAACCCTAAATCCAAGAAACCATGAGTCATTCTGAAGAGAGAAGCGAGGCCGAGGCAGAGAGAGAGAGAGAGAGGGAGCGAGAGAGGGAGCGAGAGAGGGAGCGAGAGAGAGCGAGAGACAGAGTTAGTTAGTTTCGCCGGGTAGAAGAAGAAGTAGTTCTTGCAGCATGCAAAGTACAACCCTCGCAGGGCGTCGTGTTTGTAGGTTTTGATCGCTGTGCGGATGAATGCTGTCTGGCCAGCGCATCATGTTACATGGATACGCCTCAAACTCGAAATCCTAAACCCTAAACCGTAAAGCTAAGCCCTAAAACCCGAAACCCTAAAACCAAGATGACAACACGCGTAGGCTTAGAAAGATGACATCGCCGGCGGGTGAAGCGTGAAGACTGCAGAGCGAGGGTGAAGGTGAGGGAGAGCGCAGGGACATCAAACCTTAGGGTTAAGGGTTTACTACTGCCTAACTATTTTGCTTAAGAACCCCCCCCCCCCAGGCAAATAAAGAAGAACTCCCCATATTGCCCTTGCAATATGTTTTTGGTTTTTGGAGGTTCTTAAGCAAATCGTAGTTTAGGATGTTAGGGTAAAACAAGATTGCGGAACAGGTCATGGTCGATCTTCTGTGGAGCGACCCTTGCGCGCCCTGAATGCAGAGTTCAGCTCCCGTTTGCCAGGTCTGCTGATGCTGATGTTTATGCCTCTCTTTTTTATATACTACTAGTGCTACTCCATTCTAGTACAACTAACAATAATACTACTCTTATCATTCTTATTATTATTGTGATTTAAGCTTCAGTGTTGCGGTCATATCGTGCTGTTCAATGCTGTTTATTAGCCTCGTGCATTGTTCCCTGAAGACCCTATGTACGCCGGCACCCTACATGCTGCATCCTTCCGAAAAAAAAACGCAAAAAACCTTGCGGGTTCTTTTCATATCCCTTGTTCCTTATGCAGCCTGCACCAAGATTGAGCCCAAAATCCTTAAACCCGACCCAAAACCGTCTAACCCCCCCCCCGGTGAAACCCCTTCACCTGAAACCCTCACCGGGGGGGAAACTGGAGCGGCCTAGGACATTCCGGGAATTTCGCCGTCCAAGCGAGGTGGGCAGCTGATTCGCTGCCTGGCGTGGCAATTGCGGGGATCAAGTTCGCGCCTGACTAAATCGATACATGGGCATTTCCCAAAATAGGGGTACCCCCTCTATACCCCCAAGTAGAATAGAATCCCCCTCAAAGGGACCCCCCCCCCTCCAAAAGGGTACCCCGATTTTCTGGAACCCCCCATATGGGCATATTCCGTGCGTGTTTGGGGTATTGGGGTGGAAGTCACAAGCGCCAGCTCCTTGGCGCTCTTGGAGGAGGGTTTAGGGTTTAGGGTTTAGGGTTTAGGGGTAGAACGGTAGAACCCTCACCCCCCCCGCCTCCCACAAACACGAGACCTTGTTGCTTGTCAACTTACTGCAGCAGAATTTCCGCAAGAACTGGCCTGCCAGTCTTTTTGAGCCTACAGCCTGCAAATCCCCGCATCCGAACCCTTGGCCGCGTGCCACCTTCGGCGTCCTAGAGTTCGTTCGCTCTGCTCTCAAGGCAGGGGGCTCGCGTCCTGGAGTTTGGGTGTGTGGACCCCGATCCTGCCATAAACTCCCTGAAGCCCCCCCAAACTCTTTAACCCCCTAAACCCGAAACCCAATCCCTAAACCCCTTAAACCCGAAACCCCAAAGCTCCCTTAAGTGCCTGCAAGCCCCCAAGAACTCCAGTCTCAGGCTTTGGCCCGGACGTCACGAAGCAGTTCCTCCAGGATCAAAAAACAGGGGTCAAAGACACGCTGAAAGAGGGTTCAAAGAAGGGCTTCAAAGGGGTAAAAAGGGTCCAAAAAGGGCGCAGAAAAGGGTTGACAGGGTTTTCAGAGGGCTCAAACAAGGTTTGAGAAGAGGGTTTCAAAGGAGCTCGAAAGGGTTTACAAAGAGTTTAGGGCTTAGAGGGTGCAGGGCTTAGGCTCAAAGAGTTTAAGGATGTTTAGGGGGTTCGAGGCTTTAGGGGATTCAAAGGGTTCAAGGGTTTAAACGGTTCCTCATGAAAGGCATGATGGCGACTTACCATCCCAAAAGTAACAGAAGCCGAGCGGCCAGCCAGGGTGGTTACCTTATACCCCCTTCATGTGAACTCCATCAACTTGGTAGCCCAGTGGTAGCCTTTGCTTTTTTTTGGTTCCCCTTAGTATGAGATGGTTCTTTGGCTACCAAGTAAGGCAGCAAGAAAGAAGCCTAGAAACGTACCCAACTTTCGGGACGATAGTAAGGTACACGCAGGATCCCCCCTTTGAACCCTACACCCCTACACCCTAAACCCTGAACCCTAAACCCTAAACCCTCAACCCTAAACCCTAGACCCCAAACCCTGAAACCCCAAACCCTCTGCCCAGAGCAGGACTCTGGTTTCGCGCTGGTGGTCAGATCCCACGAGGTCCCCAAGAACAATGATGGCGTCTACGCGCCTTGGGCTTTGCAGAACTTAGGAGGCGAGCTTGGACGGATGCTTGGCGGTTTAGGGTTGAGGGTTTAGGGTTTAGTTGTTTTGACTCTAAGCCCGTAAACACTAGACCCCGAAAGTAAAACCCCAACCCCCTAAAACCCTGAGCCCTAAACCCTTCGGGTTTAGGGGGATGTTTTAGGGCCTGGGGATGTTCCAGGGCTGCTCGGGCCCCCTTTGTTTCGGGTTGGGGTTCCCTTACAATCCCCTTAATGCCAGAAAGGGTGCCCTTTTTATGCCTCGGTTACTCCTGGGTCTAGATGGTTTAGGCAGTATCTGGCCTCTGGGGTGCTCCGTGGTGCTGGGCGCCCTCACGTCCTTTTTTTGACGGCCTTGGGTTCCCTAAAGGTCCCTCTGGTAACTCTTGTACTCTTAGGAGCTGCGGTTTATATAGGGTTTAGGGTTTAGGGTTTAGGGTTTAGGGTTTAGGGTTGAGGGTCGAGGGGGTTCGCTCAGGGAACTCTGGCATTCTTGGGGTGCTGCCGGGTGTACGGTGACATAGAAGGGGAATCAGGGGCCGGGACAAGCTTTGAGCTGTGCTTTAACACTAGTTTACCTGGGACCCTCTCTACCTACAGTTTTGAGGGTCCTACCTACTGACTCAGGGTAAGTGCTACGAAGCTGCAGGTACATAGCGCCCCAGATAAAGCCCAAAGGCCTTCAACAAGCCGGGCCCTACACTCCAAAAGCCCTAAAAGCCCGAAGCCCTAAAGTCATCGAGTGGGTCATCTTCTGAGGTCATGCACGAGAACCGCCTGGTCACCGTCTTCAGCGCCTCGAACTACATGGGCAGCGTGGGTTCCCTTGCTGCACTATTGAGGAGCGAGGGTTTAGGGTTTAGGGTTTAGGGTTTAGGGTTTAGGGTTGAGGTATTCGTCACATCCGAGAGAGGTTTGCAGTGAGCCATGTTCATATTCATACATGAAGACTATCTACGCACCTCCTCATTGGTGCGCTGTAAGCGTCTATCTCTTCATCATCTCCGGCGTTGCAGCTTAGACCCGTTTTCATCCGGAGTTCAAGAGGTGTGGCTTGGAGAGGCTCCTCGAGTTTTGAGGGCCTTTGGGCTTAGGCTTTAGGGTTTCGGTCTATGTAGACTCAATGTAGACCGTCTAAACCCTAAACCCTAAACCCTCAACCCTAAACCCTAAACCAGAGGCAATCATGGGGCGGTGCTCCTCTTCCATGTGAGCGGAGGACCTCACCTCATGTCAGGTGTGACATGTTTCAGGGCCAAATAGTGGACTCCATTTAGCTTCTCCTAGACGCTTATATACCGTCAACCCTAAACCCTGAACCCTGAACCCTGAGCCCTGAACCTTGAACCCTAAACCCTGTCTGGCCCTACTCGAAGGAAGGAGCAGGTGAAAACTGTGCTTCCGGCCTTCTCCCGCGCACCCGCCTCAGCAAAGCCGGACCCTTTGTCTGGAGCCCCCAAGGGAGACTCGGGAGACCATGACCCCTAAGCCCTAAACCCCAAACCCTAAACCCTAAACCCCAAACCCTAAATCCCTAGCCCTAAACCCTAAACCCTAAACCCCAAACTCCAAACCCTAAACCCTAAACCCTATAAGCCCTAAACCCCTCACCCTCGGTCCGAGCGCAGGAAAGCTTGGCTTCAACGAGAGCCGTCACTTTGCGCCGCCTTTGTCCGCACGCTCCTTGGAGTGCAGCCCATGGGGGTTTGGGGTTTGGGGTTTGGGGTTTAGGGTTTAGGGTTTAGGGTGTAGGGTTTAGGGTTTAGGGTGTGGGGTTTAGAGTTTAGGGTGTAGGGTGTAGGGTTTAGGGTTTAATAGGGTTTAGGGTTCAGGGGTTCAGGGTTTAAGGGGTCAGTTCAAGGGCTTGTGATTAGGGTCTCGAGTTTCGAGTTGACCGTTCAAGGGCCTGGGTTGAGGGTTCCGAGTTCAGGGTTGGGGGTCCCGTTGGGGTTTAGGCTTCTTGTAGGTTCTCGAATTGAGGACTAGAAACCCTCAACCCTAAACCCTAAACCGCAAGCTCTTCAGCCCCAATCTGCATCAACACCGCCGTGCCCTGAACTCCAGGCGAGTTCTCCCTGCTCCGTTCTAACCTCGAGGCCCGGGATGTTTGGGGTTAAGGGTTCGGGGATTCAGGGTTTCGGGGTGTAGGGTCGAGGGTTTCGGTTCTGGCTCTTCCTCGGTGAGTTCCGGTAGCTATGGCGGGGTTTTTGGCTGAGGGTTTAGGGTTTGGGGCTTCGGGCTTCGGCCTCCTTCTCCCGCGCCTCACGTTCTCTAGGTCGAGGATGGGGAATTGGGGTTTAGGATTTGGTGTGTAGGGTCCAGGGTTTAGGGTTTAGGGCTCTAGGGGTAGATGTGTCGCTTCGCCTCTGGCACTCGAGGCCCTACATCCTCAACCCCCACCCCTAAACCCTAAACCCTAAACCCTAAACCCTAAGCCCTAAGCCCTAAGCCCTAAGCCCTAAGCCCCAAACCCTAAACCCTAAACCCTAAACCCTAAACCCTAAACCCTAAACCCTAAACCCATCTCTCCCCCCCCCCCAAAATCAGCCCTAAGCTGCCCTCAACCCCTAGAGCCCTCAAGCCAACCCGAGCTCCCGAACCCTGCACAAGAGAGATACGATACACATTGTACATATGTATAGAGACATGCATGCATGCACATGTACATACATGCATATATATATATATATATGTACATGTATGTATGTATGTATGTATATACTGTATATATATATATATAGAGGATATGTATATATATATATATACACCCATTCTCAACCCACAGTTCCTTCATTGCAAGCCTGGGAGGACTTGCTGGGCATCCCTCGCGAGCAGACGGAAATTCCACGGCTCCAGCTTCAGGCCTCTCAGACCCCCTTTTTTTGTTTTTCTTTTTCTTTTTCTGGGGGGGGGGGGGGGGGGGGAGGGGGAGGTATCATTATTTATTGATAAATTATTTTTTTTTGGGGGGGGGGGGGGGGAGATTTTGGGAGGTTTAGGTCATTTTGGTGGTTCAGGTTGGGGATGTTCCCCCTTCTGCTCGCAGTCCTTAGTAGGGATTATAGTTGGGGGTACGATAATCCCGATTAAGGACTGCTAGTATCATGGAGAACATCCCAAGGTTTGGGGTTTTGGGGTTTGGGGGTTTTGGGGTTTTGGGGTTTTGGGTTTTTGGGGTTTTAGGGTTTTGGGGTTTTGGGGTTTTGGGGTTTTGGGGTTTTGGGGTTTTGGGGAGTTTAGGGTTATACGGTTATGGGGTTTTGGGAGGACTTTGGGGGAAGTTTATGGTGTTTTTTTGTTTGTTTTTTTTTTTTTTTGGGGGGGGGGGGGGGGGGGGGGGGGGGGGGTTTCAGGTTTAGGGCTTTTTGGAGGGATTTGCGGGGCTTGGTTTTTTGCGGGGGTTTTGTGGTTTCAGGGCTGGTAGGGTATCGTTGATGAGGGGTGCAGGGGCACCGGGCGTACAGGGCTTTGGGGCTTGTCGGGCTTTCGGGTTTCAATTTCGTGTTCGAGGCCCATCCAGGGCGACTACAAAGGCGAACCCATGTCTCAGCCAGTAAGGCTTAGCGTTCAGAGGTGCAGGGCCCTGAGTCCCGAATCCATGTCGGCGTTAAACCCTGCTTAAGGAGAGAGTCCCTGCAAGCCCTTGCCGCCCTCAGCCGTAAAACTTTTGATGTGGTAACCCTTCGGAAGAGGTCTTGGGGCGCGGTTGAGGGCGACACATCTCATCATAAAAAGAAGGTCGATGTTGAGAGGGTGGTCATGTTCAAAGCCATGAAGTGACGCTTCCACCACCTTGTTCCTTGATTCTGCTTTTTGCCGCAGATGCCTCCGCAAAAAGAGGCGGGGAAGACCCGAACACGAACTGCAAGTCCAATATCCGAAATTCTTGGATTTCGTCGTATGTTAGGGGTGTACACATACATGTTGGGATGTTCCCCCTTATACTAACAGTCCTTAAAAGAGACTATAGTACCCCCCATTACGGCTACGGGCAATCAGTTTGATAAGAAACGGGTGTTCTTCGTTGAGACCCTGAATATTTCTTATAGGCGGCCACGGGAAGAAGAAATGAAAGTAAGATTGAGGGTCTTATCACATTTCTTATTCTCCCCCCGTGTCCCCGGTGACCACCCGTCCGCCGTGAACCCCCCCCCCACACCCCTCTCGGGAGTTCAACAACATCGTTTTTGGAGTTTTCAGCTCCCAAAACCTCAAAAACGGTGTCGTTGAACTCCCCACACCGTTTTTGGAGTTTTCAGCCCCCAAAACCTCAAAAACGGTGTCGTTGAACTCCTGCCCGGTGACCTCCCGTCCCCCGTGCCCCCCCCCCCCCCCCCCCATATTTCAACGAAAACCAAAATATCGGGGGGGGGTTTTTGGAGTTTTTCAGCCCCCAAAACCTCAAAAACGGTGTCGTTGAACTCCTCCCCGGTGACCTCCCGTCCCCCGTGACCCCCCCCCCCCCCCCAGAGTTCAACGACATCGTTTTCGGAGTTTTCAGCCCCCAAAACCTCAGAAACAGTGTCGTGACTGTCCCCGTGCGCCCCAGAGTTTTCAACGACATCGTTTTTTGAAGTTTTCACAGCTCCAAAACCTCAAAACGTGTCCGTTGAACCCTGGCGGCGGAATCGAGCCTGCAGACGTTACGTTTCCAATGCCGACGCCTGAACCATGAGGCCACGGGGAGAAGTGCTGGCTATAACGCCCCAATCCTCACACACCAAAATGGATTCGCCGCTTGGGCCGTGACCCCCCCCCCCCCCCAGAGTTCAACGACATCGTTTTTGGAGTTTTCAGCCCCCAAAACCTCAAAAACAGTGTCGTTGAACTCCCCCCACGTCGCTCGTGACCTCCTGTCCCCCGTGACCTCCCAACCCTCTCCAGAGTTCAACGACATCGTTTTTGGAGTTTTCAGCCCCCAAAACCTCAAAAACGGTGTCGTTGAACTCCTGCCCGGTGACCTCCCGTCCCCCGTGACCCCCACCCTCCCCCCGCCCAGAGTTCAACGACATCGTTTTTGGAGTTTTCAGCCCCCAAAACCTCAGAAACAGTGTCGTTGAACTGTCCCCGGTGCGCCCCACAGTTCAACGACATCTATTTTGGAGTTTTCAGCTCCCAAAGCCTCAAAAACGGTGTCGTTGAACCCCGTTGACACCGGCAGGAATCGAGCCTGCGACCTTACGTTCCAATGCCGACGCCTTAACCATTAGGCCACAGGGAAAAGTGCTGGCCATAACGCCTCTCAACCAAATGGATTCGCCGCTTGGGCCGTGACCCCCCCACCCCAGAGTTCAACGACATCGTTTTTGGAGTTTTCAGCCCCCAAAACCTCAAAAACAGTGTCGTTGAACTCCCCCCACGTCGCTCGTGACCTCCTGTCCCCCGTGACCTCCCAACCCTCTCCAGAGTTCAACGACATCGTTTTTGGAGTTTTCAGCCCCCAAAACCTCAAAAACGGTGTCGTTGAACTCCTGCCCGGTGACCTCCCGTCCCCCGTGACCCCCACCCTCCCCCCGCCCAGAGTTCAACGACATCGTTTTTGGAGTTTTCAGCCCCCAAAACCTCAGAAACAGTGTCGTTGAACTGTCCCCGGTGCGCCCCACAGTTCAACGACATCTATTTTGGAGTTTTCAGCTCCCAAAGCCTCAAAAACGGTGTCGTTGAACCCCGTTGACACCGGCAGGAATCGAGCCTGCGACCTTACGTTCCAATGCCGACGCCTTAACCATTAGGCCACAGGGAAAAGTGCTGGCCATAACGCCTCTCAACCAAATGGATTCGCCGCTTGGGCCGTGACCCCCCCACCCCAGAGTTCAACGACATCGTTTTTGGAGTTTTCAGCCCCCAAAACCTCAAAAACAGTGTCGTTGAACTCCCCCCACGTCGCTCGTGACCTCCTGTCCCCCGTGACCCCCCCACCCTCTCCAGAGTTCAACGACATCGTTTTTGGAGTTTTCAGCCCCCAAAACCTCAAAAACGGTGTCGTTGAGCTCTCCCCGGTGACCCCCCCGTCCCCCGTGACCGCCCCCCCCCCCCCCCCCCCAAACCATACACAAGGCCTGGGAATAAGAAATTTGCCTTGTGCCAGACCCTGGTTAAGAAACAGGGGCACTCCTCCAGGGTCTAATTTCTTGTTTGGAACGATTTCTTATCAAATGCGTGCACCGTAGTCTAAGGAAACATCCTAACATTTATGGTTTGGGGGGGGTTCTTGGTCAAGCTTAAGCAGAGGCCGCGGAGCTGGCAATCGCCCAAAGCGTGCCGCAGGAGGACCCGCAGCAAGACAGGCGACGGATGGTTTCGGGGTGCGTTTGTGGGGTCTGCCGGATTTTTTTTTTTGGGGGGGGGGGGGAGGGAGGCCAGGTGTTTGCAGGGTTGTGGATGATTTGGGATGCATGGGGCTGTCGTGCCTAGGGGATTCCACCCTTCAGTCCTGAAGCCTTGTATGAGCCCCAAGCCCTCAAGCGTCAACCCCTAAACCCTAAGCCCTAAGCCCTAAACCCTAACCCTAAACCCCAAACCCCAAACCCCCAACCCCAAACCCCAAACCCCAAACCCCAAACCCCAAACCCCAAACCCCAAACCCCAAACCCCAAACCCCAAACCCCACGCCAGGCTACCTAGAGAGCTGCTCCGGCAGCTGGCGCAGCTCGTGGTCGAACAGAAGCCTGCCAGGGCCTCTGGCACCGTTTTGGGGTTTCGTGGGGTTTGTGTTTAGGGTTTAGGGTTTAGGGTTTAGGGTTTAGGGTTTAGGGTTTAGGGTTTAGGGTTTAGGGTTTAGGGTTTGAGGTTTGAGGTTTGAGGTTTGAGGTTTGGGGGCAATAGGGTTTAGGGTTTTGGGTTTGGGGTGTATAGGAGGTTGCAGCTTCGTGTACGGGTTTAGGGCTTAGGGCTTTCTTTTCTCAGTGTTGTGTTTCAGCTGGGCTTGAGGAGTATGGTTCGCACTTGCTTGCGCGCGTTTGGGTCCCCGACCTTCAACCCCAAACCCCAAACCTAAACCCGAAACCCTAAATCCCTAAACCCCAAACCCTAAACCCTAAACCCCAAACCCTAAATCCCTAGCCCTAAACCCTAAACCCGAAGCCCTGAGCCCAAGTTGGGGCGGGGAACCTTGCCGGGCAGCCTAAAGCCTACTGAGCACGCGCGGAAAAGGCGGCGATGTTTTTGCGGGGCTTGGTGTTTAGGGTTTAGGGTTTAGGGTTTAGGGGTTGAGGGTTAGGGTTTAGGGGTTAGGGGTTTTCGGATTTAGGTGTTTAGGTGTTTAGGTGTTTAGGAGTTTAGAGGGGTTTTAAGTTTTAGGGTTAGGGTCTGGGGTTGATTTGGGGGCCCCCGGGTTTCTGTCTCTCCCGATTTCTGGGCTTGGGGGGGGGGGGTCTCAGTCTTCGGATCTGCGAGGTTTGCTTGGGAGCTTCATGGGCCCGAATCCCACAGAGCCCCGCAGAGCCCATCGCTGAATGTTGGAGACCCTAAACCCTAAGCCTGGGTAGTCCAGTGGTACCCTGTTCCCTTTTTTTGGTTCAAGGTTCCCCTTAAACAGTAACCAACCCAGAAAAGGGTGCCCTTATTGTGATGTGGTTACTGGGTTACTAAGAAGCCCTAAGCCCTAAACCCAAAACCCTCAGACCTAAACCCTCAGCCCTAGTCCCTTGGCGAGGCTTTGGGGGAACCTCCTTCTAGGTTTGTAGGGCTTACAGGGGGCCGGCAGAATTACTAATGGTATTCCCCTATGGTCCCTTCATAAATATACAACAATCATGACCCATAAACCCCTATTCTAATTATTGAGGCCCCCCACATTATGCAAGGGTCTGCGGGGTTGAACGGGCTTATTTTTGCTCCCGAGTCGCCCAGGCCCTCTTCGCTTACTTCTTCTCGCATGATGAGAGGAGCAAGACGGGCTTCATCGACGTGGCCTGGCCGCTCGAAACCCTCGGCCCTATAGCCTGGGACCCCAAACCCTGGCTAAAACGCCTAAGGAGACCCTAAACCCCTAAACCCCCGAAAGAGCCTAAGCCCCTACAGCCAGCCCAGAAAGCCCAGAAACCCTCAACCCTCAACCTTGAACCCCATAAACCCCAAATTCCTAAATCCATAAACACCATAAACCCCAGAAAGCCCACAGACCCTAAATTTTCAGCCAGAAACCCTAAGCCCAAAAAGCCCCGAAAGCCCAGAAACCCTCAACCCTCAACCGTCAGCCCCAAACCCATAAGCCTCGAACATCCTAAATCCATAACAACCCTAAAGCCCATACACCCTCGACCCTAAAACCCTGAAACCCTAACGCCCTAAAACCCCAAACCCCAAAACCCCAAACCCAAAAACCCAAAATCCTAAACCCTAAAACCCTAAAACCCTAAACCCTAAACCCTAAATCCCTAATCCCTAAACCCTAAACACTAAACCCTACACCCTGCACCCTAAACCAGCCAGGTGCAAGTCTGGCTGCAGGGCTGCAGCGCGGTGCTGGGAGAGCTGCGCCCCGGGCAGATGAGAGGCTTAGGGAGGGTTTAGGGTTTAGGGTTTCGGGTTTTGGGTTTTGGGTTTAGGGTTTAGAGTTTAGGGTTTAGGGTTTAGGGTTTAGCCCTAAACCCTAAACCCGAAAACCCGAAACCCCCCCATCTGTGAATCTAGCAGAACTCGCCACGCATCTCGGGGCACGAACTGCAGTTCACGAACTGAAGAGTTCGTCATCGCAGTGATTTTTGCATTCTGGATTTCGCGGTGCTCTGCTCCAGGATGCTTTAGGGTTTAGGGGCTATGGCCGTCGGGCAACAGTACGTTTGTGGCTGAGAGGAACTTGAACTTTTCCAAAGTAAAAGCGGGTTCGTGAGGAAGAAGAGTTTAGGGTTTAGGGTTTAGGGTTTAGGGTTTAATGTTTAGGGAAGATCCTTGGTTGATTCACGCGTTGGGGAGGTGCACTTTTCGGCCTTTCCTGCAGGCCTTCTGTGCTACGGCAGGAGCCATTCAGAGGGCAGAGTGGCCCTTTCTTGACACCCTGAACCCCACCCCCACCCCACATCCCAAACCCCGCCCCTGACACCTTCAAGCCGGCTCCAAAAAATCACCCTAAACCCTAAACCCTAAACCCTAAACCCTAAACCCTAAACCCTAAACCCTAAACCCTAAACCCTAAACCCTAACCCCAAACCCTAAACCCCGAACGAAGCGCCCCCAAGCCCCCCCCCCCCCCCCCCCCCCCCCCCAACCCCGAAGCGCCCAGTCCATGGGAGCAGCTGCGGCAGCTTTTGGCCGTGGAGGTCCCGAGGTTTAGGGTTTAGGGTTTAGGGTTTCGGGTGTTGGTGTGTCGGGAGGACAGCTGGACTAAGTCGAGGCGTCATAGGGGGCGTGTAGATGATGTTAGCGGTAGTGTCTGTGAGGCGTTCGCTTAGTGGGAGGGGCTTTGGGCTTTAAATTTGGTATTGCGTTGGGGGAAGCGTTTTGATGTTGAAGCTTTTGAGGTTGCATGGAACCTAAGCCCTGAACCACCCCAAAAAGCCTAAACTCTCACTGTCCGTGCGAAGTCTCACAACTGCCCCTTCTTGCTAGGACCCTGAAGTCTTCAAACTCGGCCACGAATGAGAAAGCGCGGCCCAATAGGGTGTTGGGCTGGGGCTTTAAGGGGTTTAGGGTTTCGGGAGCAGCACAGCCTGCCTGGGGTGTAGCGGTCTTGAGTCCCAAACCATGCCGGGCCGAAGAATCAGGGCTTTAAGTAGCCGAGCTTACGAAAAGCCGGTTTCCGGTTGTTGTTTTCATGTAGAGCTCAAGCCCAAACAGAAGGCTAAAGGCCTGCAACCTTAAACGCGAGACCCCCCAAACCCTACCCCCCTAAACCCTAAACCCTAAGCCCTAAGCCCTAAAACCCTAAACCCTAAACCCTGAACCCCAAAACCCAAACCCCAAACCCCAAACCCCAAACCCTAAACCCTAACCCCTAAACCGTAAACCCTAAACCTAAACCCAAAACCCTAAAAACACTTCCCCGGTCAGGAGCCAGGCACACACATGGTGGACTACGTGGCCTTTGTGCACCGCTTCCGCGCCCCGACTTTGCTTCAGTGCCGGCAAGCCCTTAAATCAGGCCTTAGGGGTTTAGGGCGTTTGGGGTTTCAGGGGTTTAGGGTATTTTGGGTTTAGGGTTTTAGGGTTTTAGGGTTTAGGGTTTAGGGTTTAGGGTTTTAGAGTTTTAGGGTTTAGGGTTCAGGGTTTGAAGCTTTGGGCTTTCATGGTCGGAGACCAGGTGTCAAGGGATCAAGACTCGCACCCCCGAGGTTGCACCCCTAAGGGCTCCCCTTCATGTCCTCCCAAAATAGCCCTTGTATTCCCTAAGGATTCTGTAGCCCTAAACCCTAAAACCCTAAAACCCTAAAACCCTAAAACCCTAAAACCCTAAAACCCTAAAACCCTAAAACCCTAAAACCCTAAAACCCTAAAACCCTAAAACCCTAAAACCCTAAAACCCTAAAACCCTAAAACCCTAAAACCTAAAACCCTAAAACCCTAAAACCCTAAAACCCTAAAACCCTAAAACCCTAAAACCCTAAAACCCCCTAAACCCTGCAGCCTAAACGCTAAACCCTAAACCCTGAGCGCCTCGTAAGGGGTGGACGGAGGCAATATGCAAAAGTCCGACTCACTTTCAAACACAACGCTAAACCCTAACCCTAAACCCTAAACCCTAAACCCTAAACCCTAAACCCTAAACCCTAAACCCTAAACCCTAAACCCTAAACCCTAAACCCTAAACCCTAAACCCTAAACCCCCAAACCTTTGGGGCACAACCTTAGGGGGTCCAAGGGAGAGTCCCCATGAGAGTGAAGGTGTTGGCCTGGCCGGCTCCGAGATCTCGGACGAGTGGTCCCAGGCTTGGCAGAAGCATGAACATCTAAAGTTAAGCTCCTTTTATTATTATTATTATGATTATTATTATTATTGTTATTATTATTATTATTGTTATTGAGTTTCTTTTTTCTTTGGGGGGGGGAAGGGGGGGGGTTTAGGGGTTTCACAGGGTTTTTCGGGCTTTGCGGGTTCTGAGTCATAAGGGCTTTGGGGCGGTGCACTCCTGGGCGCGTAGGTTCTGGTCTCCCGGGTCTTTGAGCGGCTGATCTACAGCGATTGGCCCATCAACCAGATGCTGCAGCACTTCGACCGTGACGGCAACGGCAGCTCGCCTGCTGAAGGGCCTTGAGGGTGAGCCACTGAACCCTGGCCCCTGAAACTCGAAAGCCTTGACAGGCACGGTGACTGCCGCGGAGCTGAGGCAGCTGATTTTCCGGGCCCAGGGGTTTAGAGTTTGGAGTTTTCGGGTCTGAGGTCTTTCCGTTTCGGGGTTCATGGGTGTCGCGTTCTCGTGTTGAGGGATTTAGGAGTCTCGGGTTTGGAGGTGTGCGGGCTCAGTTTCGAAGGTTTGTGGGGGTACGGGAGGGGTTTGGGAAGTGGTTCGGTTAGGGCATTGGGGATATCAGGCTTGTGCAGGGCTGCAGGGGTTTCGATGTTTAGGGTTTGTGAGTTGAAGTAGGTTTCCCTGAAACCCGTCAAACCTAGACCACACGAAATGTAAACAAGATAACAGGAAGCGGAGTGCCTGCCGTGTAGGGTTTGGGTCTACAACAGCCAAGCCCTACACCCTAAGCCCTGAAAAGCCCTGAACCATAAAACCCTGACCCCCCTCCTATCCGCCTAAACCCCAAAACCCTAGAACCCCGAACGCCCGCATCATTGTCAGACACCCCTTAAAGCCCTAACGCCTGAAACCTTCGTCAACCCTTTGAGCTCGACATTTGCTTGGGTCTTTCCGGGGTTTTAGGGGTTCAGGCGTTTAGGGTTTCGGGGTTTGGGGTTTCGGGCTTTGGGGTTGTAGGGTCTAGGGGTTTAGGGCTTAGGGTTTGGGGCTTTGGGGGTTTTAGGGGTTGGGCAGCTTGTCGCCCTGCCTTGTCAAAAATAAGGATCCCCCCCAAGAGTTTTTGGCCTGGCAGGGTTTCCTCTGCCCCGCAGGCTCGAGAACGGTCAGGGCTTAGAGGGTTTATAAGGCAAAGCCCGAACCCTATAAACCCTAAACCAGCAGAGCTTGGGATGTTGCCGCTTATACTCGCAGTCCTTAATAGGGATTGTCGTTCCCCCGTATTATAATCCCTGTTAAGGGCTGTTAGTATTACGGGGAACATCCCAACCTAGACCCTGGACCCCAAACCCCAAACCCCAAACCCCAAACCCCAAACCCCTAACCCTAAACCCTAAACCCTAAACCCTAAACTCTAAACCCCAAACCCCAAACCCTAAACCCTAAACCCTAAACCCTACGCAGAGCTTGTTCCAGGGAGGCGTTCGTGGAGCTGGACGTCGGCATCACCGGGGCGCAGGCCGCTTGTCTTTGCAGCCTCAGCGGCGTTTACCGCACGCTTTTCTTGGGATCCTTGGCTTCGGTTAAATAGAGTTTTAAGTTGCAGGGTTTAGGGTTTAGGGTGTAGGGTTTAGGGTGTAGGGTGTAGGGTTTAGGGTTTAGGGTTTGAAGTTGCAGGGTTATGGGTTTGAAGTTGCAGGGTTCGTAAGGGGGCTTCGGGGTTTGCATGAGAGAGACGTTGAGGGCTGCGTGGCGTAGGGCCAGAAGTTTTTGACAGGCCGGCTCGCTGCTGCGGACGATGACTGCCCATGGCACCGCCGACCAAAGACGAGGAGGCACTGGGCCGGGGTGGGACGGGGGGTGAGGGATTTTTGGGAATGAGAGAACTAGGTACCCTTATGTCTTATATTCCCCGATGTGTACCCGGTACTACTCATTTTCTCATCCCTACTAAGAGCCAGTAAGAAGGGTTTGGGTTGCAAGCGATCAGGTTGCTGGGTCGCAGGGTAGGGGGTTGGCCTCTGAACTGCGCGTGTATAGGGAGTTGTTACAGCCTGCGGGGATTGTAGGCTGGCAGGGGCTTCGGGCAATGATGCGAAACCCTAAACCCTAAACTCTAAACCCTAAACCCTAAACCCTAAACCCTAAACCCCAAACTCTAAACCCTAAACCCTAAACCCTCAACCCTCAACCCTAAACCCTACACGCCTTGCGTTCGAAAACCTCCAATGTGGGCTCAGGCGGTGTCAGCATCGATTCCTTCCTCTCCCTCTTCGACATGACGTCCGGCTCCCAATTTCTCAACAGGGTTTAGGTTGAGGGTTTAGGGTTTAAGGTGTAGGGTTTCGGATGGGACGTGGTAGGTTCGCTCAACTTGGGTCTTCTTCTTGGGACGCCTCTTTCGCGGGGCTCTTACTCCTTAGTTTTCAATCTTGGACCTTTCAATTTCTCTAAGATCTCATATTTTGTAGCCAGGTACACCAGCTCCGCAAAACCATTCTGCAACCCTGAGCCCTGGACTTGAAACCCTAAACCCTAAATCCTAAACCCGAAACCCTAAACCCCAAACCCGAAACCCCAAACCCCAAACCCGAAGCCCAAAACCCTAAACCCTGGGGTTTCGGGCGGGAGCGGCCCTTTGGCGTGGAGGTTCCGCCCCCACGCGGCCGCCCAGGCACCGACAAGGGCCTGGTAGTCTCGGTTTCGTTGCATTGCAGGGCTCTAAGGGTTTAGGGTTTAGGATTTAGGGTTTTGGGGGCTTGGCGTTGTTGAGTTTTTGGACTGGCTTTTTTAGATAACGTTTCTTGTTTGGAGGTTGAGTGGGTGAGTGGGGTGGTGAAGGCTTCAGGCTTGGGGCCCTAAACCCTAAACCCTAGACCTTAAACCCTAAACCGCAGGATTCCGAAGTTCTTGAGAAGAAAGAGTGGCTTAGTCTGATGTTTGCCAGCAGCTTCTCTCAATTTCTGAGGCCTCTCAATACCATATTCCCCCAATACCCTCACACGACTCTATGAATACCCTGGTACCCTACTACCCTCAACCCGACACACCTAAACCCTAAACCCCAAACCCTAGGCCCTAAACCCCAAACCCTAAACCCCAAACCTTAAACCCCAAACCCAAACCCAAACCCCGGCCCCCTAAACCCTAAACCCTAAACCCTAAACCCTAAACCCTAAACCCTAAACCCTAAACCCTAAACCCTAAACCCTAAACCCTAAACCCTAAACCCTAAACCCTAAACCCCAAACCCCAAACCCTAAACCCTAAACCCCGTAATCCGAAGCGCAGGTCCGGGTCCCCGGCTGGGTCACTGCCTCCCTCCGAGTGTTGGGCGGCCTCATCTGGAAGGGCAGCGCCGGTCGGGAGGATGGGTTTAGGGTTTGGGGTTAGGTTTAGGGTTTAGGGTTTAGGGTTTAGGGTTTAGGGTTGAGGGTTGAGGGTTGAGGGTTGAGGGTTGAGGGTTGAGGGTTGAGGGTTGAGGGTTGAGGGTTAAGTTTAGGGTTTAGGGTTTAGGGTTATAGGGTTTAGGGTTTAGGGTTTAGGGGTTCAGGGGGGGGTGGGTGGGGGTTTATGGTTATAGGGTTCTTCTAGGGTTCTAGGGTTTAGGGCTTAAGGTTAAGGGGTTTGGGGGCTAGGGGGTTTGGAGGCTCATGCCCTGGCCCGAACCCTAAACCCTAAACCCTAAACCCTAAACCCTAAACCCTAAACCCTAAACCCTAAACCCTAAACCCTAAACCCTAAACCCTAAACCCTGAGGAGCGCGCGCGGCGCTTCTTCGAGCGCGCGGACGCCAACGGCAACGGCCTCCTCTCCCTGCCAGAGCTCGTTACGGCTTGGGGGGGGGGTTTAGGGCTTAGGGTTTAGGGTTTAGGGTTACTCCTCCCCCTCCCCGGGTCGCTCCCTGCCCAGGGCATCACGCAGCTGTGCCAGACGGAGAATATCGACCTAGAGCTTTCCAGGTGCCACAGAGAGCTGGGAGGTTTAGGGTTTGGGGTTTAGGGTTTGGGGTTTAGGGTTTAGGGTTACCTGCCTCCCCTTTGTGTGCGAGCAGACTACGATGCTTCCTTTCATCACGTCCTGCGCAAGTCTCACGCTCGTTTGGGGACATACCTTCCGCAACCTCTAGGAGTAATATAGGCCTCGGAATAATAACTAATATTATTCCCTTATGGCCCTTGTATATAGACTACTCTAATGATTAAGGTCCCTATATTCACACAGGTGAGGTGGCGGAGTAGCCCTTTGTCTTCTTTGCAGGCCAACATGCATGTAAGATCCTGTGCGTAGATGCCTTGTAGCTGCAGCAGAGAGCCGCCTCGGAAGTTGCTTTCAGCTCAAGCTCAACTTTTCGGGACTTTGCTCACCAGCTCATGGCCCCAGTTCAATCTCGCTTCGTCACGGCAGGCCTCGGGGCCGGCCTCGTCGCCTCTGCCGCCTTCGTCGCGCCTTCCGCGCCTCGCGCCGAGCGTCAGCTGAGGGGAGGCACCGCAGCTCCATCGCCCGGCCGCGCAGTGGCCGCAGAGAAGTCCGGCGATGGCCTGGCCGCATTGGCTGTGCTTGGTGCGGGCCTGGCTGCCCTCCGCGGCAACTCCCGAGTCCAGGTAAGGGCCGCGTCGGCAGCGGAGGCACCAAAGCCACAGCTCTTCCAGCCTTCGGAGCAGTTCGGTGCCACCGAGCCGTTGGGCTTCTTCGATCCGCTGGGCTTCACCAACGTCGGCGATGAGAAGGGCTTCAGGAAGCTTCGTGTCTCAGAAATCAAACATGGTAGGGTGGCCATGATGGCTTCCATTGGGCTGGTCGGACAGCACTTCTTGAAGTTCCCGTTCTTCGAGAAAGCTCCAGCTGGCTTCTCCATCATGGACAAGGGCGAGGGCGTGCTGGGCTTCTTCGCGATCTTCTGCGCGTGCGCTCCGCTGGAGCTGTGGTGGAGGGAGAACCCGGAGAAGGAGCCGGGCAATTACGGTGATCCCTTCGGCGTCAACATGTACAACGAGGACATGCGCATGAAGGAGCTGAACAACGGGCGCATGGCTATGATCTCGGTGCTCGGCATCTTCGCCGCTGAGATGGCCACGGGCAAGGATGCTATGCAGCAGTTCGGTCTCCCTGCCATCGGCAGCGCCCGCGTCTCCACCTCCTCCGGCAGCAGCTTCGCAGGATCTACTTCCTCCAGGGTGATGGCTCAGCAGCATGTGGTGCGAAGGGCCGAGGCCGTCATTCAGGAAGATGCGCCGCCATTGTTTCAGCCTTCGGAGCAGTTCGGTGCCACCGAGCCGTTGGGCTTCTTTGATCCGCTGGGCTTCACCAACGTCGGCGATGAGAAGGGCTTCAGGAAGCTTCGTGTCTCAGAAATCAAACATGGTAGGGTGGCCATGATGGCTTCCATTGGGCTGGTCGGACAGCACTTCTTGAAGTTCCCGTTCTTCGAGAAAGCTCCAGCTGGCTTCTCCATCATGGACAAGGGCGAGGGCGTGCTGGGCTTCTTCGCGATCTTCTGCGCGTGCGCTCCGCTGGAGCTGTGGTGGAGGGAGAACCCGGGGAAGGAGCCGGGCAATTACGGTGATCCCTTCGGCGTCAACATGTACAACGAGGACATGCGCATGAAGGAGCTGAACAACGGGCGCATGGCTATGATCTCGGTGCTCGGCATCTTCGCCGCTGAGATGGCCACGGGCAAGGATGCTATGCAGCAGTTCGGTCTCCCTGCCATCGGCAGCGCCCGCGTCTCCACCTCCTCCGGCAGCAGCTTCGCAGGATCTACTTCCTCCAGGGTGATGGCTCAGCAGCATGTGGTGCGAAGGGCCGAGGCCGTCATTCAGGAAGATGCGCCGCCATTGTTTCAGCCTTCGGAGCAGTTCGGTGCCACCGAGCCGTTGGGCTTCTTTGATCCGCTGGGCTTCACCAACGTCGGCGATGAGAAGGGCTTCAGGAAGCTTCGTGTCTCAGAAATCAAACATGGTAGGGTGGCCATGATGGCTTCCATTGGGCTGGTCGGACAGCACTTCTTGAAGTTCCCGTTCTTCGAGAAAGCTCCAGCTGGCTTCTCCATCATGGACAAGGGCGAGGGCGTGCTGGGCTTCTTCGCGATCTTCTGCGCGTGCGCTCCGCTGGAGCTGTGGTGGAGGGAGAACCCGGGGAAGGAGCCGGGCAATTACGGTGATCCCTTCGGCGTCAACATGTACAACGAGGACATGCGCATGAAGGAGCTGAACAACGGGCGCATGGCTATGATCTCGGTGCTCGGCATCTTCGCCGCTGAGATGGCCACGGGCAAGGATGCTATGCAGCAGTTCGGTCTCCCTGCCATCGGTAGCGCCCGCGTTTCCACCTCCTCCGGCAGCAGCTTCGCAGGATCTACTTCCTCCAGGGTGATGGCTCAGCAGCATGTGGTGCGAAGGGCCGAGGCCGTCATTCAGGAAGATGCGCCGCCATTGTTTCAGCCTTCGGAGCAGTTCGGTGCCACCGAGCCGTTGGGCTTCTTTGATCCGCTGGGCTTCACCAACGTCGGCGATGAGAAGGGCTTCAGGAAGCTTCGTGTCTCAGAAATCAAACATGGTAGGGTGGCCATGATGGCTTCCATTGGGCTGGTCGGACAGCACTTCTTGAAGTTCCCGTTCTTCGAGAAAGCTCCAGCTGGCTTCTCCATCATGGACAAGGGCGAGGGCGTGCTGGGCTTCTTCGCGATCTTCTGCGCGTGCGCTCCGCTGGAGCTGTGGTGGAGGGAGAACCCGGAGAAGGAGCCGGGCAATTACGGTGATCCCTTCGGCGTCAACATGTACAACGAGGACATGCGCATGAAGGAGCTGAACAACGGGCGCATGGCTATGATCTCGGTGCTCGGCATCTTCGCCGCTGAGATGGCCACGGGCAAGGATGCTATGCAGCAGTTCGGTCTCCCTGCCATCGGCAGCGCCCGCGTCTCCACCTCCTCCGGCAGCAGCTTCGCAGGATCTACTTCCTCTAGGGTGATGGCTCAGCAGCATGTGGTGCGAAGGGCCGAGGCCGTCATTCAGGAAGATGCGCCGCCATTGTTTCAGCCTTCGGAGCAGTTCGGTGCCACCGAGCCGTTGGGCTTCTTTGATCCGCTGGGCTTCACCAACGTCGGCGATGAGAAGGGCTTCAGGAAGCTTCGTGTCTCAGAAATCAAACATGGTAGGGTGGCCATGATGGCTTCCATTGGGCTGGTCGGACAGCACTTCTTGAAGTTCCCGTTCTTCGAGAAAGCTCCAGCTGGCTTCTCTATCATGGACAAGGGCGAGGGCGTGCTGGGCTTCTTCGCGATCTTCTGCGCGTGCGCTCCGCTGGAGCTGTGGTGGAGGGAGAACCCGGAGAAGGAGCCGGGCAATTACGGTGATCCCTTCGGCGTCAACATGTACAACGAGGACATGCGCATGAAGGAGCTGAACAACGGGCGCATGGCTATGATCTCGGTGCTCGGCATCTTCGCCGCTGAGATGGCCACGGGCAAGGATGCTATGCAGCAGTTCGGCCTTTAGACTCCATGTTTCGACGGTAGACACACCCAGGTCACACAAACAGAAGTTCCCACTCGTGAGCATTGCCATTTTCTCTCTCGGTCCTTGCACAAGGCAAGTTGACCCCGGTGCCGTTTCATGGTTTTCGGAGTGCTCCTCTCTTCCGGGCGCGCTCTCTCGTTTCAGAATGTCTGTAGACATTTCTTAGACCCAGAGCCTGCTCGTGCCAGTTCACCCCAAAAGGGACCCGAAGCCCTCCAACCCTAAACCGACACCCCAAACCCTAAACTTGCCCTAAACCCTAAACCCTAAACAATAAACCCTAAACCCTAAACCCTAAACCCTAAACCCTAAACCCTAAACCCTAAACCCTAAACCCTAAACCCTAAACCCTAAACCCTAAACCCTAAACCCTAAACCCTAAACCCTAAACCCTAAACCCTAAACCCTAAACCTAACCCTAAACCCTAAACCCTAAACCCTAAACCCTAAACCCTAAACCCTAAACCCTAAACCCTACACCAGCAACGCAGGAAAGACCTCCTGGACCTGGCTAAGTGGGTGGACGTCAGTGGAGAGGGCCAAGTGAACTACCTGGCAGCTCGGTGCAGGGAAGCGTTTAGGGTTTCGGCTTGGGTTTAGGGTTTAGGGTTTAGGGTTTAGGGTTTAGGGTTTAGGGTTTCGGGTTTAGGGTTTAGGGTTTAGGGTTAGGGTGTAGGGTGTGTTGATGTTTAGGGCTGAGGGATGTTTAGAGTTTAGGGCTTCAGGGTTTCTAGGCTTTTAGGGTTTTGGGGTGTGTGGTTCACAGTGTTCATGGTTCGGGCTCCTGTAGTCTCTGGACCTAAGCCCGAAACCCTAAACTCCGAGAAACCCCTATCAAGCCCTGCAAACCTCTCCAAACCCCCAAGATGCCAGGAGTTCCCTAAACCCTAAACCCTAAACCCCAAACCCCAAACCCCAAACCCCAAACCCCAAACCCCAAACCCCAAACCCTAAACCCTAAACCCCCATAAACCCTACAAGGAGTTCCTCGACGCCTTCCTCCCAAAGGGACTCTCCGAGGGCAGCTTCCAGGCGGATGTCATGGAGTCGATCTGCTGCTGGGCCAGAATGCGGTTTGGATGTTAGGGTTTAGGGTTTAGGGTTTAGGGTGCAGGGACACATACAACCCAAAGCCTCAAGCCGAAACCCGAAGCAAGCCCCTCTCCTCCAAGAAGAAGCCGCGCGGGTCTTCTCTAGGCACCACGATCTGGAGCAACAAGACCGCCCTCCTACGCGCTTGCCTCTCCTTCGACGTTTCTCGGTTGCTTTAGGCTTTAGGCTTTAGGCTTTAGGGTTTAGGGTTTAGGGTTTAGGGTTTAGGGTTTAGGGCGTGCCGTTAAGCTTCGAGGCTTCGGGGCATGAACAGCTAGGAGTGGGAGTACATCGAGAGCTTAGAGATCTCAATCTTCGGGTGGCCGCCCGTGAAACATATTCGTCTTGCTGCTGCAAGAACGTTTAACCTAAACCCTAAACCCTAAACCCTAAACCCTAAACCCTAAACCCTAAACCCTAAACCCTACACCCTAAACCCTAAACCCTACACCCTAAACCCTAAACCCTAAACCCTAAACCCATAAAAGATCTCAAGTCTGGAGAAGTACCAATTGCGGCCCAGACCTCGCACAGCGGGCGAGTCGCGCGAGGGGAGCTGGCAGAGGCCGTAGCTTCTCACAGTTTGGGGTTTAGGGTTTAGGGTTTATGGTTGGGTTTGGGGTTTAGGGTTTAGGGTTTGGGGTTTGGGGTTTGGGGTTTGGGGTTTGGGGTTTAGGGTGTAGGGTTTAGGGCTGGGCTTCTTGCAGGCTGTCTTCCTATTGGGTGCCCTAGTGGGCTGCGCCCCGAGTTTTAGGGTTTCGGGCTTAAGGCCTTCGAAACCCTGAGCCCGAAACCCCGAAACCCCGAAACCGAAACCGGAAAGCTCCCAGTTCTGGGCCCCCTAAACCCTAAACCCTAAACCCTAAACCCTAAACCCTAAACCCTAAACCCTAAACCCTAAACCCTAAACCCTAAACCCTAAACCCTAAACCCTAAACCCTAAACCCTAAACCCTAAACCCTAAACCCTAAACCCCAAACCGGGGCCCCGGGATGGTGTTGTGAGGCGCTGCTTCACCTGGAGGGCCGGGCGGGTGAGGAGCTGGGGAGTGGGGAGCTGGTTTGGGGTTTGGGGTTTGGGGTTTAGGGTTTAGGGTTTAGGGTTTAGGGTGGGAGGGTTGGGGGGTGGGGAGGGGGGAGGTTTATAGGGTTTAGGGCTGAGGAGTGCAGGCTCCCGAGTTTGGAGGCTTGGTTGCAAGACCCCTAAGCCTGAACAGACCCCAGACCTTACCCTAAACCCTAAACCCTCAACCCGAAGCCCGAAGTCTTCAACCCTAAGCCCGAAACCTGAAACCTGCCTGAGCCCAATTATATGGAAGTCCAACCCTACTTTGTACCGTCAGCCCTGAACCCCTCAACCACCAGTCCTAACCTCTCAGACCCTCAGTCCCCCCAAGCCTAAACCCAAACCCCATAAACCCTCAACCGCACCTCATAAACCCATAAACCCATAAACCCATAAACCCCATAAACCCCATAAACCCCCCCATAAACTCCGCACAAACCCCCATAAACCACCCATAAGCCCCCCCACAAGCCCTAAACCCTAGCCCTAAACCCTAGCCCTAAACCCTAAACCCTTGCACCCTTGAGAATGCGTGAAGGAGCTCCTGACCTCAGAGCAGGTGGCGGTGCTCTTGGCAGGGGGCCCCATGGGAGGGCTTGGGCAGAAGGGGTCTCTGTCGCGTAGGGCTGAAATCGGGCTTAGGGCTTTTGCCCTAAACCCTAAACCCTAAACCCCAAACCCCAAACCCTAAACCCTAAACCCTAAACCCCAAACCCTGACCCCTAAATCCTCAACCCTAAACCCTAAATCTAAACGTTGAAACCCTAAACCCTAAACCCTGACGGGTTGCGGGGGGCTCTGCTCACAGAGCTTAAGGGCTTGTTTGCAGGGGTCTGGGGTTTTCGGCCAACCGCCCGGCACCCAGAATTCCTAAGACCGTGGGAGAATTCGGGATCCCTTCTTGCGGTTTAGGGTTCAGGGTTTAGGGTTTGGGGTTTAGGGTTTGGGGTTTAGGGTTTAGGGTTCAGGGTTAGGCTTAGGGTTTTTGGCCATCCGTTTGTAAAGAAGGGGGCCCCGTCAGCCAAGAAGCGGTGAGTTTCTCGCCACGCCCAGGACCACACCAAGTTCAATGCGAAGTCGCCCGGCTCAACCACCCCCCCCGAAACCCTCAACCCTAAACCCTAGGGTTAAACCCTGAACCCTGAACCCTGAACCCTGAACCCTAAACCCTAAACCTAAACCCCGAACCCTAAACCCTGGGACGCTTGGATCAGGGAGAGCCTGGGGGCGAATAGGAAGTCAGGCTCGGCGTGGTTGATAGGGTCTGGCTAAGGTGGCCCTTTTGTTCAGGGTTAGGGTTAATAGGGTTTAGGGTTTAGGGTTTAGGGTTTAGGGTTTAGGGTTTAGGGTTAGTCTTTATGTTTTCCCCTTACGGCGTTTAAGGAGGATCCGGTTTTAGGAGGCTGAAAGGGGCCAAGCTAGCTAGGCACTGTTCCCCCAGGCCCGAAGCCCATCCTCAAGAAGCCAGTCTGAGCAAACCCTAAACCCTAAACCCTAAACCCTAAGCCCTAAACCCTAAACCCTAAACCCTAAACCCTCAACCCTAAACCCTAAACCCCAAGCCCTAAACCCTGAGCTAAGGACCGAGCAGGTTCGCTACCGCCGGTTTCTTGACAGCTTTCAAGTTTTCGACACGGCGCCCACCTGGACCTAGCGCGGACCGAAAAAGCTCCTGCACCCCAGATCGCCCAGGGTTTAGGGTTTAGGGTTTAGGGTTGAGGGTTGAGGGTTGGGGGTTGAGGGTTTAGGGTTTAGGCAGCGAAGCGTCAGTACAAGATATGGAGGGAAGCATCGAGCTGTCGACAGTGCCCACTTATCCTTGCTGCAGCGCTTTTCGAACCTTTCCCCCCGGTCCCGGAAGTCAGGGTTTAGTAGTGGCAGAATTTGCGCCGAAGCCTTGTGCATGTGACTTGCCAAACTGTGCCACAGGTTTCGGCTCAGGGCAGGACTGATGTGGAATGAGTCACATGGCCGTTTCGTTCATATCCTCGCACTTGCGCGACCCACCTTCACTCTTTCCCAACTCCAACTCCACAGCAACATTGCAGCATCTTGATCGACGACTCGGGGATTGTTGGCCCGTGGCCACTTAACGCCAGCTGCCCCCCCTCTACAGACCCAGGCATGCTCCAACATCACGGTCCTCACACCCAGCCATAGCCACCAATCCTTGTTCAAAGAGGGGTCCTAGGGTGCGTATTCTCGAGTAGGGTGCCCGAGCCTGCCTTCTCACCGGTCGCACAAGGCCGGGGAGCATGCAAAAGGTCTGAAGAGTCCGATGCATTCGTACGGCTTAGGGTTTAGGGTTTAGGGTTTAGGGTTTAGGGTTTAGGGTTTAGGGTTTAGGGTTTAGGGTTTAGGGTTTAGGGCAGCGCATGCATCCCAAAGCTTGGGCACCCCGACGTGCGCTGCAGGGCTCAGAGTTGCAAAGGAACCCACACCTTGGACCCCGACTCCCTATTTAGGGTTTAGGGTTTAGGGTTTAGGGTTTAGGGTTTAGAGTTCAGGGTTTAGGGTTTAGAGTTCAGGGTTTGTAGGGTTTAGAGGGTTCAGGGGTCACCCTAGCCAAAAAAACAACCCTCAACGCCAGGCCAAGGCCCGTCATGGGCCAGGCGTGCGTCTGCAGCGGGGGCTCTCAGACCGGCATCCGACCTCGGCTTCTTTTTTAGGGTTTAGGGTTCAGGGTTTAGGGCTTAGGGCTTAGGGTTAAGGTCTCTGCTATCTAATATGCTTAAGAACCCCAAAAAAACAACTTTGTGGTACTTTACTGTAACTTTAGATCCTTACCTTTTTTGGGTTTATTGGGTTTCTTATTAAGGCAGCTAAAAGTTTAATTTATAGCTGCAGCCAAGACAACAGATGAAAATCTCTATAGTGCCCTTATAAGTAGGAGAATTTTATGTGTTAAACTTTTTTTTGCGGGGTTCTTAAGCAATTAGTGCTTCTAAGGTGGGAGAACCATGCTTGGAGGTTCAGGGTACTTCCAGCCCCACTCATAACTGTACCCTAAACCCTAAGCCCTAAACCCTCAACCCTAAACCCTAAACCCTCAACCCTAAACCCCAAACCCTAAACCCTAAACCCTACCTATAGGCACCCCTCACTCCTCCAAAGTAGGTCATAAGTGGACTGATGATTGGGGTTCGAAGTACCCATGAACCTCCAAGTGTGCCCCTGAATGTGGTGCCTTTACCCTTGTCTGTAGCGGATCAGAAGTTTGGGCCCTCCTAATGTATAGGGTTTAGGGTTTAGGGTTTAGGGTGTGCATCATGGTTATTCCTGGTTGGTGAAGGCAGCTATATGCGTAACAACCCCCCACCGCCCCCCCGAAAACATGCAGCTTCCTTATAAGGGTAATATAGGGATGATTGTCTTTCAGTTCTTAAGCAAATAGTAGAAGGGTGGGATGTGACTGTGTCAAACATTGACCTGGGTCCCGTTCATATGGGTGAGGGGCTTCGCTAGTCCAACGTGAGTCAGGCGGTCCCCTAAACCCTAAACCTAAGCAGCCCCAAGGCCTACACCTGCAACTCTTGTAGACCCCTCAACTCGCAAGGGCAGCGGTTGTGGGGTGAGTTCGCGACCCCACCCCAAGTAACTCGGGCAAAGCCCTAAACCCTGAATCCTTGACCCTGAAGCCCAAGGCCTCAACCCTGAACCCCAGACCCTGAAACCCTCAACCCCGAACCCTGGAACCCCAACCCCGAACCCTCAAACCTCGACCCTGAACCCCCCAAACCGCATTCAACCCTAAACTACGAATTGCTCAAGACCGCCCCCCCCCCCCCCCCCCCCAAAAAAAAAAAAAGAAAAACTAAAGCACAATAATCCCTAGATTGCTGTTATAAGGAGGAATACGTTTACTTATTATCTTTTTTTCTGGGGGGGAGGAAATAGTTTGGGATATTCCCCTTTTATACGAACAGTCCTTAATAGGGATTTTAAAACCTCCCGACCACTGGAGCCATAAAGCACAGAAACCCAGAACCCTGGCCCCAAGAGGCGTTGACTCCCAATCGGTTTAGGGTTTGGGGCTAGGGTGTAGGGCTACAGTTCGGTGTTGAGGGTTGAGGGTTTAGGGTTTTAGGGTTTGGGGTTCCGAAGGCCCAAGACCCTTAGTTAGTTAGCCCTGACAACACTGCGGCGCCCCAACAGCCCCAACCCCTAGACCCTAAACCCTAAGGCTTGGGTTTAGGGCCTGACACCCTAAGCCCCAATATCGGAGACGGCTGAAGCGTTCTAAAGGTCATCTTGGTAGGTCTTGGGGATACTTCATATTATGCTTCCCCTTCTGGGCTTGGGAGGGTCTTATCTGGGAACATTGTGTCAGAACCCTAAACCCTTAAACCCTTAAACCCTTAAACCCTTAAACCCTAAACCCTAAACCCTAAACCCCAAACCCTACACCCTTACCTTAGGAGGATCTTATCAGGGAACATTTTTGTCAGAGGGTTTCAGGGCCCAGCCCGGCCAGCCCACAATCAGGTTGCGTCAGCCCAGATGTGGGTAGGGGCACTGGCTGCGTCGCCCTGGCCCGTTTGCATGTTCGGAGAGTAGGGGTGCTTTAGGGTTGCAGGGTTGTAGGGTTGTAGGGTTGAGGGTTGAGGGTTTAGGTTTGTAGGGTTTGTAGATCCTACTGTAGGGGTTGTTGTTTGGAATCCCCCAAGCACCGAATTACTGCGCCGCGGCTTGGAACCTAGGCTTCGGATTTCTGCCATTTTGGATCCCAAGAAGAGCAGTAGCATTTCTCAAGAGAATCGGCCTGCAATACCCTAGTCGAAATCCTGCATGCGAAGCCCGGCCCCATAGACTGCAGCATAAACGCCCCAAATCCTGCACACGGAGGGAAAATCCCCAAACCCTCAACCCACAACCCCATGAGCCCTTTACTCCTCCCGAAGCCCCTTCATCTGACACAGATAGAGCCCCAAAGCCCGAAACCATGGTTCTTGGAGAGAGCAAAGCCCGAAGCGGGAAGCCCTAAAGTGCCCGAGAACTCCAAAGCCCCAAGCCCCAAATCTACACGGCATCCGTACACTGCCACAGCCATACTCCCTAAACTACCCCCCCCCCCCCCCCCCCACCAAAACCCGAAACCCCGAAACCCTAAACCCGAACCTAAACCCTAAACCTAAACCCTAAACCCTAAACCCTAAACCCTAAACCCTAAACCCTAAACCCCAAACCCCAAACCCCAAACCCCAAACCCCAAACCCCAAACCCCAAACCCCTCACCCCTCAACCCTAAGCCGCTTTAGGACGCGCCTCTGTTCCACGAGTGCATCCCGTCGGATGAGCCCGGGGGCCTGTGAACCTTACAGGCTTTACAAGGTTTAGGGTTTAGGGTTTAGGGTTTAAGGGGTTAGGGTTTAGGGTTAGGGTTTAGGGTTTAGGGTTTAGGGTTTACCGGGCTTATAGGGACTTGCAGGGTTTATGGGGGCTTATGGGGCTTAGGAAAGTTTGGAGTTTGGAAGCGCTTTTCGTCTTTGTTGTCTGCTGGAGTTGCTACATGCTTTCTAGACCTTAAAGGAGTGAACAACAGCTCCTTTTCTTCTACACGAAGAGGAATGCCTGGCAGGGCCGTATAGAGCTCTAGGGTGTGTCGGGCTTTGGGACGGTTGTTGCTTAGGGGTCGAGGGCTCAGAGGGCCCAAGTGGTAGTTGTTCACAAAGACCTTTCAATCGAAAAAGGCAGAAAACCCGAAAACCTAAACCCTATAAACCCTAAACCATACACCCTAAGGGACTCCGCTTTTTTCGAGGGGAGGCGTTTCCCAAGGACCGTTAGACAACGTACAGGGTTGAGAGAGGGTCCATTGGATACCGACAGTGCGGAGTCGCTAGGAGATCACCCCGTGAGAAGAAAGCAAGTCATGAGGGCTTTTGGGGTTTGGGGTTTAAGGTTTGGTTTAGGGTTTAGGGTTTAGGGTTTAGGGTTTAGGGTTTAGGGTTTAGGGTTTAGGGTTTAGGGTTTAGGGTTTAGGGTTTAGGGTTTAGGGTTCAGGGTTCAGGGTTCAGGGTTTAGGGTTTAGGGTTTTTTGGGGCTTTCGGGCCCGGGCGGCTGAGCGCTGGCTCGGATTGCTACACCCGCGCAGGCCGCCTGTGGAGCCCCACAACCCAAGTGCTCAAGTTTGTGGGGGGCACCTCAATTATGTGTGCGTGTTGTTAACACTGAGCGATAAGAGAATTACCCGTTAAGATCCGAACCTAACATCGGTTTGGGTTTAGGTTAGGGTTTAGGGTTTAGGCACAACTAGGGTTTAGGGTGTAGGGTTTAGCACTACAGAAATCCCTAAGACCTAAGCGTGCTCATTCAGCCCAAAGCCGAGGGTGATTGTCAGCAACGGAGACGAGATGCCTTGCACCCAGGGCATCACGCTTCCACTGTTGGGACTGAGGGCGGGCTGCGGGTTTTGGAGGTTGGGGGTTTAAAAGTCTAGGGTTTGGGGATTTTAGTGTTTTGGGTTTGGGGCTGGGCTGTTATTTTTGGGGGTGTTCAGGGGCGTTGTGGTGTTTAGGAGCTGAAGTCTCAGGGTTCGTAAAGGGGCGTTACGAGGGGTCTTTGTGTTCAGCAGTTTGGGCTTCTTAAGCAGCTTTGGCTTAAGGGCTTCAGGGTTCACGGGGTTTCAATGGTGGGAAGGACGTGGCCCAAGAGAGGTTCCTAAACCCTATAAAACCCGTTGCGATGAACCGGTGATGAACCGGGATGGGGAGGGGGGGGGGTTTCAAAGCCTGTATGGAAGCTTCTCGCGTCTGCTGAATTCCGGATTGTGCCGTTTTAAGAGTCTTTTGTTTTAAGAGCCCATCGGGTCGCTCTTAAGCCTTCGGAACATGGGTAGTTCTCCAAGTGAGGGTCCCTTTTCGGTCCCCTATATGGTACGGCACCTTATCTACAGGACCCCCCCCCCCCCTTATTTCCACACATTGAGAACCCTAAACCCGAAACCCTAAACCCGAAACCCTAAACCCTAAACCCTAAACCCTAAACTGGGGGCTTAAGGGTTCGGTGTGTTTTGCCTTCGGCAAGGTGCTTCTGGGTTTTGGGTCTTGGGCGCTGCCACTTGAAGCTCTCATTGGTTTGGGGTTTCAGGGTTTAGGGTTCTAACCCTAAACCCTAAACCCTAAACCCTAAACCCTAAACCCTAAACCCTAAAACCTAAACCCTAAACCCTAAACTCTAAACCCTGAGCCGTCATCTAACCCTAAACCCGAAACCCCGAACCCCCAAAGACTCATCCAAGACGTGTTGCCACGGCTGAGGCGGCGGGGGCGCCTTCGGAACCGATCCAGCGGCAGCAAAGCCTTGCCCGAGGACAGCGGGTTTGGGGTTAGGGTTTAGGGTTTGGGGTTTAGGGTTTAGGGTTTGGGGTTTGGGGTTTAGGGTTGAAGGTATATGAAAAAGGCTATTGTGATGTATCCTTTTCTTGGGGGGGGGGGGGGGTTGTTTGGGGGGGCGGGTTTTCAGGTTTGGGTGGTTCAGGGTTTGGGGGTTTTTTTGGGGGGCAAGGAATTGGAGTCTGCAGAGGGTTGGGAGTTTTTGGTCTTTAGGGGCTTCTGGGGCAAAGCTTGGGAGGATAGTTGGGGGTCGGTACCTGAACCTTTGCAGTGCACACACACACACACGATAGGTGAGATGAATGAGTCGGTTCAGGGTGAAGGGCTTTGGGGAGCCTTTTCTTCCTAACCTCAAAACTACTCTTACTTCGGTGACATTCTTGTCCGAAGCTTATGGCTTCTCGGGCCTGGGGCTTGAAAACTTGCCCGGGCGGACTTCGGGTTAGGGTTGTGTTCGAGCGTCTTTCGGGTTCCGAAAGACGGCATCAAACGCCCTGGCTGAGATTCAAAATCCCGAAGGCCCCAACTCCCCAAACTCCCAGGAGTTTCGCCATGAGCTGGGCCTGTCTAGCTACCTGGGCACCTGCTCGCTCGGCTGCGTTGCGCCCGCGGCTGCGGTTGAGGGGGGTCTTAGGGCGTTGAGGGTTTTGGGCATTGGGTGTAGACGGGGTCGCACAGGACCCCAAGCCGCCCTAAACCATATGTGGGTTGCACACGGCTGACATCAGAAAGCTGCAGATAAGGAATCTCGCCTGTGCCTCAACCCTTATCCCTGCCAACAAACATCGGGCTGGGCCCTTCGGCGGATTGGTTCACTTCGGGCTTGAAGCCTGGTTTCGCTGTAGGCCCTTGGGATTTGTTTCTCATATCTTCCCGCCTTGGGTGCGAGTTGATCTTAGTGTGGACTCGAAGCCTTGTTTCAGAGGGGTTCAAGGCCCAACCAGTGGCACGTTGAAGTGATGACCCAGACGCTGTGGTCCTCCGCCACAGCCCTGATTAAAATCGCCCCTAGGACTTCCCCCTGAACCCAAAGGTGCGAACACTGCACACGCCCAGCGGGTCGACGTGCGCGCTGAAGCGCATCAGCAAGCAACCCTGCCCTGTACGGATTCGGGCTTGGGGTTTCCGGCTAAGGTTTCAGGTTTGGGGTCGGAAATCTTGAACTCTTGAGCTCGGAACCCGAAACACATTTGAATGCCGCAAAGGCAGCTGCAAGATAGTTGCGGGAAGCATGCAGAAGGGCTCCGAAGGGCTGCGAAGGGCTGCGGGGCTGTAAGGTTCAAGGACGTAGAGTTCGCAGCTGGAACTTGTGCGCGGGGTTTCAACTGACTTGGCCCCTATAACTATAGCCTATAACACCCTGTTTTGGGACCTAAACCCTAAACCCTATTCTAAACCCTAAACCCTAAACACTATTATAAACCCTAAACCCTAAACACCCTAAACCCTATAAACCCTACATACCAGGAAGCTGCTGGTGGGCACAGAGTGGCGGGAGGATGTTGGAAGCCCAGCGTAGAGGGCGTGGCTTAGGGCGTGCAGGGGAGCTCCGAATGGGCTGTATATTGGGTAGGGTTCAGGGTTTAGGGCTTAGGGTTTAGGGCTTAAGGGGTTTGTGGGTTTTGGGGGTTTGGGGCTTGCGGTTGGGGGGTTTGGGGGTTTAGGGTTTGGGGGTTGGGGATTAATTTTAGAGGATCGTGTACTGGGTTTAGGGCTGAGGGCTCTCGTCAGCCTGGTATACTTCGCTCAGCATGAGCAGCTTCGTTCTGCGGCCTCAAGCCTGGTGGGCGCCCTAGATCACCCTAAACCCTAAACCCTAAGCCCTAAGCCCTAAACCCTAAACCCTAAACCCTAAACCCTAAACCCTAAACCCCCAAACACCCCATAAGCCCAAGCCCCTCAAGAGGGAACCCCAGGGGGTTTAGATGGTGTTCATGGGCCTGGGGCATAGGTTTTGGGCGCAAGCCCTAAACCTTGACCATGACCCTAAACCCTGAACCCAAAACCCCAAACTCCAAACCCAAAACCCTAGACCCTGGACCCTAAACCCCAAACCCTAAACCCTAACACCCTAAGCCGCCCAGGTTGCCAAGCTGCAGGAGCTGGAGCATCGCCACATCTGCCGCGTGCAGGACGCATTTGAGGCACCCCGCCCCGCTCCTTTCAGGGTTTTAGGGGTCTACCGGTTCACGGCTTTAGGGTTTTCGGGTTCTTATGGCTTTGGGGTTTTGGGCTCTTATGGCTTTAGGGTTTTAGGTTTTTTTTTTCTATAGGCTTTAGGGTTTTAGTTTTTTTGTTAAATGGTTTTCGGGTTTTAGGGTATCACTGGGCTACCAAGCTACTGTTTGCTTAAGATCCCCGCCGTGTTGGCTCACTGTCACGCGCCTGTCAGAGTGCTTGCCATTCGCTTGCTCCGGTGCTCTGTTCGGCACCATTTGGCATGGACAGACCTCAGGTTCCGCACAAGCACCCCAGCAACCGTCTTCTCCAAATCCTCAACCCTAAACCCCAAACCCTAAACCACCCTAAATTCTAAACCCTAAACCCTAAACCCTAAACCCTAAACCCTAAACCCTAAACCCTAAACCCTAAACGATGGAAGAAGTGGGTCTGGGATAGCTGGTCTGTGGCAGTGTGCCAAGACCCCAGGGCCCAGTGGGTCGAACTTTGTAGCCCTGGGACCCTGTTTACCTACAGTGTCGTAGCTGTTTTACCCTTAATTAGTAGGTATGGGTTTAGGATTTGGGGTTTAGGGTTTAGGGCTTAGGGCTTAGGGCTCAGGGTCACCACGATATAGGTAAAGAGGCCCCAGGTGACCCCACTCCTTCTGTGTACTGGATGGCTGGAGGGTTTTAAGGGTTTGGAGGGGGGGGGGGGGTGTGTGGGGGGCGGTGGAGCTCTGCTCCTCTGAAGCGCCTATACTACAACTCCCCTCCCATGTACTCTAGGGGCCTTAATAGTTAGCATAGGGTTTTGAGGGGTTAGAGCATAGGGTTTTGAGGGGTTAGAATTAGAAAGATATAGTATAACTTCAAAAGGGACCTTCAGGGGGATCTAAGTACCCTATGCCCTAAACCCTAAACCCTAAACCCTAAACCCTAAACCCCAGACCCTAAACCCTGTAAACGAACGGAAGCCTAAAACCCCAGCCGCACGCGCATCAGCCTCAACGACAGCCCAGGCCTCAAACCGTCTGAACCCTACTCCAACTCCCGCCCCCCCCCCCCTACCCCCCAAGAATTCAATACCCCCCCACCCTTCCTTTATACTGTACCGTATGAGGGGGTACGGATTACGCCCTATAAGCAGTAGCATCAAGCAACTTGTTCAGGATGCGACCAGCGTGTACTTGGTCCTTGGCCCCAGTTTGCTCGGAAGTCGCGCAGTTCAGGAGTCAGGGTTTACCCGTAACCCCAATTACCTACAGTTTTATGGTCATGCCGATTGCTTTGAGGGCTACTAAACTGCGGCTACAGGTAGGGTATACGATGGTATCGTTTAGGGTTTAGGGTTTAGGGTTTAGGGTTTTTAAGGGTTCAGGATGCAGGGTCCTTGTGCTCCTAAGGGCTGACGGGCTCGACGTGCTCGACGGTCTGAGGGGGTTCACCCTAACCCCCTAAACTAGGTTTGTGGCCGGTTTGGGGGTTTGGGGTTTAGGGTTTAGGGTTTCGGGTTTGGGGTTTGGAGTTAAATGTTTGTGGCCGGTTTGCAGGTGATGGAGCTCTGTCGAGGCAGCAACCTGAATGGCATCACCAGGAGCATGCGGAGCGCTCCGGTGGCAGAAGGTTAAAGGGGTTTAGGGTTTGGGGTTTAGGGTTTCGGGTTCAGAGTTTAGGGTTGAGGTCAACCCTCTGAGCCCCCTATCAACCCTGTTGACCCTGCTGACCCCATTATAGCCTTGGGAACAATAACTCAATTAGCCTTGTCAGCCCGGTTACTCCCTACTAACCCATGAGCCCGTGAAAAGTCCGAAGCCCTATACGCCCGAAACCCTACAAACACACACGTTGCAGCAGGGGGGTGATCGCCTCGCAGCCCTCGACTTCTCAACTTTTCTACACGCACCCGGCCTGCCCTGTCTGCACCCTCAGCCCTAAACCTTCAGAGCCCAAGCCCGAGAAGGCCCTGAAACTGCAAAGAAGCCTCAGGGTCCTCAACCCTACACCCACGCCACCCCCGCGCACGAAACCCCCCGCCCCACCACAGGCCCTTTAGGGTTTAGGGTCCAGGGTTTAGGGTTTAGGATGTTTAGGGTTTAGGGTTTCGGCTTTAGGGTTAGGCTCCCTAAACCCTCCAACCCTCAACCCGTGACCCAAGCGCAGCATGTGCCGAGACCGCCCCTTGAACGAAGCTCATGTGGCGGTCCTGGTGCTTCAGATGCTCCAGGCCTCGAACCCAGGATTTGGGGTTAGGGTTTAGGGTTTAGGGTTCAGGGTTCAGGGTTTAGGGTTTAGGGTTTCGGGCCTTGAACCCAGGGTCTTTTTTTGGGCTGGCTTATGAGGTTCGCGGGGGCTTTAGGAAACCCTTAGGGCTTAGGGGTTAGGGCCGAGCAGGGGCTTCTCGGTGAGTGGCCAACCTGCCCCAAAAAAGAGCCTGATGGGTCCCTATGAGTCTTCTCCTAGATCCGCTTGCTGGAGCCGCAGGTGCTCACCTTACTTAAGGCCCTAAGACCCTTCAAAGCCTTATGAGCCTTAAACTGGGATGTTCCCCCTTATACTAACAGTCCTTAAGAAGGGATTATGTGAAGATAGAGCTTCTTTGCGCTTCATACCCCTTGTCACCAGAGCCCTGCCACCGGTTGGGAGAGCTGAGATCGCTGCCGGCGGCGACGCTGGCTCAAGCGAGAGGAAAAGTGTCAAGGCCCGCACCAGTGCTAAATTTGCACTGGTAGCGGAGCAGCTACCTTTCATAATCCTTGGGACCTTTGGGACCTAGTGTGCCCAGTACTGAAGCCATGGCTGCATCGGTGCTGGAGATGTTGAAAGCCTCCAACTTTGCGAGTGTGGAGGACGGAGACAATGTGACGGAAGGCAAGTTCGGCATTCCCCGCTACAACGGCGACCCCACCAGGTATCAGGAGTACGTCTTCCGGGTCAGGGCTCGAATACGCAAAGAGAAGAAGATTGACGAAAAGGAAGTGGCAAAGCTGGGTCCCTTGGGACTTCGCTTGCTTGAAGGCCTGACTGGGACGGCGTTCCGCGCCGCACAGATGCTGGACATAGAGAAGCTGGAGAGTGCTGAGGGGCCTGAGATCCTCCTCCAGGAGCTGGCCACCACCCTTCAGCCGAAGCGAGAACAGCAAGCGCGCGAGCTCTATGAGGCTGGTGCAATGGTGGGTGGAATGATGAGTCGTCAGCATGGCGAGGGCATGGCGCAGTTCGTGATGCGTCGGAGAGCCTGGTATCGGGCCCTGCTCGACTCATCGAGCGACATGAAACTCCCGGAAGTGGTCTTGGCCGAGCAACTCCTACAGAACGCCAGGATCACTGATGATCAACGACTCATGGTTCGCACTGCCCTCCAAGGGAAGCTAACTTTCGACTCGGTGGCCCAAGAGTTGGTGAACCAACATCCTCGACTACATGAACGTGAACGTTTTCCTTACAAAGGAAAGAAAGGTTTTGGAAAGCACCACGGACGACCGAAGGGATACTTCCACGCCTCGCACGCCTACTGGACGGAGCAGAACGACCAGGACTACTTCTACGATGACGAGTACGCAATGGGCTACCTGGCCGAAGAGTATGCGGAGGACGGCTACGTGGAGGAGAACTACATGGCCGACTACGAAGAGCCGGACGAGTTGGACTTCCAAGCGGACGCCCTGGCTTACATGGCAGAGCAAGGGCTGAGCCTGGAGGACTACGACTCTGCTGAGTATGCGGCCGAGATGATCCAGATTGATGCCGAAGGGTACTTTGCTGGAAAAGGCGGAAAGGCGAAAGGGCTTCCTCGTCTACGAGACCATCGCTTTGAGCTCTCTGGCCACCTCAGGCTGGAAGAGAAGAGACAACGCCTTCAGGAGCTGAAGAATCGGACGACCTGCCGACGCTGTGGGGCGACTGGACACTGGAGCTCAGACAGTGTCTGTCCTAAGAACCGCGGCAAGAGCAAGAGCAAAGGAAAGTTCACCGGATCTGCCCCTACGGCACCCTCATCCTCTTCGACTTCTACCACCACGACAACCCCGAAGGGATCTGGGCGAAATAAGGGGAGCGGCAAGCGGCCGGTCTACTTTGCCATCGCTGAGGACGTTCAACCAGAGCCTGCCGCAATGCTCGCTTTACGACGTGAACCTGGCCGAGACAACCAACCTGTCGGTCAACTTCCTCTTCAGCATCATGGTCACGGTGGACAAGCTGCTTCTCAGGGATGGCTACTTGGACCACCGCCTGTACCCCATCGACATCATGCAGAACAGGGACATGGACACGGGGAAGCAACATCCCAGCCGTCTACGTCGCAATGGAGCATTGTCCAGGCTGAGCAGAGACCTCTGTGGCTGGATGGAAGTCCGGTTGGAGGCGACGGTGATGCCGATGTCGAGATGGATCGACTTCTACGTGAACATGAGCGTGAACATGGGCGGCAAGCGCGAGATGAGAGCTCACGAGTGCAGGAACCTCCAATGCCCCAGACATCACCTTCGACGTCTGCTGCACCACAGCCATCTGTTGCCCCGACGACTGCACGCCCTTCCTGTGCCCACACAGAGACGACTTCCGTCGGCTCGAACCAGTATCAGCGTGTCGTGCGTTGCAAGCGATGTGGCTTGGTGTTGTCCCGCACGAAGAAGGATGTCGGACAGGGAGAGACCACTTCTTCGACTACAGCAGCCGCGACACAGCCACGATGTTCCCATCACAACATTTCGTGGCGTGGATCCAATGGGAGCCGCTGGAAAAGCACTTGTCTGGATTGCGGACACCAAGAATCCGGAGATCGCGAGACACCAGCTGGACATGGGACAGAACCTCATCGTGATTCGCAGACAGTGGTCGAGGAGGAGAGCTACTACCTCGACAGAGAGACCGCGCTCCAGATCCTTCAGGACTTCCCACAATGTTGCGTCTGCTAGGGTCAGAGGACTTGAAGAAGGGCAACAGGTTCCGAGTAGCAGCTTTATGCGAGCTCTTCGACATGTCATTGCACTACATGCATGCTGGAGCGACCGAGGTGCGTCCTCTGCAACGGCGAGCACGATGGTGGCACAGGCTGCTGCCTCGACTACGACCACGCCGCAACATGATCGCCGGAGACGTATTGCCATTGAAGGCGCCAAGGTCATCCCCTGCGGTAAGTACAAGGGCAAGACTCGAGAGTGCGCTTATCAGGATGCCGGGTATCGCCGCTGGGTGCTTGAACAAGATCACCCCAGAATCCCCTCCTGACATGAATGCCCTACGTGCTTACTTTGAAGAGCGCTTGGACGCTGATCCCGGCCTGTTTCCTCAAGCGTACGTGGTCCTTTCGCAGGAACCTACCGGAGGAGAAGGAGACCTCATCGCCATTTTGGATACAGGATGCTCGCAGTCCTGTCACGGTGAGCTGTGGCTGCAACGATATGCGCAAGCCACCGGCCAATGCTTGCCAGCACTCGAGACCGATGTGGGCCCTTCCTTCCATGGCATTGGAGGGGCAGTGCAAACGGCCGGCGTGCGAACAATTCCGTTGGTGCTGGAGATGATCAATGGACAGTATGCCCAAGGCACCTTGCGCTCAGCAGAACTCCGAGGAAGTCATGCGCCACTGCTGCTCTCACTGGCAGCCCAACGACATCTTGGTCTTGTCTTGGATGTCTGTGCCGAGACAGCCCACAGTCAAACTCTTGGGTGCGATCTTCAATTGGTCATGAAGGACGGGCTGTTTGGACTTCGCCTCCTACCTGCTCATCTTGGACTTCTGGCCGAGAATCCCGCACTGGAGGAGACGAGCGTAGAGAACATCACTAAGAATGAGACCGAGTTCCTCGCGACGGATGTGAAGATGGACGAAAGACCACGCGATGATGCATTGCAGCATCCTACCGACGATGCACTGCATCGACCACGCGATGATGCATTGCATCATCCTACCAATGATGCACTGCATCCTCCTACGATGAGCTGCGATGAGAGGGAGCCTGATGAGGATGAGTCAGCCGCTGTTGGGTACATGGCGTATGACCACATGAAGGGACGGACCATGACGCGATCGCAGGGGAACTCCTGGAAGAAGCACGTGCATGACATGCACAACTCTGACCAGTGCCTGTGGAGTCAGATTTCCACTCAGAGGAGAAGACGGTCGCTGTTGCCACGCGGATGTCGTACATTCCTCTTGGAGATCTTTGCGGGAGCGGCCTTGCTGAGTGATATCTGCGCGCGTGAATATGGTCACCCTATCAGTGCTCCTGTGGACCTCAATGTCGGCATCGACTTGCTCACACCGGAAGGGCGAGCGCACGTGGACTCCGTGATCGAGAGAGACGACCCCTATGCCATTAGCATTGCGCCACTTTGCTCTCCTTGGTGCGCTTACTCAAAGCTCAACATATCCAAAGGGGGACGAACCTGCAAGCGCATCCAAGATGAACGCAAGCGATGGCGACCAGTTCTCTCGTGGATCGCGAAGATGGTCAAGCAACGCCTAAGCCGTGGTCGCCAGATTCTGGTTGAGAATCCCTGGGGAAGTGCTATGTGGGATGAGTGGGACTTTCAGGACTTGATCGTCAATGACCACCACGATGCTCTCACTGGAGAACTACTGGAAGCCACAAAATGTGATCAATGCATGCAAGGACTGCGTTCCACGACTTCTGGACTTCCCCACATGAAGCCCACTTGCTTCCTCAGTGCCTCCACAACCTTGAAGCACACCCTGGATGTACGCTGCGACGGTCAACATGAACATGAGCAACTCACCTCAGGGAAGGCGTGCAAGGAAGCGCAACAATGGCCAAGAAAACTGTGCCACACTATCCTTGATGGATGGTGCAAGGACTTGGACAACACGCTGTGTCGGTCTGCGTTCCCTGCAGAAGCGGCACGGGAAGATGCCGACCAAGCCGAGTTTGTGATTGACGATGATGAGGATGGCATGCACCGTACGTTGGACCACATCTACGGCCCTGAAGATGAGGCGGCGATCACCGCTGGACCACTAGGACGATCTGAAGCTGCTGAAGTTGCTGCGCGAGAAGGAGAAGCAATTCATGAGGAAACAGAAAGCTTGGAGTCCGAGTCCATGCGGGAGAGAAGAAAGAAATGGAGAGAGCTTCCCTACGCGATGCGTGTCGCTTTGAGGAGGCTCCATGGCATGACTGGACACGCATCTCCGGCATCTATGCAACGACTTCTTCGTACTGCTGGTGCGGATGCCGCCGCGATCCGCGCAATGCAGTACTTTCAGTGTCCTGTTTGCGACAGTCTGAAAAGGCCTATGCAAAGACCCGCCACCAAGGTGCCTGGACCTTACGTCTTCAACGTGGAGGTAAGCGTGGATGTCTTTGTGATCCGCGATGTGGAGGGGAACAAATTCTTGATCCTTTCCATTGTTGACCTCGGCACGCTCTTTCACGTTGGCGTCGTGGTTGGAACTGGAGCTGGAAGCCCATCCTCTTCAAATTGCGCAAAGGCTTTTGACACCGCCTGGATGTCCTGGGCAGGCGCTCCTGACCGGGTTGTTCTGGACAGGGGGACGCACAACCGCGGGGTCTTCCAGGAGATGCTGAGATCCCGAGGAGTGGAACTTCGATATACCGGCCTGGAGGCCGGCCATCATCTAGGACGTGGAGAACGGCAAGGTGGGCTGATGAAGTCGATGTTGAAACACATCATTCATGAACGGCAACTCCGAGGACGACAGTCTATTGAGTTCGTGGTGTCAGAAACGGCTGAGGTCAAGAACTCCAGACTGCATGTTGGAGGTTTTGCTCCGGCTCAATGGCTGCTTGGACGACTACCAAAGGACTTGGACAGCCTCACAACCCTCGGAGCAGAACATCGGCTTGGAACTCACCAGGAGATCTTGGATGGGACTTCGTCGTTTGCACACCGTATGGAGATCCGGATGGCAGCGAAGCAAGCATTTACGTTCCACGATTCGGCTCAACGTCTTCGCGCATCTATGCTTCGAAAGGCCACGCCCACACGTGGACCCTTCGTGACTGGAGACCTCGTCTGCTTCCACCGCAAGCAAGGAGCAAGAGTTGGACAGCGCTGGTTTGGGCCTGCTCGTGTAGTCGGTCAAGAAGGGCGATCCAAGCTATGGGTGATCCATGGAGGAATACCCATGACCGTGGCCGTGGAAGCATGTCGACACGCTAGTGGACCTGAGATACTGGCGAAGCGGGAGTTGGAACTGCGCCCAAGCAGGAAGAGACGCCGTGAAGTTATCGAAGATGATGACGAGACCTATGAGTACCCTTTTGGCGATGACTTGGCCGGTGTCCCAGGACGTCATGAAGATGGAGAAGGCCTTGGAGAAGATGAACAAATGCGCTATTTTGACACCACGGACATTGCCGACGGGGGACTCTCATCCAGTCCCTATTCACCATCACCTGCAGGAGAAGCTGCCGCAGGACTATTCCTTCTCCGCTATCACCAGCTGACGAAGGACCTGGCGTTGCGGACCTGCCACCGATCCCTGAGGACTTACTTGAGACCGATGAGGGAGAGAGGACGCCTACGCCCACAGTTGGTTCGACCTTCGAGCCTGAACAAGAACAAATTCCTGTGAGCAGACAAGGAACAAGTGAAGTGATGTCCCCTACACCGCTTCCACCAGGACTTCACGGAAATCTCAGAGCAGCTCTTCATAGGTCGCCAGATCTGCTCGATGGACATCGTGCTGCTGAACCACGTAATGAGCCATCGACAACTCGCAGAGATCGCTCGAGATCCCCACCTACTCGGTCATCCTCTGCGGTGATCCCGAACCAAAGCACGTTGGTTGAGCTTCCTCGAGCCCCTGGGCAAGATCGGGCGTTTCTGGCGTTCCTTGCTCGCCGGAAGACCGCCATGGCACGAAGCAAAGAATACAGTTTGGACAAAATGGAGGCCGAAGAGCGTGTGAAAATGGAAGCTGCTCAAGAGAAGGAATGGGGCAACTGGCGAAACTTTGAGGCTGTCAAGGTGCTGGATCCGACGAAGGCTGCAGAGTTTCTTCGAGAACATCCTGGAACACAGATTGTCCCGACCAGATGGGTGCTGACAAACAAGGCTCAGCCCTGGGAAGATGCCCGCTACAAGGCTCGCATTGTGGTGCGGGGTGACCTGGAGCGGGGCGCTGCTGAGACTCGTACAGATTCACCGACGGCATCCTCGACAATGGTCAACATGTTGCTAGCTTATGCGGCCAGCAACAAGCTTCCTTTGAGAGGAGGAGACATCACCGCTTCCTTCTTGCAAGGCGAGAGCTCATCCTGAAACCACCTCCTGGCGGCCTACCAGGAGTGGAAGATGGCAGTCTGCTTTTGGCTGAGAAGCCAGTCTACGGAACGCGTGACGCCCCTCGAGGTTTCTGGAAACGCTTGCACTCCGTGATCCTCTCGAAGGGCCTAAGGAAGATCCCTGGCGAGAACTCCGCGTATGTGCTCAATGACTCGAACAATAACATCATCGGGATGCTCATCTGCCACGTCGATGACCTCCTATGGGCCGGAGGAGAACGTATGGATGAGGTGATGAACCAGATACAGTTGGCCTTCGAGTTCGGGTCATTGGAACTCGACAACAGCTTCGTCTACTGTGGACGCAACATTGAGCAGAGCACTGAAGGCATCAAGGTGACCTGCCCCAACACTGCAGCAAAGGTGAGGCCCATTGTGCTAACCAGAGAAAGACGTCGTGAACGTGATGCCGCAGCCACCGACAACGAGAAGGGGCAACTCAGGAGTGTCTTGGGGAGTCTAGGCTGGGTGACACGTGTGTGTCGTCCAGATATTGGCTACCAGGTCAACCATCTCCAGAGCATCCAAAAGAATGTCGTCGTGAGCGACCTGATTGCCTGCAACAACCTTCTGAACTACGTCAAGGAGACTCCTCAGCATGGCCTCTTCTACCGCTACAACGCGGTTGACTTCAATGAGGCCGCCATCCTCTCCATCACCGACGCTTCCTATGGTGCAGACTATGATGTGGACGAGCACTATGGTGTGCCTCTCGGGAATCGTTCCCAGTCCGGAAGGATCCTAGCTCTTGGAAACAATGACTTCGCTTCGACCGGAACAGGCGACATCTACATGATCGAATGGCACAGCAATGTGCTGAAGAGAGTGTGCCGCAGCACACTACAGGCTGAAACCCTTAGCCTCGTTCAGGGCTATGAGGAGGCTGAACATGTTCGGGTGCTGATGCATGGGCTCTACCACGAGAAGACGGGCTCTACCAACGACTTCATGATCGGCGCGATGGATGGACGACGCTTGGAGATGTTCACCGATTGCAGAAGCTTAGAAAGCCACCTGAAGCAGCCGGGACTTTCCACGGTTGCCGATAAGCGCCTGGCTATTGACCTCAGTGCCATGCGCCAGCTGGTGTGGCGAGACTCTGGAGAGCTAGTTGGAGATCCTGTTTACCAAGATGCTCCTCCGCAAGCTTCCACAACCCGCGTGAGCTGGATAGAGACCAAGACGATGGTTGCCGACAGTCTGACCAAGCACATGAAGTGTGAGCAGCTCTTGGCCTTGATGCACGAAGGCAAGGTCACTTTCGACATGAACAAAGAACATTCGAAGAAGGCATCAATGAAGCAAGACAAGCAAGATCGTCAAGCATCAATGAGTGGCTGACGTAGCGATGTGAAACCTTATGCGAGCTCTTGCCATGCTAGCTCACGGTTTCCTGCGAAGAAAGCTCTTGGGTGTGAAGATAGAGCTTCTTTGCGCTTCATACCCCTTGTCACCAGAGCCCTGCCACCGGTTGGGAGAGCTGAGATCGCTGCCGGCGGCGACGCTGGCTCAAGCGAGAGGAAAAGTGTCAAGGCCCGCACCAGTGCTAAATTTGCAGATTATAATACAAGGTGCTATAATCCCTATGAAGGACTGCTAGTCTAAGTTCCAAGCCTTAAATGCCATCTCAACTACAAGGCCGTCTGCCACCTCCACAATGCGGGGTATGTGCACAGCGACATCTGCCCCGAGCCGGGTTGCACAGCCCCAGTTCCTCAGGGCCTTAGGGTTTCGAGCGTGGGGTTTAGGGTTTAGGGTTTAGGGTTTAAACAAGTAGGGAGCTGAGGGAGGCGGTGTGAGGCATGCGGGCTCAGTTATCCACGTTCTTGCACATGGCCCGTGCTAGGCGCAGGTAGGAGGGCGCTGTGGCGTTTTCCAGGCATGGACGTGTCTGAAGCTGCCCGTTGCACTTAAGACTTGTAGTGCTTGGTAGCTTCGCTCGAGTCTTGCTGCGTTGCTTCTGTCAAGTGGGCTTCGCAATCTTCAAGTTGTCCCACTCTTATGGCATTGTATTTTAGCAAAGCACGCCCCATAAACCATAAACCCGGAAGCCTAAATCCCAAGTCCAAAACCCCTCACCCCCCCCCTCCCCACAGCCAGACAAAGCAAAACAAGGAACTGGCTCTTCGAAGAGCCACTCGATGGCCTCGGCACATTTGCAAATTCGCGGCTTTGCTTGCATTGCTTGCACAGCAGTGTTTCGGGGTTGGGGTTTAGGGTTTAGGGTCGGGACTTGGGGTTTAATTAGGGTTTGGAGGGTTTTGGATGACCCGCCCTACAAGCCAGAATGCGAGCGCTTTCCCACGAACCTTCCTAAACCCTGGGCCCTAGGCCCTACAAGCCCTCTTTTGATTGATGCACCTTCAACCCGGCATGCTGAATCACCTGAAGCCCTAAAACCCATCCTAAAACCCCCACAGCTTAAACCCACAGCAAACCTTGAATCTTGCACGGATCTTCCCGATGAGCCACTCGATGCATGGAAAACTGATTCCCCTCCCCCGCCCAAGACCGTAAACCAACCACCCGTGGCACTGAGCCCAAAACTAAGAAACCCGGAGCACTGGATGCTTTTAACGTCCTGCGGGCCGCATGCCCCCGAGCAGCTTTGAGCCCGGCCCTAAACCCCAAACGTGCAGAAGGTCTCTGAAGATGATCGACTTCGGCTGGGAATCCCGGGGGAGCAGTTTGCCGTGGTTCCATTTGGGGAGTTTCACAAGGTTATCGGGGCTTCTTGCGTTTTGGTGGTGGTGGTGGTGGTGGTGGTGGTGGTGGTGGTGGTGGTGGTGGTGGTGGTGGGTCTGCCAGATTCGGGGGGCTCCAACCTGCAAGGAACCCTGATCCGTATTCATTTATATCGTACTGTTTCTTGGAGATTCTAGTGTACGTATAGTACATTTCATATGTTATCTTATATATTTATGCTTATTTACTTTTTACAGTATAGAGTATATCGTGTGTAGTGTATAGCGTATCCTGTATAGAATATATATATATATATACATATACATATGTATGTACATATATATATATACATATATATATATATATATATTTATATGTATGTGTGTGTATATACACTTTATATCATAGCTAGGGTTCCAGACAGAGACAAGCCCCACTAAGCTCCAAACCCTCAACCCTCAACCCTCAACCCTCAACCCTCAACCCTAAACCCTAAATCCAAAACCCAAAACCCTAAACCCTAAACCCTACACCCTAAACCCTACACCCTACACCCTAAACCCTACGCCCTAAACCCCTAGGGTTTAGGGTTTAGGGTTTAGGGTTTGGGGTTTGAAGTTTAGGGCTCCCGAGGCCTGGCCAAGAAGCACTCCCGGGAGCCGGTTCGAAAGCCGCAGCGGTACAGCAACTTCAGCATGACAGGACGGGGGCCTTCTTATCCTAAACCCTAAACCCTAAACCCCAAACCCTAAACCCTAAACCCTAAACCCTGAACCCTGAACCCTAAACGCAGGCTCCTGGGCCTCTGATCGCCGCTCCTCGCACGGGACCAGCCCGGGACGATCTTTGGCCGATCAGGGGGTTTTGGGGTTTGGTGGTCTTGGGGTTTCGGGGTCTTGGGGTTTAGGGTTTTTGGGGTTTAGGGGCTTAGGGTTGAGGGTTTAGGGTTTGGGGGTTAGGGTTTGGGGGTTTTGGGTTCAGGGTTGTTGGGGTGTAGGGGGTTTAGGTTTTGGGGGTTTTCGATGTTTAGGCATGCTGAGCGATGGTCAGAGATGTTGGGGGTTAATTAGTGGTTCAAGAACATCATGCCTAGGGACTTTGCTCAGAGGTTCAAAGGGTCAGCTTAGGGAAGGGCTCCTCAGGAATTTGCGATCTAGGGCTTGAGGATTACGAGGAAGAGGGTTGAGTTTTCAGGGTTTCGGGTTTCGAGTTGGGGAGGGCGGGGGGTTGGGCGCCTGGATCCCGGCAAGCCAAGCCCTAGTATGAACCTCCTAAAGCCCTAAACCCTCAAACCCTGAACCCCAAACCCTAGACCCTAAACCCTCAACGCTAAACCCTAACCCTCACAGACCTCGCAAGCCCCCGACCAGGCCGAAAAAGTGTCCTGTCTATGGGAGACCGCTCCACCCGGTCAACCCAGAGCCAGGCGTGGTGGGGGGAGGGGGGTTGGAGGGGCCTGGGGTTTAGGGTGTAGGGATCCTTAACTTAGTAGCTGGGTGAGCACAGGATACACTTCAACTTTTTGGGATGCTAACTCCCCTATAGAATTGAAAGTGCGCACTTTTATTTGGGGCTTATGAACTCAGCAACCAAGAAAAAAAAACAAACAAACAAACAACGAGATTCAGGGGCCGAGGCCTCCTTGTTCCATGCAGCTCGACAGAGGGCTGGTAGGGCTGGCTGTTTGGCTCCAATCCCACAGCCCAATTCAAAACCAGTCATTTCAACACCAGCCCTTAAACCTCTAAACCCCTAAACCCCAAACCCCAAACCCTTATATCTCTACATTTAAATAGTCTAGAATATATGTAATATATATATATATATGTAAAAATGTATAAATGTGTATATATATATATGTATACATATATATATATATATATGTATGCTCAAGAAAATCTTCCAATCCCAAGCTGCCCGAGAGCCCCAAAGCCGTTAGAGGGCTGACGTCCGCAGGAAGAGCGGCCCTGTCCTCTGTTCTGCCAGGCCCAGCCTCTTGTTGGGAAGGGTGTAGGGTTTAGGGTTTAGGGTTTAGGGTTTAGGGGCTCAGGGGTGTATACGGCTTTAGGATGTAGGGGTTCAGGCCTTTAGCGCTTCATCGCTTTGGGGGTTGCTTTAGTGGGTTTAGGTCTTCAGGGATTTAGGGCTTCAGGGCTTTAGGGCTTTAGGGGTTTGGAGTTTTTGCTTGTAGGGATGACAGGTTGGGGATTGGTGGCTTAGGGCCCCCCCAACCCTTAACCCTCAGGAATCCACACTCCGAGGGAACCCACCACGGAGTATGTTCAGGGTTTAGGGTTGAGGGTTTAGGGTTCAGGGCAACAGGGACCTTGAACTGCAAGCAGCCCTAAACCCTAACCCCGAAACCCTAAACCCTAACCCCGAAACCCTAAACCCTAAAGTGCCTTGAGGCACCCGAGCAGCTGGAGCCCGGCTATGTCGCCCAGCGAAGCTGCGACGTGTGGGCGTTGGGTCGTGCAGCCCAGCGGGGGGTGGGGGTTTAGGAGTTGGGGTTTAGGGTTTAGGGTTTAGGGTTTAGGGTTTAGGGTTTAGGGTTTAGGGCTTGGGGTTTAGGGTTTAGGAGTTGGGGTTAAGGAGATTGGGGTTTAGGGTTCAGGGTTTAGGGGTTGAGGGTTTCGGGGAAGGTTTTTGTTTTTCGAAAGGGTGTGCCCAAAAACGCACCAAGATGTGAGCTTCACCCTACCATTGGCCCCAGCCTGCGAGCACCCTTATCGACTATTTGCTTCATGATGGGTTCCCCCCCCCCCAGGTTCCCCCCAAAAAGAAGGCTATTTTCTACATGAATTGAGGTTATTTAATAAGGGGACGTAACAGGGGGGATGGGCAGTATAGAGGGGGGTAGTAGTAGGCAAACCCATGACTTAAGAACCCTCCAAAAAATATAAAGATGCTTCCTTTAAAGGGTACTATCGGGATTGTTTTTTTGTTGGGGGAGGGGGGCTTCTTTCAGCAAGCAGCAGTCGTAAACTTACCCAAAACCCGCAACCCCCGCAAAACCGCCCGCGCAGGTGTGATCGCGTACTTTTTGCTCTCAGGGGCTTCCCCCTTCGAGCCCTCCAAAGGCCGGGTTTGGGAGAAGAGGTTTAGGGTTCAGGGTTCAGGGTTCAGGGTTCAGAGTTCAGGGTTTAGGGTTTAGGGTTCAGGGTTTGGGGTTCAGCGTTTAGGGTTCAGGGTCTAGGGTTTCGGAAAGAAGTACGGTGGAGCGGCTTTTGGGTTTGGAGTTTAGGGTTTAGGGTTTCTCTTCTGTTGGGAGCGGAAGCCCCCCCCTGTGACTTCGTGTGTGCTGAGGGCTTGTGCTTCAGCGGATGCCCCTGGCGTTTTCAAGAGGAGGTTGAGCTAAATCTCCTATCCGCCCGAAGCCCCTAAACCTGAAACCCTAGGCCCTAAGCCCTAAACCCTAAACCCTAACCCCTAAACCCTAAACCCCTAAACCCTAAACCTAAGAAAGATGTTATACGGATTCGAACAGAATCCCAAAGAGGGACTGTGCTTCAGATCACCCACCGAGTTCTGCTTAATTTGGCTGCGCGCGAGGGCTCTACAGGCTGGAGAACCTAAACCCTAAACCCTAAACCCTAAACCCTAAACCCTAAACCCTAAACCCTAAACCCTAAACCCTAAACCCTAAACCCTAAACCCTAAACCCTGTAGCTCAACCCGGGGTTGACATCGAAATTCAGGCCCTGTTTGTGCATCCGGTCTAAGTTCTACCTGTAGGGATTGGGTTTAGGGATTAGGTTTTGGTTTTGGGTTTTGGGTTTTGGGTTTTTTGGTTTTGGGTTTTGGGTTTGGGGTTTGGGGATTGGGTTTGGGTTTTGAGTTTAGGGTTTAGGTTTTGACAAAGGCCCGTAAATTTAGATCAACCCTCCCCCCCAGCAAAAATCTGCAAGTGCACCGCCGGCGTAACGAGGAGTGACCGACCCCTCCAACAACCTCGCTTTCAGAAATGCGCGCCCACAGCTCGGTTGGCCAGGGGGGATTCGGGGTTTAGGGGTTTAGGGGCTTAGGGGCTTAGGACCTTAGGGTTTAGGGGTTTAGGGTTTAGGGTTTAGGGTTGAGGGCAGTTGAGCCCGCGAAATCCGAAAGGGGCGCTCGGACACTCAAGCTCACTGAGCCCCGAAGGCCTAAGCTCACTTTTTCGTGGTTTAGGGTTTAGGGTTTAGGGCTTAGGGTTCAGGGTTCTGTTCGGCCACTCAAATTCAGCCCGCAGGTTGAGGGTTGGGGGGAGGGGGGGGGGGGCTCAAACCCTCGTAGGAGCTGAGGCGAGGACTGATTGCAATACATGGGAGGCAGTTCTCCAAGTCGGGTCGTTCTTTGGGGTTTAGGGTTCGGGGTTTAGCGTTTAGGGTTTAGGGTAATCCACATGCCGGTTGAGGGATTGGGTGCCACTCCGGCCTTCCGACACGTCTCGCGGCAGCTAGGGTTTACGTTTGTGCCCCTGCGCAAAAAGCTTTCTGCCCCCCCCCCCCCCCCAAGCAATGCCAACAATTAGGGTATCCCGATGACCAACCCCCCCCTCCCCCCACCCCATTTGAGGGTTACTTGCTTATTTGGGTAGGGGGTTCTGTAGTTAGTGGTCAGGTGGGGGACGTGCAGGATCCAAGAGGGCGGGGGGGGGGGGGGGGTTTAGGGTTTAGGGTTTAGGATTTAGGGTTTAGGGCTCAGGGCATGTTGGACTTGGGGGAGGGCCCAGCGTGGCACATGGTGGTGGCCAGCGATCCCGCTGAACCCCGAAGGTTCGGTGGCTTGAACCCACGCAAAAGCCCGAACTGATCCCAAACTCTTCCCCAACATGACCCTTGAGGTTTAAGGTTCAAGATTTAGGGTTTAAAAGTTTAGGGTTCAGGGTTTTAGGGTTTAGGGTTTTAGGGTTTTAGGGTTTCGAGTTCTGAGCAAATGTCAAAAGAACCCTGAGCCCTGAGGCTATGTTTTCATGCCGACGGAGGCGCCGACGGGACGTGACACTAAGCTTTGGGGCGCCAGGTTCAAGGTTTAGGGTTTAGGGTTTAGGGTTTAGGGTTTAGGGTTTAGGGTTTAGGGTTTAGGGTTTAGGGTTTAGGGTTTGGGGTGGGGAGGACGGCCGGGGCCTCCAAAGACCCTCCCGGCGCGGCTCCCGGAGGCCTCGAAAACATTGGCCGCGCCCTGCACCCTAAACCCTGAACCCTAAACCCTAAACCCTAGACCCTAAACCCTAAACCCTAAACCCTAAACCCTAAACCCTGAGTGCGTGCTGGACGCGGCGCCCTGCGCACCCTGGACGCCCGGACGCGTGCGCCTTTAAATGGCCCTGCTCCGCAGCCTCGGGGCTGGCGCTATAGACTTTACAAGGTTGAGGGTTTTGGGTTTTTAATAGGGTTTTAGGGTTTGTAGGGTTTATATAGGGTTTATAGGGTTTGTAGGGTTTAGGGTTTAGATAGGGCTTTTAGGGTTTGTAGGGTTTATATAGGGTTTGTAGGGTTTGTAGGGTTGATAGGGTTTATGGGGTTTATAGGGTTTATAGGGTTAATAGGTTTTATAGGATTCAGGGTTTAGGGGTTAGGGCCCCAAGCAGCCCGGCAGGTCTGGCGTAACGTGAGCCGCGAGGCGAAGAGCTTTATCGCCCTTTGCCTGGAGCTGGCGCCTGGCCCCTCAGAGCCTTAAGGGTGGTCTGGGATGTTTAGGGTTTGGGATGTTTAGGGTTTAGGATGTTTAGGGTTTAGGATGTGTTGGGAGGTTTGCGGGGTTTAGGGTTTGAGGGGGTGGTTTGCGTGCTCCTGGCACACCCTTGCATGAGCGCTTCGCACAGCATTTGGCTCTGGGAGAAGTGGGTCGCATCCACAGGTAACGCCACGCACTGGCGGATTGAGCAGCAGCTTGTGCATCGTCTTCCTGATGATCCGAGAGTTTCAGCTGAGATACGCAACTTTTTGACCTTTGCCGGTATTTTCGGGGTCTTTTACAAGAAGGAGGTAGGGCCGGTAGGGGGGGGGTTGAGCCCAACAACTGCGAGGTGTGCGCTCTGTTCTTGGTCTCGGCCGTGTCCTCCGAGAGCGTCGGGGAGGCGGGCTACTCGGGGCAAGAAGACGTCGGCCTCCTACAGCAGCAGGTCGCTGCTGAGAAGTGGAGGAGAAAGCCCTGGGCACAACCGAAGAGATGGCAATGGGGGACCGCCCCGAAGATGGGTGCGAAGCCCAAAGTTCCCGCAGAGGACAAGGCCGAACCAGAGGAGTGGGAGTGGAACCAAAAGGTGGCCGCAAAAAGCAAGAAAGTTCAGAACAAGTGTGCCGGCTGCATGACCTACAACAGCTTCGATCCGATGAGCAAGTGGTGCGACACATCGCGAGGCTGCCGAAAGAAGAAAGAGGTGGCCTCGTAGCAGAGTAGGCCAGCTTGAACAGTTTCGGGCATTGTATTCCCCTTTTGATCCCCAAAGGTTAGTCTGTGCTTACCCCACGAGATACTGGAGAGCTGAGGTAGGGAAGACATGCAAGGAAGACTATGAGTGTCTTTCGCACATATGTTCCGAGACTTGCCAGTCACAATGCGGGCCGGATGCGCCCTGGTGTTGGTACGAGAAGTTGGGCAACGAGTACAAGGGCATCTGCAAAAACTGCATGATGTACCAGTTCTACAACGCAGATGCCAAGTGGTGCGACAAGACAAGTGGCTGCCAGTCGAAGAAGAGCGACACCTGGTCTTGACTGGTCACTTTTGTCGCATGAGAAATTCTCGGGCACAGCCCACTAGACCCCAAACCCTAAATTCCTAACCCCCCAAATCCTAAACCCTACACCCCCAAACGAAATGGCTTCACACTAAGCTGCGAACTCTCAGCGCCTTGACCGAGGCAGGGGACGACTGCACCGAAGACTATGAGTGCGTCTCAGGTTTCTGTCAGGACTCCCATTGTTTCGACTACGTCCCTCACGTTATCACGCAAGACCAGATGGAAGAGATGGATGATGAGATGGGGGACGAGCCACCCCCAGAGGAAGGGGAGGAATTTGAGGAGGAAGACGAGGAACCCCGCTAACGAATGAGTAACTCAGCGGCTTTTGCGGAAGCACCGGTCCACCCAACGAGGAGGACCTCATGCTCCGATCTTGCAGTATGTGCATGGGTTTCAAGCCAAGAGTCGGAGGCTGACTACTCAGGACAGGCCTAATTATGAATTCATAAACTTGTCCAAGCACCGAACTACGCAAAGCACCTGAATAGTCAGGCTCATTTAGTACTGTTTGCGTGCGCGCTCCCTCGGAGAAGAACCTGCAAAGACTAGCGCCGCCCCTTGCATCGAGGAAGGCCACATCCAATTCCACCCTGAATTACCACATGCGCTCAGCTGCTCCAAAAACCCTAAACCCTGAGGCCAAGCGCGAGACCGCCAGCGAAGACCCTGCGGCGAGCTCAGACTCTCCGATGCTCTGATAGACCTAGAGGGTTCTCTCCTATCGCTCCACCCCCGGACTCCGAATCTTATGATCTTCTAGAGCCCCAAAAGCCCCAACTCCATGCGGCCTCGTAAACTCGTAAAGGGGCCTTGCCAGAAACGCTTCATGAAGCCAGCGCCCCCGGCCTCGGTACCGAGAAGTCGGGGATGTGTGCTTGCTGGGCGACTGTCGAACCCTGAGTCCATGGTACCCCCCATACGGCAGCTCTCCAGAAGCGAGCCCAATTTTGCTCCAGCCACAAAAAGCCCATTAGGACTTTGTTAGGGTTTAGGGTTTAGGGTTTAGGGTTTAGGGTTTAGGGTTTAGGGTTTAGGGCCGTGTTAGTGAAGCCCCCAACCTTGACAGGCCTCTCTCCCCCCAAGCAACTCGGACCCCTTCCCTCCCCCCGCCCCCCCTCCCCCCAAACTCTGCCCAAACTTCCTGGGAGCCTCTCTACCTACAGTTTGATGGGCCATACCTAGTAGTTAAGGGGCAATTACTACCAAACTGTAGGTAAATAGAGTCCCAGGTTGGTTCTGGTGGTCCAAACCTGCTACCCGAATATTCCGTTTTCGGCTTCTTTTTCTGAGTGGTGGGGGGGGGGGGCACATTGGTTTGTGGCATTTTCGCGGTACCCCTCTTTGTGGTACTTTACTGTAACTTTAGATCCTTACCTTTTTTTGGGTTTATTGGGTTTCTTATTCCATCCTGAGTGCAGCCAAGCCCTCTATTGGAACCCTTATCAGCTCTAAGCCTTCGATTCTGGACGTCTGGGCGCCGACCTAAACCTAAAACCCTAAAACCCTAAAACCCTAAAGCCCTAAAGCCCTAAAACCCTAAAACCCTAAAGCCCTAAAGCCCTAAAACCCTAAATCCCTAAAACCCTAAAACCCTAAAACCCTAAAACCCTAAAACCCTAAAACCCTAAAACCCTAAAACCCGAAAACCCGAAAACCCTAAACCCTGAAACCCTAAAACCCTAAACCCTAAACCCCAAACCCCCAAACAAACCCCCAAACCCCCAAACCCCCAACCCCCAAACCCCCAAACCCTAAGCCCAGGCTGGGAATGCCGTGGATGCAGATGGCTCGAGGTGCACTCGAGAGCTCGATACGTGCGGGCGCCCGGAATCAGGCATCGCGTTTAGGGTTTAGGGGTTTAGGGGTTTAGGGCTTAGGGCTTAGGGTTTAGGGCCTGGGGGCTTTGGCCGAACCCCCCAAAAACCCTTCCAACCCCAAAGGGGTAGATGAAATTGTAACACTAACCCCTAAACCCCTAAACCCTACACCCTAAGCGATTTGGGCAAAGCTTATGCAGGAGTTTGACCGCACTAGGCCCCTTACTAGTTGGCTTATTGCACCCCGGAGATCCTAAATCGCAACGGTGGGTTCAGGGTTATAAGGCTGTGGGTGTAACCTGCGACTTGGTTGCCCCAAAAACGTAAGCTTACCCAACAACGTAGGCTTACCCAAGAAACCCTATACAAGGCTGACAAGTAGCACCTCACGAGGCCTTGAGCTAGGGGATCTTTGGACGTTGAACGGAGTTTGCATCAGGGAGGTAGACCACTTTCATGACAGACATCGCGAGCAACCCACGGCATCCAGAGAGACCCTTGCTAGCGGCTCTTAGGTGCGAGGGTTGGCTGAGGGTAGCGTTGCTGCAAGCCTCAACCCTAGCTGTTGCCTCACCTCCTTGAGATATGGAAGCCCGTCAACCCTCTAAACCCTCTAAACCCTCTAAACCCTCTAAACCCTCTAAACCCTAAACCCCAAACCCTAAACCCTAAACCCTAAACCCTAAATCCCAAACCCTCCGGGGATGCGAGGCCCCAGCAAGAACATCCAGGTGGATGTCATCGGGAAGGACGACAGGGACATACCCAAACCTTATATAATCCCTAAGCATCATGGGATTGCATTGTTGTTCCTGGGGGGGGGGGGGGGGGGGGGGGGGGGGGGGTAAGGGAAGCCCTAGTGCACCAGTGCAGCTCGAAATTGCTGAGAATGTGCCCCGGCGGAGATCACCCGCACTCTCATTCGGCATAGACCAGGCACGAACGATTTGAGGTTGTGCAGGGGTCCCCTGGAGACGTAGGCCCTATAGCCGAAGCCCGAAACCCTCAACTCCCAAAGCCCGAGCCTCAAAACCCCGAGCCCTAAACCCCAATCCTCAAACCCTAAACCCAGAACCCCAAACCCTAAACTCTAAACCCTAAACCCTAAACCCTAAACCCCAAACCCTAAACCCTAAACCCTAAACCTTCAAGCCTAAACCCCAATCCTTCACCAAAGACACATGAACCTTGTGGACTCCAGGATGTCGACGCCCTGCCAGCGCTGTCGAACGCCGTGCACGGGACACCTGTTGGCCCCAGGCAGTGGACCCCCCTGAGTAGGGTTTAGGGTTTCGGGTTTAGGGTTTAGGGTTTAGGGTTTAGGGTTAGGGTTTAGGGTTATGACCCTAAACCCTGTAAACCTACGAGCCCTCACAAAAACGTATTTTGGGTAAACCGTATAAACCCTAACAGCCATCCTTGCAACAAGGTTTTTTTGGTAAACCGTATAAACCCTAAACACCCTTACTGGCCGAAGGAGGGTTCGGAGCGCAAAGAACAGCGGGTGGAGACGGGTTCAGGGGTTTAGGGTGCACGGCTTGGGGGTGAGGGTTGTTATGGGGCTGGGGGTTCAGGGTTTCAGGTCTAATTAGCGTTTAAGGTCAGAGGCTTGACGCGTTTCTCGTGATTCGTGCTTCAAGTTGATGACCTTGTCCAGCACGAAACCATAAAGCAAATCCTAAACCCTAAACTCTTCAGGGCTTGGGGTCAAGGCTGCAGCACCAGAAGGAACACCCCTCAACCCCTTGGGGGGGGGGAGCGTCAAAAACCTAAACTGCCCCAAACTCTAGGGTTTAGGGTTTAGGGCTTAGGGTTTAGGGTTTAGGGCTTAGGGTTTAGGGTTTAGGGCTTAGGGCTTAGGGCTTAGGGTTTAAGGCTTAGGGATCCTGAACCCACCCCCCCGCCTCCCAAAGTAACGAGCAGCCCAGCAGCCACGCCAGTTCGCCAGGCTGTGCTTCGAGGACGACCCGCTCCCGCGATCTCACTACGAGCAGGCGAACTCGCGACTTGGCCTTGCAAAAATCTCAAGGCCCCCAAAAATCCCTGAAATCCCCAAACCCTAAACCCTAAACCCTAAACCCTAAATCCCTGAAGTGCTGAAAGTCCCTAGACCCTCCCTCAAAATCCAAAAGCGCCCCCCAAAAACCAAAAAAAGGCCTTCGCCTGATCCAAGCCCCTCAGAGCCGGGGAGGTCTTTGGATCCGTCGTGTTAGGGGGAGAAAGCGACCTGAGAGCTTGTGTGACTCGAAAAAGCCGCAACGCAAGATGTTAGGGTTTAGGGTTTAGGGTTAAGAAAGCCGCAACAGAAGATGTTAGGGAGGGTTTAGGGTTTAGGGTTTAGGGTTAAGGGTTAAGGGTTTAGGATTTAGGGTTTAAGCCCCCCCCCCCCCCAAAAAAAAAAAAAAAAAGAATGAACAAATGCCGATCCTGAGGTCACGGATGGCCGAGTCGTTGCCTCAGTCCTGTTTTCGGGGGATGTAGGCTTCTTGGGGTTAAGATGTTCGTGAGTTTTTTTTGTTTTTTTCTTTGGGGGGGGGGCTTTAGGGTTTTAGGTTTAGGGATTAGGGGGGGAGTATTCTTCTGTCAGGTTTTCATGTGGCTTCTGTGTTGTTTCTTGTGTGACTCCTCTTGATCGGAAGCTCAAGCGTTGGGCTCTTGGTGGGTCCCCAAACAAGCTTACTGCTGGGAACGTGTGTTTTTTGTTTTTGTTGTGGATGCTGTTTGGCTGTGGGTGCTCGGGGGCCGCCCGCTGAGTGAGTGACCTGACGCGCGTCGCCCCCGCACCCGCAGCAAAAAAAAAAAAAAAAAAACGCCCCCCCCCACCCCCGCCCTAGTTCTCTATATTTCAGTAGGAACCGCGGCAAAAAAAAAGGCACCCGCAGCAAAAGCAAAGCGCCCCCCCCCCCCCCCCCCTGCCCCCCGCGCACCCGCAGCAAAAAATGAACGCGCCCCCTCACCCACAGCAAAAAAAATAGCGCCCCGCACCCGCAACAAAAAAACAGTCTTACCGCTGAAGACCTTCAACCCTGCCCCAAACCTCATCCCCTAAAACTGCACCCTGAACCCCGAACCCAAACCTGAAATCCCTAAACCCCTAAGCCCCTAACCCCCAAGCCCCTAAACCCTAAACCCAAAACCCTACACCCTACACCCTTCACCCTAACTCTCAACCCTCAACCCTAAACTAAACCCTAAACCCTGATACTGTTATGTTGTTATGCTATGAGTTCTATTGTGATAACCTGAACCTCAACCCTCAACCCAAACCTGGCCCGACGCGCCTGAGAAGCCACGCCGAGAGGTTCCAGCTCGCGGTGCGGGATGCCGTCATCCTCGTGGCCCACTCCGCTTGGGCCCAAGTTTAGGGTTTAGGGTTTAGGGTTTAGGGTTTAGGGTTTAGGGTTTGGACCCAAGCAAGCCTTTAGGGGTGTCTATAGCCCCCCTTCGGTTTTTTTTTGTAAAAAGCCCAAAAGCGAATATCCAAAATTGGCCCCTGGACGTGGTCCCATACGTTCCTACGTCTGTAAGAATGGGTCTTGACTGGTAGGGGTTTAAGGTTCGGGGTTTGTTGCGCTTGAAAGTTCGAGGTTCAGGGTTTCGGGGGGGGGGGGGGGGGGGGGGGGGGGGGGGAGGTTAGCCTGCAACCCTTGAATCCTTAAACCTAAGCCGTGAGCTCTTGGACTAGAAGTAGCTGAAAGCAGGGACTAAACGTAGCTGAAGCAGCCCATGCTTAATTGATCTGCTTCCCCCCAACACTGTAACACCCACACCACAAAAGCAAATCCGTTTCCCAAAGCCTACGCAACTCACCTTGAGCCCCCTTGTTTTCTGCTCCCCAAGCACAAAAAAACTTGTCCACCGGTCCGGCTTCATTGGCTCCTGTCTTCCCTTTCAGCTTTGGGGGGCTTAGGTTTCGGGCTTATGCAGGGTTTTAGGGGTTTAGTGTTTAGGGAAGTCTAAACCCTAAACCCTAAACCCTAAACCCTAAACCCTAAACCCTAAACTTAAGCCCTAAACCCTAAACCCTAAACCCTAAACCCTAAACCCTAAACCCTAAACCCTAAACCCTAAACCCTAAACCCTAAACCCTAAACCCTAAACCCTAAACCCTAAAACCGAAACCCTAAACCCTAAACCCTAAACCCTAAACCCTAAACCCTAAACCCTAAACCCTAAACCCTAAACCCTAAACCCTAAACCCTAAACCCTAAACCCTAAACCCTAAACCCTAAACCCTAAACCCTAGCCCTAAACCCTAATGTCAGGATGCGGTGAGTCAGGAGACTTCCAGGTCTGCACCCGGTAGCCCCCCCGGCAAGAAGCGAGCATAATGCAGCACGGAGCCCCAACGAGCTTCCTCCGGCATTGTTCCCTTATCTTCCCAAAATAGTTTAGGGTTTAGGATCTAGGGTTTAAGGGTTTAGGGTTTAGGGTTTAGGGTTTAGGGTTGTACCACGAACCCCAAACCCTAAACCTTAAACTCTCACGGTCCTATTTGGCTTCAACCCAAGCCCTCCCGCCGCACAGGTGTAGCCTCTGCCCCCGGTCTCCCCCATAATCAGAGTAGGCCCTTATTCCCCTTTTCAGGGTTCAGGTTCCCCTCCTAAGCCTTTTAAACCAAAAAGGGCACCCTTTTTACTTCTAGTGCACAGGTGCACAAGAGCCACATGCAGATCCTGCAGAAGTTCCTGGAAGAGAGGGATCCTGACAGCACACGCCTCAGCCATGCAACCCCCCAAATAGGGTTTGGGGTTTAGGGTTTAGGGTTTAGGGTTTAGGGTTTGGGGTTTAGGGTTTGGGGTCCGGGGCTTAGGGTTTAGGACTTGGGAGCTCGTGAACCCAAAGGCTAGCAGTTTCATTGCTATCACCCCTAGAAACTCGGCCAGTAAGAACCGGAAGAAGAAGGGCTGTGAATGATGGCGCAACGTCGGGTTGTAGTGTACCGGGAGCCGTGAGGGTGCAAGAAAGTAGGCAACCCAGCCGGAAGGGCGTAGGGTGGAGGGTCAAGCGTTTAGGGTTTGATGTGCCTCAATAGTAGTTAGGGTTCAGGGTTCAGGGTTCATGGTTCAGGGTTTAGGGTTTAGGGTTTGATAAATTGTCCTTATACATAAGCCGCCCTGAAAGCCCGGGGGCTACCCCTCACCTTACAAACCCTAAACCCTAAACCCTAAACCCCAAACCCTAAACCCTAAACCCTAAACCCTAAACCCTAAACCCTAAACCCTAAACCCTAAACCTTCAGGCCTAAAACCTGAACCTTCAACCCTAAACCCTGAACGCTTGAAACCCTAAACCCCGAACCTGGAGCCTTCAACGCCGAATAGATGTAGAACCTTGAACCTTCAACCCGAAGCCCTAAACATGCAACCCTAAACCCCACAAAGTCTTCAACCCTAAGCCCCAAAACCCTAAACCCTAAACCCCAAACCCTCAACCCCGAACCTTGGAATTCCCCAAGCCGGCCAGGGTGTGGGCTGGTACCTTTCACCGTGCTCGTCCAGGGAATGAGGCCGACACAGACGACGGCTTGCGGGCTGAATGGTTTAGGGTTTAGGATTTAGGGTTTAGGGTTTATAGGGTTTAGGTTTTAGGGTTTAGGGTTTAGGGTTTAGGGGGCTTCGGGCTTAGGGTTTAGGGCTTGGGGTTTAGGGTTAGGTTTGGATTTGTCCACAGCAGCGCAACCGCAAATCCCTCAATCCAAAACCCCGCACTGACACAGTCATAGCAGCTCAAGCATGCGTCGGCTCAGAGCCGAAAACCCCAAACGCACAAACCCCGAGCAACGCAAGCCCGAAGAACCGTTCCCAAAACCCCTAAGCTCTAAACCCTAAACCCTATCCCCCCAAAAAAAAGAAAACATGAAGAAAGAAGAACAAACAGACAAAACAAGGAGTAAGAAGAATGAAGTTATAATAAACAGCAAAGGACCTCCTCCCCCCCCCCCCCCCCCCCCCCCCCCCAAATGGTTCAACGCTTCGTGTGGACTTTGCCATGCGTCGGGACCAGAGCTTGGATTGTGGGTCTTGGAAGTTCAGTGATTCAGGGAGTAGGGGTTTCGGGGAGGGGAAGGGGTGGGGGGTATAGGGTTTGGGGTTTAGGGTTGAAGGGGTCTATAGGGGTGTAGTGGTTCAGGGGGTTAGGGGCTCAGTTGAAATTGTGGTTACGTCGTGGTTTTTTGAAATTACTCACGGTTCATGTCCGGGGAAAGTTTTGGGATAAGTTTCGGGGAGTTACCAGGGTTTCGAGGAGTTTCTTGTTAGCTTTAGAGTAAGGGTCTGGGGGATTATGGTCTAGGATTTCGGGCTCTTGGTTTGTTGCGGCTCCGGGCTTGCAACCTCGGTAGCAGGTTTTGCGGTGTGGGCGTGAAAGACATGGATGAGATAACCGGCCGGCAGCTCAGAACGCGGCATCCGGACCCTATACTCGAACCCCGAACCCTAAAACCCTAAACCCTGACGTGGGTTGCCACAGCTATAACCCTCTCAGCACAACCTTTGGTGGCAACATGACTACTAACTACGATACTCCGGAGCCTTATGGATCGTTCCCAACAGGGACCATGACCATGAGAGTGAGAGAACTGTCCATATTTGGGGGGGGGGGGGGAAGGTCTTAACTCCAGACACTACCCTAAACCCGAGACCGTAAACCCTAAGCCCTAAACCCGAAACCCTAAACCCTAAACCCCAAACCCCAAACCCCAAACCCAAACAGAGACCATGCACCAAGGCGCGGTTTGCTACACGGACTTCCTCTCCGACGTGGCAGCTCGACTTGGGAGTGCTTTAATGTGGGCTCGGTGTCACGATTTATGGTTTAGGGTTTTTTTTTTCAGGTTTAGGATTTGGGTGGGTTTAGGGTTTAGGGTTTAGGGTTTAGGGTTTAGGGTTTTGGGTTTTGGGTTTTGGGGTTTAGGGTTTAGGGTTTAGGATTTGGGGTTTAGCGTTTAGGGTTTAGGGTTTAGGGGTCTCGGGGTCTCGGGTCCCTGTCAGAGGAATTCGATGATTCGAAAAATTACACAGCAGGCCCTAGTTTAAGGCCTTGGCGCCCACTGAGTGCTCGACATGAAGGCTGTTTGTTAGGGTTTAGGGTTTAGAGCACCAAAGACTGCTTTAAACCACCCAAGACGCAGAGTGTAGAAGTATTCCAGGCCCCTGGAGATCCCCCCTTTGAACCCTGCAGTTTCGGGTTTCGGTTTAACGGGCCTTTAGACCCTCATTTCTCTTCTTAAGGTTGCTTCCAGGCTCAGCTGGTTGAGTTGAGGGTAGGCACTAAAGCCAAACACCTCCCCGAACTTGCCATGATGGAGGCAGAGTGATCCGGGATCAATCGGGATCAGCGCCAGCTCTACTTGTAAGAAGCATGGGTCGGCTCGAGTTCAGCCACTACAGCAGCCCCGCCCTCCTCCCTTGTGGATCGGGAGTGGTGGGCCTTCAGCATGAAGCTGCGAAGCTGCTTGAGACTGGACAGGGAAGATTCTTTCGTTTCTTGCAAGCTTTTGGAAAGGACTGTCGCCGAAGGCTCTCAAGGCACTTAGCGTCTGGCCTTGTGGGTGTCGCTTCTGGTGCTGCGAGTTTGTGGTCCTCATGGGTGGCTTGGTCAAGGGTGACCGGGCCATGGGCGATGTATGATGTACGGAGCGAGTGTCGCTGGCCCTAAGCAGTCAGCAGCCATGACTCAGCATGGCATACCAAACACCTGCAAGTTGGCGCATGCTTTGAACCTGCGCGCAACTCTGTGCGGCAAAATGATCAAAATCATCCGTGGAAAAGCATGGCTTGCTGAGGTGACATCACAGGTGCCTTTGGCTGCCGGCGCAGATGCCATGGTGCTTCTAAGACCAAACAAACCTGGAGCTCTACGCCCCCTGCACCCCCGCAAGCAAGAGCTGAGATGCTGAACTCTGCACCCTCAACCCTGATTCCCCAGAACGAAGAACCAGACGGGAAACTCGGAACCACAGCATTCACCCTGAGCAGAGGCCCAGTTCCAGAAGAACATGCAGGACCCTAGCTGAGGGCTTCGGGTTTGGGGGCTTCTGGGGGAGGGGCCGTTGCTTACTCCCCCCTCGTTCTTGCATTGTTCTTTTGCTTTCGCACCAAGCCCGCACCCCCCCAAGAAAAAAACAAATCAAACTCGACCCTAAGCCCGTTCGTATACAACATGTCGAGGGCCACAGGAAGAGAGAGAAAAGAGAGCCAAGAAGGGTGAGCACAGATCTGCACCCCGAAAAGGCTGTGGGGCGTTTTGGGCTTAGGGTAAGCTTTGAACCCCTCCCATCCACCCTCTCGACCCCGCATCCCTCCATCCTAAGCCACAAGCCCTGAACGCACCAAACCGTTGAGCCGTCGAAGTTGGCATGCAGTTCTGAGTTCTACCAATGCCCTCCATATTATGCTACTGTTCATTGACTTATGCCCGCGTGTTATGATTATGCTTATGATTATGACTATGATTATGATAATGCTGGTTTTTATTATGAAAACACACAGCCAGCACAAAACACAACCGAAGCAACACACAACCAACACAACACACAGCCAACACAAGACCCAACCAGCACAAGACCCAGCCAGCACAAGACAAAACCAACACAAGACACAACCAACACAAACACGACTCTCACAAAACACCACACAACACAAAACACTACACACAACACACACAACACACAACGCGCAACTCGCAACGCGCAATGCGCAATGCACAACGCACAACGCACAACGCACAACGCAATACATAACAATACACCACGCACCGCGCACGCAGACACACCACGGACACATGGACACACATGGAGACGCAGACACACAGACACACAGACGCATAAACCCTTATAATATCTAAACCCTGAACCCTATATAAACCCCCAAATGAGAAGCTGGAACCCCGCCGAACTCGAAAAAACTGAGCCCGCTGCCCTGCATCCTGACAGTGATCGACGAGCCCCTATAACCCCAAACCCGACAGGAATCTGCCTTGTGGTTTGCGTTCTCAACCTTCGACATCAATTGCACAGGCCTCCCGAGGTTTGGCGTGTTGGTTCTTGGTTTCCCTTTTTGTTCGCGACTCTTGGGTTGTGGGAGTTCCACTTAGGTCAGAAGTTCACCGGGAATCTGTGGGATCGTGCAGATTTCAAGAGGGCGCAAGAGATGTCTGGGGCCCCAAAATCTCGGGCAAGAGGGAAGGTCTTCCTATGGATGTTCCAAAAATGGACTTCTTACACATACACAGGTTCGTCCAGCCTTTTCGGGACAGAGTTTGCAAAGCAATCTGCGACGCGGGACTTTTATGGAAGGCAAGCCTGTGCCGTGCCATGTGCCCGAGTCCACATGATCCTAAACCCCAAGACCCCAAGACCCCAAGACCCCAAGACCCCAAGACCCCAAGACCCCAAGACCCCAAGACCCCTAAACCCTAAACTTTAAACCCTACACCCTGCACCCTAAACCCTAAACCCTAGACCCGAAATTGAAGGCGAGGCAGATCGCCGGGCCTTGCAGAAGGAGCTCTGTGGGGGGCTTAGCACATCTTCCCTTGCTTCTGAAATTCAAGATGGGACTTTTTTTGGTTTACCTCCCACCCAAGTCCCAATCTTCGATGACCTTAAGCTATCGAAGCTATCGAAGCCCTGCAAGAAGCCCTAAGTGCCCCCTCATGCCACTCTGAATCCTCAAGCCCTCAGAAGCATAGACCCGCAAGCCACAAACATCCCAAAATGTCCCGAAGCCTCTCTGCATGAAGCCGAAGCGTTGCAAGCAACGATCCGTGAAGCGATCCAAAAGCTTTTTGAGGACGCTAAACACCCCAAACCCTAAACCCCGCCCGGAGCACCCCGCCCGTAGCATGCAGGGTTTCGGGCCGCTGGGGCTCAGGGACACCTCCTCGAAGTTGGGTCTGGGACAGCCCGAGGGGGACCCCCCCCCCCCCCACCCGAATCCCTTGATTGCTGAGGAGGAGAATTTGCCTCACGAAGCAGTAGAGGAAGATCAAGAAGCAGAGAAGTCAGGAAGACTACCTATAGGAAGAGCAGCCAGAGCAGTTAAGAAGACTCCATAGAAGAAGATAAGCCCTTCGGGACTGCTCGCTTGAAGGGAGGAAGGAAGATCCCAAGGGTTTACGGTTTAGGGTGTTGAGGTCTTCCGGGTTTTTCCAGTATATATAGCCCGCACACCAGGCAGCAAAGAGGAAGAAGGAGCAACATCGAGCAACAAAACGCGCACCAAGCGGGAAGCACTGGAGCCTCTCCCTTCAAGGACCCTAAACCCTAAACCCTAGACCCTAAGCCCTAAACCCTAAACCCGCAACCCCCCAAGGTGACGAGCGCTCCTACCTCTACGAGCCGGGTCTCCCAGTCGCCTGAAAAACCGTCGAGAGCTCAAAAAAGCTCCAAGGAATCCTAGGAACCCCTTGGGTTTAGGGTTTAGGGTTTAGGGTAATAGAGTTTAGGGTTTGATTCGAAATTGATTTTCAAGTTCTGTGGGCCCTACTCCCTTTTTTACCGGGAGTGACCCACAACTACAATAGAAACATGATTGTTATAGCCCCCCTCCCCCGGTACAGTCTAAGGGTAGTTACATGGTCCCTTAATATGTCCCTTCCTTTAAAGGGTTCTGATGTATGGGTCCTTGGTTGTAGAGGGTATATACGGGGTATGTAAGGCGTTCCCCTTCTCAGGGCCCATGTTAAGGGATCATGTAACTACCCGAAGACACAAGAAACCCTAAACCCTGAACCCTGAACCCTAAACCCTAAACCCTAAACCCTAAACCCTAAACCCTAACAATCCACCTCTCAGCCCTCAGCCCATACCCTCAAAGCCCCCGAACCTCTAGACCCCCGGAGCTCATGACATGAAACTTCCATGGAACCCCGAACCCCCGACAAAGCTTAGGGTTGCGGTGGTTTAGGGTTTAGAGTTTAGGGTTTAGGGTTTAGGGCTGAGGGCTGAGGGCTTAGGGTTTGGGTGGCGTAGGGTTTTGTAGGGCTTAGGGTTTCGGGTTTAGGGCTTTAGGGCCTTCGAGTCCCTCCAAGTGCCAGGTGCTTTCGCATCAACTTCCCGAGCCTCGCGCCCGAGGCTGTCTTGCCGCACCTTGAGCAGGCGCCTGGCTCTGGGCTTCTGGAGTTTGCGGCTGTTTTTTTTTTCGAGGCCCGGGATTTTTAGGGTTACGGTTTTAGGGTTTAGTTAGTTTAGTTTTTTTTTTTGGGGGGGGGGAAGGAAGGGGAAGGGGTTTGGGGGGGGGGGGGGGGGCTTGGGAAGCCCGAAGCCCCAAGCTCCGCTCTCAGCCCCAGAACCAGCCCTAACCCCATGAAGGGTTTTGGGCTTTGGAGGCTTGGAGATGGGAGTCTCCAAGCTTGCAGTGCTTGTAGCACCAGCGCCCCCCCCCCCCCCCCCTCAATTAACATGTGGAACCTAAACCGCAAACCCGAAACCCGAAACCCGAAACCCGAAGCCCTAAGCCCTAAGCCCTAAGCCCTAAGCCCTAAGCCCTAAGCCCTAAGCCCTAAGCCCTAAACCCTAAACCCTAAACCCTAAACCTAAACCCGAAACCCGAAGCTCAGCGCGCTCGCGCTCGCGCAGGCCCCTTCCAGCAGGATCTCCTTCGAGGCTTGCAGGGAGTCGTTCATGCGGCCCCAAAACCCACCCCAAAAAAATCTAGATTGTAGGGTTATAGGGTTAGGGTCTAGGGCTTAGCCCCCCCCCCCCCCCCCCCCAAAAAAAAAAAGCAGACCAGTCGACTCAGGGTTTGGAGGTTGCAGGGTTGGGGCCTGGTTTTCTGAGGGTTGAGTCCCGGAATTGCAGGGAGAGCCCTTGAAAAAAGGTCAGAGACTAAACCCTAAACCCTAAACCCTAAACCCTAAACCCTAAACCCTAAACCCGGAAGACCCTACTAAGTCCACTTTCTAGTCTCCTTGCCAACCTGGCGTCTGAGGAGCTGATGGGAATTTTTCAGAGGTTGTCACCCGACAGTGCCCGGGCCCCGGTGGCCTTCACTTGGTAGCCCAGCATTGCCTTAGGGTTTAGGGTTTAGGGTTTAGGGTTTAGGGTTTAGGGTTTAGGGTTTTAGGGTTTTAGGGTTTAGGGTTTAGGGCTTAGGGTTTAGGGCTTAGGGCTTGGGGCTTAGGGTTCAGGGTTTCGGGTTTAGGGTGTAGGATTCCAGGGTTTAGGGTTTTTCGGGGGCACCACCGGCCTGGATCTTCCACCTTACGTCTAAGCGCCCCTGCTTCACGCATTTCGTGCACAGGCCTGGGCAAAGCTCAACCCGAACCCACAGGGCAGAGGCTGTAGAGGGCTCTCCCTCTCCCGCTCCCTCTCCCTCTCCCGTTCTCACTTTCCTCTTGGGGTCGCTCGGGTTTCACGCCAGAAAGCGCCAGGTTACTCCTGGACCCTAAACCCTAAACCCCAAACCCTAAACCCTAAACCGTGACTCAGTAGGCTCCGGGATGTCAGCGACTTCAGTCCAGCTCGTCCCCCTCCCTATCCTTGGCAGACGCTGAGGTCGAATTCAAGGAGAAGCTGCCCTACTGAACTGCGAGGGTCTTCTACTCTTTACCAAAAGGAAAAGCACCCGCCAGAAAGTAAAACGACAACACGTCTCCTCCTCAAACGCTAAACTCTAAACCCTAAACCCTAAACCCTAAACCCTAAACCCCTAAACCCCTAAAACAGGCCTCAGGCTAATGCATGTTTTTTTTTTCTTTTTGGGGGGGGGGGGGGGGTTTTAAGCAAATCGCAGACGATCTTGGAGTTAGGGTTTAGGGTTTAGGGTCCTGGGAGGATTGCAGGGTGCATAGGGCATAGGGTATACTTTGGGATGCTCCCCCTTATACCAGCAGTCCTTAATTGGGATTGTAGTATCCCCCTATGCTATGAAAATCCCTATTAAGGACTGTTAGTATAAGGGGGAACAGCAGGTGTAGGGTATACTCACCCTAACCCCTAAACCCTAAACCCTCTAAACCCTATAAACCCTAAACCTTAAACCCTATAACCCCTAAACCCTCTAAACCATAGGGTTTGTTGATGTGCAGGGTCTGTAGGGCGCAGCTTCCCGAGCTTTCGGCAGCAGGTCTGGCAGCTACCGGGTCTGGATTTCTTGCGTTTCATCTGTTGAGGGCTTAGGGTTTAGGGTTTAGGGTTTAGGGTTTGGGGGTTGAGGAGCATGGTCAAATCCAGCCCGGAGCTGCCATTTGTTTTGCAAATTGCCCGCCGCAATTGCCCGAGTCCCCGCATGTGCCCTTTTCAGCGGTGACAAGTACAACTTCACATTGTGGGGCTCCGGATCAGTGCCAATTTCTCCCTCGTGGAGACATGTTTGCTCGGCGGCCACAGCGGACGGCTGCCACCCAATGTTCAGCCTCCTCTTGGCTGCCTTAGCTACGAAAAACGATACATAAGCTCATGTAGCATCGGATCTATGCTGGCCAACCCTAAACCCTAAACCCTAAACCCTAAACCCTAAACCCTAAACCCTAAACCCTAAACCCTAAACCCTAAACCCTAAACCCTAAACCCTAAACCCTAAACCCTAAACCCTAAACCCTAGAAAGATACGTTTCGCAACGTCCAATGGTGCTGGGCAGACTTCCCCGAATTTTAAAAAAACTCGCGGCGCGCCTTCAATGGACCATGTGAAGCACCCCTGACTCTGAGGTTGAGGGCTCCTAGGGCCCGTTTGTGTCTTCACGGCTCAGCTGGTTTCAACTTTAGGGTTTGCATTGGGTTTAGGGTTTAGAGGGTTTAGGCGCCATAGGAATAGCCGGAGACTGCAGGCACGGCCGACCCAGACAAGGGGTGCTTGCATGCCGACCGGCGTGCCCCGCACCACTGCGCGAAGCGCACGTGGGACCTTTATGTTCGCCACAAGAGTTGAGGGAGTCAGGTCGACTTGGGGTATGTCTCACGACACATCATGTCATACCACATCATATGCATACGCACTTGTCTTTATTGACTACATGTGTACATGTCTGTTTTTTCTTCAATCTTTTCCTTTTTTGTCATGCATCGCTTGTTTCCTGTCACAGAGGGCTTTCTTGGCATTTGTAGGACCTTGTGCCTGACTCCCGAGAGCAGCTAAAGTCTAAACCCTGGCTCTGAATGCTTGTGAGCGCAGGTACTGGCTCGGTGTGAAGTCTCACTATAGCTTGCGGCTGATCCCGCTAGTCAGAGCCGCCCAAGCGTCGAAGCACGCGCAGAAAGCACGCGCGTGGGGATTCTGGGTTCAGGGATCTGAAGTCCGACGCAGTGCAACCACACTTGCCTTCATGACTCGCCCCATGCAACTGCCCCAAAAGGCATGGGCATCAGGAGAGTTGCAACTGAATCGCTGGAGCCCAGCACGTGCACGAAGTGTGTTGTCAATCCTCGTCCCGAGCCTGTCTGGAACCTTTCAGAACTTCCCAATGAGCCCAATACCCCTTAGTTAAGGAATATGCCTTCAATCATAAGAGGGATCCTAAGTCTAATTTAAGGTACATTTCCTTATTCAAGGGGTATTGGGCTCTTGGGGTTATGGTTCCGATCAAGCCCTCAAGCCCTGGGCCCAACATGGCTCGCCAAGCTGCACGCTGTCAGGCGATTTTGCGCGTCACTGCGGGAGCTGAGTATGGGTCGCACGACGTCGCACGTTCCGTACCACGCACCACTCCATCGTGGAGCCTACCAGTGCTCAAGAAACTTAATTATGGTAGATTTGCTCGTTTTCCAAAGCTATGCCATCTGTCTCTGCATGAGCTTCTATGCAGAAGCCGGAGCAGTGATCCCTGCCCTTCCGACCAGCGCTCACCTCGCAGTCCCAGATGCGGAGTTCCGTGTGTTTGCCACTGTTTTCCTGGCACCCAAGGGGCCACCCGCATGACATTGCCACCCGCGCCGCCCTCACCTCCTGTGCCACAGAGCCACGGCACAGATGTCAACGGTTTGCCGCTGCGCCGCCTCTGAGAAAACCGCAACGCTGACGTGCGGAAGCACCGCGTGCCCGGAGTTGTGGTCGTGGGGAGGGGGAGGGGGGGGGGGGGGGGGGGGGGGGGAGGGGGGGGGGGGGGAGGGGGGGGGGGGGGGGGAGGGGGGGGGAGGGGGGGGGGAGGGGGGGGGGAGGGGGGGGGGGAAGGGAAAGGGTGGGCTTTGAGCGTTTGCAAACGTTCCGTGAGCTGCTGAGCCTTGCGATGCGGGGGACTCTGGGCTGCCGCCTGCGGCACTGGGATTCTAAACGTCAAGTATGTCATCGGCTTTGAAAACTTTGAAAAGTCTTGACGCGCTGCTTTTTGTTTAGTCCATGTATAGCACATTGACAGGTCGCCTCCAACAGCATCGTTGCAGGGATGTTCGATAGAAACCATCCGCTACGTGACGGCTCCGGAAATGATGTGGAGAACACTGACGCACGTCAGACTTAAAAGGAGGCGCGTCGGAACAGATTGCGACAGGTGGATTGCCGACGCACGTACCAAACATTCGGACACTCAGACACGCTCTCGAAGTTCTGGGTGTGTGGGTGACCGCTTCGTTCAAAAAAAAGCTATTTTGAATTGAGGCTTCGCTTCATCGCCGATCAAGTTGTTTGTTTTGTTTGCTGTTTTTCTCTCCGAGCTTTTTTTTGCGACTGCACAGACGCTTCGGTCCCGGTGCCAAGTGAACTGTCTGCACAGATGCTTAAGCAAGCTGCTTGCATTCTGCATAAGGTTGTTTGTTCCACCAGCTGTTGGGAGAACAGTGTTGGCTGGTGATGCCAGTCCTCACGCCCTTCCTCTAAGCTCAAGCCTACTGAAAGCAAGAAGATTTTGAAGCCCTATATCTGGTGCACCGACGCCTTGATTTTCTGGCTGAAGATGATGGTGCAGACCTTACCCATGCTATGGGACCATGGTTCCCCCTCAGGCGAGGTGCAGCTCCTGGGCACCGGGCCTCCGCTGCCCACGTGTGGCCTAGCCCGATCTTGTCGTTCGATCTTCCATGCCAACACGGATTACGATTCCGTTCCCTGACCGGCCAGCAGTTGGAGCGAATGAAGCATCACTGAAGCATCTCCACTGCACCAGGGCTCATCAGGCCGCCGGCCCCTCTCATACGTCATGCAGCTGTCCCAGGTGGTTCGAACATAGCGCAAGGCAGATTTACAACTTCCAGGATAACATCCGAGTTGAGCGGCCTGACAGGACAACGTGTCCACCATCGCTGTCACGTCGGGGCGCGGCGGGATGGAAATCCGCGGCAAACAGCCAAGCCATTTCCACTGCCGCGTTCGCGTCGCGCTGGTTTGCGCAGCTGGCCATCGCAGCCGCGCGGTCCTTTGCAGCCAGCCTCCCGCACGGCTAACGTGGATGGGGGCGCACCGCTGCTCAGTGACGTTCTTGCTGACTTTTCCGAGCAGCCTCCCCTCGCCAGCCGCATGCCGTAAGCTGCCGTGGCATTGGGTGCTTGCACTGGGACCGCGATGTGACTGCAGTTTCAAAAAGGTGCGCGAAAAACAAACAAAAAATCGAATTTTTTTGCCCGGCCTTGCGTCCGCTCCTCCCCTTCGCTCGCCAATTCTACGGCACACCCAGCTCCTACGCCTGGGTAGACGCGCATGCATCACATCGCACAGGCAGAAAGCGGGGAGCAAGGTGACCCCTCGATGCCCGCTTGATGCCCCCTCGCTCAACGGCCGGCGCTCAAAGAGGTCTAGTCGCAGCTCAGGGATGGAGGAGCGCTCTTCGCGTGCCTCGATGACCGGAGCGATCTTGCGAACTTTAAGAGGTCTACCGATGGGGCCTGTGGGCACCGAGCTCAACCGCGAAAAAACACGCATGGGAAGTTCACAGATATGGGCCTTTTTCCCTGAAGCAGTCCCTTTAAAAAAGAGGGATCACAGTCCCATGTTTCCGCAGAGACGGGACAGCACAAGATGCACGACAGAGTTCGAGGAAGTGAAGGATCGCTTCGGTCCACCATGAAAGATTAGACCCAGAATCCCGGGTCTAACATGCCAAGCTTGGGTACCCAACATCAAGCGACGCACAAGCGAATTAGACCCACGGGCAATCACAATGCCCATGATGGCTACCGGCCAATCACTCTGACATGTTGCTTCGCAAAAATTTTGGAGAGAGTGGTTTTGAACAGAATTCACCCCATTGTTGATCCTTGTCTGGATGCATGCCAGGCTGGATTTCGTTGGGGGTCTGACATTCAAACATATTCACTCCTTGAAACTTTACTTGCGCGTCAACAAGCCCGCACCTACTGGCGTGGCGAGACGGTGCCATGTGGCGTTTCCACCGTGCCGGAATTAAAAATGGTTTGTGGAATCTGGTCGATGATTTAGTCAGTAATCGCACAGCAGCTGTACGCGTTTCAGAATGCACTTCAGAGCCTTGGGAAGTTGAAAACGGTATTGGCCAGGGTGCAGTTTTATTTTTGTGTGGCTTCTTATTCACCATTTTGGTTAATGGTTTAACAACAAAAATCAAGCGTGCTTGCAGTAATGTGTTAGTTTTAATGTAGGCGGATGATGTTGTGATTTTATGCGAAAACCCGGTGGACTTGCAAAAGGCTTTGGATGCAGCGTAGCTGGGCACGCTCCTGGCGCTTCAACTTTGCAGTGGGCCCTCAAAAAACGGCCATCATGTGCTTCGGCCCAGGCCGCGCACGATGCCGCCGCATGCATGTCCACGTGGGCGGACATAAAATTCCGATCGTCCGCATTTGCACGTACCTTGGAGTTGTGTTTCATAAAAATTTAAATTGGAGCCATCACGTTGATAATGTGCTGAGCCGTGGTGAACAGAATATAGCCGCATGCCTTTCTTGGACAGCCTCACACACTGATCATCTGCCTGTGCATTTTATGGAAAAGACCTTTTGTTCATACGTTCGTCCATCGGCCTGTTTTGGGCTTGAGTTGCTGCCAAACTCTCGCCACCTGCAGCGCCTGAGCGCGCGCATGTTTCAGTGGGGCCGTCGCCTACTCATGTGGCCTCGGGGGGCACCAACCGCTGCTGCCCAAGGGCAATTAGGGTTGGCTAGACTTTGCATCTACTCGCTTGTTGCAAGCAGCTGGGCTGTTGGCCCGCCTGTTGTCATTACCTGACAGATGTCTAGCTGCTCAGATTGCAACAGACGCCTGTGCACGACAGTCCTCTTGGGTAAACAATGTGCTGTTGGAGCTTTCTCACATCGGTGTTGCTCCTCCAGCCAGTTGGGGTATCACCGCCGGCACTCCCCGAACAGTTGTGAAGTTTTGGCTGCGTCAGGTGCGTGATGCCGTGACTCAGCATTCCAACTTGCTTTACAGACACCTTTTGCAAAGCATTGATTCTTTAGAGTGTTATGCTCGCTGGCAATCACAACCACATCTGCACCGGGTTGTTTACAGACATGCGTGTCCTATTGCTGCCAGATTCTGGGGTTTAGCACGATGTGGACATCATGATTTCTCAGACGGGCGCTCTTCGCGTCATCGCCGTGGCAGCGTATATCGCTCATGTCGTTTTTGTGCTGATGGCCCCGACACTCTGTCACATGCATTTGTAGAGTGTGTTGCTTACTCTCAACCACGCCAGCGCTGGCAAATGCAAACTCGTAGTTCGAACGTTCTGAATTTGGAAACGCTCTTCAGCACAGACCCCGTTGTCAATTCGTCTCGTGACATTTTGCGCAACATCGTGTTTGTGGCCAATGTCTGCCGTGATGCATCGGCGTGGGAGATGTGAAATGACCCATGATCCATCATCCTCTGAGGGGGCGCGTGAGGACTAGTGATCTTACTTTGTTTGATTGCTCCTTGTGTTGTTTGAGTCGTACTTGCAAGTTGATATCATGATGAAGAATCTGGTTTCACTTCTGACTGTGTCTCACGGTCGTTCAAGGACATGTCTCTGGTCCGCAATGCAGCCCCTGTAGAAGCTGACCCCATATGCAAGGATAACAACGACGTGCCAAAAACGAAGTACAAAGTTCGGAAAGGTTGTCTGGTTCCTACAGCTCAGGTCACATCTCACACGCGGCAGCTGCATGGCACACTCGGCCAACGAATGCAATGTTGCACTCAATGTTGCGGGCAGTGTTGACAGCCGGGTCCGTGGAAAACAAAAACTCACGAAATCAATCTGCAGAAGCAAAGGAAGCGGACGAGCAGAAGCAATACTCGCGGAAGGCTTCGTTATGTCACGGGGAATCTTCTAGGAATAAAGATTTAGGTCAAGCCTGATGCCCGAAGGCGGCCTATTTAAGGCGCAGGCAGTGAGACAATCAGCGGGGACTAATTGCGCGGCGCATTGCTTCGTGACGAAACGAATGGGGCCGTCACGCCGACCGTTTGCGCCCGGTACCTGTGTCGATCCAGGAGTCTGCGGATGCTGCAGAGTTCGACGCGCCCGAGCGCCCCCGCCGCGCGCAGAGACGCCGAAGCGCTGGCGTGCTTGGACGAGGTTAACCTCTGTGCTGTTTCGTCGCTTGGTTTCCAAAGCGCTCGCCAGGGAGTGGGCCGACCAAGCCACGAGGCCTTGCTCTTCACGCTCGAACAGACGCGCTCGCTGCCCACGTGCGTGCCGCCCTTGCGACATGCAGGGGAGCCGTATTGGTCTCGCTGGATGGCCGGAGTGCGTGCGATGGCATGTCGGCGGCCTTCCGCAGCAAACTCCGCGAGGTGGCACCCGAATTGCTCCCGTTCGTCCTCGGACAGCACGACGCCCTACAACAGGAGGCGGAAGCGCTCCCTCCCGACGGCAGCCTGGTTGCTTTCCTGGACGACCCCTGCGTGGTCACGATGCCGTCCAGTGCCAGAGCCGTTCTCGACGTCACGATCACGGTCCGAGCGGTGGGCGTGCCCGCAATGCCCGTTCTTCCCGTTCGCTCCCCCGTCGCGGCCGCTTGCGCTTGCGCCTGAAGAGTTTTGCTGGATGCTGCCGGCATGCTCTCCCCAGTGGCCCGCCGTGTGTGGCATGCATCCTGTGCATGCATCCTGTGATCGGCGCCTGGTGGCCCCATACGGTAGCTGCCCTGCTCGCACGCCCTTCCTGCCCGTGCCTCCGCACCCTGATGCTGCTCCGCGTCCAGCGCGCCCCGCCACCCTTGCGCGCCTCAGCCGCCGAGGGCGGGGCGCGCCGCTGGTGGAGTGTATTGTGGGTTGCCCTGCAGCGAGCAGTCGCGAGCTCCGCGCGTGGCGTGTGGACCATGCCGCCGCTGCCTGGTGCGCCAGACACGCTCTCGTTGAGCGACGTGCTCGAACTGGCGAGTGCGAGCGCCCCCAGTCTGCTATAGTCGGCTGCCGCTTCGCTAGCACTCCGTAGGAGTCTAGGTAGCTGACGTCGTTGGGAATCGGGACGCTTTCGGCGGACGCAAAAAGGCGCGGAAAAAAAAAGTAGCTTGCACTGGGACGGCGCTCCGACAGGTGGAAAGAGTGCGGAAAAAAAAAAAAAAAAACAACAGAGGCCCAGGGTTCTTGAGCAGAGTCGCTGGCGATTGGCTGATGCCAGCGCTTTGTGCATCTTTGCGCTATGCTTGGCACCTTGTGGATGAGGCTCAGAAGGGCAGAGACACCACCCGGCGACCGGAAAAAGTTCTGAACCAATCGCAGCACCGCCTCCATGAGCTCGATTGACAGGAAGAGCGAATGGTTGCCCATCCAGAGGTCAGCTTGCTCGAACGGCTTCAAACCACTGAGGCCGAGAAGTTCATCCGCCGAGCGTACGCGCGGCAGCGACAGCGGCTTGGGCGAGGCGTTGGTGGAGCATGCTTTCAGTCGCGGTGCAGCAGGCAGTCGCCCGTGCGGCTCTGGGAGGTGCCTGGCGGCAGCCGCTGCAACCTGAGGCTGGCGAGGGCCTGCCACTCGACAGCGTCGTCCACCACGCTGCCCCTGAAGGCTAGAGTCGCCTGCCCCTGCGGCCGTAGCGCGATATCCCGAGCTCCTGCGGGCAGGTCCGCAACGGCTCGTCGTGCTCGCGGCGGAGGTGGGCGGCAGGTGGGGCGAGGAGTGCCAGCGCTTCGTTCGCAGTTGCCAGCACAGCCCTCGGATGCCGGCGCTTCCGAGCTCGCAGGACTGGGTCCCCCTGGCTGATGTCCTTGAGCTCGCCGATTTCGCGGGGCCCAGCCGCCTGCCGCTTCGGTGAGACGTGGGTACATATGGGGGGTGTGGGGATCTGGATCACGACCGCGGCGAGAAGAAAAAACAAGTACAGGCTGCGAAACTGCGGAGTCGATCATCCCATTTCGTTAGAGGGGGCGGACGCAGCACGCCGGAAATGCCAAGCCACGTGCCCGGAGTGGTTGGCCGCCCGTAGGTGTCGCTTGGTCGTGCTCGCGGTCGAGGTGGGTGGGCGCTTTGGCGCCGAGATGGCGGATTTCCTCCGCCGTTTGGCCGCCTCCAAAGCGCGGACTGCGCCGTGGCTCCGGGCCGCGGCTGGCCGGCGGCTGGCCACCGCTGGACAGGTATGCTGGCCGTCGCAGCGCAGCGGGCTGACAGGGCGAATTTGCGTGACGGGGCGGAGCCGGCGGAGCCGCTGCTGGCTGACCTGTTGGCGGACGCTCGCCACGTCTTCCCAGTGGCCGCGAGCCGCTTGACGCTGCGCGGCTGAGGCGACGCCCGCGGCCAGTCCGTAGCAACCCCAACGACAAACCACTGCGAGGAAATTTGGCGTGCAAAAAAAAAACCAACTGCTGTGCATGCCTGGAGAGTTGCACACGGCTTCCTGCCAGACATAGAAGGGCGATGCGGACGAACTCACAAAAGTCGGTTAGCAACTTGAGGTCCTCTACCGGCATCCTGGAATAGTAAGTGGTGGTATTAAAAAACAAAAGTATGTGTTGGTAGTTTGGTTAGTCCAGTTATTTTGAGTGTTCTCCCGGCCTTCCAGAAGCACAACTTCTACCCCTTGGCTGCAACGGTGTGTGTTGGTGGCTTGCATGGCTCGCCACAGGCAAAGTTTGTCAGGCACGAAGTTGTCAGGCACGAAGTGCACAGTTGCCTGCCGTTGTTGGGCAAGTCCTGCAATGGCCCTCATGTGGTGCGGGACCGTAGCCATAGCTCCCACGGTTAGTTTTATTTTTTCACTAAACAGGTGTTGTTTTGCCGGTAGGCGGGCATTGCATGATGGCAGTGGCCAGCACGACCCCCGTTAGCGATCCCGCAGAGAGTTGCAAACTCACTGGGCAAGTCTCGAGCATAGGCCTGCCAGCGCTATGTGAATGCCAGTAACAGGCCAGTCAGAATGGCTGGATGGGCGGATTGCAGCTGAGCGACAGGTACATGGGGAAGTAGTTTTCGGCCTGTATGATACGCCGACGTACCTCTACCGGCGGGTTGCCAGTGGCGATGAGCTGACGATGTACTTTTGGCTCCGCACCCACAGGTTGCCACAGAGGCAACGCCCAAACCTCACGGCAGCGCTGCTATCGTTTTGCCAGGCATAAGAGCGGGTGGATGAGCTAAGTGTCGACATTCGGACAGCGGGTGAGCGTGTGGTTGCCCACTGAGAAATTACACTGCCCCTAATCCGGCTTGGATCGACACGGTGTAACCCCTAACCTGACCACAGAAAAGAACAGCCCCGGAAATAAGGACAGGCCAGTTTCTGGTTTCCCTTCTCCTGTGGTGGGACAGCCTGCAGACCCACATTCGCAGACCCGTGATGGGTTCAGGGGGCTCACGATCGAAGTCGCCAAACCCACGCTCAGCTGTGCAGACTCAAAAACGTGCGGAAGTGCTCATACTGTTGCAGTTGCTGGCAAATGGCGTGCGTGATGTGCGTGAGCGCGATCGGAGAACAAAAAAAAAAGGCGTGGCGCCACAGGAGCGGGCCTCAAGCAAGCACACAACCAACATGTAATCGCGTCCTTCAGGTATCCCAGGCTGCTCAAAGGAGACGTGGGATTCTAATCCAAGGGTGATCGAATCCTTGGGAAGGCGCGGGAGCAACAGGGTTCCTGGATGTTCCTGGCTCGGGGCGGGTCTCCAGACGGGGTGCTCTAGACGGGTCGAGGTGGGCATACCGTGCCTGTGGGCCCTCCGGCGGGCCAAGCGTCACCTGGCTTCTGTTCGTTAGCCACCGCACCGCAGGCAGCATAGACTGATCCTGGCAAATCCCAAAAGGACTCCTCAGGAGAAGAAGTACTCCCCTCGCTTCTGTGCTAGGCGACAGTGGCAGGGGCCAGGCGGTGAGGTTCGGGTTGTTCCATTGTCATGATCACTGTTTTTTCGGCATTCAAAATGAGGCTAACCTCACCAAGTGCTGCAGTGAGTAGATCAAGGGCGCGACGCGCTTCTTCTTTAGATTTCGTGAAATAGAGGACATCATCAGCAAATCGCAGTTCCAGAAGTCCTCGCAAGCCATTTCCCAAGGCGGTCCCAACCAAGTCCTTCCATGAACTCCTTGCCCATTCCAAAACAGCACAGAACAAACGTGGACTAAGGACGCAGCCATGTCTCACGCCAGCACGAATTTTAAAAACACGACTGCGGTCCGAATCGCCGTGGACTTCGCCCCATTGTTCATGGCGGAGACATTGGAGAAGCCAAATCGGGTGATCAGAAACACCGTGACTCTGCAATGCTTGCCATAAAGACTGCCGATCAACAAGATCAATCTTCTGGAATAAAACACTCGCTATAGCAGTGACGAGCACCGTAACCCGAGGCGCGTCGACAAAAACGCGTTTGCCAGCTGGCACGCTCGCGTTCCTGCGTGCCTTCTGTGCAAGCCTGCTCTCCCTGCCCCTCCACGGCACCTCCAACATCGATGGCGACATGCCACTTCTGAGTGTTGTGCTCGCCGACTCCTCGCTCGCGCCCCGCCTTGCCAGCCGTCTGCCGGCCGCAGCTTTCTCCGAGCTCGGCAACGCATTTTGCACTGGGACCGCGGACGGTCGGGAGCAAAAAGTGTGCAAAAAACAACCGCGCATCAAGCATCGACTCATCTGCCAGACCTGAAACTAAAAAAAAAAAAACCTTGGCTCCTTCAGTAAGGATGGGCAGCGCTGACCAACTGTTCTATTGCAGCAATGCGTGCCGTTTCATGAACAACCTGTGTTGCCACACGGGGGCAACGCATCAATGGAGATGTACGTCCAATGCTCAAATACGAGCATGCTTGCAGTCGATGCTGAAAGGAATAACTCCCCCACAGCAGTGTTTGTTAGTAAGCAAATGTGGTAATGTAATGACATGAAGGAACAAATGAGAGCGCGATGCAATATGATATAATATGATGCTGTTTTATGCTTCACCACGAGGAGACATGCTTGAACCTGAAAGTTGTTGCCCAGCCGTTTGTTGTCGTCGCGTTTTCAGTTGGCTCGATTTCAGCAACTGGTGCACCCTGTAGTTTAGTCATTGGCCGCATTCCTTTGCGTGCTGACCTTGATTGAAATGTTACAAGTGCTGCTGAGTGTGTAGGCTCTGGCAAAAGCGCCCCGCTGAGGATCCCACTTTCAATCAGCATGGAAGCTTACGCAGAAGGACGCGTTCAACAGCGAATCGAAGCAGCCTTGGAACGTGTTCGTGTCATCTTAGATGCCACGAAAGATCCGCAAGCGGCCGGGGACGTTCATCATCAGATGCTTGGCTGCCATGCTCATTGCAGCAAATATTGCAGGTTCACCTGGTGTGATGCGTCTACGTGCATGTCAGCAGCACTTTCATGCAAACTTGGTTCGTACTGGTGGCCACCACAACCACAGGTATGAAGACAAATACTTACTGGTGGAGGTGTGGTTTATCGATTGCGCTGTGCCACTTGTTGTTGAGGGCAGTCGAGTGGTAGATATTTACGGCAGTTTGTGTGCAGGGCGTGACAAACGCCGCAGTTGCATCACAGCTGAATTCGTTTTGCGCCTTGGGCCTGACCATCCAGCAAGTGCAGACGCTGCAAGAATGGGCCAAAGACAAGGCGGACTCTTGGCATATTTCGGTCACAGCAAGTACACTTAATCTGATAATCATGCTTTCCCAATGATCTTCTAATGGTATGCTGTGGTGATGGCAGCGTTGGAAAATGGTTTGGGGTGCGAACTGCGCGGCAGTGCATCTCCAAGGTATCGTTCCAATTCATCTCGGAAGAGACGTGCGCCTACGATCGGGAAGAAACGCGAGAAGAGGATGATCCCAGAAGGCGGGTTACGGCTTGGGGATGAAAGGTTGGAAGTCTGAAGATTGCAGTGCTGTAGCAGCTTTCGGGTCGCTTCGGGTAATGTCGGGTTCTCTTGGGGAGATACCTGTCTAGAAGCAGCAGTGGGGCCGGGAGACGTTTTTAGCTGCATTGTGCAACGAGATGCATGTGGGGTGGGGCATGCACTCTGCCCCTCGTGGGCGTTTCGCAAGCCGCTTCAAGCTCTCCCTTCCGCGCTCTTACTCCGAAATGCTGGAGGAAAATGACTGCCCGCAAGATTCCCCCCAGAAAGGGCCACGGCCCAAAGCCGAGGCACGTGGAAGAGGTTTCGGTCCGAGGGGTTGTGCAGGCAGCATTCACCAGCAAGGCGGGCACCGATAATATTATTAACGTAATTAATTATTTGCATGAAGATATTAACAATATTAATATGAATAGTACCAGTATCAATAATATTAATTAGTGATAGTAATGATAATACTTAAAACTATTACTCATATGGCATCTTCCACCGGATTGAGACGTTGAGTAGTGAAGTCTAGTGAATGTCTATTAAATGCGGTCTGCTGGCTTCAGGTGGTTACAAAAATCACCGAGCATTTTTGGAACTTCGCGGTGAAGTACGTGCTTCGACGGCAAGACAGCATGCCATTGCATGGGCAAGGAACCGGTAGGTTGACAGCAAAGGGCAGCTGACTCGCAAGGAACTCGTGGCCATCAGAGGGGTGGGCGAAACTGCAGATGACCGGCTGTGCTTGATGAGTCGCACAGGACTTGTGGCTGTGGTTTGGCAACATCAAGTATTTGCCGGGGTATGCGTCGCCAGTGCAAAATTGCCAGTGCAAATTGCCTCGCAACATAAAACAACTCACGCAGACGCGTCGCAAGCTGGCGAGGACAAGCACAGCTAGTCACCTCGGCAAAGCAATCCCCACGACCGGAGGCATGGAGAGTGATTGGACTCAGACCGTGCTTCCGCAACTAAACGCCAGCCAGGTGAAGAAGCCAGCTGCTAAACACCAGGTGACGCATGGCAAGCACTGTTATGCAGTGGCTTTCGTTGTCCATATTGTTGTTGTACGTTGCTGTGCTGCTGGATGTTGTGCCATGTCGCACGGTGCTATCTTGTTGCAAACTCAAGCAGACATATGCGGAGCGCTCTATGCATGTAGCGCGGTGGGCTGACACAAGGAATGTCAGTTGGCTATTTCGCAAGCTGAAGAACGACAAGGACTGCGATACTGAAAGGTGTGTCACAGGAATTCAAGGGCTTGGAATGCATTCTTCTTCAGGCTTCAGCGTTCTGCTCTGTCCGCGGGTCAAAAAGCACGGTCCTAGTACCATGCCCATCCATGCCCAGTGACGTTCGGGGGCCTGGTCACGAATCATTGGCATGTTTAGCCATGAATACTCGGAACGAGTTACACGCCCACAGGGCAATTAATATCAATTGACGACATTTTCATGGTGTGCAGTTCTCTAATCACATGCCGCCTTTGCATGGATTGTTTTCCCACAGGCGGTGCCAGCTTTCGCAGTGGATAGGCTGGCCAAGGAGTGCAAAACTCCTCGGCGCAATGAGGACGTTCAAAAGGCGCATGGGCTTCCAGATGAGAACATCGGAGTCTCTCGGGGTTTTCTTAGGGATACTTGGGAATAGTTTTTCAAATTTGGGGTACTAGTAATGATTCCCAAGAAACAACAACGATTATAATTTGCCAGGGTTCCAAGTTCAGTATAGTTGTTGCAAGGTTCAGACTTTGCTTGCCCCTAATTTCAGAAACCTTACCCTAACCCCTAAACTCTAAACTCTGAACTCTAAACCCTAACCCCTAAACCCCAAGGCTGGTGGCAAAAAACCCTAAACCCTAAGCCCGATATAGACCACCCTAAATCCTCACTTTGCTTGCTTTGAGTTGCATGGGTGTCAGGCATATCAGCATTGCGAGCAGCTCGCCGTTTTCGCCAAGCAGGTGTCTAGCGGCCCGGCTTGGCTGGGCAAGACTTCCGTGGATGTCGCGCTTGTATTTGCGGTTTAGGGTTTAGGGTTTTTTTGTTTCGGGTTTAGGGTTTAGAGGGTTTAGGGTTGAGGGGCTTCCGGTCATGCTTCCAAGGCTACCTGAGGGGGCTCTTCCAAATTCAGACAACGGCGAAGAAGTCCCTGGACCTCGCTGCACTCCGTGACCAGCCTTTAGGGTTTAGGGTCTCCGTGACCAGCCTTTAGGGTTTAGGGTTTAGGGCTTAGGGCTTAGGGTTTAGGGTTCAGGGTTTAGGGACAGCTTGCGGCCCGAACCCCAATGCTCGTAGAGCCCCGGATTCATCCTTTCTGTCTGGGCGGCAGGGAGGCGCCACACTAGATTCGACCTGGATCCTGAGGAAGTTCTCTTTTTTTTGGGGTACCATTTGAGGACTTAAGTGCTGAGGGTAGAGTCCAAGATTTGCCGTGCAGACTTTACAAGTGGTTTCCGGCCCCAGCGAACCTGAGAAAGAGTTTGTGGGATCGGGGTGGGCCCGAATGATATGCGCGCGGTACTGTTGTTTAATCCCCTGCGAAAGCAGACTTCCATCGGGACCCTTCTGCAACAGTAGAGGGTGGCAACTTTCTGGCACGAAAGAAGTGAGGGATTTTGTTTTTTCTTTGGCAGCCCAGGCGACGACGACCTGTTCATCCCCGTGTTGCCGGTAATGGTACAGAACCATGGTCTCGAAACGTCTTTAGGGGTGTATATATATATATGGATATGTATACATATGTATGGATTGGCTTATACATGTTCCTACCGAGCGTCAGAGTCCTCATGGACTTCTCGTTTTGAGGGTTCAGCGTGTACCTTTGCAGATGTCCTTGAACCCTAAACCCTAAACCCCTAAACACTAAAACCCCTAAACCCCTAAACCCCTAAACCCCTAAGCCCCTAAGCCCCTAAACCCCTACATATGTATGGATTGGCTTATACATGTTCCTACCGAGCGTCAGAGTCCTCATGGACTTCTCGTTTTGAGGGTTCAGCGTGTACCTTTGCAGATGTCCTTGAACCCTAAACCCCTAAACCCCTAAACCCCTCAACCCCTAAACCCCTAAACCCTTAAACCCCTAAACCCCTAAACCCCTAAACCCTAAACCCCAAACCCTGAACCCTGAACCCTGAACCCTAAACCCTAAACCCACCCTAAACCCTCAACCGGACCGAGGAGCGCCCAGGAGGCAATTGAGGATGTGGAGATGGACGGCGGAGAGGCCCCCGAGGGGTGCCCATGAAAGCTTGCAGCCCGGAGCCCCGATGACCGAAACCCCTGGCAACCTTCCAGATTTATAAACCCTAAACCCTAAACCCTAAACCCTAAACCCTAAACCCTAAACCCTAAACCCTAAACCCTAAACCCTAAAAAACCCTAAACCCTAAACCAAGCGAGGGTAACATAGTGCTGTGCTTCTGACCTGGATAGCACTCCCCCGTCTTTTGAAGTGTGGTTGTCTAGTGCATTGATGTGCCTCGGAGAGTAGGGGGAGGATCGGGGTCCTTTTGTGAGCGGCGAGTTCCCACGAACCACGACTGTTCCCTGCGGAGTGATCCCAGAGGGTCTGCTAGGGGGGTGGCAAAAAAACCCCAAAACCCTAAACCCTCCAATGGTTTGAGCCGACAACTTGGACCCGAAGCCATGAACCCAGCCCCAAAAAGCATCATCCCACGGACAAATCCGGAGGCCTTGGTGCTGGTGGAGGCAGTGCGCGATGAGGCGCACAGCAACGTGCAGCTTACGGTCCAGGAGCCATCGTGCCCTGTTTTCAGTATTTAAACAAAAAACCCAGTCCAGTACGTCTTGTGGAGGACGAAGAAGGGCGTTGACATGCGTTGACTAAGCCGAGGGTTTTGTCAGGCGGGGCGAGTCGAGGGCGGGGTTGAGAAAAGGCTTTGTCAGGGGATGGGTCAAGTTTTTCAGCTGGGAGACCCAGGGAGGTTTGATGGAGGTTGTCTTGCGCCCTCAAGATGAAGAACCCCCAACTCAAATCAACTCATACCATGCAAGTCGGATGTCGGGACGCATGCCAATCCTCCACAGTAAGTTGTGAGCTCAGAGGCCATAGCGCACGTAGAGTGGATGATCAAGACCTCTTAGGCCTTCTGAGGAAAAGCGGAGCTGTGTTTGAGTTGGAGATTTTTTGGTGGCAGGACTCCAACCGACTGCTGCAGGAAGAAGTGCGAACGTTGAAGTCGAAGATGCTTGGATTGAAAGCTTGGTGCTTGGGTCAGCGTAGATGTCTTCTTCTGATTCGCAGGAATGTCCTTAGGCTTGAGGGACCTGGAGCCTACGTGGGTTTGACGTGCAATGCCATCTGAAGTCTCAAAGCCTGTGGGCTGGTGGCAATGGTTTCGGCCTTTTTGTGTCCCTAAACCCTAAACCCTAAACGGCCCTAAACCCTAAACCCGGCTTTAGGGGCGCTTTAAGTTTGGGCGCGGCAAGGCAGACCGATCTGGCAGAGGCCTTCCCTGCAGATGGCCTGGCAACAAGGGCAGAGGCCCTTCAGGGCCAGAGATTCTTTGGGGTTTTCAGGTGAGGGTTGAGCAGCCATTGGCCACGCATAAGAGCAATAGGAAGAATAGGCTCAACAACGAAAACCTGGCTGAAGAAGTCAGAAACACAACTGACTGGAACTATTGAGCCAACATAGATTGATTAAAGTTGGGCTCAGGGTGTCGGGCCCTTAAACCCGAAACCTTCAACCCTAAACCCTGGCAACCTAGCACCAAGCGGAAGCTGGTGCCAGCGCAGGCCTTTGCAGTCATCGCCCTGCAGCACGTCAGCCGGGTGTGTGCCAACTGGGCTGATGCCGTCGGCTACGTGGAGGAACCTCGACGAGCATGAGTAGTTACTGGGTGGTTGCCCGAAGGCGTCTCGCGCAGGCAAAAGGCGTCTCATCAGGGCGTCACCCTGCGGTTTTCTCGTATGTGACCTAGTTCGGCACAGTCATCGTTATGACATGTGGTCTTCTCATGAGGGCGTCTCCCTGCAGTTTTCCATTACAGTATCTCTTTCTTAACCTAGTTGTCTTTGGGGTCTCGCGTAGGTGTCACAAGGCAGTTTTCCAGTCTGTGATCTACTTTGTCGGGTGTCACACTACAGCTCTAAACCCGGACCCTCCCGTAACCTACCATAGAGCCTATGCTCAATCTACCGCTGGACCTTTTAATGTCATCAACCGTTTGCGTCGCACTGTTTGGTCTGGAACGGACAGACTCATCCCTGCGCATCCAGCAACTTTCGCTTGTGTTTGCTGTGTTGCGCAAGTAGGCTGGCAAGGCGTCACATTGGGGTTTCAGGGTGCATCGTCGTCCGAAATTATATTGGAATCGGTACTCGGCGCTAGGTCTCGCGTGCACTTTGCTTGTTTCTTGCTATGTTGCAAAGTAGCCTGTCAAGGGCGTCTCCCTGCAGATTAGCTTTCCGTGGGTCGCCTTTTGCATGCATGGGTTGCCTTTTGCATTCAGGGGCGTCTACTTGGGGTGAGTCGCCTTTTGCCTGCGTGGGTCGCCTTAGGGCGGGCACCCAGTACATGGTCCCTTGGTATGGGCCCGTAGAAGGGTACCCCTTATTATATAATAACCCTTATATACCCAATATAAATTAAGGGCATCAGAACCCTGTAAAGTAGGGGGACCATATTAGAGCCCACGTAACTACCCATTAGTACGAGCAGGCTCAAGTTATGAGGATATGGACTGGCCTCAGCCATTGTTCTAGTCATCTCAGACTGTTCCAGTACTTCGATCGGATGCTCCGACCACTTCCTTGCAGCATGAGCCCAACCAGAACCCAAAGCACCAACATCCTTTCAGTTGAAGTTCCGGCACAAAGTTTGCAGATGGCTGAGATGAGCCACGCATGACCCACGCGGGCTTCCGAAGCCTTAAGCCACAACGCCTGAGGACATGCTGCGCAAGCAGCTTGCTGCTGCAATTGGCAAGGAGGTGTCGCCGGCAGACTTCGCTGCGTACATGAGGCCGAAGACAGGGTGTACCATAAACAACCCTGCTGCGAGCTGAAGCCGGGTCCTATAGACCCCATCCCCCACAAGCCCTCCATCTAGCAGAGCCCTAAGAGCAAGAAGTCTCTCGACACCCCCTGTGTGCCGTCAGGGGACGTCGAGTGACAGCTTGAGCATGAATTCGCCCGAGCCAGAAACCTTAACAATCCCCCTAAACCCTAAACCCTAAACCCTTAACCCTTAACCCTTAACCCTTAACCCTTATCCCTTAACCCTTAACCCTTAAACCCTTAAACCCTTAAACCCTAAACCCTAAACCCTAATCTCTAAACTCTAAACCCTAAACCCTAAACCCGAATCCGAAGCCTGAAAGTGCTCAGCAAGGTGGCCTTCAGTGGAAAAGGCCCTAGGGCTCTACTTACCTACAGTTTAGAGATGTTTAGTCGTAATTACCCTGAGTTCGTAGGTATGACCCATAAAACTGCAGCTCAAGGGGGTTTAGTAGTAATTGCCCTGAATGAGTATAGGTATGACCCAAAAAACTGCAGCTAGAAGGGGGTCTCAGGTAAGCCCCGAACCCTAAATCGGGGGCTCCCAGCCTGTGGAACCTCGCGGCCGCAAGGTTCCACTACCGGAAGCTCTTCCACGAGGCGGGATCTTGGCGTCTTCGGGTTTAGGGTTTTTGATGCATGGGAGTCTGGCTTGCCTTCAATCCAGTGGCAAAAAATGTTAGGGTTTAGGGTAGGCTTCTGTTTGTCGCAAAGTTCGGCTTGTGCTTGCCGCTTCCATCTCTTTCTGGTGGAGGGGGGGCGGGAGAGTGAGTGTCACTGTCTTCAAAAGACATACCGGAAACCAAGAGAGTGGAAGCCCCAAACCCCCGTCCAGCTAGGAGATACTCCAAAACCACGAACACCCAAGGACTAGGGCGGATCAGGGCTCTGGCTTTTGCCCAAAAGTGTTCAGGGTCTTGCGCTTGCTGTGTTTCTACATCGTTCTCGGCTCTGCTTTTCGAAGCCGAAGGTCGTGAGGAGGCAGCTCTATCACTGTGTTGTGCAGGTGTGCGAGCCAGCAAGCCCTGACTGAGAAACGAAACCGAAATGCGGAAATGCCCTGAGCCCAAATCTCCTAAACTATCCTTGCAGCAAAATAGCAACAGAACACCTAAATCCTAACCGAGCACCTACTCACTAAGCTGCGTGAAATCCAGAACCTGACACGACACCCATGCATGTGTGAGGCATTCCTGCCGAAGCCCCTGTGCTTCTCTGTCCGCCGCTCCGACACGCACAGCCCGGAGGGAACACTGAGCATCGCGCCACTTTCGCAACCAGCGGGTCTATGTAAGCCTTGGGGTTGGGGTGTCAGGATCGGGTGGGCTTTCTAGCAGTTTATAATGCTTTTGAATGATGTGTTTATGGTGTTTAAGAGCAGCTATATGATGTTTTATGGTCTTTAAAGAGCTTTTAACTCCCATCTTATCACTGGCTCACTGAGGAGGAGGACGTCGTTGGGCCTGGTGGCGATTCCAACATCAAGAGTCCCATCGTCACCATGGTGGCCAGCGCTGCAGAGTCTGCACCCATGACTTTCCCGCGCCCTGGCGAGCGCGACATGTACAGACCGGCTTTGAATTAAATAGACATATGTATCTATGTGTGTATATACATACAGTTATATATATATATATGCACATATATATATATATATATCTAGCATGAAAATGCGCATTCGTGTTGCCTGCTCTAAATCATGCGGCTGCATGTCAACATAAAGCTTGTGGCGATGCTGCCATCTGCACTATCACCTGCACGAGAACCCGAAACATCGCACCGTCGCAATGCCGAGCTTTTGACAGAGGCTGAGCGCCTCCACGAACATCACCTTCGGTGGGGAGAGGCACCTGCATGCATGGCTCTCGCACCAGCGCCCAGGATCAATATGTGACGCCTTCGCGTTCAGGGTGGGATTTGGGGATTCTGGTGCACTTGCGGCATTTCAGGGTGCATAGGGTGCGCAAACACACCACTCCATAACCCGGAAGACCCCGAGACCCCGAGGTTCTCTGGCCAATCTGGTTGCCAGCTGTCTTTGGTGGCACGCGCCGCCTGCCCGCGCTGGGTTTGGGGGGGGAACCCACAGTTTACGTGGGAACCGAAGGGAAGGATAGGGAAGGCGCTGCAAAGTCCCAAAAGAGAGCGCCCCCTGAACTGCAGCCCTACGTGTAAACCCACTCGTTTTCTAGGGTTTCGGGTTTAGGGTTCAGGGTTCAGGGGGCGAAGCATTTGGCTGTGTGTGAAATGCTGTTTTCGTTCCAAGTGACCCTAAGCCCTATATAGAACCCTAAACCCTTTTCCAAGGCCAGGCAGTTCAGCTCCATGCTCGTGCTGCTACTTGGAACCAGTTCAGGGTTCATGGGGTTTATAGGGTCTCAGGTAGTTGCATAGCGCGGGTTCAACAAAAGGGTTTATAGGGTTTCTAGGATTTCTAGGGTTTCTAGGGTTTCTAGGGTTATAGGGTTTTGAGGGTTTTTTGGTTTTTAGGGTTTTGAGGGTTTTGAGCGTTTACAGGGTTTAGGGTTAAACCCCAAACCCAGAGCTTTTCAGTTTGGAATCCGCACGTCCCTGGGCCAGCAGTGCGACCAGGGCTTGCAGGCTTTGGACATGTCTAGGGCCTCATAATTAGGACCCAAGCAAGGTTTCAGGGTTTGTTTAGGGCTTGGGGCTTAGGGCTTAGGGCTTAGGGCTTAGGGCTTAGGGCTTAGGGCTTAGGGCTTAGGGCTTAGGGCTTAGGGCTTAGGGCTTAGGGCTTAGGGTTTAGGGCTTAGGGCTTAGGGCTTAGGGCTTAGGGCTTAGGTTTAGGGTTTAGGATTCGAACGCAGTTCAAGGATCGGACGGGTGGCTTCTGCGACCAGCTTTGACCCAAAGTATGCGGCCATCATCCAGAGCCTCACGCTGCCAGCAGTGTGAAAATATTTTGGGGGTTCTAAACTCTAAACCCTAAACACTAAGTAAACCCTAAGCCCTGGGCCTTCTAGGGCTCGAAAACGGGTCTTAGGGTTTAGCAGTTACCCTAAACCCTAAACCCCAAAACCCTAAAACCCCAAGTTTCGGCAGCTAAACCAGAGAGCATTCCCAAGTCGTACGCAAGGAACAAGGATGAGTTGACGATTCCACTGAATCTGTCGACGATCCCAACCCCAAAGGAGTTCAAAGATGCCATCGAGACTCTCGGTAGCAAGCGCTGTGGGGTTTAGGGTTTAGGGTTTAGGGTTTTTCGGGTGCAGGGTGTAAGTTTGGGTGTTCAGGGTGTGGATCAGAGTAGAGGCTGATGTTGCTCCCCTGCAGCCTCTCGGAGCCCTAAACCCTGAAGCGCCCTCTCCTGGTTGAAGCCCCGAGGTCTCTGTCGCCAGAGCAGCAAGCCTTCGCGAAAGCCTTCCGCGCCATGCAGCTGGAGTCAACGCTATTCGGCGTGCTCGTGGTGCAGATCAAGCCGCAGCTAGAGCGCGTGCTGAATCTTGGTAGCTGAGTACTTGGTACCCGTTTTCATCTTTTTTTTTTTTACCTATGGGTTCCCTTCGAAAAGTAAGTAGCACCAAAAAGGCACCCTTATTATAATGTGGGGGTTTACGATATCAGGGGTACCTTATTGGGGTCTCTATATCATAAGGGGATCCTACTAGTTGGGGGGATCCCCCATTTTCGGAAAACCCCACATGGCTAGCAAGGAATTTGTCTGATGACAGCCTCACGAAGGAGATCAAGCTGACGCAGGATCTCATGCAGCTCTTCATCAAGCGGCCCGGAAGCACCCCACGAACCTGAACATAAAAAACAGAGAGAAAACGACTAGGAGGAGTGCTCTTTTTGGTGTGAGACCGGGAGGCCCTCGGTGTAGGCAAGCTTAAATGGGGTGCTGGTATCGAAGCCACAAAAGACCGATGCTTTGAGCATCTACGCTGCTTTCCCCAAGGTACCAGATCCCCAGCGACCTGCCACTTGGATGCTTCGGGTATCGTCTCTCCGTTAAACACCTCACCCATATCATGTTGGACCTAGTGTGGTGGGGGAACCTGGTCTGCCCAGCCAATTTGACTGTAATCAGGAGGCCCCTACTAAACTGGGTCCAACATTACCGCCCCAACACCCAAGCTAGCGTCTTGGACACCGGAATCATGAGAGCTTCTGCCCTTTTTGGAAAAACCCTTAGCCTAAAACTCCAAGAAGTAAGAAGGTCTTGATTGCGTTCTGAGCGCAAAGCGATGACGCCACTTTCAAACTTGCAAATTGAGAACCTGACTGTGGGCTTGAGTCATGAGTTTAGGGTTTAGGGTTTAGGGTTTAGGGTTCTTTCTTGGAACCTACTCGATCCATTTCTTCGCACAGCTGCCTTGCTTGCGCGAGGGTAAGCCTCCGAACTTATTTTTCCCCCAGACGCCCCATATGAGAATGTGTATATACATATGTAATAAACTAAAAATATTCGGGGTTTAGATATATGTCATATATATATATACATAACATATGTGTCATATATATATATATACTATGGCAAGATCTACTAATACATACATACGTTCCCCACAGAATGTGACTGCGGAGGCTCTCATTTGACGCAACAGCCGGGGAGGCGGAGATGGTAAACCCAACCCCGGCTGAGCGTCTGGAGCGCGTGAAAGGCCCGGCTCTTAGGGCAAAGCAGGGGTGTGGGGTTTAGGGTTAAGGGTTTGGGGTTTGGGGTTTAGGGTTTAGGGTTTAGGGTTTAGGGTTTAGGCACTTAAGGCAACCAGAGGGTTAGGGCTTAGAGGAGGTTACGGTGTATAGTTCAAAGGGTTGAGGGCTTTTGGAGGCTTAACAAATTGAGTGGGGTAGGGTAGGGTAGAGCAAAGGGTTGGGTGGGTACCAGAGATGGCCTCCCAAGCACAGCCTTCTGAGATGGCAAGGACATGTGAAAGCGATGCATGAGATGATTGCCGCTTGGATTGGTTTTGCTGTCAGCTAATGCCAAAGCAAGTGGAACTTGAGGCTGAAATCCCGCACCCTAAACCCTAAACCCTAAACCCTAAACCCTAAACCCTAGACCCTAAACCCTGAACCGAGCTGTCTCCCTTGGAAAAAATGAAACTTGATCCCGGCGTACCACAGAGAAAAGGCAGATGCAGTGCATCTGCGGCAACAGACTGCCAAGACTGACGGGGGTTGCTTGTTTTCTGCAGACTGGCCTTGACGGTGTTGCATTTTAGTTTTTTTGTTTGTTTGTTTTTTTGGGGGTTTTGTTTTTTGGTTTTCATTTTTTTTTTTTTTTTTTGGGGGGGGGGGGGCAGGGGTAGAAGGTAAACTTTGGGCACCAAACCTTTCGCTGTTTCATCGACCTTACACGCGTCGTCCTTTTGGCCCAGGAGGGCGCCAAGCAAGAGGAGATCCAAGCACGGGAGCAGGAGGTGCTCTACGACGATCCTTTTGCAAATCAGCCCAGGGCTCCCTGTGGAGCAGCCGGAGGCGTGGCCCACCTTCAACGCAGCAGCGCCCTTGTTGAACCAGGTAGGGTAGGTAGAGAGTTCGAGGATCCCCCCCCGCAAGCAGCACAAAAAGCATAGATAGGCGGGTCCTACAGTCTACGGATGTCTAGGGATGTATACGGCTAAACAAGCCATGCTCAGAACTCTTCAACGCCACCTCCAGCCTAAACCCTACAACCCTAAAACCCTACAACGCTAAAACCCTAAAACCCTAAAACCCTAAAACCCTAAAACCCTAAAACCCTAAAACCCTAAAACCCTAAAACCCTAAAACCCTAAAACCCTAAAACCCTAAAACCCTAAAACCTAAAAACCCTAAAACCCTTAAAACCCTAAAACCCCTAAAACCCCTAAAACCCCTAAAACCCTAAACCCCAAACCCCTAAACCCAAACCCCTTTTTTCCTAAACCCCTAACCCCTAAACCCCTAAACCCCCTAAACAAACCCTAAACCCCTAAACCCCTAAACCCCTAAACCCTAAACCCCAAACCCCTAAACCCCCAAACCCCTAAACCCCTAAACCCCTAAACCCCTAAACCCCTGAACCCCTAAACCCCTAAACCCCCCCCCCCCCGACCCAAAGGCAAGGGGGGCATGAGAGGCTCGGCGAGGTCAAGACCTATGGCAGTGCCGGCCCCTCCCATGGCATCCTGGCACCTCTCTTTGTTTTCGTTTTAGTTTTATGCAAGGGTTTAGGGTTTAGGGTTTAAGGTTTGGGGGTTAGGGTTTAGGGTTTACGGTTAGGGCTTGGGTTGCGGTTCGCAAGGCCGAACTTGCGGGTTTAGAGGGATTAGAGGGATTGCGGGGGTGGAGATGTTGCAGGTTGCGGTTGGTTCCCCCCTCCAGTTCACCGGATGGCGCTTTGGGCGGTCGGTTAGTGTTGTTGAGCAGATGCATCCGAAGCTAGATGTGGGGTTTAGGGTATAGGGTGTAGGGTTTGGGGTTTAGGGCTTAGGGGGGCTTGCCCCGAGGCAGCAATGCAGTCGATACAATTCTCCGCGATGCCTATGCCCGGGGCCGATTGCGCCGTGGCTGAGTGCGCTGCTGCAGCCCCGCCGCCGCCGGCTCCTGTACCCGGTGGAGCGCCGCCCCCTCAGCAGCAACAGCAGCAGCAGCAGGCGCAGCAGCAGCCGCAGCAGCAGAAGGTGCCAGAGTCTTCCCAACAGTTCGCAGACCAGGCAGGATCCACAGGGGCCACCTCGGGCAGCCGGGACTACACACAGGTGCCTGCTCAGATGGATCAGCGGTTTGAGAAGCTGGACACTGACAACTCCCTCCGACCGACGATCATCAGCGCGGCTGAGAGGTGCGCCCTTATCGCGATTGTTTAGGGTTTAGGGTCTAGGGTTGGGGTTTAGGGTTTAGGGAGAAGCAAGGTCGACACAAGGGAGCGAGAATCATCACCTTCGTCACACAAGTTACACAGGGGATTAGGCTGTGTCCAGACCTTTTGCAGAGTCAAACCCTGAACCCTGAACCCTAAACAATGCAGCCAAGTCTCCATGTCTTCAGGGTGCCGTTCTGAAATGACACGCTGCTCCCGTGCGTCGCAGGTGGACCAAGCAGTCCCAAAAGGCGTTGCTTGCAAGCCCTTCCACGTCATTCTTGTCAAAGACAGAGCAGAAGACGGAAAGGGAGGCCCAGCTGGTTTCGGGATCCGGCGTATACTCAGAATGTCTCAGAACCTCAATGACCCTAAACCCCACACGGAGGAGTGATATAGGTCGCAACCAGTGCTGTCGGGTGGCTGGGTTTCCGTAGGATGCAGGAGCTCATGGCACAAGTCGGACGTAGGCAAATGAAGGCTCTTAGGTCGGAATTCGATCCGCAACCCCTCGTGCATGCTTTCGTGGAGGGGACTCTCAGGGATTCTGTCCGAAATCTTCATGATAAAGCCCTGCAGATTCCCCAAAAGCGTGGGAGGCTGCATTCGACCTCTTAGACGCCCTGACGAAGTCTGGGGCCTTGCCTCTGACCCACGCAAGCCTTCATGCACCTTGGCCCGCATGGGTCAAGGCTTGCGCAGTGGGGAGTTTGAGAAGTAATTTTGTGGTCGGGTGAGATCCGACAAAAGGTGCCCAAACAGAAGCCAGTCTAAGAAACAGCAGGGCTACAGCCGAGCCTTCTTGCTGTAGTCCATCGTTTAGGGTTTAGGGTTTAGGGTTTAGGGCAGTAGCACGAAAGTTCCTGCCTTGCTTGGCAGTGCTCTTGTCCAATGTGTAGTTCCTTGGCAGTCACCAGTGCTGATGGGGAGCTTCGGTTGTTCTTTTCTTCTGCCTGTGTATGGATGATACGCGCGTCCCGGCCTCAGCCCAGGGGTTAAAAGGGTTTAGGGCAGTGCAGCAGTCCTAGCCGTAAAAAGGGTTTAGGGTTTAGCATCTATCACTTGCAGGTGGTCATTGCTGCCACCCACTGCTTCGACAAGACCGTCACCGAGACCGTCATTCAGAACAACGTCAACCCCATTGCGAAAGTGGCGACCCGGCTTTGACCCCCAAGAGCCCCAAGAGAACCACGATCCGTTGAAGAGCCATTGTGAAGCCCCAACCCCCCCCCCCCCCCCCCAAGTCCAAGGAACCCTGAGGATGCACGCTGGTGCACTGGATGTCAAGGGGGTTTAGGGTTTAGGGTTAGGGCTGAATTTTCTGGCATTCCCCGCCCAGCCCAGATGGAAAAAACCGGGCTTAGGGCCGGGTTCAAACAGGGTTTAGGGTATCCTCGCCCAAACTCTGAGGCCAGGGAGTTATCCCCTAAACCCTAAACCCCATAGGGTTTTGGTTTTAGGGTCTCGATGGCTCAGAGAGCCCAGGGGTCAAAAAAGGGTTTCCGTGGTATTTTGTTTTAAGACCTCTCTTGGGGCGGTCTGAGTTTTCCCCCATAGCCCATAAAACTTTTTAGAAAAGGCCCTTTATGGGGTTGATTCTGGGGATTCTAAGGCCGTAGAAAGGCCCTTTACGGGGTTGCTTCTGGGGATTAGAAGGCCCGAATAGCCCTAAACCCTAAACCCTAAACCCTAAACCCTAAACCCCAAACCCTAAACCCTAAGCCCTAACCCCTAAACCCTGAACCCTAAACCCCTAAGCCCATCCCGCAAGAGGAGCGGTCTTCGCTGATCATGGCCTCCACCGTGCACGAGAAGCCGGTCGGCGAGCTGATCAAAGACGAGCAAGTGCAGAGGGTGGCCATGACCGATTTTTTTTTTTTTTTAAAGTGGGTTTAGGGTTAGATAGCAAAATGCAGTAAATATATTATTTAAGATCTGATTGAGGTGTTTCTTTCTAGGGGTTATGGGTTTAGGGCCGTTTAGGGTCTTGAGGTTATGGGTTTAGAAGGGTTTTGGGGGTTAGGGTCTCGTTGATGCCCGGCGTGAGGCCTGGATGCAAAAGGTTCTGGTTGAAAAGGTTATAAACCCTAAGCCCTAGGCCCTAAACCCTAAACCCTAAACCCTAAACCCTACAAGGTTTGGGGTTGGGCGGAGCCGGGGGGGGGGGACCTTGTAGGGCTCAAGCGACAGGGCTTGTAGTGGCAGGGTTGAGGGTGCCAGCCTTCCACCTTGTGTTGAACCCTAAACCCGAAACCCTAAAACCCTAAATCCTAAACCCTGAACCCCTGCGTGAAGCCTGCTGCTGCAGAGAGTCCTTGCAGAAACCCTAAACCCTAAACCCCAAACGCTAAACCCTAAACCCTAAACCCTAAACCTTTTCCTGCAGGTCACGGCCGCCTCCCCTCAGCTCTTCCTGGAGGATGCCTCCAGCTGAGCTGCGCACAACTCCTCTTAAGCCCTTTTTTTGCCTGACGCACTTCTGACTTGAGGGTGTTTACTCAAAAAAAAGAGGGTGTAGGAGGTTTAGGGAGTTGGTACTGGTAGGGGTTCAGTGTTTGGTTTTTGTTCATGTGTTGCGGTCAAGCATGATTTGGGCTGGAGCGAGAAAGTGACACGCCGACCGAGCGCATTTGCCTGAAGAAGTTCAGGGAGTTGGACTGCCGCCTTTCACGCCGCACTGCCTTGTTTTGCACAGACTGGAGCAGTGCGCCCAAGGGCCGGCCCCATTGTGGGCATCGACAGATGGGAACCCCATGAAGCAGCCACAGCATGGTCGTAAGACCCAGACAAGGCTTCATGAGCATTTGCGGAGACACAGACCCAACCTTCGGGATGCAAGACGACGCACGAGTAGTTTGCCATTCATCCAGGCATCCTTATTGCCATGCGAACCTTGAGCATAGCCAAGAGCCAAGACAGCTTCGACGGTTTAGGGTGGGCTGGGCCGTGAATGGGGTTCAAGGGACTCCTACCTTCCACCCCTAAGGTGCTAGCCTTGGGTTCGGGGGACAATTTTTGCAGATCCCTTTAAGGTAGCTAGTAGGCAGTATACTGAGGGAAACCTTTAGAAGTACAATCTTGGGGGTACGAGTTTAAGGTAGCCTTGTGCCCTTCATAAGGCTTGCAGCCTAGAACTGCAGTCTATCAGCTTAAGGTAGCCAACCCGGATTCACGTGTCTAGGAAGGGGTTCTCGTCCGATGCAGACAAGAGAGGCCCACATGGTGGTTTCGTATTGTTTTCAATCCTGTCAAGAGAAATTTGAACAAGTTCAAGTTCAAGAGGCGCCCAGGGGGTTGGTATGGCCTTAGGAAGTTGAGTCATGAGCCATACGTCGGCCGATTCATATTCCCTGGGGTGCCGCTTGGACAGCCAAGCACTGGTTGCTGCCCACTGCTGTACAGACTCAGTCCGCAGGAGCCCTGAAAAGAAGCGAGCATTCCGAATAGAGAGCAGCTGGAGGGCCTTCTTATTTTTTTTTCCAGGAGTCGTTCTCTTCTCAACTATGTCCAGCATAGCATCTGGTCGACCAGCCGACCACATCCCAGGATCTAGCTCCCCTTGCACATGGGAGGCTTATCCGAAGGCTCACACAGCCCCCGCAGCTTCATATCACCATGCAGTGGTTGCTTTCAGGTGTCACCCGCCCGCCTGTAGTCAATCGTTGGGTCGGGCGAGAAGACTTCGGGCTGAACGGCTTCAGATGCTGCTTTGCGCATGTTCATATCCTAGGTCCGTGTAGAACTTCTGACATCCACCCTACTTTCACCCACCCAAGAACAACCCTAAACCCTAAAATTGTCGCCGTCGTAGCCATGGCGGCGGCGCTTGTGGGCAACACGCTGCCCAGTGCTGCGCTGCAACTCGGGAGCTTCGGACGATTCGATTTCCGGTTCCTACTCGTACCTTGGGGAGCCCTAAACTGGGGTCATATACCCTCTACTATAATTCCTCTTGAGGTATATGAACCATAAACCCTTTTAGGGATCATTTCGTCCCCAAGGTACGATTTGCTGAAGAACCCCCAAACAGCAAAGATAGCAATCCCTATAAGGTTTTTTTGCTTAAGACTTCCCCAAACAGCCAAGATAACAATCCCCATCAGGGTAACGGCAGGGCGAGAGAGAGAGAGAGAGAAATATATATATATATATATATTACCCTTGTAAGGAAGAATGTTTTTCAATGTCTTGGCGGGCTTCTTAAGCAAAGAGTGGGCTCGAAGAGCTTGCCGAGTAGCTGTGGAAGCCCAAATCGGGGGTAAACCCTCCGCCGTGTGCTCTTGCCCTACGAACCCGGAGCCCCTCTCGGCCCTTTAAAAGCTCCCACGATAGGGGCTTTAGTAAAGTAGAATAGGGTTCAGGGTTGAGGGTTTAAAGTTTAGGGTTTTGGGGGGGTTGTTATAGTATGAGTACTAAGGGAAGTCTCCGACCCCTGTACTACCCTGCTGCCCCTCAGCAGCCAAGGAAGGAGCTGCAGCATCCCTTGCGCAGGGCGAGGATCAGCCCCCAGGCCTCACGGGCCTCGCAGGCATACAGCAGAGGCCTGAAGCCCACAGCTGCTGCTTGGCACGGAACCTGCATAGGGATCATTGGAGTTCAGGGTTTGGGGAATTTGGGGACCGCCAACGAATGCCGAAGGCAGGATCCAATGCCCAAAGCCTTCCGTTCTAGCCCAAGAGGTGACGCACCAGGAGAATCGGCAGTTGCCTTGGGCTTTAGGGTTTAGGGATTAGGGTTTAGGGCACCGCCGGATGATATTCCTCCTTGCCGTTCTTGTCAGTGCTGCCTGCTGAGTCCGGTTGCGCCGGTGGCAAAGGAACAAAACCTACCCTGATCCCTTGAACTCCCAAGAAGTGTTCGATATTTTCCGCGAAGCCTAAACCCTAAGCCCTAAGTCCTAAGGGAAAAGCCCTAAACCCTAAACCCTATAACCCTATAAACCCTAAACCCTAAACCACCTCGGACCCGACGTAGCCCTGCGATGCGGATTCGCCCCAGCTGTGCGGGAGGGAAAGAAAACCCTGAACCCTAAACCCTAAACCCTAAACCCTAAACCCTATGCCCTATGCCCTATGCCCTAAGCCCTAAACCCTAAACCCTAAACCCAAACATCCTTTCGTAGAAACGCGAGGCTTGCGGAGCCTTGGGCTTCCTGGGCGCCCTTGCGCCCACGAGGAGGCGGCCCACAGCTCGCCGGGCTGGGCCCACTCCGGTGGACAAGGTGGAGGGAGGGTGTAGGGTGTAGGGAGTAGGGTGTAGGGTGTAGGGTTTAGGGTTTAGGGTTTAGGGTTTAGGGTTTAGGGTTTAGGGTTTAGGGTTTATAGCATTTAGGGTTTAGCGTTTAGGGTTTAGGGCGGACTGCAGCAGGGATGCCCTTCATGCAGCAGCTTTCCGTGCACGCGGCACCTATAGCATGTGCCATGCCTTTTAGAAACTGCTCGTGCAGATGTTTGTGAATAAATGTTTCCGTTCAAGACGCTCCTTCGTGCGATTTCATACCTGGGGCCCCTTTTTTCCTACAATACCTACTAATGAACGGTAGTTGTTACTGAATGGTGGGTAAATACAGTCCCAGGTGGAGTATTTAAAGCCTACTCTTTGCGTGGAGGTCGCTGAGAGCACGCTGGCCGTCGTGGGGCTCGGGAATGTGGGAGCTCGGTTCGACCTTTGGCTACTTCCAAGCTTCAAGCCCTAAACCCTATAAACCCTAAACCCTAAACCCTAAACCCTAAACCCTAAACCCTAAACCCACACCCTAAACCCAAAGTAGTGGTTCAGGGTGCACTGTTACTGTTCCAGACGCCCCACAAGGACTTGAAAGGGCTTTGCTGGATTCGCATAAGGGGCAACCCTTAGAATTGTGAAGACTGATCAATGTCTTTCGAGTTTACGTGCCTGAGGCTTCCTGAGGCATATCCGAGGCTTGTGCGATTCCAAGGATGGGACCCGCCACAACATCGGCTTTGCGGCCGTGGACGAAATTGCGTCGAAGCTTCTTAGACACCTGGTTGTGCAATGTTTCGGTTTGAGGAGCTACCGCGGCCCTAGGTCCCCTAAACCCTAAACCCTAAACCCTAAATCCATGGAATATCGAGGTGCAGGTTGAACGGGTGACTCGGCTTCCTTTAGCTTGACGTTGCCCTGATGTGCCCAAGGCACGGACCGATGGACGTTGAGCAGCAGCATTTGGCAGGTGCCGCGGGTGCTGCACGACCCTAAAACCCTAAACCCTAAACCCTAAACCCTAAACCCTAACCCCTAACCCCTAACCCCTGGACCTACCTTGTGGGCCAAATGAACCCCTACAAGTGGGGCCATATACCCTATACTACTACAGACCTATGAGGGTACATGAGACATAAACCCTTTCGAGGTTCATTCGGTCCCCAAGGTAAAGCCAGCAGCAAAGCACCCTCAGAGACCACGGCACAGGAGGCCTTCGGAGGAACGCTGCTACGCCTGCGGCGAACAGACTCGAAAGGGTGCTTCGGCAGAGCCCAGGCGGTAAGAGAATCATCAATCAAAAACGAAGCAATGTAACATAACAAAACACTGAATATAAACGGTATAATCATAGAATGCGATTGGAGGTTTCTGTAGCTTGTATTGCGTTTGGGGTTCATCGTGCTTGAGAGCACAGTGTTTGCGCCAATTTGTTCGGTAATATTTGTCGGGCCAGACGAAGGGGCAAACAATAACGGCGCTCTGCCGTGATTCTCATTACGTGGCTTCGGATCTCGTCCGTCGGTCGAACGCTTCCTCGGGGCTGGGGAAGGGGTCTGTGGCGGAAAAAGCAGTTTAAACAAGTTTGCGATATTTGCTGACGACTCGCGCCTTTCGAGGGCAAAGCGATAGCTTTACCGTACTGTCGGTTTCGTGCTGAATGCAAGCTTGCTCGGCAAATGCAGAAAAAGAGGGTGCCACGATCACACGTGCGCTGCGAAGTTGTCGGGTATCGTGCAGGCTTTGTGAAGACACCTGGACTGGTTTTTGCGACATCGCGACTTAAAACCGTTTGGCCGTGATGCTGCAAAGTACAGACACATTGGTTGACTTGCGTTTAGAACGGAGGCTTCGGGCAATGCACCTGTTTGTACCCCATACCTTCTTGGAGCGCCGCGTCGCACAGTCGCCATCACGCCTCTATCACATCCTAAGCGAGTCACCTGAGCCCGACCTCCCCCTCGAAAAGCCATTTCTGATCCGAGGCCCGACTCTTATGAGCAGATCCTCCTGCACCTCATCTGAAAGCCCTGAGAGGGCGCGTGTAGCACAAGTTGTCCTTTCTATCTGGGAGCGGGTTCGAACACAGCGTAGAAAGGAAATCACGCGCTTTGGTTCTGAGGTACCTAGTAGTAGAGTAGGTAACCTTGAACCTTTTTCGAGGTAGTATAATCCCCTTACAATCCCAAAGGTTAACCTTTAAGTCCCCCAGGCAACTGGACAACCAGGGTTATGACCGAGGTTCAAGCCATCTTCCATGATGAACGGCTCAGGTGGTCCAGTGTCCGAACTGGTCGGGGCCCAAGGGCATACAGCCGCCCTTATTTCACAACCCGATGGGCAGCAATACTGTGAATTTTTGCCTGCACGGCTCGCTTCGGAAAGAGATAGGGAACGAACCAGCCAGCCGCCCCTAAGCTCTATTCACAGAAAGCCCCAGTGTTTGAGCTTGAACGTTGAGGACGTCTAGGCCTAATGTAGATCCTTGGCCCCGCCGGCATTTATACGACCCCTGGAAAGTTGCTTAGGGATGCTTCGGCCATTCGGGTCGAGTTGAAAGATTAGATAGGCAAAGAAGGTTCTTGCCTTTGCCTACGCCGCAGTAGGGGGCTCACAAGTTGAGGGCATTTATGCGTGGAGTTTGGGTGCAGGATAGACTTCAATACATGCATAATATATATATATATATATATATGGTACCCCCCCCCAGTTATCCACACCTTTTCTGCTTGTTTTGTGTTTTTCTTGTTCTGGCACTGCGTATTTCTTTTTTTCGTTCGTAATTTGTTTTCTTTGCCCCAGCGTGTTGATTATATTTTCCTTCTTCCTTTATTTATATCTGGTTGATTATCTGTATGTTTATACTACACCTCTAGAGACGTTTCTAGAGTGCATAGTGTACTTAAATTTCAAGGCCTCAATGGTCAAGCACGATGAGGGACAAGGAGTATTGAAGTTCAATGCTCCGGATTGAAGTTCAATACTCCGGGATTCAAGATTCAAGATTCAAGGTTCCAGGGAAAAGTTTCCCCGGGATCTTGAATCCAGGGTCCCGAGTATTGAAGTTCAATACCCCGGATTGAACTTCAATACTTCTGGACCCTGGATTCAAGATCCCGGGGAAACTTTTCCCTGGAACCTTGAATCTTGAATCTAGAATCCCGGAGTATTGAAGTTCAATGCTCCGGAATGAAGTTCAATACTCCGGGATTCAAGATTCAAGATTCAAGGTTCCAGGGAATAGTTTCCCCGGGATCTTGAATCCAGGGTCCCGAAGTGTTGGATCTTGAATCCAGGGTCCCGAAGTATTGAAGTTCAATCCGGGGTATTGAACTTCAATACTTCGGGACCCTGGATTCGGGTATTGAACTTCAATACTTCGGGACCCTGGATTCAAGATCCCGGAGAAACTTTTCCCTGGGACCTTGAATCCTGAATCTTGAATCCCGGAGTATTGAAGTTCAATGCTCCGGATTGAACTTCAATACTCCGGGATTCATGATTCAGGATTCAAGGTTCCAGGGAAAAGTTTCCCCGGGATCTTGAATCCAGGGTCCCGAGTTTTGAAGTTCAATCCAAAGCCTTAGGGCTCCCCGGAGACTATCTCTAATACCCTGACGGGGTTAGCTCTATAGGGTTTAGCCCTATAGGGTCTAAGCTTTAAGCATTACCCGAAACCCTTGAGGGTCAGAACCCTAAAAACCCTTGAGGGCTCTAAAGATTAGAAGGCTGTAGCCCTAGAGGTGCTGAAACCATAGTTAGAGTATTTAAATGGGCCGGGCCGTTTCCCAAAATAACTATTTTGTTTCAAAATTTCAAGGATTTGAAGGAATGTACGGATTTTAAAAATTCAAAGGGCCGGGCATTTCCCAAAATAATTGATTTTTTTCAAAATTTTACGGATTTTAAAGTATCTAAGTGGCCTTTTACATTCCTTAACATCCTTAAACAGTTGAAAGCCAGAGTATTTTAAGGAGTTTACAGGGTTTTCAAGAATTGAAGGGTCTTTGTAAATTCTTTAAAATCTTTGAAGCTTTAACAGGGGAAACAGAACCATCAAATAGTACGTAAAGGTGAGTCGTACACAGGGTTATAATCCTAGAGGTAATGCCTCAACCTTAAACCATAACATGTGAACCCTATAGGCCTATAGGGTACATAGGGTTTAAACCCTATCGGGCTAACCCCGTGAGGGCTTTAGAGATGAACTTTTTGGGATTTAAAGGTTTGCAAAACTAAGGTCTGGGCATGTATACCTTCAGAGCCTATAGGGCTACAACCTTTGAGGCTTTTAGAGCCCCATAGGCTTTCAGGGTTCTGACCCAAAAGGGCTTGGGATTTAGATTCAAATGCCTAAGCCGTAAGCCCTTAAGGTTTATCTCCATGGGCTTATAAACCTTTAAGACCCCTAAACTTTTGAACCCGATACATGGTGTGGGTACTTATTCTGCTTATTCTTTGCATTTCCACCAAGCCCTACAAACAGAGGCAAAACCATGTGGGATTTTAGGTTTAGGGAATTAAGCCTCAAGCCTGATAGGGTTTTTCAGGCTCTAATCCTATAGGCAATGCCTAAACCTAAAGCCCTAAACTGTTGAACCCTATAGGCCTATAGGGTTTAAACCCTATCGGGCTAACCCCGTGAGGGCTTTAGAGATACCTTGAAAAACCCTAAACCTTTAGACTTTATGGGATTTAAAGGTTTGAAAACCTAAGGTCTGGGCATGTATACCTTCAGCGCCTATGCGGTTAAAACTTTTCAGCCTTGTGGAGCCCTATAGGCTTTTAGGGTTCTGACCCTCAAGGGTGCAGGTTTAGATGCCTAAACCGTAAACCCTTGAGGTTTAAACTCTATGGGCTTAAGTTTAAATACCTAGATCTTAAAATCTTCAAACCTATTAACCGTATAGGATTAAAGGTTAAGGGTTTAGGTGTAATTGCTTAACCTTGAAACCCTATGGATCTAAAGGTTCAGGTTCAGGTTTAACCCTAAACCCTATCGGCTTGAAGCCCTAAACCCTATAAGGTTTCAGTGCCTCTCTTTTTATAAGACTTAAACCTGAACCGATAGGGGTTTAGAGATTTGGCCCTGAAAAAAAGCCTTTGCAAGAACCAGGGAGCGCAGCGGAGCGGAAGGGAGGGGAGGGGAGAAGGTCGCTGTGCCCAGTGTTTGGACAGATGGAGAGGACTCGACATCTCAAGGATTGCATGCATTTACGTTATGTAGGGGATTGGGCTATTGGAGGAGGGGGGGGGAGTTCAGGGGTCACCGCGGCCCGTGAGCGATCTAATTGGCTCGCAACCTCAAAATGCGTGGAAAACCACAAAAAAGCGTGGATAACCCGGGGGGGGGGGGTAGCATATATATATATATATGTATGTATATCTCTCTCTGTGCCACTAGTAAGATAGTAAACAAGTTACATGTAAGTATGCATTACATAGATATGCACAATATATTCTTAATGCGCACCTTGTTTCTTTGTATTCAAAGGAAGACACTTTGGGTGTGACCGGCTTAGGCTCCTCGGCTGCTGTATGAGCCCACAGCCCTATGCCATGAAAGAAAGGTCGCTTCCCTGGAGCTGCCAGAATCTTCCCTGGTCGTGCCCACGACCGGATCTAGGGTTGACGGCTTCAGTTCTAGGACTTGTGGGCTTTGGGGTTTGTGAGTTTGGGCTTCAGACTCTACAAGGAAGCTCTCTGCGGCTTGCTGAGCCCCGAGGGCCTCAGACATCCCTCAACGACGAGCCAACCCCATGCCCCTAGCCATAGGTCCTGCACTCATGGCCATCTGACATGACTGGACTTGAAGAATCCTAAACTTAGCACTCGTTCCCAGTAGGAAGACCTTATGGACCTTGTGCGTATCATGATCGAGCTCATATTTCCAGCTCCGGCCTCGTGCTGGGGGCGTACTGTTGGAATCCCAATTCTCAACCAAGTGACCGAAGTTGGTGGCACTTGTGAGATATGAGCGGAGTTCCTCCTAGCCTCGCGATGCAGGTACATGCCGAGGCCTCGTGTCAGCTCGCATCCTCGTACATTTTTGCGTGCCCGCTGGTGTCAACCAAAAGCAAACCCAGGTAATCTACGACGACCTGGATCTGGATGTGGGTCGGCTCCGTCTCCGGAAATCCGGTTCCGCTGGAGGACGGGTGCAAGACGGGAAGGATGTCATGGGCAGTGAGTGAAGCTGGGAACAGATCCGGGCAAAGAAAGACTGCGGGAGGCTTTAGTGTGTGTTGAGCCCAGATGCAGAAAGAAGATGCTGCTTTGGCTTAGGAATACAAAGCCCTGGCACCCACTTTACCTACAGTTCAGTAGCAAGTACCCTTAATACGTAGGTATAACCCAGAAAACTGTAGCCCTAAACCCTAAACCTTAAACCTAAAGAAGCAGTAATTACCCAAAGAATTCCGAGGTAAACCCTAAACCCACCAAGACCCCTGAAGGCCAGAACGGTGTGAAGTCCATCCTCGCCCGCGGCCTCCAGTGTCCTGATGCTGTTCTGTGGGTTTAGGGTTCAGGGTTTAGGTTTTACGGTTTAGGGTTCAGGGTTTAGGGTTTCGGGTTTAGAGTTTAGGGTTTAGGGTTTAGGCATTTCCGGTCTTTTGGGGTTTGGGGTCAGCTCGGTTTTGAGCTTCAGGGCCGGTGAGACTTCGGTGTTTAGAAAGGGTGAAGTAGGATTCTGCTGTGCGGGGTTGGAGTTCGCGGGTTTCCAAGAGGATGCAAGAGGCGCGGCCAGCGTGCGGTGTCATTCTGCTCGCAACATGCGGGGCCCATGTTTAGGGTTTAGGGTTTAGGGTTTTAGGGTTTTGAGGGTTTAGGGTTTAGGGTTGGCTTTAGGTTCCACAAGCAGTCCAGACGCAAAAAACAAAAAGTCCATCAGCGTCCATGTCCAGGTTTTCAAACTGTAGGTAAAGAGGGTCCCAGAAGGGTTTGGGGTCTAGGGTTTAGGGTTTAGGGTTTAGGGGGTTTAGGTTCCGCAAGCCTTGAATCCTCCGAGGAGGTTCCTCCGCGTGCGGCTGGGAGTGTCGCGGCCGCCAAAGAGCGGAGGGCGTGATGCCATCGTGGGCCACGTCCTCGGTCGCCAGACTGCAAGCCATGGGTGAAAACTACAGGGTTTCGGGTTTAGGGTTGTAAGCCCTACGGTAAGCCCCAAAAGCCTAACCTGGGATTGCGCTGCTTCGTCCACGGTGAAGCCTCAGGGATGTAGAAGATTTGGGGCTGCGGCGTGGGATGTGGGACAACCCCCTAATAGCCCTAAACCCTAAACCCCTTTTGGGAAGATGGGGCATGGGCAGGCAAGTTCCGCCACGAGGAGCTGGAGCTGTCGAAGGAAGCCTTAGGCTGGCTGGCTTAGGGTTTAGGGTTTAGGGTTTAGGGTTTAGGGTTTAGGGTTTAGGGTTTAGGGTTTAGGGTTAAGTGAACCTTGCCCTCATCCTCCGGATGAAACAAACACGAAATCCCTTTCCCCTAAAACCCCCCGATAACACCCGGGGCTTCGCTTCAACAGCCTGCAGCATAGCTGCGAATTTCAGGTTTGAATTCTGGTCAGTGAGGGTGAGTCCGGTTTCCTTCACAAAAAACCTTTTTAAAAAAACCAAACACTTCCTTCATTCGAGGTCAAACTAAACACTTACGAGCTCCAGGTGTTGTAGCAAGTCCGGAACACGTGGGTTTCTTTGGAGCAGTTCAAGACGACCCAGGCCGAGCATCGGTGGCCATCGAGGACTTGGCTGATGGCGTCTCCTGGGACAATGTCATGAACAAGTTCAACCGGCCCGTGATGCCTGTCGTGTTGAACTTCTAAAGTCTGAAACCCAATAAACTGCTACACTCTACACCCGAAGTGGGTAAACCCTAAACCCTAAATGGCTAAACCCTAAACCAGAACAACCCAGGACTGCCCTGGCATGACGGCTGAGATGGGGCGTTGGGGCTGTGAATTGGGGTTTAGGGTTGGGGGTAGGGGGTGGGGAGGGAAGCCTTGCAAAGCCGCGACCCTGCTGGTGTTGTTGAGTTTATTGGCAGTGGTATCGTGAGCTCTTGTCCAAGAGCCCGAAACCTCCAACCCAGTGTACACCTTGGGTTCAACGTGCCAATGCATCAAGAGTTGCGCGGCCCTCAATGATGCCTGGCACCATCCGAAGAGTGAAGATATGCGAAGCTGCTGAAATCAAGTAACGGAGACCCATAGCAAGTTTTTCAATGAGAGTTGTGTTGCTCTTCGGCAAGTAGGGCCTTTGCATCTTTGCATTGCAGAAGGATGACTTGTGCAGCTCGAGAAGCGTGGCAAACTCGAAGACACCTGAGCTCTAACACGCAGACCCCTAAACCCTAAACCCAAAACCCTAAACCCTAAACCCTAAACCCTAAACCCTAACCCTAAAACCCTAAACCCTAAACCCTAAACCCTAAACCCTAAGACTGATTTTCCCGCTTCAGCACTCGACCTCCCATTTTCAGCTCGATCCGAGACTTTCCGGGACACTTGTGCTGGCAGGCAACACAAAACGCGCTGGGGGCTTCAAAGCTTGAAGGATTAAAGGTAGGGTTTAGGGTTTAGGCTTTAGGGTTTGGGGCTTAATGGGTCGTAATTTGCGGGCCTGCGAAGGACGAATTTGTTCTATCAGATATTCAACATACCCCTTGCATACCCCTGAAAAGAAATGAAGGGGGTATGGTAAAATCCTTCTCCTTTTATAGGTTAAGGGGTATGGGTTTGGGTATGCTGGATTATTCTTAGAATCTTGCTTGAGGCCTCTTGTGCTTTGTTTGCGCCCTTGGGGATTTCCGAGCAAACCCCGGGATGCCAAAACATCCCTCCCTAGGCCGCCTGATCTTCACTGGGTTTGGGGTTTAGCGTTTAGGGTTTAGGGTTTAGGGAAAGGGGTGAAGGTGTTGGATTCACTGCCCTTCCAAGTTAGGGGGCTTGAACGTCCGGGAGTCCGTTCGTGAGTTCAATTGCCCAAGTTCGGCCCTGACCCAACCCCCGCAGCCCCAAAAGTCACCCGGCAAACGTGCTGCCGAGAAGCTGTTTACGCTGGCTCAAGCCATGAAGCCTTTGACCATGCATGCCCTCGGTAGAAGAAAGGATCGGGAATTGATGCGAATTGCATCCTGATACTGAACCCGAAGAGCCGGCACGAGAAATTTTAACAGAGGGGCATCTTCAAATCTGACAACAGCCACAAGCTAGGGTTGCGTGGCTTTCATGCCACTTGCTCAGCCCCACCTTTGTCTACAGTGCTGCTAAATTTGCGCCGCCAAATCCTTACAAAGAGCTGGTTGAAAGCCACGGCACGGAAACTAAGCGAGAAATGTTCAAGTCTATGGCCTGCCAGTGGGCCTTAAGAGACAGTCTGCAAACTCTAAACTTTTGCCAAGTGCAATTTGCCCAACGGGCGGCCACGGTTGCCGTATACAATGGCGGCCGCTTGCTTGCACCATATGCCTGGAACTCTACTTACCTACGGAGTTTAGGAGACGCTGCCCCTCAATTAGTAGGTTTAGGGTGTAGGGTTTAGAATTAGTATTACCCAGCAAAACTGTAGGTAAGGAGGGTCCCAGGTAGCGAGTCATGTGCTTCTCTACGTTGATTTGTTTGTTGGGGCTCCGGGCTTGACAACGCTTTGGTTTTGTGAAGCAGAGTGCCTGTGCCGAGATGAAGAGCAGATGAAGCAGGGGCGGTTGACAAGAGAGAGGGGTTCCGATGTCGACCCATGACCCTGCAGAAGTCATGGATTACGGAGTAATATGGAGGACATGTGGCCCCCAGCCGAATGAGAGTTGTTGGTCTCTTGAGGAAAGGGGTACGCAGGTCATGCAGTGGCGGACCTCGAGGCTCAACCTTTCTGAAACCCCCATAAGACCCTACCTGGAACTCTATCTACCTACAGTTTACTAGCAATTGCCCTTAAGTAGCCAGTATAACCCATAAAACTGCAGGTCAAGAGGGTTCCAGGCTTACCCACGTCCCTGAGAGAAGCTCCCTTATAAACCTGGGACCCTCTTTACCTACAGTTTTAAGGGGTTATACCTACTAGTTATGGGCACCTTGCTACTAAACTAAACTGCAGAGAAAGAGAGTCCAGGAAGCTCTCTGACTCTCAAGCCCATCTCCAAGGAAATCTAAGCAACCCCCCGGCACAGAAGCGTTACTCTTTACCCCTTTTTTTTTGGGTTCTGGGTTCCCGGTATGAAGTAACCAACCCAAGAAAATAAGGTGCCCTAAAATTCTCATATGGTTTCTGTGCTACCAAGATGCTGGGCAAGCCGCCCTACCCCAACGCGAACTTCAGCGTCCTGGCACAGCGCGACGGGGCGGACGATGCTTGGGCTTTGGCACCCCTAAACCCTAAACCCTTGCGACACGGGTGGGAAAACACCCTAAACCCTCGTCCGCTTCATGTCCTGAGGCCTCCGGGCAATCAGAAAACCCTACTTTTCTTGCTTTGTTTGTTCTACGTGGGACCCTCTTTACCAACAGTCTGTTGGTTATTCCTACTTATTAAGGGTAATTACTATTAAACTGTAAGTAAAGAGAGAGTCCCAGGTAGAGTTGCTGTTGCAAATGTTATGTGCTTGCTGGGATGGTTTAACAGGAGGCTCACGGCCCCCTCACGACCCCATTCTTTCGGGTCCTCTGCAGGATTTACGTAATCCCCTTAGAGCCAAGGAAGAGTACTCCTACTCCGATGAGCCCCTTGGCTGCACAAGAGTTGCAACTTGCATCCCCGACAGGGGCCATGGCTGCTGCTGGCTTCCTGTACAGACGAGTGGTTTCGGACGCTTCCTGCAAGACTGTGTGGCGCTTGGTCCGAGAATCGTGGGAACTTGCAACGCCCCAGCGCGGGAGTTGGGACGTACGAAGACACTCCCGTGCCTTGCATGCTGTGGGGCATCGGCCCTCAATTCCCAACTTTCCCGAGTTTGGTTCTCTGGGGTTAGTTCAAGGCATCCCCTACCCCTTGTGTTACAGGCTCACAGGCAGGACCTCTCTAAGCCTCAGATGCAATGAACGAACCCATCCTGAGACGCCTCACAGGTACGAGCCCCGTCGCCTGCCAGCAAACAGCTATGTTTGCTTTCGTCTGGTTCGGGGCATAGGTATATGTGTATATATATATATACATATGTCTGTAGAGGTCAGGACTGTTTGCCCCAGCTCACCTAGAAGGATCGTAATCCAGGACGATGCAATCGAGATGACCCGTGAATTCCATAGGAATAGCGGATGGCTTCTTGGTTGTCTGAGGAGAAAACGTGGCTTTGCCGTGGGCTGCCATTGATCTCATGAGGAAATGACAAAACTTCTTCTGTTTCTTGCAACTGGTGAAAGTCGGACCTTGCAAGGAAGAGACAGAATGAAAGGGGTTGAATAGGTGCAACCTAGGGTCAACGCTACAAAGCCGAACTTGCGCCCCTCTTAGCATGTGGGCCATTGCACGTAAAGTACCCAGATTCAGAGCGTTCCTTATTCCTACCAGCGCAGTGCGTCCATGTGAGGGCGGTGTAGCTTCTACACTATCATGACGTCGTTTGGTGCGGCTAAGCCAGCCCAACTCCATGTGTCCTCCATCGACTCAGTGAACGTGCTGAACCCTCATCAGCAGCCGAACAAGCCTTTAGAGCCTCAAGCCCTATAGCTCTATACACCCAAACCTTCATACCTCCTAAACCCTAAACTGCCCGAAACCCTTACAGCAAGACCGTGCCTCGCTTGGCGTGTCCGAGGGTGAGCGATGAAACCCTAAACCCTAAACCTGAACCGCCTAAACCCTAAACCCTAAACCCTAAACCCTAAACCCTAAACCCTAAACCCTAAACCCTAAACCCTAAACCCTAAACCCTAAACCGTAACAACCAAACCCTCAAAGGATCCCGCAGCCGGCCGAACCGCTGGCAGCTTGCGGGTCTCTGCCTTTGCTGCCTAGGGGTCATTGTGCTGCCGATTCTCGCGTGCCCTGGGCCAGGTATTCATGGATTGTTGTGGTTTAGGGTTTCTGGGCTTATAGGGGTTTATAGGGTTTATAGGGTTTAATTAGGGTTTGATTAGGATTTATAGGGTTTATAGGGTTTATAGGGTTTAGGGTGGTTGTTGAAACTGTTGGCTGTGGATTGGATGCTGTGTCGTTTCGGGGCACACCACGGGAACATCAAGCTATTTCGGATGCTGCGTGCTTCAGATATCAGAGGGTTTAGGGTTTAGGGTTTAGGGTTTAGGGTTTAGGGTTTAGCTTCTTGCAGGGTAGCACCAGTCAAGCTTGAACCCTCAAATGCCAAGCGGGAGTGATCTTTTAGGCCCTTGGTGCCTTAACGGTATAGACTCTCACAAAGTCAAGAAGTCCGCGAATGAAGGAAGTGCGAGGGTTGCATTTCTGCGGATGAAGTGGATTTCCAACACACAAAGCTTTCACAATCCTCGTAATTACACTCGTTAGTGTAGGAAGGGAGGGTACAAGTTCACCAATACTCACCACTTGTGGCAAAGTCGTTTTCTTGAGCCACCGTGTAGATGGTTGAGAGGTTCTGCTTCTTCCTTTGCAGAAGACTGCGTGCCAGAATGTACCAAATATACCCAATGCCTAGCCTGTTGCGCCGAAGAACCAGTTGGGAATTTTGTGAATGTCGCCTGCATCTAGAGATTGTACCCCCCTTTGGGGGAAAGAGAGGAGTTACTTCACTTGCTGTCATTTATGTTAATGAAAGGGCTTTGGGGAATGCTGTGGAGATTCTAGGCCTGGCCTACAGGGATTATTTATCTTCAGTTGAGTAGCAATTGCCCTATTTAGGACTGTATAACCACAATTACCCTTAGCGAGCACTGTATAACCCATAAACCCATAAAAAGCTGTAGGCAAAGAGGTTCCCCAGGTACAGAGAAGACCGCCCACCCCCCCCCCCTCCCCTCCACCCCCCAAAAGGGCCTCGTACTTCGTCAACTCCTGCCCTAAACCCTAAACCCTAAACCCTAAACCCTAAACCCTAAACCCTAAACCCTAAACCCCCAAAAGGGCCTCGTTCTTCGTCAACTCCTGGGCGCAAGATGCCATGGAAGCCTCGGGCTTCCAAACCTTTGGAGACCCTGGGGCTGCAAACGCTGGGCACAGGTTTGGGGTTTAGGGTTTAGAGTTTAGGGTTGTTGGTCTTCTTGGGGTCTTTTGTTTTGCATGTCTGTGACGTTTGCTCGGGTGTGTGCGAGGGAGCGGGGGGAGGAAGAGAGAGAGAGGGGGCCCTAAAGCGCGCAGAAAAGGAAGAAGAAGAAGGCGGGAGAGAGAGAGAGAGAGAGAGAGCGGCTCCTCCGGGGGTTACGCGTGCAGGAAGGAAAGAAGGAAGGAAAGAGAGAGAGAGAGAGCGACAAAACAAAACAACCACAAAAACGGATCGAACGAAGAGGAAGAAGCAGAAAAAGAAGAAGAGCGCCTGGTGACCGAAGAATATTGCGCCGAGGATTCTCCGGGTTCGGGCTTCGCAGGCGTTGCAAGAACGGTTGCAGGGGGTACATGAGTTCCGGGAAATGATCGGTCGGCTCATGTTCCAGTCTGGGTACCTGGGCCCTGGGAACAGCCCCACAACTCCCTGATCCAGGTCACCACCACGGTGTCTTCTGTAGACATCTCCCTGATAAGTGCGCGGTGGGGCTTCGGCGATCTGGAAGTGGCCAGCCCAGCGGGTTATGGCCGCAGTCTCAGTTGTGCGGAGGTGCTGGTGCTTTGGTCGTGCAAGTAATTACTTGGCAGCCCGGTGGTGCCCGTTTAGCCCTGTTTTGTTTGGTTCTGGGAACCCTTATAACGTACATATAAAGTAACCAACCCCAAAAAGGGTGCCCTTCTTATGAGATGGTTACTGCAAGTAGTGAAGAAGACGGCCACAAGCCCGGAAGCGGAGGCAGGCTGGGCATGCTGCATGCTCAGACCCCTACTGTAGGGGTTGCCAGAAGGGGGTTTAGGCTTTAGGGTTCAGCGTTTAGGGTTTAGGGTTCAGGGTTGAGAGGTCGAGCAAAACGAATGTGAGGTGACCACAACTTCATGAGCATCGGCAGCGGCGTTTTCGACATAGGCTCCTGTGCCTCTACAGGGACGGACCGCAAGCTCCCAAAGCCACCCCCCCCCAAGCCTTGTGAGTAACCCTAAACCCTATAGCCCTAAACCCTAAACCCTAAACCCACCTCAACGAGCTTGTGGTCTCAGGGATCCGATCCCTCTTCATCTCCCCGCTGAACATCCAAGAGCTATCTTTGACAGACGTACAGGTCAACATTGTTGCTTGGAAGCACTTAGGCCTACGGGAGTTCAGCTCCAACCTTTCCTTTCGCATGGGTGGCGTGGTTTCGGGTATGGCTTACAACTGTCCTGCCGCCCAGTCCTTGAACAAGATTTGCCTCCCTTTTTGCTGGGCTTCCTTGCAGGATCAGCGCGTGGATGGCACCTCCAACGCCAAGTTCATCATGGACAGCCTTTCACTGGTTTTTTGGGGGTAGTTCTTGCGCATCCCAAACCTCACGAGACATGGATCCAAGAGGTGGGTGCGTGGTTATCGAAATTCGCAGGTACCTTAGTAGGTGAGTAGGTAACCTTTACCCGTTTGGGGTATATCTAATCCTACCAGAATTGCAAGGTTAGCCTTTTTTGGCCCAGGGTACTCAGCAACCAGTGGTACCCTGACTCTCTTTGCGTGTTGTGTTCTTGGAATGTGAGATCCAGCAAACCCTAAACCCTAAACCCTCTTGGGGGTCGCCAGGAGCACATCCACAAGGTCTCGGGTTCTGCAGCAAGCAAGCGGCCACTTGACATTACCTGACTTAGGGTTTAGGGTTTAGGGTTTAGGGTTTAGGGTTTAGGGTTTACGAAGAGGGAATTCGGCGTTTTTTTTTGGTCGGTGCCTTGTGTCCATGATCTCAAGCCTATCCCCTATGGGGTTTCAATGTCCTAAGGTCCTAAACCCTAAACCCTAAACCCCGCAGATTTAAACTCCTACAGCTTGAAAGTGTCAGGGAGAAGGGGGGAAGTTTTGGAGCTCAAAAGGCGGGGCCCGTGGCCTCGGATCTTAGTGCCCAGAACCCCACACTCCAACAACGAATTGCTTAAGGACCCCCCCCCCCCCCCCCAAAAAAAAAAAAAAAAAATCAAGATATTCTTCCTTGGGTAATATAGGGATCATTGTTAATTGTAGGGGTTATTAAGCAAGCAGAAGCTAATCGGCTGCCATGATCATGTCGAAGCCTGCGGTCCTCGTCAGCCGGTCGTGTCCGAGAGTGAGACCCTGTGAGATTATACCTGGGGCGCTGCTTCCTGTCCCTACAGTATAGTAGCAACTACCCATCGTTAGAAGGTATAACCCATAAAACTGTGGGTAAAGAGGGCGTCAGGTAGAGACTCACTAAACCCAAAGGTCCTGAATCCCAGCTGTCAAACTTCCGGCACTGGCACCTAGGTTTAACGAGGCCCTGATGAACAAGAAGGCCTGCAAATGACGATTTGCCCGGCAAGTTGAAAGCTGTCGCAGTTGCTGATCCGTCTTCTGTCAAAGACGTTCTGCATCCAGTGTTGCACAGGTGACTGTAGACAAGATCACCTTCAGCAACATCGTCACGCGGCTCTGTCTTCACCCTTCCTGTGAGATGTCGCCGCCACCCTACTTTGTCATCAAGCAGGTGGAGGCACTCCATCACGTCTTCTCGACTTCACCTCTGCCCATGCACCCCTTGTGAGACATGTGCATGTGAGCTATGTCGCTTGAGATTCTGGAGCAGGTGAATGATGTGGGCAAGAGGACCGGTGGAGTGTATGTTCCAGACCTTCTTGATGTCATCGCAGCTTGGCACAGTAGTGTGCTCAATGCTAGCATCCTGGAGACTATGGACCGTTGCCTCTGATCTCTTATCATGTCTATCGTTCAACGATTCGTTTCAAGTTCCTTTGTGGTCCTCACGGTCGCCCCACCGCTCGCCTGCTCCATCGTTCCTCAACATGAGCATACCTGATGCTCTGGCTGGTATTGTTTGTAGCTTCTTGTGCGTTTGCAGAGCCGCCTTTTCAGGCTCGGCCCCAAGTCCTGCAAGCCCTAGCCCCAAACCCTAAACCCGCAGGAGGGACAAAAATCACCCGAAAACCCAGTGACAGTCGCCCTAAACCCTAAACCCCAAACCCTAAACCCGCAGGAGGGCAAACCCAAAAACCCTGAAACCCAGTCAAGACCAACGCAAGAGAAGGTCCGAGCGGTGGTGATCGCGGCCATCAAGGCCGCCCCCCATCAGCTGGGAAGCCCACTGGCGGAGAGCTTGGGCGCAGGCGCGGGGATGAGGGTTTAGGGTTTGGGGTTTAGGGTGTAGGGTTTAGGGTTTAGGGTCAGTTTCGCCTGTTGATGCGACCCTTGCTAAAGGCAAGAAGGCCCTGCTTTCAGGTGTTGCCGGCAGCCTCAGTCCGTGCTTAAAAAGGGTCAGTCAGCAAGTCCAGCTTCAAGTATGGGTTCTAGCCGAGTGTTTCTGAGGGCCTTTGTCCAGCTGGGACTCCTTGCATTCCAAACCCTCGGCAGACCTCGTCATGAATATTCCAGTGGTTGCATGTTTTGTTCCCAGGACCTCGCCAACTTCTGCCAAGCACCCCCCAAGAACCCCGCAGCACCCCCAAGCAGATGGCTCAACTCGAAGCCCTCTTGGCGTGGGGGGGGGGGGGGGGGTTCGTGAGGTTCTGGGATGCAGTGTGCTGCTTGTCTCAGGATTTTTTGAAGCTCTCGAGAGTGATCCCAAACCCTGAAGCCGAAACATGCATCCTAGTGAAGGACTTCTGCAAGCGCTGGACTACGCACAGCTGCATTACGACGCCTGCTTACGTAGGGGGGGGGTGGGGGGGAGGGGGGTTCACTGAAGGGTTGGGTCATTGAGGCATTTGGCACTAACTATGTGTTCATGTTTTTTTGAGGCCTTCGCCGACTTTAATTAACTTTAACTTTAATAATAATTTAATCGTTTAGCCAGCCTTGGGTCCGGTGCGTGGGAGGACTCCCGTCGTGCCTGCAAAGTCGGGATTGAGTGTTCTTAACCCATGGTGCACAGGCGGTTTCGGCCGTTCCGGGTTTTGCGTAACAGGATGTGGAGGGTGTCATTTTTATTCGCGAACGGAGGCCTAAGAGTTCTATACTCTGAAGCAAGAATCCCGAACGTGCCAACCTCGACCCAGATCCCCTAAGCCCCATGGGCGATGCAGAGGGTGGCGTAGGACGTGCTGTGACGGCTTTGCATGAGACTTCACCGGCTATGACATGCCAGCTTGACGTCCACCGCCTCGACAACCAAAGGCTGCTGTCTTAGAGCATGTCCCCAGAACGTACTGCGCAGGGGCATGTTTTATGAGCCCTCAAGCTTGAGAACTTTCACTTGCAGGCCTCTTCCCAGGCAACACTGGGCAGCAAAACCCCAAACACCAAACCCACAGTCACCAAGCCCTGAAGCCCACCGAAATCGTGATAAACTCGAAGGCCTCTGTAGCCCCAAGCTAGGATTTGCTTGAGAACCCCCCCCCCCCTACCCCCAAAAAAAATACGAGATGAGGATATATTATCATGGGTTTTTGTGTGGGGGGGTTCTTAGGCAAATAGTAGCTAAAGAGCCCTCTCACCGTGGAGCCATCATGGCGCCCAAGCTTGGCGGATGGAGCGACTTCTTCGCCCCCGCCAGGGACCAGGGGTTCGAATCTTGGTCTTTTGCCTTATCTGGGACTCCCAAACCCTACAAGTTAGTAGGTTGCAATACCCGATATTTGATAGAATATAGGGTGTAACCCCCGCAAGAATGCAGGTAAAGGGAGGCCCCAAACCCCCTTCATTTTGGGTGGAACCTGCAGAGGGTACATGGAGGTCCAGGCACAAGCTTTCAAGGGACGCAAGGGGCTGTCCTATAAGCCTTGAGCTGATTCGGATCCTCCCATCCTCTTGCATCAAGCTTCTGACGTCCGAGTCCCCGAACCCTCTGGGGTGCCGGACACCCCTAAGCCTTCTTCCCTGCACCTGAAGTATATGAGAGCCCCGCAAGATCCCGAAGCCCCCCTCCAAAAACACAAAAGAAAAACCCTAAAACCTCCCCGAACGCGCGAAAAAAGGCGCACGACCGCCACCCTGAGAGGATCTCAACTCGGCTCTGCCGGCCGTCCTCCGAGCTCTGGAGGGGGAGCGCGTGTCGGGAGGTGCCCGCCACGCTGTGCGAGTCGACCTGGGACTCGACTCACCTACAGTTTACTAGTTACTATTAGGGTTGAGGGTTTAGGGTTTAGGGTTTAGGGTTCAGTTAGTGCTGTCAGCTCGGAGAGCGATAGCCTGATCCAGGCGAGGACTCACGCAAGCCTTCTGCAAAAGGGTTTAGGGTTTAGGGTCAGGGATACCCTATACCCCCTCTCCCCCTCCCTCCCCCCGAAGAAAAGAAAACAAGCAAAGAAACCCGCACTGCACACGCCAACCCAACTTGAACGCTTTAGGGGCGTTTGGGGGGGGGGGGAACGAAACAAGGCGCGGACCACTACTACGTTTACCCCAAAAGAATAAAAACTAATCACCCCTATATGAACCTTCAGATGGAAGATCATGTTTTTCTGGGTTCTTCCCCAAAAGAATAACAAATAAGAACCCCTACAGTAACCTCACCCTAAACCCTAAACCCGAAACCCTAAACCCTAAACCCTAAACCCTAAACCCTAAACCCTAAACCCTAAACCCTAAACCCTAAACCCTAAACCCTAAACCCTAAACCCTAACCCTAAACCCTGTGGACTGGTGCAAAGCAGGTTCGGCGGCAAGCTTCGAGGCCCTGGCCAGCGTGCCCAAGCTGCGCTGGCGGGGTTTGAACATTAGGCTTAGGGTTTAGGGTTTAGGGTTTAGGGTTTAGGGTTTAGGGTTTAGGGTTTAGGGTTTAGGGTTTAGGGTTTAGGGTTTAGGGTTACCAAGAGGTTGCTCGTGGATTCCGATGACGGGGCTTGTAGGGTAGTTTAAGATGTCGAGGATTTAGGGTTGAGACAGCTTTCCGGGCCTGATGGGAATTGTCTGCTTCGATTCCTTGCGTGGTCTCGGCGACTGCTCCCTGCTATACTTCTTTGCGTGTTCTGGTGGCTTCAGCCTGTCAGGGCCAACCGTGCAAACACACCATATCGACCTCAGAGACCGAAACAGGAGTAGCTGCAGGTTGTCTTATCGGGTTTGGTGGGTTTTAAGGCGTCGCGATGTGGCTAACAAAGCCCAAATCCCCCCCAAAACAACTCCCCTTAACACCCCACCCTGAATCCTAAACCCTAAACCCTAAACCCTAAACCCTGAACCCTCACACCGCCGAGGCCATTTCTTCGGCGCTCGCGCCTTCTCAAACCAAGCCGACCCGGCTCCTCCTGGCTGTGCCTCGGAATTAATCTCGGGGTCGGTTTGGGGTTTAGGGTTTAGGGTTTAGGGTTTAGGGTTTAGGGTTTTGGGTTGGAATAGTTACCAATATTCCCTTAGGGTCCCTATTTTACGTAGATTGTAACAACCCCCTCCCCCCCCAAGAAGAAGAAGAAAACAAAGAAAGAACCTACCATTCTAATGATGAAGCATCAAAGCATCAGGAGTCGGCTCTCTTGGCTGCGCTGGACATGCAGCTTCTCAGAATGCATCATGATCATCAGTGTGATGGTGCGTGGCTCACGCGATCTCCTTGTTCCTGCAAGAAAGCTCCGCGGTTCAGTCTTTGCGCAGTCCTAATTCCCTTTTTACCTACAGCTACTCTAGGAAAGGTAATTTCTGGAACTCTGATAAACCAACAACACACCCCTGCCAGCAGGTTTCCAGCAGAGATGGAGGCACCGTTGCGGAGTGATCTGGTGGTGCGGAGCGTCAGCGCCCAGCTCTAGAAGATGTGTTTAGAGCTTTGGGGTCTCACATGTTCTGTGCGGCTAGGCAGGAATCCTTTCCATCAGAAAGCACAGGCGGCTTTATTGAAAGCCTTATAAGCCCAGGCTCAGGAGGGCTACGAAGTTATTTCTCGATTGAGGATGGTCTGCCTGACAGATTCCGAGGTAGCTGCGTGTCCTCACGCTGGCCATTAGTGGCAGGACTGGCTGTGAGGCGGGACCACCAGCGTTTGGGGGACTTAGCAAGAGGCTCACCAGTACAACATGCCCACACCCCTCCGATACCCAAGCCGTGCACCCTCCCACCGAGCCCAACATCCAGTGACACCAAAGCCAAGACAGCCCGTCGCTGCATGCATAGTCGCCTCGACATGATATCCAGACCTTGACGGCAGACATCCTGAAGCCCCAACAACTCGCCCAAGCCGTCGACACCCACGAAGCATCAGCGAAGCTGAGTAATTAGCAGAGCAGACCTGCCGTCCTGGGAAGCTGGGAATGGATGGACCTGTGAAGGATGGCAGAGTTGTTTAAACTGGGCTTCGTTTCGACGTCTTTTTTCGGACAGGGCACAGGCCGTGGCTTAACCCCAACGGACAAACTGAAGCTCTTGGCACCCCCAACGGGTGCAAGGCCCAGGTCGCCTCAGCCCCCCAAACGCCATGCCCGGAAGGTGCCTTTGTGCCCTGGCCGTCGCCAGCGCCGCCCACCATGGGACCAAGGCCTTGCAGGGAGAGTGTCATGGTGGGTCTTTGATATGTCGGCGCACTGGAGTCATGAGGAGTGTGGGGCTTTGCATCTTGGCTGGGCCTGCAAGGGTTATAGCTCTCTCTTATCCAGACATCCGTAAAAGAGAAGATCATGCAGCTGCGAGGAGGACCGAATGGAGAAGCAAACGTGGACGCGCAGGGTCGTGCCGCAGCTGCGGACCGTGCTCGAGGCGCACCCCAAGTCCTTTCAAGTGCAGCAGCTCGTCGCCGAGGGCTGCTGTGTCCTCCTGCTGAAAGGGAACGTCAACCTGGGAGGGCTCTCTGCTTTGTGGGCCTTACTGTGGCCTCTGGTGGTACATCCCCGGCAGCAGGTGGCTTCAGCTGCTGGTCTAGCGCTTTGCCGTCTTACCTGGCTGCTCCGGGCTGGGGCCGACCCTGCGGGTCAGGCAGAGGGGCAAGTGGCCACAGCCGAGCGGGCCATGGAAACCGCGTGCACGGAGGTTTCGAGCATCTTCACCACTTCGGTGGCCCCGCGCCTCACGGATCCTGCCACGCACATCGCCAGCTTGCAGATTGTCCGCCTCTTGGAGCTTCTGCGGGCGCTGGTGCTGTACAGCCGCAGCAAGCCTGCCGATACCCCGGCCACTGGACCCTTTTTGGTGCAAGCTCACTCTTTGTAGACCCCACGCAGAAACGTAGATAAGCGTAGTAAGCCTGCACATGCAGCTACATCGAACCGCATGTGGCCTTCCAAGAACTGACCGAGGCTCGGCGTGACCGACGCGAGGGAGACGAAGCCTTGATCGTCCTACCGCAGGCAAAGATTCTGGGGATCATCGAGCTTCTCCTGACCTCGCTGACCCGCGAGACGGCGGTTGCCTCACAGGCCTTCGTGTACCTTTCTGTAGACAAAGGGTTAGACCATGGGTATTCGGACATTTCAGGGCAAGTGTGGTGGCCTTGAATAATGTCCAAGCTCTTTCGTGATCTTGGAGGCGTCTGTAGACCTGCTGACCCGTGCCCCCTCGACCGCTGCAGCCAAAGCTGCCGGGGGGAGGTGCTGCGTTCCGCCTCCACTCCCACAGGGCAGCTGGTGGGCAAGGCACTTGACCTGCTCTGCGCTGTCTTCGACGCTTCAGCATGAACTCCTAAAGAGGCGCAGACACCAACATCGGAACGGTACAGGGACGATGTAGCAACAATGACACTTACAAATCGGGAGCTGTAGCAAAGGGTAGAGTTGGAGGTCTTTGGTTTCTCGGAGTTAGGGAAGAAGGGTGCAAGTCCGGTAGTGGCAACGTGAATTCCGACCCTGTCTCTTGGGAATGAGGGGTTGTGATGGCTTGGGTTTATAGGGCCAATGGCTGTTTCAAATACAAAGCCTGCGCACATATACATCCACATTATATGATATAATATATATATACATAATGTATATGAAGATGTGTGTACTTTTTATAAAAGTATACACTATACTTTTTGTTCTAGCCTTGAGGATGTGTTGCGGCCACTTGTGCTCGGCTTGTGTAGCCGAGGATGTTTGTGGCACGGCGGCCTTGATGTTCTCTGCCCAGCTGCGCCGTTGGCTGGAACTGCTGACAGAGTGGCACCTGTGAGGCAGAATAACATTTCGACTTTTTTTTTTTGGGGGGGGGGGGGGGGGTAACTTGTGACTTTTTCTTGGCGGGGGGGGGGGGGGGGACTAGGGTAACGAATGTAAAATATTCTCACACAAGTACTGTGTGTGCTGTCGAAACGGGGGAGAAGCAGATCCAGGGAACTACCCCACAGAAGCTCCACTCTTGAGCACTTCCAGCGGCAACCCCGAAGCCGACATGCACCTTGATGCCCAGTCAGACCCAGTAAGGCTTGAAGCATCTTGCCCTGTGACTCTAAACCCTTGGTAGCCCAGTGGTACCCATACCCTTTTCCTTCTTTTTTTGGTTCAAGGTTCCCTTACAAACTACCCAACCCAAAAAAGGGTGCCCTTAATATAATGTGGTTACTGGGTTACTAATATAAGAACCCCAAAACGGAAATCAGAGCTGACAGATGATTGGGGCGAACCCGGACAGAATCCTTGCCATTGCCTGCTTGTGCGAGTGCGAGAGTCGAAACCCCAAAGCCCAAAGCCCAAACCGCCAACCCTCAACCCTCAACCCTCAACCCTAAACCCTAAACCCTAAACCCCAAACCCCAAACCCCAAACCCCAACCCTAAACCCTAAACCCTAAACCCAAGTCGCGACTTCCCAGGTCTCCAAAGACCTACGTCGCCCATACCAGGGTGGTCCTTGGCTGGGTTCTCAGCCTTGACAGGACGGGAACCCTAAACCCCAAACCCCGATAGGTTTAGGGCCTAGGGTTTAGGGTTTAGGGTTTAGGGTTTAGGGTTTAGGGTTTAGGGTTTAGGGTTTAGGGGTTCAGAGCAAGAGCAAGTTGCGCAACAAAAAGGGCTCAGCATCTGGGGGTCAGAGGGTCCTGGAGCCAAGAGGGGCTCCGATGGTTTTTATCCCTCGGAGAGGCTTGCGGGTTGTCATGGGCTTCTGGGTTTAGGGTTTAAGGTTTAGGGTTGAGGGCTTGCACAAGACATCGTTGGTGCCGCCGTGCATTGAAAGCAAATATATTTCTGCATGGGTTGCAGCGCCCTTTAGGGCAGCAGAAGTTCAGAGGTCTGCCCTTGAGAAGTCCGTGCAGTTCGTAGGGGGAGATTAACCCTAAACCCTAACCCTAAACCCTAAACCCTAAACCCTGAACCCTAAATATATCTGTCCAAGGACAATGGTCGGAGGGTGTCTGATCCCATCCTATGGCTGCTGCTAGCTCCTAGAAGTATGTGTTCGGTGCATTGCAAATAGGACTTCGCGGACATGTCTTGTGAGCCTTGAGTTTAGGGTTTAGGATTTCCAAGTCCAGGCTGTGGTTAGTGGTGTGACGACCCGCTGCAGAACGCCTTAAAAGGGTATTCCTGCGTTCCGTTTAAGACCAGTAAACCTTCCAAAAGGACCGCCCCAGCCATCCTCTTGCGGCGGCCACTTCTGCAGCGACTCTGCCGCTACTCACTCGAGGCAGAGTTTAGGGTTTAGGATTTAGGATTTAGGGTTTAGGGTTTAGGGTTTAGGATTTAGGATTTAGGATTTGGGGTGTAGGGTTTAAGGTTTAGGGTCTGCATTTGCTTTGCAAGCTCGGGCTTCCGGCGAATAGAGGTGTCGCCCATGACAAACGAATTGCTGGTGCCTTGTCTTCAGGTGCGCCGCAAGCTAGGCCACACATGTGGATGCACATAGGACATGGGTGTATACAAGTATACAAATCTGTAAATACATGTAAATACATATCTGCACACACACACACACACACACACACGTGGTGCGGGTTTGCATGTCTGTGTGCGTGCGTGCCTCGTGCGTGCGTGTGGGTTTGCGTTTGTGGTTGCATGTGTGCGCGCCCGTGCGTGTGTCATCCCGATCAATAAACCTAAACTGCAGCACCTCAGACACAACAAACCCGGTGTCATGTGCGCTAGGTACGTGCGTTCTAGGGAAAACCGGGATTTCACCTGGTGTGGGGATTGCCCGGTGTGGAGGTGTCTAGAGTGCCGCCGGTTGTTGCTACGAAAAGACAGTAGGGAAAGACCCTGCCCCATTTTTCTGGGCAAAACAGTGCCCCACGAATGACTGAACTGAAGTTCGTCCACTAGATACTCTACTAGGAGGCCGGCATAGCAGCTTCTTGGAGGCGACGATGCTATTGTACCCTCTAACCCCCTTAAGAAGGCCCTTTGTAGGGACTACAAGGCCTCATAGCCCATGCTGGCACAGGCCATGCAGCATGAGATCGGGCTGAGCGACCGTCCGAGCCAGAGTCCTACGAGCCAGAGCGCCCGCCCGCGGAAGCGCAAAGCCGAGGCTGCCCAGGATGCGGGCGACTTCAACCAGCCGCTGTCCCCTTGGTAGCCCAGTGGTACCCTTTACCCCTTTTTTTTGGGTTGTGGGTTCCCGTTTTAAATGACCAGCCCCAAAAACGGGTGCCCTTATTGTAAGATGGTTACTGGGCTACTATGTCCCTCATCCCTTGACCAGGCAAAGTTTGCTTCTCTCATGGTTCTTGGGGGTCTTTGAGAGTTCGAGGCAAACACTTTCGGATGAGCGAGCCGAGGTTTCCACTGGCGTGCCAGACGCTTGCGCGCCTGGTGGAGAGGGGGGCAGCCCTCCTTGAACCGCAGCTGGTGGCCAGCATCTGCGAGCAGGTCGTCCAAAAGCTCCGTAAATGCCGTAAGTCAGTTGGGCTGCCGTGCCCTCAATCCGAATTGCCTCAACTCCAAGACAGGCCATGGATTTTGTAAGCTAATTGGGCCACCGTGCCCTCAATTCGAATTGCCTCAACTCCAAGACAGGCCAACACCTTGTACCTGGGCAGGTCGTGCACACAGTTTGGCGCGGCCTCCTCCGCTCGCCAGCTGCGGTGGCTGGCAAGGAGCTGGACATGTGCCTGGTGTACAAGCAGGTCTGCCGAAGTCCCGAGGCTGCCATTGGGCTGTTGGAGGTGATGCGGGTGCTTATTGAGCCCCAGCAGCTCGGCTCAAAGCCACTGGCACCAAGTCTGCTCAACGCCTTTGCGGCCATCATCTCGACTTTGCAGGCGGTCTTCGAGAGGCATACGGCGCATGCCTTGCAAACAACGGACCCCGCACCCGGGGTCCGCGGCAAGCTCCTGGAGCTGGCGGATGCCATCCGCCAGGACAGTGTGCCACGACCTGCAGAGAGCAAAGGCATCTCCATCACTTGGGAGGCCGGTTCCGCTGAGCCGCAGGAAGCGGAGCAGGGTTTGGAAGGTACCCAGAAAGTGCAAGAGGTGGACGCCCGAGTCCCAATGTCAGAGCTACCTGGGCTAACGGCGAAATCCCTGGAGCCCGAGCCTGCAGAGCCTGCAGAGCCAGCAGAGGCGGGCGATGTGGGAGCCATGGATGTCGAGTCGCCAGAAGCTCTGACCCAAGAAGCCCAACTGGCACCTGAAACGGCCAGGGAGGAGCCAGAGGCGCTCCCAACAGACACCCTGCCGGACACCTTTCAGGACACTGTAGAGGACAGGGGAACATAATGTTCTTAAATGTTTACTACCCGCCTTAATTATAATCTCTATAATCCTCATAAAGCCAAAAAAAAGTTTTACTTTCCCTTTCTGATCCCTAGATAGTCCGTATAAGCGCCATAGCAATTATTCTTACTTGGCCCCGCAAACCCTAAACCCTAAACCCTAAACCCCAAACCCTAAACCCCAAACCCTAAACCCTAAACCCTAAACCCTAAACCCTAAACCTAATCCAGAGGAGCCCAGGATGCCGGAGGTGACTGGTGGGAAGGAGGACACCGAGGCCGCAGCGACTCTACCGCTGAGAGCGGGAGAGGAGGCAGGTCACAAGAAATGATAGGGTTTAGGGTTTCGGGTTTCGGGTTTAGGGTTTAGGGTTTCGGGTCGAAGTCTAAGGCGGCCTCATGCCCCAAAACAGGCGTCCCCGAATCGTCGCGCCAAATTATCCCCCCTTCTGGGGGCCTCCCAGAAGAAGGGGTGGCTGCACATTTGCCTGGCAGTGACAGCTCGAGCTGGTAACGCCAACCTTTGTTGAGTTTTTGTCTGAACAAGCCCAGACTTGAGCCCCGAACCTTCAAAAAACCCTGCGTCTTCCTGACCCTACCTTGGGATGTTCCCCCTTATACTCATAGTCCTTCATAGGTATTATAATAGGGAGTATTACAATCCCGAATTATTGAGGACTGTATAAGGGGCAACATCTCAAAACCTACCCCGTGCCCAGCCCAGCACCCCAAGCTATCATTTGCTTAAGAACCGCAGAAAAAAAACACAAAACATAGTAATTCCTTTTCTACCCTAGTAGGGAAGAATATGCTTTGTGTCTTTTAGAGGGGGTTCTTAAGCAAAGAGTAGAAAGAAGAGACGACCAACCGGCAGGCGCCTCGAAGCGAACTGGGCGAGGAGGCCTTCTCCACGCCGCTGAATGCACCGGCCGCCGACTTCCAGACCCCGCAGAACTCCGTGGAAGCTCAGGCATCTGAGGGTTTTGAGGTTTTTTTTTGTTTTTCCTTTTATGGGTTTGCTTGAAGGCAAGGATGTAAAAACAGGGTTCCGTTGGAGAGAGAGAGAGAGAGAGAGAGTCCGGAAGTCCACTTGGTGTTCCGTATGGTCAATAGAATTGCTGTGCTTCCGAAGCCAGGAGACAGAGAGCGGGTTCATGCTGCCAATGGTGGTCGGGGGAGCAACAGATGCAAAAAGAGGGAGAGCAATTTGCACGAGGCCGTGTGCCCTTAACCCGAAGAGCGATACAGAGAGCCTATTCCTGGAGCTCCAGAATCCCACGAAGAATCTCAAATTTGAACCTGAAAGTAACAATGCCGGAGCCCGCAAACGATGTACTGGTTTGGTTGAATCCGTCTCAGCTCGGATGCCGATTTCAGGCCGAAACCCCAAACCCAAACCTCTAAGTGGGCTGGCTAGGCGGGTGGCAAAGAAAAACAGACATGACGCCAAGTACTAGTGCCGCAAAAAGCTCGCCAGGCCTCTCGTGAGCCGCTTGCGGTACTTGTTGTTATTTGAGTGAGTACACCTTACACTTTTTGCGATACCATAAACCCCCTATGAAACTGAAAGTGTACACTTTTTTGGAGCTTATGAACTCAGCAACTAGGTGTACCTGCGACGTGTGGGTGTGAGAGGGGTGCGAACCTCAAACTTCCGATAGAACGAAGGGAGCTGAAGGTCGGAGCCCAGCTGTGTTGCAGTTTAGGGTTTAGGGTTTAGGGTTTAGGGTTTAGGGCTAGGGTTTAGGGTTAGCATTTAGGGCCAGTGGAGGTCTGGGTACATCACTTCTGGGCTAGAGGAGGTGTCCTGACAACTTAAGCTATGCAGCCTGGTGAGGTCCTCTGGGGGGTGGGTGAGCTGGTGTTTTCGTGAACTTGTTGTAGTTTAGGGTTTAGGCCGTGCTGAAACAGGGTTTAGGATGTAGGGTTCAGGGTTTGTAGGAGTTAGGGTTTAGGGTTTAGGGTGTAGGGTTTAGCGTTTAGCGTTTAGGGTTTTGTTGGTTTCGTCCTGCTTTCACGGTGGCCTCACATGGTAAGAAGATCCTGTCTTTTTCCGACAGCGCAAGGGCTTCAGATGTTTCGAGTCCCTGCAGACCCTAAACCCTAAACCCTAAACCCTAAACCCTAAACCCTAGGTGTGAGGCTGCTGGGCAGGTGCCAAAACAACCTAACTGACCGCAGAGTTGCAAGGCATCGTTTCCCGAGCCCGAGCCAGCTCTGTCACCTTCCGGCGGAGCCCCGCCTCCTGCCTGCGACGCCGCGCAGGAAATGGAGGCTACAAGGGTTTAGGGTTTAGGGTTTCGGGTTTGGGGTTTAGGGTTTAGGGTTTAGGGTTTATAGGGTTTAGGGTCGTGGCTCCAAAGCCCCCGCCACAACGGGTTAGGGTTTAATTAGGGTTGTTCTGAGGGTAGTTCCATGCGCCCTTTTTGTATGGTCCCTGACTTCCTCTACAGGGTTCTGAGGTATGTATGTGGGTATATAAGGGGCACAGGATTTGAGTCTAGGGTTGTCCGCGGGGTGAAGGAGGGTGGGTAGGATGTGGGGTGTAGGGTTTAGGGTTTAGAGTTTAGATGGATAAAGGGTTGAGAGTTTAAGGTTTAGGGGCAGATCGGCTGGGAGCTCGGTACCGGGTTCAAAAGGGGCAGAGCTGCCAGTTGCTCCAACCCACAAGACGTCCAGGGGGAGCAGCCGCCCCTCAAAGAGGCAACAGAAACCCGTAACCCCGATTACCTACACTAACTTAGTCATAGTTATCCCTTGAAGTAACAGGTACAACCCATCAAACTGTAGGTAATCGGGGTTGCGGAAAGATCTTTGGAGAATTCAGTGGTTTCTTTTTCAGTCTTGTAAAGCTGCTCAGTATTCTTACGTAGTCTGCAAACCATGTCTTCACCACTGCTATAGCTCATACCTGTAACCCCAATTACCTGCAGTTTATGGGCCATCCTTATGAATCAAGGGGTAATTACTACGAAGCTGTAGAGAATTGGGGCTACAGGTAAGTATAAGTGCTATGAAATATGTTCAGTGATAGTGGAGGTGGTTAGGGACGAGAAGCTCGAGCTCTTCCCGACTGGGGGATGCGCGGCACGCACAGCAGCCCGAAGATTGAGTTCTTTCGGGACATTAGGGTTTAGGGTTTGGGGTTTAGGGTTTAGGGTTTGGGGTATAGGGTTTAGGGGGTTTAGGGTAGGGGGTTTGCCAGTGCTTTCTTCTGCCAAGCCTTGCTACAAGAAGCAGAAGCCTGGACTGACACTGAGGGCAGGTTGTATGGGGCCCTAAACCCTAAACCCTAAACCCTAAACCCTTATCTGCCCAAAGCCCCATGAATTCACACCAGTCACACCAGTCGCCCTGGGCAGTCGTAGCCTTGAGGGAAGCCACCGGGGACCCCTTTCACCTACAGTTTAGTAGTAATTACCCTTAATTAGGAGAGTAGTAATTGCCCTTAAATAGTAGAGTAGGAATTACCTTGAATCAGTAGAGTAGTAGGAATTGCCCGTAATAAGTCGAGTAGTAAATTACCCTGAATTTGGTAGAGTAGTAACTACCCTTAACTAGTAGGTATGACAGGTAAAGACGGGTTTAGGGTTTAGGGTTTAGGGTTTAGGGCAGGGAAGTCTTGCACAGCAGAGGAAACGATTCGCCTTCACCCGACCTGTGCATGGACTCACCCAGCGATGAGAACTGAGCCCGCACACGTTGCAATGCCCGGACCTGCGACTGTAGCCTAAAGGGTCCTAAGTACCTATATGGGGGGACACTTACCCAAACCATAACAGTAATTCCTGTTTTAGAAACCCTACTTTCTGCTATGCAGGTACTCAGGACCCTTTGGGGACTGTAGGTCATGCCGACACTGCCCGGCCGTGCACGTATGGTATGCCTTGCATTGTGGGCAGATATTAGGCGATGTTTTGTATAGTTTACATTTACATACAGTTTTTGTTTGTGAAGATGTTGTAAGCAGTCATTTGGACATCGTGGAAGTGACCATGGGCTGTTAATGGAGTTCCCGAAGTTTGCCTTAGCATATTTCACATCTTGTCTTTGGCCTAGTGAAAAAATGCGCTGCGCAGTCCTGCGTGGAATTCCGTAGCCTCGGGAAGTGGCACGGACGTGGCCACAGTTTCTCACGCACACGCACGAGATGGCCGCAAAGATCCGCAAAGCAAAGAGCGTGCAGGCTGTCACCGCAGGGCCTAGAGTTCGGATTTTGGGATGTATCGGATGCTTAAGGGTGGGGCGGGGGGGGGGGGGTGGGGGTTTCAGCTCTAGAGCAAGGTAATAGCTTCCTTCACAGGCGGAGGGAATGGGGCTCCTAAATCCCGCGCTCGCGGCCCTGGGCTGTCTAAGGACCTTGGCGGTGGTATGGAGGCGGCGAGTGCGCAGATCGGCATCAGTGGCGGGTGCCAGAGCCACACTAAGCGGTGGACGCGGGTGTGGGTATTTGGGGGGGTTTACGAAAACAGGGGACCCCCAAAATGGACTCCCCAAATAGCAAGATTTTCTTATAAGGACCCCCATAAGGTACCCGTAATTCCGTAAGCCCCCCCTATGTTTGGATCGCAGAGTTTTCGGCAGCTGTAATGGGTATGTTGGGAACAGGGGTACCACCCCCGGGCCCTCTCAACAAACGGCACCATTTGCGAGCCCCAGAATGCTAACCTGTTAGTTGGGCCATTGTTGCAAACAATGCTCCTCGATATTCTCGTAGCAGCTTCCACCTCACGTGCCGATCTCGGGAGATATCAAGACACACACACACACACACACACACACACGCCCCTAAACCCTAAACCCTAAACCCCAAACCCCAAACCCTAAACCCTAAACCCCAAGAATCATGCGGACTGGCATACGCAGCTGAGGCTCCTCAGCCGGGGCACCGCGCAGTTGGGCAAAGGTCGACGCAGGGTTCGGGAAGGGTGCGTTTGAGTGTGTTCTGCAGCCCGGGGATGACCTCCGGAAGGGTGATTTTAGGGTTTACATAGGGTTTATGGGGTTTATGGGGTTATGGGGTTTATAGGGTTTTTGGGGTTTATAGGGTTTATAGGGTTTAGAGGGTTTGTAGGGTTTATGGGGTTCTTGGGGTTTATAGGGTTTATAGGGTTTATGGGGTTTATGGGGTTTATAGGGTTGATAGGGTTGCAGCATAGGCGCACCCCCCCCCCCCCCCCCCCCATGGTATCCTCCCCCCCCCCCCTGTGGTTCATGGTGGGTTTTGGGTTGCCCCTGTGGTTCATGGGTTGAGGGTTAGTTTAGGGGTTTAGGGTTAGGCTGTAGGGTTCAGGATTTTCACTCTGGTCCATTGGTTTAATGTGGTTTTAGAGTTTGATTAGGGTTCAAGGTTTGGGGTAATGATAGGTTTACGGTTTCCCCTCTCCCGTCTGTGGTTCGTGCTGGGTTTACGGTTGAGGGTTCAGGGTTAAAGCGGCAAAGTTAGAGGGTTTGCCCTTCTCCCTCCCGTCGTTCATTGGTGGGTTAAGTTTTAGGGCTTAGGGTCCAGGGTTTGGGGTTTAGGCTGAGGCTTCTCTGCCCCCGCCCCCCCCCCCCCCCCCCCCCCCCCGCGTGGTCCGTGGTGTTTTTAGGGTTAACAGGCAGGGTTTGGGGGGTTGCCATGGGGGGGGGGGGGGTCGATTACGCGGAACGCGGGCGCATATAGGGTTTATAGGGTTTATAGGGTTTATGGGGTTTATAGGGTTTATAGAGTTTATAGGGTGTGTAGGGTGTATAGGGTGTATGTGTGTAGGGTTTAGGGTTCGTTCCTGCACAGCAATCGAATGAGAAGCTGCACGCGTGAGCCAACCAGGCCTTCAGGAAGGTTCCCCCAGCCTGTTTGGGGATGTTTTGGACTTCGGGGAGTTGACTTCAGGGTCCCCCTAAACCCTAAACCCTGAACCCTGAAACCATAAACCCTAAACCCTAAACCCTAAACCCTAAACCCTAAACCTTGCATCGAGGGCCACTTGGTTCGGGCTCTTGGGCTGTGAGGCCCGCCCCCTCGCGAGTCTCATGAGAGTTGGGGCATGCTCCCCGACTAGAGGACCTCCTGACACACCATTCAAACTCACCAAGGAACCCCGCAAAAAGTTACCCCAAATGGGGGAAACTCCCCCACTCCATACACAGTTACCCTAAACCCTAAGCCCTAAACCCCAAACCCCAAACCCCAAACCCCAAACCCCAAACCCCAAACCCCAAACCTCAAACCCCAAACCCCAAACCCCAAACCCCAAACCCCCCCCCCCACTATACACACAGCTGCAGAGTGGAGCCTCTCGACTTCCCTTCGCGCTCCAGCAGGCGTTGCGAGCACGCTCCAGAAGTCGGAGCCCGACATGATCAAGGCAGGGTTTAGGGTTTAGGGTTTCGGGTTTCGGGTTTGGGTTTAGGGCTTAGGGTTTAGGGTTTAGGGTTTAGGGTTTAGGGTTCAGGGTTTAGGGTTCAGGGTTTAGGGTTTAGGGTTTGGAGGGAGTAGGGGGCTTGGGGGTCGCAGGTACGAGTATGTACTTTGCTCTGGTCGTTGTTAGGGAGCTTGTCTAGGCTTGACGACAAGGTTTTTGCGGCACGTGGAGTTTGTAAAGTGTCGCCGGAACTCCGATTCGAAGGTTCTTAAGGGGAGGGGGGGGTCATTGGGGGGTAGTTAGTTTCCTAGGGAAGCTTAGGGAGCCTGAGGGAGTAGTAGGGAGTATTGGGGGACCTTGGGTTGCATACCTGACAGACGGAGCTTCGTGGATTCATCGCTTCCTACTCCATTCCTCAATGGTCCGCCATTTCTTGCACCAACGAATATAGCAGCATGAACACTGGCAAATACACCGTTTCATATCAACGACTGTAAAGCAAACCTTCCTTCCTTCGCCTCCAAGTCTAGCTTGCAGCAAAAGACCCTCGTCTAGCAGTTGAAGTCGGACCTGTAAGTGCGAACTGCTTGGCCCAGCGAAACCAACGCCTTACACTGCGACGGTGAGCAGTGAACATGGGCTTAAGTGACGCGACGGGTAAGAAAAAGACATGTACGTTCCGAACGCCTGACACCTCAATCAGTTCAACAGACACGTGAATGTTCTCTGACGGCTCTGCTGCCTCTCCTTTGAAAACGTATAAGGCGGTTCGTCCTGCAATGCGGAGTGGCGGCACACAAAACCCACCTAAACCCAAGGCTTGCAGAAGCCCGAAACCCAAACCCTAAGCCCTAAACCCTAAACCCTAAGCCCTAAAACTAAACCCTAAACCATCTTCATGTTTTGTTTGCTCATGGGCTCGCAGGCCTTGGACAAAGCGCTGGGGCTGGACCATCCAACCGACAGCGTCAAGCAGGACACCGATTTCTGTTGGTCTTGGGTTCGTGTGTGCTATCATTGCCCTCCCACCACACAGCACCACAGCCTCATTGAGGGTGCAAACATCCCTTCTCTCTTACATAAGTTCCTACCACCACCTCTTGAGGCCTACCAGAAGTGGGACTTTGTGGGTTGACGGATATTGAGGGTAACCGCTGGGTGTTTAGCGCCCGCGCCAGAGGCCAGGCAGGAGTCAGGGGGAGCGTGATGGCCGGTTGATGGTTCTGAGCGCTGCCCTCTGCTCCCTCGCACTCGGGTTTAGGAAGACAAGCTCCGGTTGGGATGCCTCCGGAAAGCAAACCAACATCCAAACGCCCCAAGAAACGCCGGAGAACCCCCCCCCCCCCCACCACCCACCCCTGAACCCTGAACCCTGAACCCTGAACCCTAAACCCTAAACCCTAAACCTTACTCTCTAGAAACCCTAAGTTCATTCCTTCGCTTTGGCTTGTTGTGCCCTAAGCCCTAAACCCTAAACCCTAAACCGCACCCAAAACCCCCTCCGAGTCACCTAAAGGAGGCGCAGCAGATGGTCAACAAGAATGCCAAGGTGTTTACAGGGTTTAGGGTTTAGGTTTAGGGTTTAGGGTTTAGGGTTTAGGGCTTCTAGTCCTCAAGCCCAGGGGTCTTCACAGGGTTTAGGGGTTCAAAAGGCATGCTTCGGGTGTTTGAGTTGGGGGCAGAGGGGGAAGCTACGCGTTCAGGGCATTTCAAGATCCGAGTCGAGCCTCTTTTTTTCACGTGGCGAGGGGGGGGGGGGGGTTGGGGAGAGAGGGCTTGGGAGGTTGTTGGGGCTTAGGACTTCAGAGCTTCTTCCCCCCCCCCCCCCACCGTTTCGTCATGTTTCGGCGCCTTGTCCTTGCATGCGAAATTGTCAGCGCCCCTAGTGCTAGCAGTTGTGTCGCAGTCGTCGTCGTAGTAGTCGAGGGTTTAGGGTAAGCTGCCAGTAGGGCTTAGGGAAGAAAACCTTCTATCGGCAACAGCCAGCGAAGCCCTAAACCCTAAACCCTAAACCCTGGGGTTGCGGGGCCGGGGTGCGAAAGGCAGCGGCCGGGAACCTTGCAGCGGCTGTGAGCAACTTCTCCAAGATGTTGAGCCAAGGCCTACGGCGTAAGGCGAGCGAAAGAGAGAATAGGGTTTAGGGTTTAGGGTTCAGGGTTTAGGGTAAAAGAGCGACAGAATCTTGTTTTTGGGACCCCCAAACTGAAAACCTCAACACTTTTGACATTTGGCGAGCCATCCGTGGTGTTGGTTTCCTCGCACACCTTCGTTGTGAAGGCGCGTAGCCTCGGCTCTTAAAGGACAAGTGGGGACGATGCTCACCTCCGAACGCTGGGTCGATAATTTGGGTTGGCAGGGCTCTACTTAGGGTCCATAAGGACCCCATTTAAATGATGCTTGGATGTTTCGAGTGTAGAACTTCGGAATTCTGATTGTCACCGGGTCTTGAGGGAGTGAATGCCTCCTTTTGAAGGGAATTCCCAACTGTTTCGTAGACATATTGTATCTCCATCCCTACACCCTTTGGTCTTGAGTAGGACAAGGAGGTCAGCGCGGTGCATGTTTCCTTTCCTGAGCCACCTGGGGACCTTGCCTTTAAAGGGCACCCTGAAGTGAAACAACCTCGACACAATGTTGCTTTACTCCTCCAAGCTCCACACCTGGGATACCTGCAGTTTTGTGCGTGATACCTACTAATTCAGGGTAGCTACTACTCAACTGTAGGTAAAGAGTCTTAAAGAGGGTCCCGGCAGACTTCCACTTCAAGGGCAACACCTAGCATGGAGGGAGGTCTGGGGGTGGAGAGCCCAGAAGCTCAAACTCGGCACCCTTATTGCACCAGCGCCTGCTGTAGGGGCCTAATGACTAAAATAGGGTTTTGGGGGTTCGTTGTAATATCATTACAAAGGGGCCATAGGGAATACTGTTAGTAATTCCGACCCCTCTAGTATGCCCTAAAGGCCCTATGGTAAACTGTGCTGCAGGAGAGATGGACGTTGCTGGCAACGTCAGCAGCGCCCTGGCGGCCGTGGGCGCCATGGCACCGAGTGATTGTCGAGGGGATCGTTGCAGCATATTACATATATTTAGATTTGTTTAAGTATCTACTTATTTCTATGACAATGAAGTTTCTACGTATGTACATACATATATCTATATATGTATAATATATATATTTATATATTAGAACAAAGTTTATAAGTATATGGAAAATATCGAAACATGAAGTTCAATTTTATGGAGTGCAGACACTACCGACGGAGAATGCCGCGGTGCATCCGGGTTCGACCACCGTCTGCCGAATCTCACCCCGGCTTTTGCAACTTGGGCAACTGGCTTCCCTACCTGCAAGAGCAGGGGCAGGGCTTCAGGGCGGGCTAAGTCCCTTACTGGTCCCTAAACCCTAAACCCTAAACCCTAAACCCTAAACCCTAAACCCTAAACCTTGAGACAAGCTGACCTCAGGTAGCGCCCTGGAGAGCCAGAAGCAACCACTAGCAGGCCAGACGGGAGGTACACCGAGGAGGAGATTTATGGAGCAGGATTACGAGCCTGCGAGTCCGGTGTCAAGGAAAGTATGTGAAGGAAGGTAAGATTCCCAGCAGCTGCAGTTTGTTAAGGGTTTAGGGTTTAGGGTTTAGGGTTTAGGGTTTAGGGTTTAGGGTGCTTGACTAGCAAGGCGGATAGGCAAAGGTGCTGTGCTTTCGGAGGCAAGCCGCCCAATTCGGAAGTGCCTTCTCTGAAATTGCTTGCAGCATTGAGGGCTTAATCTCCGGAATTAGCCTGAGCCCCGACCTGAACCCAAAACCCAAAACCCTAACCCTAAACCCTAAACCCCAAACCCCAAACCCTAAACCCTAAACCCTATTGCCACATACATGTTGGTTCACAACTTTCCGACTTGCTTCTGAGGATTTTGTACTTGAGTCGCCTAGCCTTTAGAGCAGCAGGAAGCCGGAGCTTGTGAAAAAACGACGCCCTGTACCTACATGAAGCACCCTAAACCCTAAATCCTAAACCCTAAACCCTTGGATCTCCAAGGAGATGGCAAGAACGGCCCAGTATGCCATGAACAACATCTCCTCCATGCTCCGCCACTAGGACTGGGACGTTTGAGTTCAGGCTTTCTGAGGGACTTGATTTAGGATTTAGGGTTTAGGGTTTAGGCGGGCTCAAGAAAGAAAAGGTTAGGGTTTAGGGTTTATTCTGAGGGCCTCTGCACCCGATTTTTGTTGTGTACGTAAAAGGGCCAGAGGGGAGCAGCTGTTGGTGCAGCAATTAGACCTGGGGAGTTCGGAGTTCTGGATTCCTGGACAGCGCACGCTGTTGAAAACTACCTAAACCCTAAACCCTGAACCCTGAACCCTAAACCCTAAATTCATGTCCGGCTCAGGGCATAGCGTGGGGTTTTGAGACATCGGATGGGATGCGTGTCTAACCCAGCACCGGCGCGGCCATAGCTGTCAGCCAAGCGTCACACGACCTTGCCCCAGCTGAGGTCAAGGGGAGAAGAGCTTGGGCCACTCAACAAAACCTGATTTAGGGTTTAGGGTTTAGCATAGCCAAGCTCGTTGCAAAAGGGTAAACAAAAAGGGTTTAGGGTTTAGGGTTTAGGTGCAAGTGCTTGAGTTTCATCCGTAGGCTCCCTGCCCAGCAAATGAAATGCTCGAGCGTTGCGTGCCTGACTTCATGAGTCCTACGGCTCCACTAGGGTTTGGCTTCCCTGGATGCTGTGTATGGGTCTTGATGTAGCCGAGGCAACATGTTCAAGCCACCGCCACCTGTCGGCAAGGTTACAGTGAAAGGTTATGCATGGAGGACGCCTCCCTAAACCCCAAACCCTAAACCCCAAACCCTAAACCCTAAACCCTAAACCCTAAACCCTAAACCCTAAACCCTACTGTACGGGCGACAAACGTCGAACGCTCAGCTCGTTCTTCCTGTCGGGGAGCGCCTTTGTCCAGCACTGAGTTGATCTCTTGCATGGGACTGTCGAGCCATGTCCTTGCTGAAGGCAGCTCCCCCAATTTGTATTCAACTGTGACTCCGATGACTTCGGTTGCTTCCCGTTGTGTAGATATCTCCGGCAGGGTCGTTTTCCGAAATGCAAGCCCCACTCTTTCTCGGGGCACGTTTGGGCCATGATAGGGTTGTGTAGGTGCGCAGGTCTAGTCTAGTATTTGGGTTGCAAAGGTGGCAAGATCTACTTCTCGTTGCTGCCCGATCATCCCAGGCAGGTGCCCAACCCTTTGCAGATCTTCAAGAACCCCTTCGAGCAGAATACGCCAGCCCCATCCTCTCCGCCGGCCCCCCCCAACATGCAGCTTGACTGAAGAGCTTACCCCAAACGCTTACTAAACCCCAAACCCGAAGGTTTTGGGTTTAGGATCAAGGGCCAATGGGTTTGCCAATTCAGGGATGTTTTTTTTTCGGTTTGTGGGGTATCAAAGATTGTGTGCCGGGCATTGGTTGCTTTAGGGCCGAGGGCTATGGGTTTAGGTCTTAGGGCAAAACAAGCGTCTAACCTGAAGAGCCCCAAAACTGCTGCTTTGTGGGCCCCTCATACAAATATTATGGGTTCTTGAGGTAGTGAATTGGGATCCTGATATGGCCCAAACCGAAGGACAATCTTTCTAGTAGGAACCCCTCAAGGGGGGAGTTGATGGCGCCTTGGTGAGATTTAGAGTAATGGGGTTTATGGCTTAGGGAGTTTGGTTAGACGGGTGTCGGAACTGATAAGTTGTACTCTATCGTGGGCGCCTACCTCAAGAACCCAAAGCCTAAATTGTTTTGCAGGTTCATGGTGTAAGATCCTTCTAGGGCTCTTAGGTACGACAGGTCCGGGGTTCTCAAGGTAAACCCTAAACCCTTAACCCTTAACCCTTAACCCTTAAACCCTAAACCCTGAACCCTAAACGAATTGGGGCTTGCAAGGATAGAAGGGTCGAGACCGACAGATCAACGAAGCAACTCTACACACCCCACATCTCCCCCGAGTTAGATCAACTCCCAAGCCCACCCCCCCGCCCCCCAAGCCCTAAACCCTAAACCCTAAACCCTAAACCCTAAACCCTAAACCCTAAACCCTAAACCCTAAACCCTAACCCCCCCCACGAACCCCAAGGATGCCATGGGTGCAGCCAGCGCCCACGCCGAGCCCTGGACCCACCATTTTCCATTGACCCAGGAGACCGCGCCTTTCTTGGGGCATTAAGGGTTTAGGGTTTAGGGGTTTTAAGGGTTTGAAGGGCTTTCTAGGGTTTCTTGGGCTGTTCTAGGGTATAATGATGGGATTCGGGTTTTTTTTCTTTGCGGGTTTATGGCGCGTTTAGAGTTCTTTTGGGTTTTCAGGGTTTCTAGGGTTTTTTTTGGGCTTTTGGGGGTTGCAGGCCTTCACGGTGTTTAGGGTGTCTAGGGCCTTTAGGGCTTGTAGGGTTTATGGAGTTCATTAGGTTTATAGGGTTTCTGGTTTTTAGCGTTTGGGGTTTAGGCTGTCTAGGTTTCTTAGGGTTGTTTGGGGTTTTAAGTGCTTTTTAGGGCAGATTTTTAGTGTTTCTGGTTTTGGGTTTTTGTAGGGTTTAGGATTTGTAGGGTTTTTAGTGTGTTTATAGGGTTTTTAGGAGGGTTTATGGGGTCTATTAGGTCTTCAGGTTATTAGGGCTTTAGTGTTTATGGGGTTTTGGGGGTTTATGGGGGGGGGGGGGGTTGCAGGGATTAGGGTGTGGTGGGGGGCATTTGAGTTGATGTCGGAGTGCTTTTTTTGGAGAGGGTGTATATGAGGGCTCTTCAGGACGTTGTAACGGTTCTCTGGGAAGTTTGGTTGTTATTTCGGGCATCCAGCTTCCTTGAGGACGAAAAAAGGTAGGGTTTAGGGGCTTAGGGTTCAGGGGTTTAGGGGTTTAGGGTTCGGGGGTTTAGGGTTCAGGGTTTAGGGGCTTAGGGTTTTGGGTTTAGGGGTTCAGGGTTTAGGGGTTTAGGGTTGCAGAGTTTTGGTGCTCTAAGCGCGCAGGAAGTGGACACCCAGCCAGGCCCCCGAATGAGGGCATGTACAGTGTCGCCCCCGCTAACGTGGCTCACTTGCCTCTTTCTTTGGGTTGGTTATTGGTGCTTAGGTAGGGTTTTGGGGAACAGTGCCCCATTCTAAGAGATAGGCATATATGTGTATATATATATATATTCGTGAGTTGATAGGCTACCCCACAGAACTAGTAAGTTGGAGGTTTTGGCCTCCAACTTTAGATTCGCAGGCTACCTCAGCAGGGCATGCTGTGTTCTTTTCTGGTGGTTTCGGTTTTTTTTGGGTTTAGGGTTTAGGGTTTAGGCTTTGGGCAACAGGGCCTGCGGCTTCAGCACCGCGCCCCCGCCAGAATTCCCAGGTCAGCATGCGGCAAAGACTGAAAAATGGCAGCTTCTCCTGGGACCCTCAACCCTGAACCCTAGGCCGAATTCCGGATCCCTGAAACTTCAAGGCCACGAGAGCAGACCGAACACAAATCCCATCCCAGAATAACATGGGGTCGGAATAAGTAGTAAGAGTATTTCCCCCAACCCCACACCCTGTTCAGAAGCCTGTCTATACCTAAGCCGGGGTTTACAAAGGGTTTAGGGTTTAGGGTTTAGCCTCAGCAGTCCTGGGTTAAAAAGGGTTTAGGAAAAAAGGGTTTAGGGCCACGAATGAGGGTGACCTTGCTGGGGTTTGGGAGTCGAACCTTCCGGCATGTTGCCGCTTCAAAAGTTGCGGAAGGAAGTATGAGTCGCGTAGGTGGGGCTGATCATGGGTGACGTACTATTCTGTACCTGCTTGGCACCGTATGCACTCCCTACAGCTGCCTCTCGTAGGACCCCACTCTTGAAGCGGATGGATAGAGAGGAAATGCCCCCTTCATTTCCCCTTCATTTCCCCTTTCCCCCCACCCAAAATTCGACCGGTTTTTCCGAATCTGACGTGCCTCTTGGCCCGGCCAATCTCGTCTTGGCGTTGCATCAGAGGTTGGTCGAAAGCCACGCGAGCAAGTAGCGTGACTTGCTTAAGAACAATATTAAGGAATACAATCCTTCATTTTTAGGGGGGTTCTTGAGCAAGTAGTAGGTTTCGGAAAGCCTCCCAATGCTTCAGCAACAGCTTGCCGCCGTGGAATCTGGCTCGGGGGAGTCGTCCGGCTCGCAGATGCGCCCGAGGCGCGGAGAGCAGCGCCTGGGCAGATCTTTCAAAAGGGGAAGTGGCGACTTCAGACTGTAGGTTGAAGTAAGAAATAGGGTTTGGGGGGGGTTAGTATGTCTATTTAGGGGCCAGAAGGGAAAATACTTTGCGTACTTGATGTCCACGAAGCCCCTTTGTTGAGCACACATCCTGCCCCACGTCGGATGAGGGCTCCCGTCTCCCGTAGGGCCGTTTGGGCCACTAAGAGGCTGGGGATTTTTCTGGTCGTTTGCTTTCTGCTTTGGGCTCCCTTGTTTTGTGTTAAGTCTGTTAAGTAACATTCATGCTAAAAAGGCAATCTGCATTGCTGTTTATTCTTCGCATGAATGTTATTATTCGTAGTAGGCAAACCCAGCGGCGAACCCTTGCAGCACCAAACTGCTTGATTATGAGAGCCTGGACCTCTTTCGACCAAAACCCCCTCGAAGCTATTCCAAAGTCAGGCACGGGGGGACATGAAAACCCCGTCGGCAACGCCGGGGGTCAAGTGGGAGCCTCGAATCTCACGGTGCCTGCTGTGCTCGGGGGGCTGGGGATTTTCCATGGCATTTTCGGTGACGGTTTGGCGGTTGTGGCTTCGTGGGTTCGACTTTGCCGATGGTTGCGAGATGTGAGCAAGCGCGATCCATATTAAACTCCATGGCCAAACCACGAATCCCCTGGCTCAAGCAGTCGCTTGCAGAAAGTGAACTCCCCGCTTCCCAGAGACTCGACTCGCGCCAGGCATGGCGCTTCCTTTTAGCCTCGAGGCGAAGCTGGAGGAGTTTGTGAATGAGTTGGTCAGTGAATCGCCTCTCCGACCGGGAGCTGCCAAAGACAAGTTTCATGAGATGATCAGAATGGAGGACATGGAGTCCACACCCAGCATAACCACGGAAGTGATCTCGCACGAGGGGCTCACACCCACGTGCAGCAGCTCGGCCACGTCAATCTCGGATTACGAGCGTTACGAGCTGCCCATGAAGGTGTCCATCACTGCACCATGCCCGAAGGAGATCCCCGCCCCATCTTGGTCGACACCGGTGCACGTGCAAGCCGGACACAAGAGCTTTCCAGTTCGCACGGACGCAACCCGCGAGCTCAGCTCCAGGCTGCCTCCACCTTGGGTGGCTTCTGTGTCGTTCCCTTGCCTGAGTACCACACCGGGACCAGAAGTGGGTGCAGCTCCCTTCTCTCCCTTCCCCGCTCCCATGCCAGTGCCTCCCTTCGGCGCCCCACCTGGGCTGGAGAGGCCCATGCCACCCAGGCAGCCCATGGAACCCATGGCAGCCATGGCAGCTTCCCAGCTCCCTCCCCGTCGCCCAGGCGCCAGGGCGAGGGGCGCGGGCGGCGCGGGAGGGAAGTTCCTGTGCCGCTTCGTCTTCACGGGCTTCGATGTCACCAACCATGCCGACTTCGAGCTGGTCCCTCGCCTCATCGGACGCAAGGGCTGCAACCTCCGCCCGATCTCCGAAGCATGCCGAGGAAAGATCCGAGTCATCGGAGGCGATGGAAGCCAGCGGGCAGGCTATTTTGGCATGGACAGCCCAGTGACACTGGAGCTTCAGTGCCACAGCCGGGCGGACTTGGACGAGGGATTCCAGCAGCTGTCGGCTCTGCTGCTTAGGGATTTTTTAGAAATATTTTATAACTTTTCTGTGTACTATATTTCCGAATTAAGAAGCAGCCAAAATCATAAATGTTTCCTAGGGTCCAAGATCAGTATAGGCTGGAGGAGCTCCAGTGCCACTTCTATCGCTATTGCTGCAAGCGCGGTATCAGCCCGGCACCTCGGCTGTACCACACTCTCCCCTGAGCCCGCAGATTTGGTTGGCATGTGCATCATCTTTGGTGATGCTGATGCAACATGTCCGACCATGGTACACCTGCAGTTTGTTCCTGCGTGCCGGCAGCGCAACGACGGCGTACATTTTTTCTTGCGCTGCGGGCAGTGCACTCGCCAAACATGTGACTTGAACTTACTGAACGTTACAAGTCAACGACATGAATGCTTCCTTGGGTTCCTACACTCTACAACGTGTCAGTATGTTTGCGCGTCATAGCATGTGCCCTCAAAGCCGTGTCAGGCCAAAGATCTTGGAAGGGGATGTGGGCCAGGAGCCCTTATTCGTTTACGTATCGATTGGTTCGACGTTTGTGCAAGGCATCTCCTGTCCAGAGGTACACTTGGCCGGAATTCAGGATGCGATGTGGGGCCAGCCTTGACCCAGCATCCAGAACGGAGCAGCTGAGCTTTGTGTTGCTTTCAAGCTGCTTTCTTAATTCGCCATTCGATGTCCCTGTCTGGATCATGTGCCATCTGTTTCTGCTAGATGGTCTTCAGAGAGACAGCATTCGTGTGCCTTACCTTGTGAGAGCTATCTTTGTGACATTGCCTACGTTGAGAGGTTTTAAACCTAAATGATGGCACAGCCAGGATGCATGAGCTGCTTCCATCATCATGAAATTGTTATGGAATCCAGAGCCTGCCTGGAACGTCTAGCTTGGACATGGAGCGGAGTGCTCGAAGAAGCCAGTAAACGGCTTCTGATCCCACAGGGAAGGGCGTTTCATATGTTATCATGTTGGAGACGGCGTCGAAAGTCTGGTTGTTCTAAGGTGCCACGATGCAAACAATTATTTGCATGAATGTCAGGTCTCTTATGGGCTATAGGCCGTTCCCAGTCGTTGGGCATTCCCAGATCCTTCTTCATCCTCCATTTCGCAAAAAGACGCCTTCTGCCATGCATCGGAATATTGGGAGGCATTGGTGTTGCTGCAAGATGGCTTCAGCCTGTAACATTCTGCCGGGCCTGTGGCAGACCTCAGTTTCAGCCTCCCTGCACCGTGCGAATCTGAAAGCGTGCTTGATTGCCATAGGCAGCCGGGCAATCAGCCGATGTGCAGATCAGAAAGGCATATCACATGTAGGTTCAACCCCTTGCAATTACATGTACACCCTGGCAATTCGCCACGGCAGCATGATTGTAAACGTGTGTCTACAGACTTGCGATGTTATCTGCATATTTATGCACGACAGCTACTTACAGCAAGTTCACTGCTATTATCTCGCTGTTTCAAGAACAGCTTGTGCATGACAGCTTGGTCGGTGTAGGTGGCATCACACAGCTATCAGGTCGTCAAGGTTTGTGAAGGAGTGAAGTCGTTCTGATTTTTTCAGGCACACCCCGCATGTCCAGTCCAAATCAAATCACAGAGATATGCCTTCGCCATGCATGACGGAGGCAATGGTATGCTACACCAAGGGTTCGGCTTGTTGAATTGACGTTCTGCTGAGCCTGTGGCTTACTTGTGCCAATTCGAGCTGGTCTCGGTGCCACGGAACTTTGCGATGGAAGAGACAAGTCATTCCACATTTGTTGAGGCATCACCCTAAACCCCATAAATGGCAACCAAACTTGGTTGCCATTTCATCGTTTGCATGGGACTACTATTTGCTTCAGCCCCCCCCCCCCCCCCCAAAAAAAAAAAAAAAAAATGAAAGATAATAATCCCCTATATATTGCCCTTGGTAAGGAAGAATCTTTTTTTTTTTTTTTTTTTGGGGGGGGGGGTTCTTAAGCACCCTAAACCCTAAACCCTAAACCCTAAACCCTAAACCCTAAACCCTAAACCCTAAACCCTAAACCCTAAACCCTAAACCCTAAACCCTAAACCCTAAACCCAACTAAATCGCACTGGTGCTTGAGAGCCGGAATAGCCCTGCCAGGGAGGAGAAGCCAAAGGATGGTGAGTGGACGACCCAGGAGGGATGGCATGCGTTTAGGGTTTAGGGTTTAGGGTTTAGGGTTTAGGGTTTAGGGTTTAGGGTTTAGGGTTTAGGGCTACTAGGGCTTTGGGCTTTCTAAGGGGCTCAGTATGCTTCGGCTAATGGGCTGAGGGACATGTCCGTGCAGGATGTATGCGGCTTTGGAGGTTTCAGGTTCCACGCAGCTCCCGCAACAATGAACATGGCAACGACAACTCAGCAATCGTAGTTGCACGGTTGATCATGACAGGCACATGTATATATATATATATATATATATATATTTATAGATATAAGAATACATGCACATGTATATATATATAATATGAATACATACACCGGGGAGAAAGGATGGCGCAGTTTGGTTTTACTCGAGTTAGTGGACTGGCCTGTTTGCACCCTCTTAGCCTGCGGGGTCTTTGAATCAGGGGATGTAGATAAAATGGAAATAAAAAAAAAGACAAATTGTATCAATATGATAATGATGATACGATAATGATGATTCATATATTGTAATCTGTGGCCCGGGGGGGGGGGCTCGGTCAAGCAAGGGTTGGAAGCAATTTCAGAGAGGCGGGTAGATATGGAAGTGAGTCGAGGGCCCTGGGGCGTCACTTAGAATCAGAGACCAACGACGCCTGCAACTGCAGAAGCCCACATGCTTTCCGTTCCAGCAGATTGGGATGTTGCCCCTTAAACTAACAGTCCTCAATGAATAGGGACTATAATGGGGTACTATAATCTCTATTAAGGACTGTTAGTACAAGGGGGAACATCCCAAGTAGCCACGGAAGTGCCATCCCATAATATGCAAACACTGGCCCAAAAGTACTTGCCATCCTTCTTGACGCTCCGACAAGAATTGAGAGCCATCCACGTCCTCATGGGCATAGAAACAACATTCACTCTGAAGGACATTGGCAGGTGCCGAGACAGCACCATTCTTCCACGCATTGTAGCTCTTGAATACCTATAACAAGTTCAGAGGGCGGCATTGCGCTGCATGAAATCTTTCCGTGTCTTTGTTCAAGATCTGTGGCCAGGAGGTAGAGCACATCATCAAGAAGGCCAACGAGCTGAGTGAGAGCGTGGAGCTGAGAGTGTAATGCACGGAAGCGAAATCTCCCAACAGCTGGGATCCAAATCGCTTCGAATGTTCGCTGCCCTTGCATGGCGCCTGGCTGGGCTATGCTTACAGGCCAATATGAGCACATTGATTGGAGCCCTAATCACTCCCGGCAACGGCTAGCCCCACGTGCAAAAAAACAAAAGAGCAAACACAGCAACAACACATGACCCTCACACACCCACACGGAGCTTGGCAACTCGGTTTGCGATTGCTGTTGCGCCCTCTCTGGTGATGTCGGTGCGTGTGGTTTCGCGGCGTTTGTTGCCCGATGTGCTATGCAGCCACAGCTGGGTCTCCGGCAGCTTGGGCGGCAGACGCATCGGCTGGCATGCTGCCAGCACCCGTTTTGCGACTGCGGCTGAGGTGGGTGTTGCGCTGGGGCAGGCGATGAGCAACCATGCCTTGGCAAACCTGCCGGTGAAGACGCTGGGCCGGTTGCTGGCGCAGCCGGGGGCTTTGAACAGCCAAGACTTTGAAGAAGCCATGGGCGTGGCAATGACAAAGGTGCATGACATGGATGGGAAAGATTGCATAAGAGTTTTAGGGGCACTTATGCATGTGCCCAGCGCGACTCGCCCAGACTCTGCTTCCTTGCAAGCACTCGGTGCACGACTCTCCGCTGGTCTGGCGGACATCTCCAACAACGACATGGCTGAGTTAGCCGAGAACTTGGCAGAGGTTTCGGTGCCCGTGGCCCCGGTCTTCGCACGGCTCTCTGCAGCCTTCAGCCTGCGCGTGTCTGGCGCCTCGGCACCACAGCTGACAAAGGTGGCGTCAGCCTTTGCCCGAGCCCGGCTGGCTGATCGCCGGCTCTTCCCGCGCATGGCGCAGGGCGCGCTGAAGCAGCTCCACGTGTTTTCGCCGCCGGATCTTTCTTCCTTTGTCTCGGCCTTCGCTGCAGTGGGCCTCTGCCATGAGCCACTGCTCGCAGCTTCGGCAAAGGTCCTGGTGGCCTTTGGCCCCCGGCTTTCTGCCCTCGACCTGGCCCTCGTGGCCTTCGCCTACGCACAGTTCTTCCTGGTTTTTCCAGGTGGGGGTTATTGGGGTCCTCATTATAAGGGAATCCTACTATTTGGGGACTATTTTTTAGGTGCACCTTATTTTCGTAAGCCCCGAACCCTAAACCCTAAACCCTAAACCCTAAACCCTAAACCCTAAACCCTAAACCCTAAACCCTAAACCCTAAACCCTAAACCCTAAACCCTAAACCCTAAACCCTAAACCCTAAACCCTAAACCCTAAACCCTAAACCTAACCCTAAACCGCCAGGTGTGACTTCCATGCTCCAGGCTCGGTTGCCTGAGTGTGCCCACGAGCTGCCTTTGGAGAGGCTGGCCGAGCTCACCGTGTCCTGCGCAAGGCTACTGGCCCTTGGGACGTAGTCTCTACTTTTATAAGGGTTTATATAAGAGGATTCCATAATTATGGGACTATTTTTTTCGAAGGGTTTCTAAGAGTATTCTATACTTATATTGGAATTATTACAGGTTTCAAAGAGGGCTTTCGGGGCCCTCCGAGGCTGGATGTGAAGTCGCCTGAGCTTCAAGCGGCCCTGGCGCGGAACTTGCAGCTCGGCCCTCTCAGTGACGAGCTCTTTGGCCAGGTCTCGAAGTCTCTTATGGATACTTGGAAAAACTTTTTTGTTTTTTGTTTAAATTTTTGGGTACTCTAATTTTGTATTGTAAGAAACAGCTAGAATTGTAAATTTAGCTAGGGTTCCCAAGTTCAGTACAGGTCTGCGGCCTTGTTGGGCTTGGCTTCCTCACCGCGGCTGCGGTCGCAAATGGCAACAGAGTGCCAGATGCGGCTAGGGCACCTTGCAAACCTACACGACCTGCATGTCCAGGCTCACGCTCAAGGTGTGTGGTGGTTGCTGGACCTGCTCGAATCCCTGGGACTGGCAGCCGAGGACGCACGCCTTGAGAGGGGTGGTGCTGTTGCCGAGTTTTGGGGCAGTGCGCTGGGCGCCCTGTTCCCAGCTTTGCAGGGCTTTTTCCCGGTGTTGAGCCCAACGGAAATAGCCACAGCCTACCGGGCCTTGAGGCAGCTGCCGCCGTGTTTGGTGCGGGCCATGCCCAATAGCCCCTGCTGGCAGGCGCACGAGCAGCTGGCACTTCGCTGTCTGAGCCTTGCCAGCGTGGAGGCTTTTGACTTCCAGCTCCAAACCTCTCTGCTCTATTCCCAGCTATGCTTGTACCCTGAGCTTTGGTCGAATGGCAACGAGGGGGCCTCCCTCACAAACCCCACCTGGGCACCGTTTCTCACAAGCTTCACGGCCTCGTCCGCAGCCTGGCAGCAGATGGAGCCACCGGCAGAGATGGAGCCCAGGACAGCAGAGCAGGCAGCTGCACTGCAGCTCTTATGGAAGCCTGGCAGCCCAGTGGTACCCTTTCTTTTTTGGGGTGCAAGGTTCCCTCACCAAGTAAACAGCAAAAAAAGGGGTGCCCTTGTTATCAGATGGTTACTGGCAACTGGGCTACCGAGGAAGCCTGAAAACTTGGAAAAGGCCAGCAAGGCTGAGCATCGAAATCGCCCGGTGGCCCTTGAACTCCAGGAGTACATTCGCGCCTCGAGTGCCGGGGCGGCGGTAGAAGGCCCCTTGTGGGAAGGGCCATGTGAGATCCACGCGGCCGTCGGCACCTTGGCCTTCTGCCTCATGCCAGAGGAGGCCTACTTCAAGCTCGGCCGCCAGGAATCTGAATCATTTTGTGCTTTTTTTTTACGAATACTTAAAGGAACAAACATGATCATGTTTAAATGGTGCCCCAACAATCGTGCAGGAGTCATTCTCCCAAGACCTGGATGAAGAGAAGGGGGAGCTTTGCCACGAGATGGCAGCACAGCTTCATTTGTTGAGGCCCAGTGCTTCCCCAAAACCCCCCCTTAGTGGTTGAGGGTTTTGGCCCCTTCTTGCAGAAAGCACGGAAGGATAGCAGTAGCAGAGCATCTGGCAGAGTATGTGTTTTCAAAGCCTGTCTGAACACCGGCAACAGAGTCGTCACCAGGCTGGCGGAATCTCTGCAATATACCCAGAGGGTCCATAAGTTCCAGCACAAGACCCTAAACCCTAACCCTAAATCCCAAACCGTGCAAACCCCATAAACCCAAAACCCTATAAACCCTAAACCCTAAACCCTCTCAGTGGCTAGAGCGCTGGGCCCCTGGAGGGCGCGCGGTTGGCACGTCAAAGCCCTATCGTTCCATACCTGGCGTCGGCTGGGGCGGAGTCAGAGGCAGGGCAGAGCCAACCGGTATCCTTCTAAGCCTCTGGTGTGACATCACTGGTTTAGGTTTAATTTTAACGCTACGCGACCCGCCTCGGCCCGGCCCAGCGCATCCGCGTGAGCAATGGTGATTCCGCAGCGCCCAAGTCGCTGGACCCCAAGCAATAAGGGTTGGGTTGAGGGTTGAGGGTTGAGGGTTCCGGGTTTATGGTTTATGGTTTGGGGTTTGGGGTTGAGGGTTAGTTTAGGGCTCAAGGTTCACGCTTTGGGGTTGAGGGTTTTTTTGGGTTTAGGGTTCGGCTTGGAGTGATCGTAGGGTTGAGTCAGGCTTTGACTCTTCGGCAGGGGTGGGGGGGGGGTGGGTGGGGGGGGGGGGGGGGGGGGGGGGGGGGGGGGGGGGGGGGGGGGGGGGGGGGGGGGGTCAACGGTGGGGGGCTCTGCTGGGAGGGCTTCAACGGCCTCTGTCCTGGAACCGTCCGCTTGCGGACCCGTTTCTCAGGGAGGGTACCCATTTGAGGCCAAAAAAGGGGTCCGAAAGAGAACAGACAACCCATACACCTCCGTCCCGAGGCCTCGGCGGATTAGGGTTTCAAAAAGGTTTAGGGTTTAGGGGTTTAGGCCCAGATGGAAAAAGGGTTTATAGGGCTTTTTGGACCCAGGGCCGCGGATACCCCATCATTCTTCCAGCACGACCCGTACCGTAGACTCTTAGGCATGCGAAATCCCGCCTAGCCTCCAAAATTCGTTGAGGAGCTCCTCCAAACCCACAACTATTCCAGCACTTCAAACCCTAAACCCTATAACCCTATAACCCTATAACCCTATAACCCTAAACCCTGCCAAAAAAGAACCCTAAACCCTAAACTGGCCCCACACCCTAACGATACCCTAACTCGGCAGGCAGTCCTGGGTGCAGTCCGCTCTCTCCGGGCCGGCAGTGTAACCGCAGAAAAGGCGCGACTACCCCTGTGGCCAAGGCACTTTCAGGCAGCCACAACTTTAGGGTTTAGGGTTTTTAGGGTTTTTAGGGATTTTAGGGCGTTTAGGGTTTTTTGGGTTTTTCGGGTTTTTAGGGTTTTTAGGGTTTTGGGGTTTAGGGTATAGGGTAGCACAACGAAGCAAGCCACCTTAGGCCCTCCACGCTACGCTGCTACTCAGCTACACCCCCCCCCCCCCCCCCCCAACTTCTTTGCGGAGCCGCTGAGCGACTCGTTCGTGTCATGTAGGCTTCGGCGCTCTAAAGTCTTGCATCTTCTTTCAGAGGATCGCATGTGAGAATCTGTTTTCAAAGGGTAGCGACTATGTGCAAAGGGTCAGCCTAGGGTTGCAGAGCCATGCTGCGAGTCCCGCAGTTTCGGGGTTAACAGGGGTGGCTGATATAGGGCCTCCCGAAGCCTGTTTTGGGTTTCGGGGTTTAGGGTCTAGAGACAGATGCCTGGCAAGACTCCCCAGGGCCCTGGACGTCAAAAAGGGTTTGGGGTTTAGGTTTTGTTAAACCCTAAGCCCTAAACCCTAAACGGGGTTAGTTCAACCCTCAACCCTACTTGATCGTTTGTCATGCAGACTCTTCCATTGTGGGCTTGCAAACTAAGATAGGGGTACCCCCTGCTATACCCCAAATAGCATCGAATCCCCTGAAAGGGACCCCCCAAAAAGGGTACCGGAATTTTCGGGAACCCCCCGTGTAGACATTAACTGTCAGCCTTGCCCCCTTACATGGCTGGCACCCTAAAACCTACGCCCTAAACCCAAAACCCAATGCTCTCCTTCATAGTTGCAGAGCAGTCGGAATAAATAGCTAATAGTGTTCCCTTATGGCCCGTGTCAACACCAAAAACCCTATTTTAATCATTTAGGCCCCTAGAATATTGGAACGTCCAGACACACAACCCTAAACCCTAAACCCTAAACCCGGGTGGCAAAAAAGCCCTAAACCCTAAACGCCCAGGCCAGGGTAAGCGGACAGAGCAACGCGAGAAAGCCTTGGAGAACCTCATCCGAGCCCAGGACAGGCCACACCGGAAGCTTTACATCGGGGTCAGAATAATTACTACTGGTAGTCCCGTATGGCCCCCATATATATATGTATATATATATACTTGTACATATATACATATATATATATATACAGCACTATTAGCCGCTAAGCCCTAAGTTAATTGTCAAAGCCCCCACTGTATATTACAGCAAGTCATGCTATCAATTCCCTGAGTCAGCTGGTTTCGGGTGCGCTGGCCTTCGGAAGGGCTCTCGATGCTTCGGTGTGTTTTGGTCATTCCACGCCTTGGGCAAGGGTGGTTCACATATTGTGCTTGGGATGGTTCCCCCTTATACAGTCCTTAATAGGGATTAGAGTGCCCTATTACAGTCCCTGGCACGGACTGTTCTTCTAGGGGGGAACATCCCAATGGTGTGCTGAGAGGAGCTCTTTGAGGCCAAGGACAAGGAGTTGGTGGATTGCCAGACGCGCTACAACCAGGCACGTGGCGCGCGCCAATCCATCTTTACAGGGAGCTGTTTGCGTGTTTGTCTTTGGGGGGGGGTTGGAGCCGTTTTGCTTCTTTCCTCCTTCCCTGAAGCTTGGGATGTTCTCCGCTTATACTAACGGTCCTTAATGGGGATTCTAGTAGCCCTATTATGATCCCGATTAAGGACTGTTAGTATAAAGGGGGAACATCCCAAAGCAGCTTCGTGACCAGCCACGAGGTGGCCAAGACACTCAACGAGAAGCGCGCGAAGCGCGACAGTCTCAAGGAGCAGGCTCGCGAGTGGGCGCTTTTTGTCCTTTGTATCACTTGGTTGATGGTTTGCCTGGCAAACTATATGCATATATTTATATATATATGCGAGGTAGCATGATATATATATATATATAGAGAAACAAACACAGGACATACCCTTTGATAGGTTGCTCGGGGACCAGCCTACCAGCCCTCGAACAGGGCTCAAGCTCGCGATCCCACAACAAGCCTCGGCTCTTAGCCCGCTACCTTAACAACTCAAACGGCTTAATTAGGGTTTAGGGTTTCGGGTTTTTGTTCCATCGTAGGTCATAACCGCATCGCCCCTTAGAAGGATTCTTCTGTCGCCTACAAAAGACCCGGGGTTCGCGGGTTCGAATCTAACCCCATATAGGCCCCGCGACATCAAAAACAGAAAGCAAGCCCTCAACAGAATCCCTAATCCCTAAACCCTAATTAAACCCTCAACAGAATCCCTAAACAATCAAATCCCTCAAAAGCCATGGAAGGTGGATGAGCCCGCACCCCAGCTTTGCAGAAGTGGGGAGGATCACAGGGAGCCTAATTAAACTCAACCATCTCTGTGAGGGTTTAGGGTTTAGGGTTTAGGGTTTAGGGTTTAGGGTTTAGGGTGGGCTTTGTGAAGTCTATGCGGGTGCCCACGTCTCCGTTGCGCAAGAGCACTGAGGGGAACACCCCAAGAGAAAGGCTTAGAGGGCCTAAACCCTAAACCCTAAACCCTGTTTAGGGCCCTCGAAGGTGTTCCCGGATGATGGCAGGGCTGGTGAAGACCACCCTCGATCACTCCAGCATCTTGGCTTGGGGGCTGTCAGTTAGTTTTTTGTTTTTGTGCTGTGCGTTACCTTACTTTTTGGCAGGTTCAAAAGCCTGCCCAAAGGCCCACAAGCAATCTCTTCAAACTCTAGTTGCATTTGCATGACATGAGCGCCAAAACTGTCGGAAAACCATCCTCGGGGGCTTAGATTCGTGAACTGCTTGTGAGCTACTCGTATGCACGCTTCTGGCTACGAGCTTTGTATCCTTATCGTGCACCAAACATGGCGAAATGTTGCACCCAGATTTGATTTTGCACCTCTTGCCTTTTTTTGCGGGGCAAAAAACGTGCCATCCGCATTTCGAACAAACAAATTGCTTTCGAACAAGATACACTTAGAGTTAGCTAAACGCGACTGTTGGTTGGCCCAAAATCCCGTAATTCACCCAAAGTGAATTTTGTGTTATTGCGAGCGACCTGGCTTTACAGTAACAGAAATGTTACACTCCTGCAGTGCGACTCGGTAGAACTCAGTCTATCCAATTACGTCACCCCAAAGGGTTTGCACAGGAAGCCACAGAAACCTGCTGCGCCCCCATGAGTGAGCCAAGGAAAGGCGCATGCCTTCGGCAAGGAGTGGCCCGAGCCGTTTCGCGGTTTAGGGTTTAGGGCCAGTTTAGGGGTTTGGGTTTATGGGTACCCGCAGGTCACTGCAGGGTGTCAGCGATGATAGCTAGCCCGAGATGTCGTTGCTTGGATGCGCGTCTTTCCTCTGCCACCTGGGTTTCAGTATCTACTTTGCAAAAGAACCCCCAAGGCCCAAAAATGACAGAATAATCATCCCTATGATGAGGAAGCTTTGTTTGTTTTTTTTTTGGGGAGGGGGGGGGTTCTTGTAAACAAATAGTAGTTCTAAGCTTACATACGTGTGGGTGAGGCCCCGGAGTTGCAAGAACGGGAGAAGCGCCGCACGGCTCGAAGGTGACAGAAGGTCGAGGGGTCCATGCAGGCTTAGGGTTGAGGGTTTAGGGTTTAGGGTTTAGGGTTTAGGGGCGCAAACCCCTACCTGGGACCCTCTTTACCTCGGTTTTTTACCTGTTATACCTACTAGTTAAGTTAGTACCGAGCTGTAGGTAAATGTCCAAGGTCTCTTACAAGGGAACCCTGCTCTTTGGGCGTCTAAATTAGAGCTACCCCCCCATAAAGACAGCACGGAGCCATGTGCTTCCATGTGCCCTGCCCCATGCGTCGGCCAGTGCGGCATGCTTCTTGATGCTTCGGCAAGACTTGCTTGGTTTGCACCGTGGCTATTGTAGAGCCGCGCAGTGCAAAGGATGCGACGGCTTCCGGCGTGCAGAAAGTTATGACCCAGCAGCTTCCGTGGATGTGGGCTTCCGCTGTGCGTCGTGCGGTTGCCTCTCAAAGCATCATGAGCAAGTTCCTCCTTGGCCACAGACTGACCAAGCAGCAGAGATGCTTTCAGAAGCTCATCCTCCTCCGTGCGTCGGCGACATGGTGCAGCTCACACCTAGTGAGGCGTCGAGGCCGGCACGATGTGGCATTGTTCTTGACGTACAAGGGTCTGGACCTTCTGCCTCGTGTTCAGTGGAGCTGCTCAGTCCTCCCGGCCTGCCCCTCCCCGAGGAAAAGGTTGTGTCCCTGCCGGCGGCCGAGGCATGTATTCAGGCTCATGCTTCGGCAGCCTCCTGGTGCCCACCACGAGTTCAAGGCGGGTTCAGCCAGGAGAGTAACTTTAAGCACCTCGTGTTCCAACCGGGAGGGTTGCATGGCCTGATCCCAGCACTGAAGAGACGGCGATGCTCTTTGTGTGTGCTGGGCGGCTCCATTTCACTCCAGGCCCGAGGGTATCGCCCACATCTGGTTCGGGCCCTGGAAAGACGAGGTGTTGCAGTGGAGGATATCCCTGCGGCTGTGGGAACAGCGGGTTGCCGCCCGCTGTCGCTGGTGGTGCACGATATGGTTCTGAAGAAGAGGCCAGACCTTCTTATCATCGAGGCTGCTGTGAATGATGGAGACGACCTCCTTGAGAGCACGCCGAATCCGAATGCTGTCTCCATCCTTCGAGCGGCAGAAGGCATTGTCCGTTCCGTGCGGCGGGCCTCGCCCGGTACCTCAATAATGTTTCTCGAGATGTTCCTGCGTGATGATGCTGAGGCGCGTACTTTGAAAACCGGCTCGGAAGCGTGGCAGCACAGCTCGATGGAAGAGGCCATCGTGTGGTACCACGATGTTGCTCCTCGATTGCACCGCCACATCTGCGACCACTATGGGCTGGCGCAGATTGATTTGATTCCCGCACTCCGCTCCTTGAGCGCGGAACAGCGCAGGGAATGGTTTCGCGATGACTGTCATCATTCCGACACGGGCGGCGAAGCTTTGGGCAATCTGTTGGCAAGGCTGCTACTGTGGGCAGTGCGCCAGCCCAGGCAGGACACGAGGAAAGGGCCTTGCCTTGAACTTTCCCAGGCTCAGGCAGTCCCAGCAGCACTGGATGCGAATTGCTGGTGCAACGGCAAGACAATCCGCGTCCTGCGCGGATGGTTGGGCCCCGAGAAAATGATATCCATCCAAAAGGATAAGGACTTGTTGCATCTCGGACAGCAGGCAGACTGGTTGCTTCTCCATGCTGGTGGAAAGGCGACCATTCCTTTCAAAGGGCGCGCATGTGGTCTGATGACCTTGCTCGGCCCCGATGCTCCGTGCCTGCAAGTCAAAGTTGATGGAGGTGACGTGCGAAGCCTTTCACTTCTGGACCATTGGTGCTCCTGGGACCCTCTTTACCTACAGTTTTATGTGTTATCCCTACGAATTAAGGGTAGTCACTACTAAACGGTGGGTCAATAGAGCCCCAGGCTTCTACTGGCGCGATGCCATCATCCTGCTTTGTGATGGCCTGGCTGACACCACTCACACACTGGAGCTGCTGGTGGAGGAGGCTATCCCAGACATGTCCATTCTGAAGCGGCCGCCGTCTTCGACACTTTGGGAAAGGTTCCGGCGAGAGGCTCAAGAAGCCGGGCGGCCTCCGCAGAAGCTGTGGATGCTATACGCCTGCGCAGTGGAGGCTGACATTCCATAGGCAGCTTGCTGCAGCCGAGGAAAATATCCTGGATAGAGATGTTGGCGATGTCCTTGAAGCCATTCAGCAGGTTTTTGCGCATGTTGACACGCTTGGTTGCATTGGAGCTCCTTCTCTGACTTCCTGTAATCGCCCTCGATAGATTGGGCCTATGGGGTTGATGAGGATTTTCGGGTGTATGCAAGGCAAGTTCCCGGCCATGAGCGCTCGAACCCCCAGTCGTCCATGCCACGACCTACATCGTCATGCGCCCTACGAAACCTCCACGTCCACACCCTGAGCCCCTGAATCCCACTGAGGGGGGCCTCTGCCTCGGCAACCACGGGTGTTGCACGGTTGCTTAAGACCCCTGCCGACCCGAGGTGCGCAGGCGGCCCTTTGATGATTTAGGGTCGTTACCTGGTCCCTCAATATGGGCCCTGAAATGGGCTCTTTTAAAAGGGGACCCCTTATATACCCCTTGATATACCCGAAACAACCCAAGGGCAGATACTTCAACGAAGGTTCACCATAGAACAACCCTTGGATTTGACGGAGGAGCTCGCCGCGTCACTGAACAATGGAGAGAGGGCCGCCATGTAAGGTGCCCAGAGGGCAGGCGCGTACCTCTTCTTCGCATTCTGAGGGCCTAGGTTTATAATGTCTAGGATGCCCGGTAGTGCCCTGATTCCCTTGTCTGGAGTTTGTTAGGTTCCCTTAACCAGAAAAGGGCGCCCTTGAGAATCCTAGGTTCTAGTTGTTTTTATGGCTGGCGATCATGCTCTGGAGTTGCTTTCCGCTTCACAACGTGGGAGGCGTAAAGTTGCAGGTAGGTCCAGGGTTTGAGGTGTATGGGTCGTAAAACTTGCATTTCTGTATGCTTGGAACAAGTAGGGGGTCTGATGTTGACCTCAGTGCAGGATTAGGGGGCCTCAAAGCCTATAAACCCTAAACCCTCAACCCTAAACCCTTTTCTTGGGATGGAGGCCTTGGCCCATCTTGGCCCGAGAATCTGGGCTAGATGCGGGTTTGCGAACATGGGGGGACCTCAAAATAGACCCCCCCACAAATCTCCAGGACATCAAACAAGTACCGTTATTCGCGGAACCCCCCCCCCCACCCCCCCCCCCACCCCCCCCCCCACCCCCCCCCCCACCCCCCCACCCCCCCCCCCACCCCCCCCCCCACCCCCCCCCCCCCCCCCACCCCCCCCCCCCCCCAAAAAACAAGAAGTCCAACCCTAAACCCTAAACCGTACAGTGGCAAAATCAACTTCCGTCCATGAACTGGCGGCTGAGGCGCGGGTTCTCCTGCCACAAGGACACCGGCCCCAGCAGCCTGCATCCCAGATCTAGCCTGGCAGGGCTCAGAACGAGTCACGTTGATGAGCCTCTGAACTCAATCATTGGCCCCCAGGACACAAAGACCCGTCGAGACCCGAAGGAAACAAGAGTGGAACAGTTCGTACTTCCTCACAATGACACGATCACCAAACATTCCCTAAGCCCTGAACCCCCAAACCCTGTGACAACATATGCCCATAAAGCTGATGCCTTACCATATAGGGTTTTCCGAAATTCGGTGGTGCTGTACCTTATTGGGGTCCTTATTCTAAAGGGATTCCTACTATTTGGGGTAAAAATTAGGGGCACCTATTTTCGTGAACCCTAAACCATAAACCCTGAGCATATCTTTGCCTCCGCGCTCAGAAACAGCCTCCGCCCTGATGGCCACGCAAGACAGGACACGGACCCAGCCTCAGGATTTGGGGGGCTCTGCGTTGAAGAATATTATAGGGATTATAGGGTTTAGGGTTTAGGGCATCCTCGGCAGTAGAAAGTCTAGTTTGCACAAGAGTTGAGGAGAGAATAGGGCAGGCAGTAGCTTGAGATTGTATGGGGTTAGGGGTACAAGGTGCAGGGTTGTGCCGAGGGTTCAAGAGCTCAGGGAGTGTCGCTCTTAGGTATCTGACAGGCCTTTGAAGCTTGGGATTGAAGGGTTTGCGGTGTCTAGGCCTGATATCTGTCCTTGCCCGAGGTAGCAGTCTGGGGATTCTCTTAGTAGTAGAGTAGGTAACCTTTAACCTTTTTGGGTTAATATATTCCCCTTATATTCCCAAAGGTTAACCTTTAAAACCCCTAGGTACTGGACAACTGAGTTCTGGTTTGAGGTTAAGGGAAAAGCCGGGTGAAAGGACAGCGGGGCCCAAGAATTTGATGAGTTGAGGCCCAACCCTCCAGGCATGGTCAGAGCACTCCCTACACCCTAGAAACCCCAGAACCCCCTAGAATTAGAACCCCTAGAACCCCCAGAAACCCTAGAAACCCCAGAAACCCCAGAACTTCTAGGAATTTCTAGAAACCCTAGAACCCCTAGCAACTTCTAGAAACCCCTAGAAAACCCTATAAAAACCCTATAAGCCTTAAACCGCCGACTGACCGAGGCTCTTGCACAAATCCTCCCGAGGAGGTTTCGGAGCCACGGCGGCTGTGGCGGCACTGAGTTCCACAACCCTAAACCCCAAACCCCAAACCCTAAACCCTAAACCCTAAAGTTTAGGAGTTAGGGTTAGGGGAAAGTTTGAGGTTTAGGGTGTTCCCCTTAGACTAACAGCCCATAGGGATATTTGTGTCCCCCATTATGGTCCCGGGAACATCCCAAGGGTTTAGGGTTTAAGGTTCCAGCGCGCGAGCCTTGCAGAAGGATTAGATGGTCCCTTCTCTACACTAAAAAGTCCCTTCTCCAAATGATGGGGCCCTTTTGGGGTTACTAATACAAGGGGTGCCCCTGAAAAATTAGGGTGCCCAAAAAAAGGGGACGGCAACCTGGAGAGCTGACCCTCTGGGGTTGTGTATGTTTGGTGGTTAGTGTGTCGCCTCGGGGTCTGGGCGTGCTTTGCAAAGTTTGGCCTTAGGGTTGAGGGTTTAGGGTTGGGCATGTGCGGGTCATTGGGGTGAGTTTGCCTTGTCGAGCTCCTGATCCTCCTCTTCCTAAACCCCAAACAGGTTGAAACGCAGAGCAAGCCCCAGGCCGGAAGCCTCTTGGGCCGGACGACGTCTGCCCCCAACCTCACACGTTGGGGGCCCAGGTTTCTGTTTCGGGTTTTGGGTTACAAAAGGGTTTAGGGTTCAGGGTTTAGGGTTTAGGGTTAGGGTTTGGAGCAAAAAGGGTGCACCTGCACTTGCTGCCAAACATGAACAGCTTGTCCAGGTGACATCCACAAGCCGGCAGCAAAAGGGTTTGGGGGGTTTAGGGTTTGGGGTTTGGGGTTTTAGGGCTTAGGGTAATCTGTGGCGGGGTGGGGGACAGAGTGAGTTGCGCTTTCTGTCGCGTAAGGTTTGGAGGCTTTGAAAGGGCCCAGTGGGTTTCAAATCGTTCAGTGCAAGTCCACTGGGGCCCTCTCACCTGCTAAAGGTCGCAAGATGGGTTTAGGGTTTCTACCATTTGCTTAAGAACCCCCCAACAAATGAAAAACAACAATCCCTATCTTACCCTTACAAGGAAGAATGATTTTTGTTTTTTGGGGTTCTTAAGCAAATAATGGGTTTGGGGATGGCAAGAGAAAAAATCCCCACGACGCCTCTTCGCCACTGCGGCCCAGGAGACGACACATTGATGCCCAGCACACTCCCAAGCTGAAGCTCCAGTTCATGCCGAAGGCAGAGACGGGGTATTATAAACCCTAAACCCTGAACCCCGGGGTTTAGGGTCGCACAGAGCTGCGGCTTCATCGTGCTTTGGCTGCAAGCTAGTCGTCAACAACTTCTGACATTACCGACCTCAGGAACTCATAAAACTTCTGTTTCAGGTTGGGCAGAGCACTCGGGTCGGCCCGAAATCTTGAGGGCAGTTTCTGAGAGCGTCAGGAACTGCAAACGAAGCCCGCTTCATCCTGAGGATGCATGCTCAGGATGTCACAGACGTGTACCAGTAGCACATTGCATGTCTTTCATCTGGGGTGTGTGACGGTACTAAGTGCGAAGATGTCCAGTGGCCATCTACAAGAGTTCTGAGCTTGTGGTGTGGCCATCGGATTTCGGACGGTTCTGCCAGGCATGCGGCACAGCAAAGGGAAGCAAGAAGCCAGGTTCACAGATTCAGCCAGCTGGAGTTGAGGATTTGATTTTCAGAGGTTGGAAGATTTGGTCGTGTGATCACGCCTGGTCAAAGCCTGCTCCAGGAGCAACAGCAAGTTCAAGAAACCCTAATCCCTACACCCTAAACCCTAAACCCTAAACCCTAAACCCTAAACCCCTACCCAGGCCTTCCTTGTTCTCAGGCCAGGCAATGGACGCAGAGTGGGGCTGCATGGAGAGCCCGGCAAGTGGCCTCTTCCAGCGTCGCGGGGGGGAGGGGGGCGGGGTCTTGCCAAAAACGAGGTTTGGGGTTTAGGGTTTAGGGTTTATGTACCGAATAGTAACTGGCCTTAATGTGTAGGTATAACTGGTATAACCCGTAAAACTGTAGGTAAAGAGGGCCCCAGGTAGTCTCTTGATCGGCAGTGTATTCCGTGATGGTGGTTACTGATGATTGCTGTATAGTAAGCCACACTCGGCAGAACCTGGCTCTTACCTAACACCGGGTTTGGAGACCCGAAACAGCAAGGTTTGGGTCTAGGCAAGTCTAGGCATGATATGGGGGCGCTTGCAAGCTGGATTGCAGGGAAAGGTTTGACATGGCGCGGAAGTTGGGGTTTGTAGGAGCAGGGCGGCTAAGAGGTTAAGGGTAGCGCTGCTCGCGAGATTCAGGCACTTAGTCGAACCCGGTAAGGTGCTGGGAGTTTTTGAGGCAGGATGTGAAGCCCTACAACTGACTCATAGCGGGGTAACATTTTACATGATTAAGGGTATTTAAACACCTTAAGAAATAAGAATTTGCATCTTCAAAACTATCCCAACCATGAACTAGATAAGCAGTCTGAACTCTTAAGTCATGCCTGCTTGCTGCGGCGGTTGGTGATCCTTGATCGGGGGAAAGAGTAACTACAGTAACAATAGCATATAGTTATGCTAATTAATCATGAGAACAAACATCGTGATATGGTTCGCAAGTCGCGCTTTGCTGCCGCGCTTTCGGGGTGCATTTTCTCTCCTGCTGGATGCTGAGCCAGAGGCTGAAACCTCGAATTCGAGCCACGGTGTCCTCCAAACATTCGCAGATTCTCCTAATTAGTCCACTTAGCCCCTATATCGAAAACCTTTTCTGAACCCCCTAAACCCTAAACCCCCACACCTTTAACCCAAAATCCTGGTGTTCCCAATGCCGCAATACGGATTGGAATGTTTCGGTTCCACACTTACGGCCTTGACAGGGGTCCTATGGTCCTGTTGTATGCAGGTTGAGGATTTAGGGTTTAGGCCCAGCGGACGCGGGAGAAATTATAGGCCGGGCTCCTCACGTCAGTGCCCCCAGAGGACTAAGGCCACTCTTCTCGGGGAGGCCGTGGCCCTACACTTACTAGCCCAGTGGTACCCTTTACCCTTTTCTTGGTTATGAGTTCTTTCCCTTATAAAATGACCAGCCCCCAAAAAAGGGTGCCCTTATGATAATATGGTTACTGGGCTACTAAGTACACTATCTGCTCGAGCCCACCACCAGTGATGGAGCTTGGTCGGGGTGATCGCTTAGCGACCGTTCCTTGGCCCTCCGGAGCAGCAAACATCGCGTGTGCTCGGATGGCAGTAGAGTTCCGTCTCTTACCCCAAACGCTAAACCCTAAAACCTAAACCCAAAACCCAAGACCTGCTGTTGCTTGGTTCCAAAACCACAGGTATCTACATACGTAGCCATTGCTCGGGCATAGTCAGTGTGCAGCGAGGTTGAGTTTTGATGTCGAAGCTTGCTGAGCGAATACTGGTCACTGTAGAGGAGAGTCGTACCAGAGCCAGGGGGGCATCTCAGACTTGCAATAGGAAGCCACATGGTCTGAATTATGGTCCTTTTGGGGTTACAGGAAACTCCAGAAAGTTGGCACATGGTTAAAGGCTGACTGGAGCTGGGATTCCCTTTAGTATACCTTTGGGGGTACGGGGTTAAGGTGTTCAAACTTTTTGGCGTTTACCGTACTCTTACAAGATGGCCCCGAAATTTTAGGGCACCCAAACATTGACAATCATTCAGACAATTACTACCAATAGCTTAAGAAAACAAAAAATATATAAGAATGATCCCTATATTGCCCTTATAAGGAAGAATGTTTATGTGTTTTTTTTTGAGGAGGGGGGGGTTGCTTAGCAACTAGTAGATGACCACATCTTGCTATGCGTCCGAAGAGCCTTGGCTCCATTGTCCAGGATTGCTTGCTAGCCTCGCCTCCACTTGTCCATCTGCCTGGGCCTGATACACACCAGGCCGGGTTGAGGGTTTAGGGTTTATCGGGTTTATCGGGTTTATCGGGTTTATAGGGTTTATAGGGTTTATAGGGTTTATAGGGTTTATAGGGTTTATAGGGTTTATAGGGTTTATAGGGTTTATAGGGTTTATAGGGTTTATAGGGTTTTTAGGGTTTATAGGGTTTATAGGGTTTACAGGGTTTAGGGTTTATAGGGTTTAGGGCTTCTGGAAGCCTGTGCTTGAGCAGTTTCTGGCAGCACTGACGGGAGTCCGGATGCAAGAGGGCTTAGGGTATTCCAGTGCCTTCTGGGTGCCTGGGCACAGGGAAGGGTTATACCTACTATTTAAGGGTAGTTGCTGCGAAACCGTAGGTAATTAGAGTCCCAGACAAACCCGAGACCCTGATCACGAAGCCGCACAATAGCCCTAAACCCTAAACCCTAAACCCTAAACCCTAAACCCTAAACCCTAAACCCTAAACCCTAAACCCTAAACCCTAAACCCTAAACCCTCAGAGCCAGGCATGCTGACTTCAGAGCAGGCTACAAGCGAGGAGGACGGTGTGCCGTCAAAAGAAACCCTATGAAGCCCCCCCCGCCCCCCTTCCCCCCAAAACAGAGGGTTTAGGGTTTAGGGTTTATGCAAAAGGGTTTAGGGTTTGACCTAAGAACCGGCACTGGGGTGTGAGGTGGGGTGTACATGTTGCCAAGTCTGGCATTTCGGGGCGGGGGGGGTTGGGGGGGTTCGTGTTCGTGTTGCTTGCCCTCTACCCCCAGGCCCAGACCTCTCCAAACCCCAAACCTGCTTGGCAGGTGAGAAGAAGACCCTCAACCCTGGGACCCTCTTTACCTGAAGTTACTTATACCTACTAATTAAGGGTTGTCAAAGGGTTGTCACTACTAATCTGTAGGTGAATAGAATCCCAGGAAGCTCCTATAATAATCTCCCAAGCCCCTTTTGGGGTTCGCGAGTCGATGCTCAGTTCCGGCCTTCGTTGCCACACGGTGCGATTGCCTGCAACAAGGGATCCGGTAGGGCATGCGCAAAGTCTTACCGGTCTTCCCTTGCCTGACATTCTGGATGTAGGTTCTCTTTGTACCAGGGGTTTCGGATTGAGGGTTTGGGGTTGAGGGTTTGGGTTGAAAGCATCGCATGGATGCGTGGCTCTGCGAGGAACTCGATTGGTCACATCCTCAAGTGCGGGCGGTCTGCAGAAGCTCCATCATGACCATACTGGGGAGTGCTCTTCTTTAGGCACTCTTGTGCTTGTGTGCCACAATCGAATCTTCAGCCCTCTGCTATATGCCAATCTTTCCCTATTTTGCTCTCTCTATATATATATATATGTGTATACATGTATATATATATATATGTATGTATATATATATATATGTATGTATATATATATATATATTTATTTATTTATTTATTTACTTATTTGTTTATTTATTTGGTTATTTATTTATATGCACATGCTCAGCAATTCTGCGTTCCCAGTCTTAGCTCGTTCACGTCCGAGTTCTGCGAATGAGAACCCTCTGATCTCCCAGGTCTTTTGTCCGCAACGTCATGGTTCAAAATCTGCCAGCGCGCTTGCCGCTCTCTCGATTTTTTTGGTTTAGGGTTTAGGGTTTAGGGGCTAAAATTGGAATTTGGAGTCAGGGATGCTGCTCAGCAGGTGCCCTCATGCGGACGAATGCTTCAAGGGCATGTTTTGGGATGTCTCCCCTTCAGACTAACAGTCCCCAATAGGGACGAGAATCCCTATTCTCATCCCTACTATGAACTGTTGGTCTATAAGGGGGAACATCCGGGTTTGACGTCCCTTTATATTTATACTAGACACCCCCCCCCCCCCCCCCCCTTCCCCCGCAAACCTATTCTAATTTTTTTGGCCCCTGCAGTGCGAGTCTTTTCTTGGAGGGAGTTCGCAAGGCTTGGGCGACCCCTAAGGTCCCTTTAAGCCACAACCAAGTTCGACGCCGCACCCGGGGGGTCTTCGGGGTTGCCTTTAGGGTTTTAGGTTTAGGGCTTATTGGGTTTAGGGCTTAGGCTTTTTCTGGTATCCCCGCCCAGATGGAACAAAGCGTTTAGGGTTTCGTGCATTGCATCAGCGCTTTCAAGTTTCCTGTTTGTTTGTTTTTTGGGAATTTGGGGTTGAAGGCCCTAAGCCCTGTAGATCCCGAAGCAACAAGGACCCAGAGCGAGTTGGTTTCCGCAGTGGAGGAACTCGGATTTCTAGGCGCGGAGAGTGGGGCTTCAAGGCCTCAAGGGTTTAGGGTCCTCAAGAGAGGGGGGGTTCAAGGTGGGTATGTAACCAAAGGTTCCCCAATACTCCCTAATCTTCCCCAAGCTTCCTAAGGGTCCCGAAGAGCGTACCACCTCCCTTAAGGACCCTTTATTCAAGGGTTTCGGGTTCAGGTTCAGGGTGTGCCAAAAGGCTCTCCTCTGAGTGTGTCTCCATTCAAGGCCTCGATGGGTGGCGCGCACTGCACCAGGGGGGGGGGGGGGCTTGTTTTTCAGGGCCGCGGGGCCCCCCCATGTGAGGCAGTGCCCTGCCCCGAACCAAGGTGTCGTCATGGAGGTTCAGGGTTATTTTGGGTTTAGGGTTTAGGGTTGAAGGTACCCAGAAAACAGTCTTGCAAGAAGAGCTCATCTGGAGCCTGCTAGGAAGGGGGGCGACACCCCAATCCCGAAACGCCTGACAAAACCCTTGCCTTCGAAAACAAGTGTCGAAACCCCTGGACCTCTGTTGAGACTGTTAAAGCTCGGGTTTAGGGTTTGGGATTGTCCTGTCACACCCGCGGGCCCGGGCTGTGGGGCCTGAAACCGTCAGAATAGGTTCAGGGCAACGCCGGTTCAGGTTTGTGGGGCTCGGGGCAATCATCGGATTCCATCTCGCCCGTGTTCTTCACGTTTCCTCGGTCTCGGTCTTCCGGAAATATGGCTCTATACTTGGAACCCCCCTACCTGCAAGACATTTAAACTGTATGACTGCCGTTGTCGATGACCAGTCCCGCTCATCGAAGTCGAGCATACTGTGGTGCAACTCTGGTCACCTGCATGTAGGGCCAGCCACTACGGTCATTCCTGTCATCGAAATTCCAAACGTGTCCAAAATGTAACCCCGGAACAAATCAGGCGTGCCCCCCTCGGAACAGCAAGCCAGGTAGGGGTTTGGGGTCTTGGGGTTTATAGGGTTTTAGGGTTTTTTTTTCAGGGCTTGTAGGGTTTTATAGGGGTTTAGGGTTTGCAGGGTTTTAGGGCCCTCAGAAGCAGGGATTCGTCGGGTTTTCGCCGCCCTCACAAGTAGCGGTAGGCACAACTGGATTGAACATGCCAGCGCAGCTTTGTCTGCCCTTTAGGGACTCGAGGGTGCTGGGTGTAGGGTTTTAGGGTTTTAGGGTGTTCGGGTTCAGGGGTGTCATCTTATGTGGGCGCGTGAGGTTTGATCAGACCTGGGCACCCCCGGGGTTCAGCGGGACGGGTAGGGTGTTTAGGGTTTAGGGTTTAGTGTCGTTGTGGGTGTTTTGGGCTCAGGAAGGGTGTTTTGGGCTAGTTGCATTTCATGATCAGGGTTTCTAACCCCAAATCCAAACAAATCCCAAACCCACCCTCGAAAATCCTCGAAGCCCTTCGTCAATCCTAATTTGTTGCGGGGGGGGGGGTTGGGGGGGGGGGTCCCGAGTGAAGGGTTGGGTTTGGAATCCCCTCTGCCCTGCAAGCCCAAACAGCGACTTTCCCATTGCTCGGTGAGGTGGCCGCTCTAAGCGGCTTCGGGTTTAGGGTTTATCCGAGGGTCCTACACCTCTAAGGGTAGTTCCGGGTAGTTGCGTGGTGCCTTAGTATGGTCCGCTAGCCTCTTTGAAGGGTTCGCAAGCAGCCACGACACATCGATTTCTTAAGACAACCTTGGCCCTAAACGGTGTATGACCGACATAGGCCCTACCTGGGACCCTCTTAACCTGCAGTTTTATGGGTTAGAGTCCCAGTCGTGTGAGCTGAGGGAGCTCCCACGGAGGCGCAGCTTACCGACTCTTTTACACAGAAGGCCACACAAAGAACTGCGTAGTCTCAGGGATTGGTGCTGAGCACAGGTGCTTTGGCTATACATCTCGATTTTAAAGATGCCTGGCACAGCCTCCTACACAAAAGAGTCTCGAGCGGAAGGCCGTAGGCATCGAGATCACACTTGTCAACACACTCTCCCCCTCGGTAGGCGCTAGTTCGCCTGACGATCACAGTGGATCCTGCTGTAGGATCCTTGGGAGAAAAGTCAAAAGCGCCCCCAAAACAGGGTCTTACAGGCCTGTCCGGAGTTGCCTCCGCTGTTCATCGGCCCTTTGTATGAGATCAGCTCGGTAACGCGGGTTCAGCAGATTAAGATCAATTTCAAGTTCAGTGCGACCGCGCCATTGGCGATCTAAGTAGGCTTGACCCGCGCCTGGCACTCGCCAGTTGTCATCTACGATTTGTGTTTCCATGTCAGCATACATCAGAAGAGTCCTCCTTCTTCCGGTGAAAACACGAAGCTCGTAAGCACTATTTGTCCTCACTGGGGAAAACATCCTGCGCCGGGGACCAATATGCCACCGGACGACCACAGTGGACCTCCCGCCCGACGGAGTTTCGTAAAAATCATCGCCGCCTGCAGGCGGCAAAAGAAACAGCGCACTTTCAGGCCCTCCCCACCCCGATCTCACCCTCTCGATCTCGACCAGGGACATCTGTACAGGCACCGGCCAACCGGGGCGAAGGCGGAGTGGAGGATCCGGAAATACTACAGGGTCGAGGTAAGCAACGTCATCGACGTACCTAAACTCTAAAGGTTCGCCCTGCGGTACAGCAGCATCATGGGCATTCAGCTGCGCTGCTTGAGCATCTAGCAACATCGCCCACTCCCGATCCCGAGCAGCTGCATAAGCATCACGTTCAGGCTCCGGCTCTGGAAACCTAACGGGCATGGGGGGTCGGTGTGGGGGCATAGGAGGTGGCAGCAACTGCTCATCGTCAGCGTCGTCCCTCGTAATCTCTGGTCGGCGATGGACCTCAAAAGGGAGATTATCCTCCTCAAGAGGTTCAAACTCTGGAGGCTCCGATTCTGGATCCGACTCAGGCTCTCGCGCGGGCCTTGTAGTAAAGTAGACCCAAGCATGATCCGCAACCCTCCTAACTACCTCCCACACAGCAATCACTGAAATTGTCCACAAAATCAAAAGCAAGTAAAGGGTCCAATTGTCTGAGTCGTTAGACTCCGTCACCTCGACAACCTCACGGCTGCCCTCAGAAGGATTCACACAGAGCGAAATCACCATGGAGCCCAAGATCTTAGCCAACCTTTGAACCTTGGAAGGCAAAACCGAGCCCTTAGCGGAGCCCATCCCAAGCAAACCCCGAAGCAAGTCCAGTCGCGGAGCTTGGAGAGGCTTGGTTCCAATATCCGCAGTATTAGAAGCACCTTCTAGGTGCATCACCTCCCATTGGAATAAGGCGACCTTTTCCCTTAACGCTCCTGCTCGAATTTTTAAATGTCTCGTCCGCCATGAATTCGTGTCAGCCGCCAGGACGCCAACAGCTGCTGAGTTGTCGTTCAACAGCACTTTCCGGTAGCTGCCTGCGGGATAAATCTCATCAAGAAGACAAGCTATGGCGTCGCCCATGTTGTGTCCCTGAATGGTGGAGATTAACTCCGCTTCACATGTCGATTGGGCAATAAACGGCTGACGACTCGACACCCAGGACACGCAACAACCACGCCAGTAAATAATCACGCATTCTTGAGACCTCGACCCCTCCGGGGCGAACCCCGCGTCAGTGTGAACCTCTAAAAGGCCTCCGTCTTGCAAAGCCTTCTGAATCTCAGCCCTCTTCTCAGGGAGGGTCATCGAGAATCTCAATCCCAAGGATGACGTCGTGGCAAGGTAACCCAGGACTCCAAGCGCCGCCTTGCACGCTTCACGCGGCCTCCTTGACATAACAGACGCTATCCTTGAGCAGGAATACGCCACGTCAGGGCGGGTACGCACAGCAATCCACAAGAGTTCGCCCACCAGCTGCTGGCATTCTTTCAACGCATCGCTGTCAGGCTCCACCTCGCCCTCCTGGGGCAAATGTCGGGCCAACGGCACCTGCTGCGGTACCACGTCAGAGTGACGATCCAACATACCGCGGACATACGACGTTTGATGCACACACAACTCCTCACCCTTCTCATCCCAATGCAACTCCAAACCGTCAAAACGAAGCGGCTCACTTTCTCCAATCCTACCTACAAACTCAACAGCGCCGCAATCCCAAGTCTGCTTGATACACCCGTAGATCGCTGTCAAATACGGTTTTCGAGTAGCTGCCAAAAAATCATCTACATAAACAGCCAGCCAACCAACCAACACTCCGGTTTCAACAGCGTCCTCAGCCGAATCCACCAAGAAGATCAGCCAAACGCTGGAGTCAGACACACAGGCCTTGAACGCAAAGCGCCCGCCTCAACCAGAACAACCATGACCCTCAAGGTATCATTGCGATGCAACGACCAATCGCGAGGGCTAGTATCTAGCCCATACACCGCCAACTCAACCTTCCACTTTTCGCGAGCTGACACCAGGCCCTTTCGAACCAACGATCGCGGCGGGACAGCGATCACAATCTGGGTCTTACCTCTTGCTGCAGCTCGAAGATCACGGGGCCGTGCCGGGGCATTCAAGAAGGCTGTTGACACATCCCACGTCGCAATGTCATGCTTGTGGAAAACAGCTTCAGCAAGCAGAACCCGGAGAAGACTCACGTCCACTCCTCCCGCGTAAGTAGCCATCCGCCGCTCCAAACTGCTCTCGCCCACATTTGGCAGCGCATTGCCGCACACCACAATACGACATTTGTAACGGCCGCTCACGGCCTTTCGCGTGAAAACAGTTTTTGACGGCACTTGAGTGACTTCCGCTCCCGACGCAACCCACGCAGCAATCGTGTCATCGTCCACCCGAATCAAAGCCTTCTTGGTCTCTAGCAACGACGTTAACTCGGCTTGTGTAGCCCTTTCCCAATTTTCATCCCACTCGGCCATCACCTCCTCATTCGTGAACGTTCTGGTTTGTAGAAATTGAGGGAGCTCACAAGCATTCTCATCAGCATCGCTCGTGCTGGGGATCATTTGGCCTTCAAGTTTACAAGCACGCAACCAAGTCAGCTCTTGCTCAATCTGTTGCATCACCTCAGTGACACTGGTCATTAGCTGGGCCGTCTCAGCAGCATCTGTGGAATTCTCTCCTCCACTTAGTTCTCCCTTAAGCTGCCTTGCTTCACGGCTGAGCAGCGCCTTCAAACCTCGCTGGCACAAGTCCGCATCAACCAACACGTGACCGCTATCCAAGCAATCATCAGACGGGGCTCTCAACGGCAGCTCCGAGGCGATCATCCTACTTTCAACATCACACGTATCAACACAAGACAACGGGCGAAGCAAGCATCCCAACTCGCCAACTCCAAAAACTCGATCAAACCAATCCGGACCAGCGCTAACGTCATGCCCTTGCACGGCTTGAGCTGTTTCGGCTGAGCCATCGACGACCCAAGTAGGAGCTTCAACGAGTCTCCCCCCATCCAAGGCACAAAGTCGCTCTCCGGGCTTTAGCATATCGGCTGCTACGTACTCCCCTTCGGGGCTCACAGCAAAAAATGGCATACACTCCATGCAGCCTCGATCCATACACGCACACGCTTGAACCCTGAACCAGGTTTTGCTTATCGGGGGGTGACGTGCTTCGAAAGCAGAATCATGGTTCCAGGTTTTGCTTATCGGGGCGTGACGTGCTTCGAAAGCAGAATCATGGTTCCAGGTTTTGCTTATCGGGGGGTGACGTGCTTCGAAAGCAGAATCATGGTTCCAGGTTTTGCTTATCGGGGGGTGACGTGCTTCGAAAGCAGAATCATGGTTCCAGGTTTTGCTTATCGGGGGGTGACGTGCTTCGAAAGCAGAATCATGGTTCCAGGTTTTGCTTATCGGGGGGTGACGTGCTTCGACATGACGCGCTCCCTCCTCCAGCATACCACCCTCTCCCCCCTGATGAGCATCATCAGCATCGTCCTCAGAGATGGCAAGGCACAACTGAGTGGCCGAAGGCCCAGGAAGCACGAAACCAAACTCACTCAACGTGGCTTTATGCTCTGCTGTAGTTTTGTTTATTGCTAGCAAACTGTAAGAGACTAACAACAGAACCCGGGACTGACCAAGAACCTGGGCCGAATGCCAGGATTTCGCATTGAGCTGAAGCGGCTCACGCTCCCGCAACCAACGCACCTGTCCAGCTTGCAACTCGCCGCCGGGCACCGCCCGAACTTCTACAGGTCCTGACAACTGATCACCCATTTGTAGCTGCGACCAAACGTACATCCCTGGTTTGGGAAGGCAAATTGGATACAGAACGTTGGAGTTGGGGATGTTATTGATGTCGCGGTGCGGGCCAACGTTTCCTTGCGTAAATAGGGCTACGGTGGTAAACGAAACCCCTGGCGCTACGGTCCGGATGACAGCAGCCAGTAAGCGGGCAAACCCAGGGAGTCGTGTCATACTGTTTGTCAGTCCCACCTGCCCTCCATGCCGAAAGAGTCCCCAGGTACCCTGCATCCCATCCCTTGTAGTGGCAGAGCAACTCGCCTTGGATTTCACCCACGCTGAGGCCTTCAGGAACTCCAAAGCTCGATTGAAGGCAAAAGGTTGCGTGGCAGCTATCACTGCAGCATGTTCATCTTCAGACAAAAAATGGCTATGCAGGCGGGCTAGCCTCGTCTTCAGCCTTATCCGTCGAGTGGGCTCCCTCTGATGTGTGGGAGCCGCTGGGGCATCCGTCGACAACGGCGACTGAGCGCTGTGGGTGGTGGCAGCGGGAACATACGCTGGAGGGTTGGGGCACGTGAGAACGTCCCTAAAGATTCCTCATCTGTGCGAATCACCCACGCTTGCGGCACCCCATAAACGGGAGCCAGCACCACAGCTGGCACCACCCGCTCTGACCACTGGTTTTTCAGCCTCCAAGATCTCTGACGCACATACACCTTGCACCCAAATGGCACCATCGGCACCACCGTCTGACCTAACCTTTTTAGGCCCTCCCGTAGCCGATGTTCTGTGGCCCAGCGCCACGCCAATGGCCACAAGTCCTTATCCAACTTCGTGGCCAAAAGATGGGTCCTAGTGAGTTGCTTGGCCATCGCAATGGAGCGTTCAGCACGGCCGTTGCTGCGCCAGTTATCCCCCAACGTGTTTGACAGCAAAATCTGCCGGGACGCCGCCCACTCCGCTAGGTGCTTGTTTTGAAACTCCAACCCTGCGTCCGAGTGGATACGTTGCACTTTGAAACCCAATGAGTGGATTCTTGTCTCTATTTTTCGAATAGCAGTAAGAACTTCCTTTGAGGCTTTGGATTTCAGGGGTTCGCAAAAGGTAAGCTCAATCACCGGCAACTCGCTAAGGAGATGAACCCCTGCATCATCCATAGGTTTTGGGGGTCCTTTGGATTCAGGTTTTTCCTCCCTCTCGTCATCGCTGACGCCAAAAATATCATCCTTGTCCTGGTCCCCAATGAGATCTTGTACCCCTTCCTCACTATCGAGCCGCTCTGGCAAAGAACTCAAATCCTCACCAACGCCAACCGGGCTCAGCCGCACCTTACGCACCCGCGAGGGGACCTCAAGTTCCTCATCGCTAGTGGGAGCATAGGAAGGTGAACTCAGGATAGCGTCAGCACCTGATGCAACTGTAGCTCCTGGGTTCTGGAGACCTCCAGCTTCTGGGTTTTCATGGCCTTTTGGGTCCTGGCTTTGGTCTCTGGTTTTCAAGGCCTTGAGGTCTGGGAGGACAAAAACTGCTTGCAGCATGTATTTCACTTTACTGATACGCTCGTCGTACCCCGACCGGAACAAACCAGCCAAATCAATCGCAAGCACGTTGACATCCGGGATCATCCCTCTACAGTGACGCTTGTCCCTTGACCTTCCCTCAACACAAGCCCGACATCGTCGCCAGTAAGGGACATGACCCTGCTCCAAGTGGCGTCTCATCGCCTCTTCATCCGAATGCTTTACCGCCTTTATTTGGACACACTGGAAATCCTTGTCGAGGGACTCTTGAAGGGCCTCAATGATCGATTTCACCAAACCTGGAGCCCAGGCTCCCCACTCCCTTGAGTCCTCACTATCCTTGGTCCACGAGGCCTGGACGCCTGAAGTCGCAACTGTGAGCCACTGCAACGGGAGATTCGTTCCGATAGTCGTGGGCTTTACCCGCGTATGTCCCAGCGGACCTTGATTGAGGTTTACCTTAGACCATCCGAGGTAACCTTGCAAGTCCTTCCACTCCTTAGTAGCAAGCAAACAAGGGCATCGACGATGATCCTCAATCTGGCGATACTCTACCGCGTCTCGAGGCTGCTCTACAAGGCCATACAGGGATCCCATGCCCAAAACCTCGTTAGAGTCTTTGGCGGCATACAGAAGCGCGGCGGTCCTGACCCACAGTACATTATCTCCCTCAACTTTCTGAGTCTCAATCCAGGGGATACCCTCAAGACCCCACCTTTCAGGACCTTCCCTAGCCCGAACAACTGGAGGCCCCCCCGGGCGGGAGCGAAGCACCGAATAGGTTCGGCAGGGAGGCCCTGCCAGAAGAATCTTGATCCTTCCGCAGAGTGCCAAACTCAAAAGACTACTAAACGTCTGCTCCAAAGCCAAGTCTTCCTGGAGATCGATATCCAGCAAGGCCATGTGATTCCGATCTGCGAACGTTTGGAAGCACTGGCGCGTGCTCCCCGCGAACAGGTTCAAGAGCACCCCGTTACGCGCCAACAGGAGTTGTCGCCTCTTCCGGCGGTTCCAAGCCCATGTCTCGCCCTGGGTAGCCACGCTAGCAGCGGCGCGGTCGAGCAACTCATCAGGAGCTTCAGGCATCACCAAACCCAACCAAGCCCGAACAAGCCCTTCAGTAGACCCCCCTTCCTTGGCGCGTTCACGAATTAGCTTCAGAAGTTCCTGGGGATCTTGAGGCGTGACGTCCCGAAGCACCTTCACTGCCCTTTTGACCCGTTCAGCTCGCCCACAAACCTGTTCAATCTCCTCAATCATACTCAGCGCCCATGCTTTAGGCACCTCCGGGCAACCCGAGGACATGTCTACTGGCACACGACGTCCCTTCCTGTCCTTCAACTCTAACCCTGAGTCACCCACCCAACGCAGTTTGTAACCTGCCCTGACCAGCAACGCCATCGAAACAATAGGTGCTACAGGACCCGGGCGGACTATCGTACCTGTTCCGTTAATGTACATCATCTCCGAACCCACTGCCAGGTTGACCAACCGGCGACCACAACGGTCGAGTTCCCCCGGCTTAGCCTGGCGCATACATACTGAGGCACCACTGTCAAGTAACCCCTTAGCCTGATCGTCACAGACTACTGCCCGAAGCTGAGGTCCTTCCGCCAAGTCCTCAAACCGGACTCGCCCGTCCCCAACCCAACGGTCATGCCCCTCACCCGGAACACCCCGACCGCTCCCCAAGGCCTCCCGCGCTTCCCGCATCGCCTTTAGGGCAATCTTCTTGAGGGCCTCAGTGGCCTCTCGGAGCAGCGCTGCCTGCGCCCCTCCCTGGCTCTGGGAAACCGAAGATTCTGCAGCACCCTCGCCCTCCCCCGAACCTTGGCTCACACCAGTTTTCTTGATGCTCGCCTTTCCCTTAGCCTTTCCGGCCAGCGCCTGCGCCTCCTCCTTAGTTGCTTCACCCTTTTCACTGGGATCCGCATGGGGGCAGGCTTCTTTGCGGTGCCCTTCACCAGAACACCGGAAGCAACGACCACTCTGAATCGTTACCGCTTGGTCGTGGCGGAACCCGCACTTTTGTCCCATTTTGCAGCCTTGCTGCGTAAACCAAAACCCACAAGGTTTCCCCTTTTTCTTATCTTTCCTTTTTCCCTTACCTTTAGGGTCCTCCTCGCCAGTCAGCTTAGCGACCCTAGGAGGCTTTTGACTTTGATCTTCAGGAGCGGAAATCGCTAACATGGAAAACTCAGATTGGAGGGCCTCAGCGTACTCCTTCACATTCGCTTCAGTGGGCGAATGGTCAATGGCCAATCTAGTTCGAACCACTGACATTCGAAAGTTCACTTGAGGGTAGCGGCCTAGCAAATTGTGACTGAGGCTGTCCAAACCTTTCATCAAGATTGAGGGATCCGGGATTGTCACTCCCATGGATGTTGCGCGCGCGACGTGACGACTCCAAGCACGAAGTTTATCAACGAGATCGCGAGGGTTTGCTCCGTTGCCCGGCTTACTTAGCGCATCCAACAACCTAGATCTCTCAGCTAGCCCACCCGGCTGAAAAGTCTTCAGAATCACAAACAACGCATCAAGACATGTTAAAGAACGCGTGGCCAACAATTCTTCCTTGATGCTTCTGGGCAAACTTGAGTGGATCATTGAAAATGCCCTTGACTCCAAACGCACATATCGCTCGTCCTGAAGACGCAGGCTTGGAATGGCCTTTATCCCTGCGCGCTCAATAGCAGGAGCGCTCGACCACTTTTCATACGCCGCCTTAGCCTCATCAACGAGCATCTGCCACCACTCCCCGGACCCCGCACTCAAATCAGACATGATGACCTTGATTTGAACAAGCCAGTCGCCCGCCTTAACCGCAGCGTCTTTATCCGGCTCACCCAACTCCGGCACCGACCACCACACCCGATCCCCAGGAGTAAAACGATCCCTGCCTCCAACTTCCCTCCCTGGGCACGGCGGAGCTGGAACAGCAGTAACTTCCGGATAAAGTGTATGGCTTGGAGGGGCTGGAGGCCCTTGAGGAGGTGAATCAGGGGCAGGTCCCGCTGGAGGCCTAATCTCAGTGCCACCTGGCGTATGAGGATAAACGATCTTCGGGCGTCGGGGAGGGGTGAACTCCGACCTACCAGCAGCATTGCTGTCGGGTTTGGAGACATCAGGTCCCAACGTTCCTCCTAGCCCAACCGCCGAACTCCCCTGACCATCCCAAGCACCCCTCGGAACCCCCAAGAAGTCTGAACCGCCCCTCGTTAAACCCGGAGCCCCAAGAACCACCTGACTTCCGCCCAAGCTTTCTTTGTTCAAACCCTGGGCCACTGCAGACTGACTCCCCACACCTCCAGCGTGCTGGAACTTTGGCAGCATCGGGAGCCCTGAGCCAGCTTGTCTTACAGCAGTTTCCTGGATGAAAGAGCTTGGATTGGGGTTCTGACCCCCGCTAGCCCTACTTTGCCCATGCACTGCACCCGGCTCTGACCTGGGATGGCCTGAATCCGGAGTGCGCTTAGCTACACGGGATCGGGCCCCAGGATCACTACGCCTCGAAGGGCTAGGGGTTCGGGTTCGAGGGAACTCAGGGACATGCGTTCTCTGGAACGGCGAAAACGCCCGAGCAACCGAACTGAATACATTACCTACAGTAAACCATCCGCTTGGGTCCCTCGGTACCCAGTTCGGCGTGAGATCACCTTCCCCAGGCTGCCCACCAGCCACACCCAAACCCTCCCCTACGGCGAAGCCCTGGCCACTCTGCTCACCCCGAGGACCAAGAAGACTGACACTACTTGGAGGACTCTGCTGCATCAACTGCTGCACATTGGTTTGTGGCACGGCGTGCCCTCGTTGCATATTTGCTGTCAGCGAACCCAACTGCTCAGGCGAAAATGTCGAGGATATAGGACCCACTACGGCTGGCTGCCGCCCGCCCCCACCATCCAACGAATTGCTCGCACTGGAATTCCTAGAGCTCTCCAGCTTGTCTAGCCTCTGACTCAGCGATGACGTAGCTTCTAGCACACGATCCAACACAGGCGCCATCTGTACCTGCATGAGCTGACTCATCAACGCGCCCAAGGCCTGAGTGTCAATTTGAACCCCTTGGTGCTGCATTGGGAAGTTCATTCCCAAGACCGGGCTTTCCGCAGCCATAGAGGCCACCCGAGCTTCCATATCGCTCTGCCGATCATCTGCTACAGCTTGCTCTCCCGCAGCAGATGCTCCTGTTGGAGCGCCCAGCCTAGAGTAGTCGGGAATCAACTCTTCAGCTGACGACTGCTCGTTCTCCCTGAATTGGACAACACGCTCCGCAGCCACGCCAGCCATATCAACTGCAGGCTCCCTGGCACTGGGTCCCACCTCACCAGCTTCGGCTTGAGCTATTCCACTCCTCTGAAGATCACTATTCGTAACTTCGGTTGCCTCGTCCCCACCCTCCATCTGATCATAGTTCGGCTCCAAAGACTGAGCAGAGAGCTCACTCGAAGCTCTACTGGCAGCCCCTGACTGAGCCCTTCGGAACTCCTGCTGCACTGCATCTGACCAGAACGGGTTTGGCTCGGCTTGCGCTCCAGATCCAGGAGATTGTTCCATTGCGTCAAATTTGGGCTCCTAACCCGTGTGAGCTGAGGGAGCTCCCACGGAGGCGCAGCTTACCGACTCTTTTACACAGAAGGCCACACAAAGAACTGCGTAGTCTCAGGGATTGGTGCTGAGCACAGGTGCTTTGGCTATACATCTCGATTTTAAAGATGCCTGGCACAGCCTCCTACACAAAAGAGTCTCGAGCGGAAGGCCGTAGGCATCGAGATCACACTTGTCAACACACTCCCAGTAATAGGGATTCTCGTACAATCTGGATGGACTCGGCTCGTAAGAAGGACCGCCTCTTAATGCGCTACGCAGGGCACATGAACTACTTCCACCTGCCGCAGAAGTCGCATGGACAGTCCAGGAATCACGGGTATGCCTTCATCGGTGGGGGTCTCGGCTGTTGACAGGTGTGTTTACTTTAGGTTGCGGTCCTCGAGCTAGGTAAATGTGAGTTTATGTCTCGGCTCCAGCAGCGTAAACAACGTATCTCAACCCCAACATAACAAGGCATCTTCCCCTAAAGCGCAAGCCGTGAGAGGGTGTTCTGTGGCGCATCGAGAAGCACAGGCGCTTATGCGCGCAAGAGTCTGGACGGGCGCCTCTGAAGGTGATTTGTAAAGAGCTGCCGTTAAGTCTTGCAGTTCAAAAATCGTGTATTAAGGGGTGAGGGCTGGAGTATTTCAGTTTAAGGTTGTCTCATTCTGGCATGACGCGGTTTGCTGAGGCTTTGTCACGCCGGAGGTTGCGTGCCGTTTCCGGGACGCGATGACGGGCTACAGTTTCAAGACGCGACCGAGCCTTAAGAAAGTCATCGTGCGCCCAGCCCGAATCCAGAGCCAGAGTGGTCCCGGACGGCAGCCGGGCTGGATCCAGTCTTTTTTTTGTTTTAATTCATTTGTTTTGTAAAAACTTTGCTTGTGGGCGATTCTTCCGCAAGCCCTGCAAACTATAGGCCCTCAAATTGGCCCGAAACAACCCGTACCTTAACCCAACACAGCAAAGGCAAGATGTGGCTCTGGAGGTGGGTCAGGGTTTGGGGTTTAGGGTTTAGAATTTAGGGTTTAGGGTTTGGGGTTAGGGTTTATAGGGTATAGGTATAGGGTATAGGGTTTAGGGTTTAGGGTTTAGGGTTTAGGGTTTAGGGTTTAGGGAGTCAGCCGTCGTGTTCCAGTGTTCAGGGTCGTACGCCAAGCCGAGCGCGGCTCAGTCAGAACGTGGCTCAGTCAAACTGGGTTTGTAGGGTTTAGGGTTTAGGGTTCTTAGGGCTTACGAACCCAAAACCTACTTTTTTTGCAGGTTCTTCTTACAAACCCCCCTATAAAGTTCTTAGGCAACCTACAAAAATAGTAGGGTTTTGGGGTTCTTAAGGTAGACTTTGGGGTAGAAGTAGTCCAGGATGGGCTATTTATAGGGTTTAGGGTCTAGGGTCTAGGGTCTATAGGGTTTAGGGTTTAGGGTTTAGGGTTTAGGGTTGGGCCCTAGAATCCCCAGAAGCCAGCCTATAAAGGGCCTTTTTCAGGGTTGCTAGGGTATGATAGCCCGTCCGGGGACGAGTCTCCGAAAGCTTGGGATGCCCAATGAGGGAACAGGGTGGTTTAGGGGTTTGGGTTTAGGGTTTAGGGTTTAGGGTTTAGGGTTTAGGGTTTAGGGTTTAGGGTTTAGGGTTTAGGGTTTAGGGTTTAGGGTTTAGGGTTTAGGGTTTAGGGTTTAGGGGGGCTTAGGGTTTTGGGGTTTATAGGGTTTGGGGTCATTGCCCCGACCTGCGCGCAGGAAAGCAACCAACGAAAAGCTTGGAACAAGATCCCCGCGCGGGGCACAGCAAAGCTTGTCAATTCTCGCGTTCCATGAGACAGATATCTAGGCTGCAATGGCGGGGTTTTGCCGTACCTGGAAGAACGACAAGAAAGGCCCCTTAACCCCACAATTCTCAAGGGTCCTTGCTGTGCGGCCTTCGGTCGCTGAGGGGCTGTGTAGTGTAGGACAGTGTAGTACCCATGAGCAACATCCCGCAAGTGAGCCAGCGAAGTAGAACATCAACCTTGGGGCAGCCCAAGGGTTTAGGGTTTAGGGTTTAGGGTTTAGGGTTTAGGGTTTAGGGTTTAGGGTTTGTTTATGGTTATAGGGTTTGGTAAAGTTCAGGGCTTCGGGGGAGAGATGGGATCTCATTGAGTGCAGATGAGAACCCGAGAGGTGTTCAGGGTTTAGGGTTTAGGGTTTAGGGTCGCTGGATGTGGGGCTTCAGGGATTTGGCGCCCAAGCAGTGTGTGAGGGGGGCCAACCTGAAGGGTAAGAGGGGGTCGGTCGATGGGGCCAGGGTATAGGGTTTAGGGTGTAGGGCCTTACAGAGTCTGGGTTCAAACAAAAAAGGGCCTGTTGCAGGCCGTGTGTTTTTTCCGAAGCCCGCTCGAAACTCGAAACAGCCATCGTTAATGGCCGTCTGGGCTTGCGAGTTCCCTCACATGGACTGATGTTTACTAACCCCCTTCCACTCAACCCTATGCGGTGCTGTACTGGCTTTGACCCTAGACCCTAGACCCTAGACCCTAAACCCTAAACCCTAAACCTGCAGTGCGATGCTCTGCGTCAGCTAGGCGGGTGGCGAAAAAAACCCTAAACCCTAAACCCTAAACCCTACAAACCCCGCATTGCCGTGGCTAGTCGGGTGCCAAAAAATCCCTAAACCCTAACCCGAAACCCGATGACAGAGGGCAGCCTGGAATCCTGCAGTTTCGGGTTCAGGGCTTGCATCCCAGGTCGGACCACCAGTTGCCCTTCCGACTCCAACGTGGGAGCTGCTTGGGCAACCGATGCAGCTACAGGGGCTTAGGGCTTAGGGTGTATCGGCCCTAAACCCTAAACCCTAAACCCTAAGTCTTTTAGGGTTTGGCTTCAATTCGGGTTTCGAGATGTTTCGGGTCCAGAGGGCTTCTTGGTCTTTCGGGGTTCAGGGTTGTGGATCACGCCAGTTCGGTTGCGAGACGCTCTTCGTCCGACCCAGAAAAGATTCCCCGGACTAGAGGAATGGTTCGACCATTGTTCAAGCGCTGGTGAGGCCAACTTCGTTTTGGGGAATCTCACGAATCTCCCGTAAAGCACCCATTGTTTCGCACAAAGTCTTGGGTCTGAGTCTCGGCAGATGCTGAGCCTAGCGTGTAGGACTTGGGGTTTTGGGATTAGGGTTTAGGGTGTAGGGTTTAGGGTTTAGGGTTGCGAAACCAGCAGTGCAGGCCCGACGGATTTCTCAGATCTTGCAACAAGCGCTTCTTAATCGGGGACTACGTGAGCCCCGCAAAGGGCGAATCGTCCGTATACCCAGGGACCCTAAACCCTAAACCCTAAACCCTAAACCGGGGGTTTTCATTTCTCCTTCTTGGGTTCAACAGCAAAAGGGACAGCAAACCCATCATTTCGAGCGCCACGTCGGCTCACCCGGCCGGGAGGCCAACCTTCGTTTAGGGATTAGGGTTTAGGGTTTATAGGGTTTGGGTTTTAGGGTTTAGGCGTTAATGTTCTACCTGGTTTAGTGGGGGGCCCGCTCTGTAAAGTCATCCTGGCTGGGCTATTCAGGACTCCCTGCCTGTTTGGGGGTGCGCGGTGGGATCCTGAATAGTCCGGGCGCCGTTAGAAAATTCCACGTGGCGCGCCTTTGAAAAAAAAGATTGCCGAGCATCGCTGCCCCTTTTTCACTTATGTAAAGACCTCCCTGTTTAAATCATATAAAACCCGTGGACCATGTAAACAGAGACGACAGCAGCTTCGACTGTTCTGGGGGGAGGGGGGGGCCAACACACTAAGGCAGGTGCAACATTAACCTTTTTTGTAATATAGAATCTCACTGTATGGAAAAGGAGAACCTTTTTGGGGCCAGGGTATTCCGCCCCTAAGATTAGGGGGCGATCTACAGGACTACCTAATGGGCTTTTCGTGGCAAACAAGAGGTGCTTGCCGAGCAAGCCTTTGTGCAAACCCGCGTGTTTGACCGAAACCGGACGCAGCAAAAACAAGCAGCTTTGGGGTCTGTGGTGTGTCGACCTTGGGCGCGGCTAGCCGCTTTAACTCGAAAGGGGGTTGAGGCATGCGCGTGTTCTGCCCCCAAAGCCTTTCCCAACTCGACAGCAATGGTCTTCCAAACAAGAGGCAGGCCCATGCCGTGTCAATTCCCGGTACCGATCCCGTTCTGCTGCACTTAGAGCTGGGTTTTGGAGTACTATACTTTAATACTTTTTTTGTTTCTGGGTTCCTATTCTAGCTACGTATTCCTAAAAAGTACTTTTCTTCCAGGGTCTACTCCGAAATAGGGAGAGAGTTGCAAGAGAGGCAAAGCGTGCCGCCACTTCCCCACTGCCCAGGTTTACAGACAATACCTCGTTTGGCTACACAGGCATGGCCATGAACAAACACAGGGTTTAGGGTTTAGGGTTTAGGGTTTGCCGGCAGCCTCCAAAGTCCGTTGCTCAAAAAAAGGGTTTAGGGTTTAGGGCTCTGGTTTAGGGTTTAGGGTGTAGGGTTTACGGTTTAGGGTTCAGGGTTCAGGGTTCAGGGTTTGGGTTCCAAATCCTTAAACCCAATGTTGAGAGCCGCGAGGGATTTGGGGGGCGGGGGCCGAGGACTCGCATGATTCGAGTGTCGAGAGTTTACCTTAAGAACCCAAAACCTACTTTTTCGTAGGTTACCTAAGAATTTTCTAAGGGGGTTTGTAAGAAGAACCTACAAAAAAGCAGGTTTTGGGTTCTTACGGTATAGAGTCAATCGGCAAAAGGGTTCAGGTAGAAGAGCCTGAGCTTTCGGGTATCGGGGTTCAGGCAAACGGGCGCAGGGACTCTGCTTCCAGGCTTTGCAGCTTTAAGAGTTGCGAATGAAATTCGGAGATCCATCAAGCATCGACGAGATTCTTGCTTTTAACTTCGTAGATTCTTCGGAATGTAGAACTTGACCAAGTGCAAAGGCTCATTCATTCACCTACCTGAACCACTTCCTGTCATGAGAACGCCCCCAGAACACAAAACACACCGTCCCAAAATCCCATTCCCGACTTGACCCCTCCGTAGCTCCTCCTCTTCGGTTTAGGGTCTGGGTGAGTTGAGAGTGCTTTGGGGCTGGGCCTTTGCGTGGGCGCCGGCGTGAGCGTTGGTGCGGGCGCGCGTGCGCGCTTGCGAGCGCGCACCCGCATGTGTGTGTGTGTGTGTGACTGTCTGTGTGACTGTCTGTGTGACTGTCTGTGTGACTGTCTGTGTGACTGTCTGTGTGACTGTCTGTGTGACTGTCTGTGTGACTGTCTGTGTGACTGTCTGTGTGACTGTTTGTGTGACTGTCTGTGTGACTGTCTGTGTGACTGTCTCTGTGTGTGTGTGTGTGTGTGTTTTATGCTGCGCATTCGAAAAAACTCAAAACATGCACGAGCAACACGAAACAGGACGAGCCATCTAGGAGACGTGCTGCAGACGCACGCCTCCAAACAGACAGAGGAAAATGTGCAACATTTGTGGTCGGTTTGGCATTTGGGGTTGTGCTCCCGAACTGCTCCGGAAGAAGATTCTGCCCAAATCCTGGTACAGGTGCCCGCTTGTTTCTGCCATCCAGATTGGCTAGACTGCATGCTTTCGTGTCCTCATTTTCTCACACGTCTAGCAGTTTTGCTTGCTTGTGCTTCAGGCGACAACAAGTCCTACGCCATTTGCGATGTTATCGGGCGCATTAGTCTCTGAGGACAAATGCCATGAGGATGTGCAGCGAGGTACGCCTTGTCTCGTGCCCGCAAGATGTTCGGAATTCATCCGGCCAGGAACTTAAGCCCTCCCCCCGTAACTCGTGTGCGTGTACAGGCCCTGTCAGACTCCTTCTAACAGCCGCAGAACATCGGGAAAGAACCTGTGGCCTGAATCACTGAAGCACCAAAGCTGACACCTGCGCATTCGGGCTCCCAAGGCCCAATCAAGGGTCTGAGGTTTGGCTGCAAGCTCCTTCACAAGGACCCATCCCCAACTTCGCAACAACGTGGTCCTTCTTTGGAATCTAATGCGGCTGCCCCATCACTTCGTAGACCCTAAGGCCCCACCAGTCTCCCACCTCTGGTCTTTCTTGACACACTCTATGGGTGGTTGTCAAAGTTATGGTCCTTTTGCGGGTCCTTATTATAAGGCGCCCCCTATGATTTAGGGCACCCAAGAAGGGACCATAGTTTCAAGAACCCTCCATATAACCATCCTCAGCATACCGCAGCAAGGGTGCATTCTGACTCAGAGGTTGTTTCTTGTGTGCCGCTCGAGACAAGGAGTGGAGGGCATGCAGGTACCCTCAATCCTCAGTGCAGGATGCAAACGGATGAAAGCGAGTCGTGATCAGACGTGTCCGAAGCAGAATGCCGGCGATATTTTCTATAGTTGCTTTAACAGACAACCTCATCGCGACAGCTCTTGGTTCTGCAGAGTCTAGAGTCTAAACCCTCAACCCCAAACCCTATATATAAACCCTAAACCCTAGTTATGGGCATCAGCGGCGATTGCCTGTCAGCATTCTGACTCGGTTCATGGAACCCAGCGACTGTAAAATGGGCGTTACGTCCCGCCCAGTCGTTTGGGCAGCAGATGCGCTGCAGCGTGGTGCACCTTGTTTGGCGTTTTGTCAGGCCCATTAGGCAGGTCTAGCAGAACGATGTCTCACAGCCCTAGACACATGGCGCGGCATTTGGCTGACCACCAGCCGTAACATCCCTGGTTGCCGATCAGCACGGTACGTGCTGGCAGCCGGCAGCATCATGATGGCCATTCAGGGATTTCACCGCATAAATCCTGGACAAAAAACCCTTAAACCCGAACTAGTTCGAAGCCCTCGAAAATTGCAAGTTTCAAAGAAGGTCTGCTCACAGCAAACCTAGCCTGCTCACAGCAAACCTGAAAAAAAACCCTCAAGACTACAAGCTTCACATAGTGATTGTTGCAACCCTAAACCCTAAACCCTAAACCCTAAACCCTATGTATGCCAGCGTAGACCCCACACAGCGAGAGACCGGAGACACGAAAGAGCACGCCAAGGCTCCAAGGGAGCAGATCGGACACGAGCCCAGAAGTCCAAAGGCGACAGGGTTTAGGGTTTAGGGTTTAGGGTTTAGGGTTTAGGGTTCGCGAAGAGAGAAGCAAACAAGCGAGGACAGTGTCGAGGACAGCGAGCGCGGGCACGCCCGCGGCCTGGGTGAGAGCGCGTTTTTTTGGGTCCAAAAGCGAGCAGTCCGCGAGAAAAGCACTATGGTCCTGGCCACGGACGCCGGGCGCGCCGGGCGCGGCACGCTAAAAAGGCCATGATACTGCAATGTCAGGCTACAGCCATGGATATCTAGCAGATGTGGGATGCACCATAGAACACTGTCATCTGAGATGAGATGTTCCCAGGGCAGGTTTCAGTTATGAGCAAAAATGACTGGTGGAAGCCCTCTTGCCGCGAACGAGTACTTCGTCAAAAGCGCCTATGAGGGACCACGCTTCACAGCGGGCAGCTGATGCTCTAATATAAGATCCCTGAACCCTAAACCCTAAACCCTAAACCCTGAACCCTGAACCCTGAACCCTGAACCCTGAACCCTGAACCCTGAACCCTGAACCCTAAACCCTAAACCCTAAACCCTAAACCCTAAACCCTAAACCTTTACTTACAAGCCCTAAATTCCAGCTCTGCTCGTTGGTGGCCTCGTTAGTAGGTCAAGGTGGACCCAGCAGGTGCGACCCAGCAAGATGCTGCTTTGCGAGTTGTTAGCAGCAGTTGTGCGGTGGAGACAGCCTGCACCCTACACCCTAAACCCTAAGGCATTCCGTAGACCCTACCCTGCGACTCGATTTGCCTAGAGTTTAGGGTTTAGGGTTTAGTTGCAAAAAAGGGTTTAGGGTTTAGGGTTTGCCCATAACAGCTGCAGGTAATGAAGGTGTCAGGTAGACCCCTAAACCCTTCGTCGAAGACCAGGGCTCGACTTTTACTGGGCCCCTGGAGCACTGTTGTGGTTGTAGTTCCTGGCATCACGGTTGCCCAATAAATTCTCTAAGCCTTGGGGACCAAAAATTAGCCTAAAAGGGTTTATGTTCCTATGCCCTCATAGGGATTGTAGTAGTATAGGGTATATGATCCCAACTCCAGGGTTCATTTGGTCGGCAAGGATCTTGCCTGTTCGACAGAAGCGTGTTTGGGAGGTGCTTAGAGGTTGTTTCACAAACTCCGACCAATGCCCAAAAATGAGAAGCCAAGAGATACTGGAGTCCCTCGAAAGACCCTTACACACTAGCTATCACTAGCTGAACAACCTCACGCCAAGATTTGTTGATCTTGTCCTACGGCGGCTTGTCGTCACGGCAGGTGTAGTGATGTCGTTGATCAAACTTTCGGGTGGTGCAGCTATGATGGCACACCGTCGGTATCCTGCATCATCCGTGCACTCGAAAAACCAAGGCACTCGGGGACCAAATGAACCCTAAAATTGGGGGTCCCATGCGCTATACTACCATAATTCCTAGTAAGGTATATGAACCACACACCCTTTTGGGTTCATTTCGCCCCCAAGGTTCGTCCACGCGTCGAAAACGTTTTGCGCGGCGTCGGCTGCCCTCGCGAAAGATCGTTCAGGAGCTGATGGCGGCAAGCACAAGCTCGAACAGCGTAAGACCCCAAAGCTCTGATTCCTAGAAGTGCCCTCATACGCACCCTTCCCTCAACTTAACAGCCAACAGGGTAGCACTTTTTTACTGCTCGTTCGACCTCGCTGCAACCTGATTTCATTCAATCTTGACCTTAGAGAAGATGTTTGACAGAGACATGCCCCCCCTCCCCCTGACCCAACAACCACGACAAGAACAACCAACCACAACAAAACTCAACAACCCTAAACCCTACACCCTAAACCTGGAGTAGCTTATGCGGGTGCCAAGAAAAAGCCCTAAACCCTAAACCCTAAACCCTAAACCCTAAACCCTAAACCCTAAACCCTAAACCCTAAACCCTAAACCCTAAACATGCATAGCGTTGGGTCGAGCTAAGGGCGCCCGGGCTCTTGAATTGACTGGTCTGCTCTTGCATTCTCCGGCCAACGCGTCTGGAGCTCCCACTTGTGGCTTGCCAGGTGGATGCTTCAAACTGGGTCTGTAGGGTTTAGGTTTGTAGGGTTTAGGGTTTAGGGTTTAGGGTTTAGGGTTGTTAGGGCTTACCTGATGAACCCAAAACCTACTTCTTTGCAGAGACCCCCTGTATAAAATTCTTAGTTATAGCCTACAAAACAGCAGGTTTTGGGTTCTTCAGGTATAGTAGGGGCGGCCACCACCTACCTCGGGGACGAAAATGAACCCTAGAAGGGTTTATGGCTCATATACCTTCATCGGAGTCATAGTAGCATTAGGGCATAGGACCCCCCCCCCCCCCCCCCCCCCAATTTTCAGGGGTTCATGTGGCCCCCAGGGTCGGATCCTCAGGGCTACCTGGCGGCTGGGGCGTACAAGTCGTATCTTGCCTGGGTGAAAACATTGCGGAGGTGCGGATGTCCTGCCATAACTCTACATTCATGGATGCATGGTATTTACCTCTCATTGTGATCAATTATGGTAGCTGAACGTAGATGGTGCAGATGGGCGTGATGTCTCAGGGGTCGACATAGAGACTGGGATCTTGCGTAGCTGCGGCCCCTCTCTTAGAGTGGGCTGGAGTTCGCTAGGCTTGGGGTCACCGAACTGTCCAGTGAAGCCTGGCAACCGCAACAGATGGATACAATGAGCCTTGTCGTGCACGGAGTGAGCCTGCGATCACAAGCACGGGGTGACGGAGACCACAAAATCGAATCAACTGGAACCTTCACTGAGATTCTTCGGGATCTGGGCTCATTTGGAAATGCTGGATCTGCTCAGCGCCGGAAGCTATCAACCCCCACCATACCGATCTCGCCAAGGTATTCGCTAGGACTGAAGTCTCAGGGCAATTAAGGGCACTTGTTTAATTCCTACATTCATAACAAGAGGCGATTCATGTCTGCCGCCCTGCAACTGCTACCCAGCGTCCCAGATCTGTGTCCAAAGAAATCCGGACAAGTCCGCTTCGAATCCTTGGCGGAACCGACAGGAACGTTGCAGCTTCTGCTCAACTTGGGGAAAAGTCGCTTCAGGTGTGTGGTGCGTGTGTAGAACGGACGGCTATCTTGCGAGCTTAGTGTGATGATTCGAGGGCGTGGGACTCAGGGATGAAAGCAGTATAGGGTTTAGGGTTTAGGGTTTAGGGTTTAGGGTTTAGGGTTTAGGGTTTAGGGTGTAGTTTATAGAAATTTTCTGGAGCACGAGAGCATGGCTTGGGGTGAAGGGAACGAAGATTGGTGGTAGGGACTTCGCCAAGATTTCGCAAAGGGATCCCTCCGGAGAACGCGTAAGCACTTTTCAAAATAATACGGTTTAGGGTTTAGGGTTTAGGGTTTAGGGTTCAGGGTTTAGGGTTGTCTGGATTTCCCTGAACCCTGGGGCTCGGGCATTGAACTTGGGCACTGTCTGAGGGCTCCACGGCTTCGTTTCAGTACTTTCAGGCGTGACAATTCGGCTATGCCTGGCTCTGCTCTCCAAAGCCCTACGTCGGGCCTCTTCCATTCAATATGGGGGTTTGTCAACAAAGATGGCTCGTTTTGAGTCGGCTCCGGCAAGCCTCCTGACTGGTGTTCAATGGGGGGGGGGGGGGTGGTGCACCTTGATAGCACCTTGTTGCAAAGCTGCAACCGAGAGAGCCAGGATCAGCCACAAAGGTACCCCGCGAAGAGCTGTCCTATGGACACGCTTTTCCAGTTTGATGCGCTTCTCTGCCGTAATGGAGGGAGGGATCGGGATGTTTGGTTGTCCCGTGCTACTGGTTGGTGGTTTGGTTGGTTGCGTTAGTCATTATAGCGGAGACTTCACTGTTGTATCCGAAAATCCCGAACATCCCTGCAGCGCGGCTGGTCCAGCCAGCTAGATGTGGGAGCGAAGAAAAGCTGGCGCCTGGCAAGGGACCGATCAGAGCTAGCGTGTCTGCTGGGTGTCGAGAAGATGCAATGCCGGCCCCCATGCCTTGGTGAGTTTGCTTGGCCCAGGGACATGCCCCGCTACGATTCTGGGGGCTGGATTTGAGGACTGTGCCCGAAAGCTACATTCTGAAGCCTCAGGTTTGCAGGCCAGTTGCAGGCTTTAACACTTTCGTAACGGTTCATGGAGTCCCTGTTTTTGTTGTTGTTTTGCATTTTGTTCGTTTCCTGTCTGTGGTTCTCCTGTCCTTGCGTGGTGCTTTGAGGGACTCCCTATTCGAAACACACTCTTTCTCATTTCTATGCAAAGGAAGAAACGCAGTCTAGTTTTGGATTCTCTGCACCACAAAGCCATGCGTGAAGCAACACTGTTGCTGAGTGGTGCTGGCTGGTTCTGCCCGACGTGCTTCACAGCAACACGCACCGCCTAGCACCAACACACTGTTGCGAGTGGGGGCTTTTTGCACATGTCCTAATCCCGAACCCCTAAGCCCTAAACCCCTAACCCCTAAACCCCCCACACCCAGAAATCCAGGCTCAGGCAGTTTATTGACAAACGGATGCCTGTTGAAGTCGTGTTAGGCGAGCCTCATGGGCCTAGAATGTCAGTTTTGCCCTAAAGAGCTTGCGTCACTGAGTGCGATTGCTTAGCATCGGTGCTCAGAACCGCAGACTTTGAGTAAACGTGGCAGGATTTAGAGTTTGGTTCAGAGGTGAGGTTTCTTGCGGATATAATTAGGCGCGATGGTGTGCGTCGTGACATGTGACATATGCTTTGACAAGACTGAGGTTGACCACTCAGACGTTAACCATCCATGGACTGAAGGTGCATCGAGGGGTTATCACGTGTCCCGTGGGCTCTTTCAAACGCACTGAATGGGCAGCAGTTAACTCTTAGAGATGTCAGAGGCGCCAGATTTCAACAATGCTCCAGCCACCAATGCCAGTGTGGCATCGGTCTTTGAAGGAGCTGGACCTGGGACCCTATTTACCTACCGTTTAGTAGTAACTACCCTTAATTAGTAGGTATCACCAATAAAACTGTAGGTAAAGAGGGTCTGAGGGGAATGCGGGCCCGCTAGTTCTATGGCTTCTATGGCCCCTGAATGCTGAAACACGGGTGCAGCGCAGTTTTGGAATTGCCGCCTTCTTCGCGAATACGGTACTCGAGTGTGGTCTTGTCTCAGTAAAGTAAAGGCGGGCACAGGCTGCACCTGTCCTTCGCGCATGTTTTTGACAAGCTCAACACACAGACTTGGGAAGCCCAGCCGAAGCCTGGACTGGCACCCTAAACCCTAAACCCTAAACCCTAAACCCTAAACCCTAAACCCTAAACCCTAAACCCTACTTCGGTCCAAGTTGCAAGGCCAGTGCTAGGGCCTCATTGGGCATCTTGTGTCTCCTTTCCTAGATGCGCGAGATTCTGAGTTCGATGGACGGAAGTTGGGTTTAGGGTTTAGGGTTTAGGGTTTAGGGTTTAGGGTTTAGGGTTTAGGGTTTAGGGTTTAGGGCGGCCGGATCCTAGCAGCTTCGGCTGAGGGTTGCCTGTAGGTATCCCAAGCACATGGCGAGGGGAATCACGCAGTAAACCAGGCGCTGGCAGTGTTCCGCCAGAGTTGCTTAGGCAATTGAAAGCTGTAGGCTTCAGTCTTCATAGCTCCTGCGGGGGAGTTCTGCTAGATAGACTCTTAGAAAGGTACTTGTTACAAAGGTACTGGTTGCTGGTTGTTGTTGTGGGCCGTCATAGTCAATGAGGCTGCTGGGCCCCGTAAAGATACTCTCGCTCCCCATGAGATAATATGTGTCCCGATGTTGTTTTGCGAGTTTGAGGATGCGCCCATCGAGTCAACTGCGGAGAGAATGCCGGATGCATCGGCATACAGGGCACAGGGGCACAGCGACAGAAGGCAGGAGTCAGGAGGGTCCTCTTAACCCGTCGGAGAAGATACCGAGCTGTCCTTGGCAAGCGCATAGTGGCAAACATATATCCCGGCAGACTACACCATGTGTTTCTCATGCCAAGTCTTTCAATAGGGCATGTCTTGGTGATCCCTAGGTTCTGATAAACCCGAAACCCTAAACCCTAAACCCTACATCTAAAGCAGAGCAGAGTGCTGCAGCAGCCCGGTCATGTCGCCCTTTTTTGTTTGTAAAGACCCTGCTGGGGCAGCACTCCGCTCTGCTTTAGAATGTTTTGGGGTCTAGGGTTTAGGGTTTGGGGTTTAGGGTTTAGGGTTTAGGGTTTAGGGTTTAGGGCTTGTTTTGAATCACGAGCCTTGCTTTCAAATCAGGGACTAGATTGCCACAACCGAATCTCCCTCCCAACACGAACCGCAACTGTTTCGTGTGCTTGGAAAGAGATGGATGCGAACCCCCCAAAAGCAAAAACACCGAAACACAAAAGCCAAAGCCACAACACCATAGCATCCGGGAGAGTGGTTTCCCCTTCTGAACCTGGGACCATCATTGATATGTTCCATAGTATAGGTATAGTGCAGCAGCGTGAATCCCCCCGTAAGACCCTAACTGCATGAGTGCAGCCTTGCTGGAAGGTGGCATCTTTTGGCCACGCTTTACCTTAGGGATCCTGGCTTAGGTTTAGGGCTCTAAGGGTTTAGGGTTTAGGGTTCCAGTACCAGGTTGCACGAGAATGACTGCAACAGAATCGTCACACTTGCTCGCGAGGCCAGGCACATGAGTCAGTGTCCCAGTAGCTGTCCTTCCCTCTTAAGTGGGGTGTGCAAAGATCTTTCAACCAGAAGGCGCTTCTTACGAACATCGAACCGGGACAGTGAGAACAGAGACGTTGCAGCAATTTCTTGCCCCTTCATATGGTCCCTTACCTCGTTTACAGGGTTCTGCTGCATGGGCCCTTGGGTTTCATAGGGTGTATAGGGGGTATATAAGGGGTCCCCTTTTTAAAGGGCTCATACTGCGGGACCAGCCTAAGAGATCCGGCAGGGAGGGTGATCCTCGTGACTTCGCCACCCTGCCCTGTGGAGTTTTTTTTCTTCTTCGTGCAATTCCGCTGAGCCAGACAGAATCCTTCCAAATTTGCTGCCACCGGGAAAGCAACCAAGACTTTCACGGGCCATTCTTTGTTGGTACTTGCTGTGGAGTAAGACGCTCGACGACCTCGACAAGGTTCCGCAGTACTTGAGCTGCTGCCGCCAGCAGCACTTGCGCTGTGCAGCTCAAGGTAAGTATCCGACGCCTGCCCGCGGCCGGGCCCTGTAGAGGGTTTAGGGTTTAGGGTTGAGGGTTGAAGGTTGAGGGTTTAGGGTTTAGGGTTTAGGGTTTAGGTTCTCTCAGCATCAGGTTGAGGATGATGGTAAGCCCGGCCGTGCCTTTCCGATGGCCACTTCCCTGGCAGCCAAGACGTTTTGACCTGAGAGCGGATGAAAAGACGTAGCTGTGTTTAGGGTTCGGGGTTTAGGGTTAAGGGTTAAGGGTTTAGGGTTTAGGGTTTGGGTTGTGTCTGTGTGGGCCTTGGACGTTTCATATTCAGCTTGACGGATCTGGTTGCCAATGAGCCCTACTGCGAGGCGCAGCGATGCAACGGTTGAAAGACACTCTTACTTTAGCGAAGGTCCAAGTCCAAGTGGTTCTCGGGAAATCCTGGTGGTCTCGACGATCCAGTCCAAGAAAAACTCCACTTCAAAAGTCTCCATCCCACAAGCAGCATTTCCAAGGTCAGCCCGAACCAAGCTCACAGTTACCAACACTCCCTTAAGAGGAGGGTCTTACGGTCCCGATTGTTTAACACAAGGTCGCTTTGGAACACATGCAGGCCCACACAACTGTGTCTTCAGCATTCAACCTCATCAGACCACAAACCGGCGAGCCGCAACTTCTGAGGGCCTTGACAACGCCCTTGGCAAGAATGGCACGGCCTGAAGTTTGCAGGCTCAAGTGCTCCACTGCGCCCCGAAGACTTCGGGCCCCGGGCGCCATGCCGGATGGTGCCCTGGATGAGGAGGACGAGCTCAACTTCCAAAAATGGTGGTCACCAGGTTGCACTGGCCTGACTTGGCAGGGCCATCCTTTCCCCGCACTTGCATGGTAAGAACCCCACCCCCAAAAAACACACAAAACAATAATCCCTATTGCCCGTTTATAAAGGAAGAATATCTTTCTTTTGTTGGGGGCGGGGGGGGGGGGGGGTTCTTAGTTTCTTAAGCAATTCGTGGGGCTGCTTCCGGTACCAGTAGCCCCGGACCTCACTAGCTGAGCTTCCCTTTGCAACTCAGCCAGCCGAGGGGTACATCGGAGAGGCGGCTAAACGTGGTGACCTGGCATGCTTGGGCGCACGTCGTGGCTGTCAAAATTAGGGTCCCTTTTTGGATCCCTATGTTTATATACGGCACCTAATATTTAAAACATTTAGGGTACCCCAAAAGGGATCATAATTTTGACAACCACCCACATGCAAGGGTTTCGGAACGATAGCCACGGTTATGGGCAGAGAAAAATGAGGGAGAACTTCGTGTTGGATCGCCCCCCAAGCCTCGAGCCCCTTTAACTGTTTTTTTTTGTGTTCCTGCAGTATCCTAAGTTGGAAAACCCCTCTTCGAAAGCATCTGCAAGCGGCATTCAAAATTTTGTGATTGGTTTGCAGTGCGCCTGGGAAACTCTGTACGGGTCGGATACCGGTGCGCTTGAACACTGCGAGAGTTGCGAGCACAATGTTTCGTCTGACCATGTAGCGTGTCATGTTGAAGCATGTGCTCCTGCGTGGGTCACATGAGGTGTAGCTTGAAAGAGAGGAGGATGCGCTAGAACTCTCCCTTGTCGGCCTGTTGCCCCTCTTTGAAGTATACTGGTGTACTGGTACTGACTCGAGGGCGCCTGCGCTAAGCCCCAAAAGGCTCTGTGTTTCGTGCGTGTTGGGCCTGAGCTGGCACTGAAAAGCATGCAGATAAGTCTGATTGCCTGTTCCCTGACTGGCTGCAACTAGCTTCCCTGGCATTTGGGGTCCGCGCTTTCTGGTTCGAAGACTTGCCTCGCACCCAAAGCCTATAAAGTTTATAAAGGTCCCAGCAGGATGGTGTGCAGCGGCACATGGGGATGGGAGCAGTCTCTGTAGCCCTATAGCATGCCCTCACCCTCATGCCCCTGGGAAGGAGATGTGGAGTGAGCAGAGACAGAGAGAACAGAGAGAGAGAGGGAGAGAGACCTTAGCACAAACACCAGGTGTTTCCTCTTTTCCAGTATGTCTCACGCCGACTGCTGAACTTGACGTGACCCGGGCAAGCCCACTGCGCCGGGGGAGCAGGGACCTCTGCCCTGCCCCTCAAGCCCTGCAGAAGAAGAAGAAATAGAAGAAGAAGAAGAAGAAGAAGAAGAAGAGGAAGAAGAAGAGGGAGAGAGAGCCGGGAAGGTTGAGTGTGTTTGAGGTTGGAGTTAGCTGCTTGAGGAAACCCCCGCACTGTGTAGGGAAGCCAGTAGCATACCCGGCCAACGGAGTCGCCGGTGAAGACTTTCACCCAACTACACCCCCAGAGGGACGAATAGGGCAGACGACCCTAGAGAGGGGAAGGGCGGACAAATTTGGGGTTTCTCAGTGGGGTTAATTAAGCGTTTTTGTCGGGGGAACTCTTGAGACTGGACGTCGGGCGCGCATCGCGCGCGAGGGCTCTCCGGCCCCAAGCCCAGCAGAAGAAGAAGGACGAAGAAGAAGATGAAGAAGAAGAAGAAGAATAGAGAGAGACCCGAAATTGGAAGCCTTGCAGGCAAGTGCGATTAGCAATATGGGCAAGTGATCTCACACCATGTCCGGAAGAATAGCCCAGACTCTACCGGGGCAGCAGGGTACATGTGCTTGGGGGAAGGGACTTTCTTCGCGCGGATACATGTCTTACGCCGACCTTGACGTGGACAGGGCGCGCCTCGTGCGTGGAGGGTGCGTCCGTGCTCCCTTCAAGCCCCGAAGAAGAGGAAGAAGCCCCGAAACTGCCACAAATGCCGAACCCCTTGTGAAGAATCAAAAATCCCATACGTCCCACTTAGAGCCTGTCCTGAACCTACTCGATCCGCCTGGGGTTAGGGTTGTTTATTTACCCTATAAACCTTAACCCTAAACCCTAAACCCTCTCCGAGTTCCTCCACACATCCTCAGGCCAAAGCCATGATCCGCGACATCTCCATCAGCCTACGCACCGCAGCTGCCATCAGGTCGAGGTTTGGGGGTTTTGGGGTTTTGGGGTTTAGGGCAACCGACACATTGAGTAAAGTTTGAAAGCTAAAAAACACGCAAACGTACATTCAGGAAAAAAGGAGAATATTGAATATTTGTTATCAAATAAACATTCATTCCAGTAGGGTTCACTTGCAAGTGTGGTCTGTATTATGTGGTGGTCGGAGTGCCACCGCCGATTTGGGCTACTCCTGAAAGTGCAGTGGTCGAGTGCCATTGCCCCGTGATGGCCGTGATGCCACGAGAGCATTGCAGTTGTTCAGGCCTGACGTTGACTGAACCCAGAGAGAGAGAAAGAGAGAGAGCATATACTCCTAGGGGCAGCTCTCCCTTCGGGGTCGGGGGGGGCTAAGCGTGCAGAGAGAGAGAGAGAGAGCATATACCTTAAGGGGTTAATCGGGGGAAGACAGCACAGGCCCCTTTACCCCTTTTCACGGTAACCGCAACCATCGGATTTTCGGACTTCGCGCGCCCCTGGGGGCGGCTCTCCTCTTCGGGGGGGGGGGGGGGCCATGCGTGCAGGAGCAGGAGAGAGAGAGAGAGAGAGAGAGAGAGAGAGAGAGAGAGAGAGAGAGAGAGAGAAGAGAGAGAGAAGAGAGAGAGAAGAGAGAGAGAAGAGAGAGAGAGAGGCAGAGAGAGGGAGAGAGAGGGATAGAGAAAAGGAGAAAGGGCTTAGGGTTCAGGGTTTGGGGAGAGGAGCATGGATTGAAAAGGACTTAGGGTTGAGAGGGTTTATAGGGTTTAGGGTTGAGGGAGCCTTGGGGAGCAAATGAACCCTAAAAGGTTTCTTCATGGTTCAGGGTATATCCGATCCCAATTCTAGGGACAAGGACTAAGGAAGTTCCCTTGCAGACATGTCAAGCGCTCTTCGTTTGTTTTTGTTCTGGGGCCTTTTCTGGGGCTAGGGGTTCAGGGTCTTGTGTTGCAGGGGGGGAGAGAGTGGGGGGTGGGGAGGGTTCTGGGTTGCACGGACACTGGTGCGATCCTTGTTGCTTTTATGTACGCCTCTTGCGCATGGGGGTCGTACGTGACGAGGCAGATGTTTGCCTGGCTTGGGATCTTTTGGGGTTGCAGTTCTTCCGCAGTAGGGGCGTTGTAAGGCTTGGAATTTCCAGGTTGGGCTTTCAGGACACGTGTGCAGGAAGGGTTTGGGCACCGCCTGGCCGTCGTGGCCGGGTCTCCCTTTAAGCGTGCGCAGGAAAGAGAAGAAGCAGAGGGTTGGTTGCACGCACTCGTCGAGACTCGTGTGCCACCCGACTGGACCACCGGACAAACTTTTCGGGGTTTCGAGGGTGTGGCGCCGGCCTCGGGGATGCCCACCTTGAGACGCAGTATCAGAGAAGTTGTGCTCCCCAACACACGCCTTCTGAGAAGAAGAGGGGGGGAGGAGGAGGAGGAGGAGAAAGAGAAGCTTCTCCCTTGTGCCAGCTGACCCCCCAAGGTCTTGCCTGAAGCAAGGAGAAAACTGGACAAGCTTCTGGGGCAAGCGCTGTAGGTTGAAAGATGTTGAAAGTCTTAGATTCCGTGACCCCACAGGCCTTAAGACTTCCAGAGTACGCCACAGGCCTAAAGCTGAGATGTAGTCCCTATTATCGTAGTATGGGGTACATGATGCCCAATTGTAGTACTGTTGGTACATGGGGAATGGTGGAAATGGGGTGTCCCACATAACCCCTTAAAGGGTATAGAGTGCCCTAGCTCCCTCATTCCCTGCTAACCAGCAGTAACTAAACCCTAAACCCTAAACCCTAAACCCTAAACTCTAAACTCTAAACCCTAAACCTAATCCCTAAACCCTAAACCCCAAACCCCAAACCCCAAACCCCAAACCCCAAACCCCAAACCCCAAACCCTAAACCCTAAACCCTAAACCCAGGTGAAAATCAGCGCCTTGAGTCCTTGGATGCCGACGCCGGGCTGGACCAGGTGGTCCGTGGCACAGCTGAAAGGGGGTTTAGGGTTTACGGTTTAGGGTTTAGGGTTTAGGGTTTAGGGTAGGGTTCATCTACTATTTGCTTAAGAACCCCAAAAGAATAAAGAATAACAATTACTCTATTATAAGGAAGCGTAGCAAGACCCTAGAGGATGGCACGGCAGAGAGAGAGAGAGAGAGAGAGAAGGAAGAGTATGTTTTATTCATTATTTTATTTATTTTTATTTTATTTTATTTTTTTTTTTTTTTGGGGGGGGGGGGTTCTTAAGCAATTTTGTAGGAAAGGGTTCAAGTTCTGGGTTGGGGTTTGAAGGGCTCCCGAAAAAAAAACAGGCGCTTGCATTCGAGTATATACTACACATATCACGGCGCTAGCAAAATGTCAACGCAACCCCCGCCGGCAGACCATGGCCCATTCCTCCTCTAGCAGACCACAAAGGAACACCATAGAACCGAGAGTGCTATGCTTGCTGGAGCTCGAGCCCCGCAAGTGGCGACAGCGGAGAAACCTTCGCTCGCGCCAGAACTCCAGCAGTAGCAGTATGTAGCAGTAACACTAGCAGTTCTTGTGACGACTCGTCCGACAGCAGCGCCTGAAAAATGGTCCGCGCTAGCACCCTTTCTAGGAAATCATGCTTGGATCCTTCAAATGTCGCGTTTGCTACTCCATCTCAATCAGCTTCTTTTTCCTTCAGGACATAAGGCGGCACCGAGGGAGTTCCGATTTAACGTCAATTTCGGGAACAAGCATTTTGACAACAACCCATATACAAAAAATCTGTATTTGTTGTTTTTTCTGTCATTTCTAGTTGTTTTTTGTTTGTGGGGGGGGGGGTGCTTTTCATGTCTTTGTTGTGGGGAGGTTCTTATTCTTGCGCAGGAGACTCAGCTTTTCTTGCGGCTTCCGGAAGGGCGCTCGTCTACTTCTTGGGGGCATGGGTTTCAGAGGTTGCTCCCCTGGGGTTTACGGTTGAGGGTTGTGCCAATGCACTGCGGCAGCCAAGGTGAGCAGAAGCAGAAGAAGGAGAGGGTGTACACCCAGTGCCGCGAGCATCAGAACGTCATAGACACCTCTTACAGCTGCCCCTCGGATCTTCAGGTAAGCTCAAAGTCCTCAAAGTACTAGAGGGGTCGGAACAATTACGAATAGTATTCCCTTTTGGTCCCTATATAATGATGCTATAAACCCCCCCCCCCAAAGCCCTGTTCTAATTATTAAGGCCCCTACATTACGTATTTCGGGTAACTTCTGGGCGAAGTCTTCTCCAGCTCCCTAGCCTCGACCTGGGCCATGGGCCACGCACACAGAATGCGTGATCATAGAAGCCGAATCCACCTTCTGGGATGCTCCCCCTTGTACTAACAGTCCTTAGTAGGGATTATAGTACCCCCTATGAGAATCCCTATTAAGGACTGTTAGTCTTAGGGGGAACATCCCAAGGTGTAGTTGATTGGGCCAGCCTTTGTGTGCGCATGGGCCATGCTTCTAGAACCCGAGCCAGAACCGAATGAGACAAAGCACCACGTACCGCCGCCACGGTCCAGGCCCAGATCGTCGGAACCCAACAAAGTCAGGGCATCCAGGCAGTCCAGGCAAGAAGAACTTATTCGGGTTTAGGGTTTCGGGTTTAGGGACTCGCTCGAGCACAGATCTAAGTCGATGTTGCACGTGAGAAAGTCGGGCGCTGTGGTCCTAGGTCTGCAGGATATGGCCCGAGCGTCAAAGCAGACGGTGGACAGCATCACGCAGCTGACGCACCAGACTCCTAGCAGCACCCTGATGCTGGGTTGAAAATGCAAGCCCTTGCAACGCACCCTTTCGCCCTTGACCCTAAACCCTAAGCCTAAGGAGCCAGGAGCTCGAGTAATTGGGGATGTACAGCAAACAGGGAGGTCCAACCTACCCCCATTGATCCTCGGTGAGGCGATATAGGGGTACTGCAAACATTCAGATCAATGACGTGCGGCAAGAGTGGGGGCCTCGGACGGTGGCTCACGAAGGTCACACCTTAAGAAGAGGCAGCATGCGTAGAAGAAGGCTTCCGTTGGCTGGGCATTGAATGCTGGCAGTATCGACCCCGCCTGTCGAAACAGAGGTGTGGGTCTGTGGTACGTACTCTGGTGTCGGTTTTTGGGCAGAAGTTTATGAGCTGCCGGGTTCAGGGTTTATGTTGGAGCACCTGGAAGTGCCAGGCGTGCCCCCAAAGTCAAGGAAAACCCTAAACCCTAAACCCTCGTCCAGCTATGCGGGTGCCAGAAAAACCCCTACACCCTAAACCCTAAACCCTAAAACCCTAAAACCCTAAAACCCTAAACCCTAACCCTAAACCCTAAGCCCTAAAACCCTAAGCCCAAACCCTAAACCCTAAACCCTAACCCTAAACCCGAGAGTTTCGGAGTCGAGCTGCCAGGCTGCGTGCCAAGAGACCGCCCTCGGAGCTCTTCAAGGACCCCTAAACCTGCAACCCTCAACCCTGAACCCTGAACCCTGAACCCTAAACCCTATGCGGAGCTGCAATTGGTTTTGTAGAAAGGAGTTAGTGTTGGAAGTTGGAAGGGTTAATGAACCCGGTAATCGTATTTGGCTCAAGATGGGCTTGAACAGAAAGCCACAAGTTCAAAAAGAAGTGCCTGGGTTCTTAGGGTTTGGTAAGGGTGTGGGTTCCTTCCCCCTTTCCTTCCCCCCTGGGTTGCTCTTATCCGTGTTCTTGGTTGTTTCTTGGTTCGATCTGGGAAATATAAGTTCAGGGCGATTAGGGGAGTTGATTTCCTTCCTTGGTTGTCCCCCCGTAGGTTATGAGCCCAAATTAGGTTCCCTGCGGTTAAGTGTTCTTTCAAGGTTTTGGGATCAAGAAGCAATGCCTTCTCCGAAGCGATGGCTCCAACTTGCCTCGGATGGTGGACAAGATGGTGGAGCTGGAAATGGTGCAGCTGAGTCTCTGGGTGAAAGAGCGGTGTTGGAAGAGGTGATTCCCGACGCTGAAGAACATCTGGAAGAGGCCTTGGTTGCAGAAAGCCCCAATGTGGGTATGAATCCCAATAGGGATATGGTTAGCAATGCTGAAGCTGAAGGACGTGCTGTTTCTGTACCGCCAAAGCCTGGTGAAAAAAGGAACTGGGATGCGACTGGTGGCATAGATCGTGAAATGGAGGTGACTGTTTTACGAGTGTTACACAAACACGGGTACCAGCCGTCGTCTTCGACTTCGGGTCGAATGGTAGACCAAGAGTCTCAGACCGATCTGATTGGAGAAGTGCTACAAGCGACCAGGAGGCCGTTGAACAAGATCAAAAAGGGTCCATCTTCGAGTTCCCAAGGTGGTGGAAGCGGTCACAAACAGAAGGGTGCGGACGGCTTTGAAGCTGCACCTGCTGCTGAATACGCCATGGGGGAGGAGGAGATCCTACAGATGGAGGCTGAACGGTTGCGACAGCTGTCAGAAGAAGAGGACGAGATGCGACAGGTTTCTGAAAGGGACGGTTTTCGGAAAGACGAGCATCTGATCCAAGCGTGTGATGGCACAATGTGGGAATTGCACCTCCATGAAGATGGGAGACAATATTATTACTGCCTGGATACGCACGAAACCAAGTGGACATTGCCGGTGGTAGGTGAAAAGGTGAAGAGTGACGAGGTGGTTGGGTCTCCTTTGGGCAATGAGCTGGAAATGGAGGCGGCACTGGATTCTTCATCCTCTACTCCGAAGACTGAGTCTACGAGGGCATTCCAGGGTAGTGTAAATAGTTTAGGTGAAAAAGATTTTTCCTCTACTATCAGGGATAGCGGTCCTAGGGCTGATGGTGACGCCCCGACCTCGGGTTCTCCTGATGAGGAAGGGATTCCTGGGAACCAAGCCAACATCGCTGGAGCTCAACACCTGGATCGGGAAGAAACAGAAGCGCTTTCTGAGGGTGGGGCAGCGATGGAATTGGTGGATCCAGAAGAGAAAATGCCCAATGAGGTGATCGGAACTGTGTCGGCTGCAGAAGAGCGAGTGGTGGATGTGGTACCTGTTGTTCAGGAAGGTGGTCCTGGAGATTCGGAGGATGGAGAGAAAAAGTTGTGTGTTACGACTGAGGAGGTCTCTTCGTTTGGTGCCAAGAATTCTGCCATTCAAAGGGAAAAAGAAGCTTCTGGAATAGCTGGAGACACGGATGATCTGAAAAATGAGGCCTGGAGCGCCAATGATGCGCGGGTTGATGCGCCAGATATTACCTGGAGTGCGAAGGAAGCACGGGTTGAGGTGCATGTGGTGGTACGTTCCACGGGCGACTGCAACAATGGGGCGCAGGTCTCCGCAGCAGCTGATGATGGAGGTTCACAGGTGGACGCACTGGTGCAACCTGAAGTTAGCAGCGAGGAACGAAATGACAAGGGCTACACCGGAGCCAATGAGGCAGCTGTAGTCAATGATGGTGGAAATTCTCCTTTGGAGGCCATGGAACCAAAGGAGCCTGCGGTGGAAGAAAGCGTGCCTGCCGTGGATGATCGACTCAATTGCCCTGCAGTGGAAGAAGATTTGCCTGCTGCAGAAGGTGAGACAAAGGACTCCAATGATGGGTCCACTCCCATGAAGGGAGAAGCGTTGCCGTCTGGAAGTTCACCGGAAGTCGACACCGAGCGAACTACAGCAGATGAGGCAAAGCCGTTGGCGGAGAAAAAGGGAGGTCCTGAAATCCAGGAGCACAAAAAAGATGAGCTTGTGGGACTCGTGGAGCAGGACGAGCAGTGTGACCCAAAGGTGAAGACAAAGGATGCGCCAGGAGCCGATGATACAGAGATGGTTTCTGAAGAGCGTGTAAAGAAAGTGCCCCGAGCGGGAGCCTTGGAGTCACCTGGGCCACATTGCTATCAAGAGGGAGATGAGATCATGGGTCTAGTGCGCTGCATCAATGGGTATGGAGCCTTTTTGGACCATGGGGATATGAATGTATTGATTCCTGCAGAAGGGAACAATGCATATCAGTTCAAGTTTGGTGATACTGTCAATGGAACAGTGAAACGAGTGGAAGATGATGGTACCATAATCTTGGACACCTTTCTGGTTTTGGAAGAGGACGTGGAGGACTCTTCTTCGACGCTGCGGAAGTGGAAACCCAGCGGCTGGAGTACGTGGTGGACGGATTCATGGTATGCTGGTCAATGGTACCAAGATTCCAACGGTCAATGGGACTGGAAACAGGAGGAAGAGCAATCCGATGAAGAGCTTGTGGTACAGGAGTTGTCTTCTGAAGAACGAAAAGAAAGGCAACTTTATGGAGAAAAGATCTACAAAGCTCTTCTGGAGAATGGAAATGAAGAGGAAGCCTATGTTGGCAAAATTACTGGGATGCTGTTAGGTCGGCCGATGGAAGATTTACAGGAGTGTGTTGCGGATCAGGCATTCCTCAATGCGGAAGCTCGGCGCGCGTATGGCATCTTGCAAAATGATGGTTGGAAGCCTGATGGTACAGAAAGCACAGGCTTGGGGAAGTTAACCACTTTTTCCCGAAAACAGTACCACAACGCGCTTTTCGAACTGGCATGCAGAAAAAGGAGATTTTCTCGACCAGTTGTGGGTGCAACGGTGCTGAATCAAGGGGAAGATGAGTTTTGGAACGCGCTTTGGTTGGACACCAAGCTATTTTTGCAGGAGCTTGATGGTGCAGTGCAATCCATGAGCAAAAGGGAGAACAAGCCAATGGAAGCCTACATGGATCCTGACCAGTACAAAAAGGCTTATATGACACCAAAGACGGTGTTGTCACCTGGTTACAGCAAGCTGTGCAGGTTCTTCAATAAGGGAAGGTGTCGCAATGGCGATGGGTGTCCCTACGAGCATCGTCGGTACGGTGAAGGTTGGCCAGAAGGGGGGTCAACTGATCCAAAGAATAGCCAAGAAGCTGATGATGAGGACGGGAACATCGGTGACCCTCCCACAGAGGAAGGTACAGTGGATGAGGCACAGCAGGAGCAGGAGGATTTAGCCTTCCGGGCCAAGTACAATTTTGGCAAAGGTGCATCAAAGGGTGAGCCTACGTCGGGTGAGCCAAAAGGTCGGCTGTGTCTGTATTACAATCAAGGTGGTTGTAAATATGGGACTGCATGCAGGTACCTTCACAACGATGATGTAGCATTGGAAGGGACTTGGGAGCCCGGCAAAGCTTGGGACAATGCTTCCAGGAAGTCACTAAGGGACGCAGGGTTCCACCATTGCTGTTTCGATTATTACCTCAGAGGACGTTGCCGGAAAGGGTTAAATTTCTGCAAGTACTCCCATGACGAGATGTCAGAGGAGCGGCTGTCGCTCCTGAAACACTTGGTACAGGTGGCCAATCAGGTCCGGTTTGAAAAAGAGAGAGGATGGGAGCTTACGGATAGAAGCACTTTTCAGCCACCTGCGAGTGGGGGAGCTGAATCTTCCTCATCCTCGGCACCAAAAGCGCTGCAAATGACCAATGTGTCACAAAAAGATGGTGAAAAAGGATATTCTGGATGAAGTAGAAGCTGATGAGCAAAAGAATTCGGTGGCTGCATCCACTAGTACTCAGCTTCACAATCCGGAGGAGCCGATTGAAAATTGGATGGCTCGCAACGCACACCTGTGGGTGTATACCCCTCATGTAAGTGAGGTGATGATTACGCTTGGTGTGACCAATGTGTCGGACTTGCAAGAGTTCATCTTTGTGGAAGATTTGGTTGACAAAGGGATCAACAAAGTGACCGCATGCAAAATTCTGCAATTGGTGGGTGAGGTCCGATATCGACCGGGAGGACCGGAAAAGGCAGTTCCTTCTGATGCATCTGTACGGGTACAACAATCTTCTGGGAACAAAGGGACTGGAAGAGCGGCGGTGCGAACCCTCACTCAGGTGCGTGAAGCTGAAGACTCCGGTGCAAAAACTATGCCGAGAGGTTCCTATCGGGAGCTTTTTGATAAGGTCAGGTACCGTGATGGTTGGACGCTTGCACAGAGGTCTCCGTTGTGCGTACAGAAGCTGCGGTTGGTGGGAGTTGGAATGCCGCCGGTGAATCCACCAACGAAAAAGTATCGGTCAAGATCAAACCCTGTAAGAAGGGGAAGGCCCTTGCTGGACAAAAAACAGGTGCGACAGGTGCCACGATCTCGGTCACAACGACGAGTGCAACTGGCGGAAGTGGTGGAAAAACCGAAGCCCCTGGAGCCGGTGAAACCTCGTGGTGGTTTGTCGTATCCATTCAGCAGAGCGTGGGCAGATGTGGTGGATGATGATGACCAGGCGGAGGCTTTGGTCTCGTATGCCGCTTCCTCAAGCGATTCAAGCGAGGAGGAGACCAATGCGGTACAACGCCTGAAGGAACTCTTTTTGCAAGAAAGGGATTCGTGGAGAACTGCGAGTCGTGGCAATGTTCCACAAAGTGGTTCTTCAGGCTCCAATGATGGGCCGAAAAAATCGGTTCACCTTGGCGAAGGGCGCGACAAAGCGTCGCGGGGGGAGACCCGCCAAGAAGTGACTTCACAAGTTTTTTCGCTACCACAACCTTCTCGTCGAGCTGAACGGTCTCAAAAAAGAACAAGGGATGGTTCAGTTATGGTTGGTTCGCTGGCGGTGGGCTCCACGGATGAGGTTTTACCTGGGCAAGGTGCTGCTGGACAGGTGAATGTCTCTGAAAGCGCTCAAGTTCTTCCTGGGCATGAAGTGGCTGGACAGGAGACGGCGCCGGAAGGAGCAGTACAGATTTCTGGCGAGGAGACCGACCAAAAAGAAGGAGAAGGCGGGAGCAATGATCTCCGTGGTAATGATGCGAAGATGTTGGATGGTGGTCCGGTGAGGAGTGACCTTCAGCAATTGCTGGTGAAAGGCCTTCTGACTCGAATTTATTGGAAGGTTGCAGTTGGCAAGTTGCCAATGGGGCAAAGAGATTGCCAAAAAGGGTCCAATAAGATGGATCGAAATTTGGTTATTAGCATGTCATCCGAGGGTGCAAGCGAACAGGATGAGAACCTGGCACTGGAGGACGATGCTGATCAGTCAATGGGAGACGGTGCAATGGTTATGGTGTATGATCCAGGAACGCTGATCCAGTCGCCAACAACTGATTGGGTTATGCGTCGCGGTCTGACCGATCGTACCGTCTGGCCAGCAATGGCGCACCTGGCACAGAGGATATGTGCTGAAATGGTACAAGTGGATGAAATGAATGCCCAGCTAGGGACTGGAACACTCCTTTTTCAAAGGAGAGATCAAGGATATTATACTGACCTGCATCATTCGTTCCATGACAACCCGTGCTTGCCGGCGGTGGGGAATTACCCTCTTTCGGTGATGGGTGCCTTGTTGTCTCCTGGTCTGGAAGGGGAATTCAAGAATACGGACAAGTTTGGTACTGCTATGGAGGCAATTGCCTATGATTGGAGCCGCAGTCCAGGCATGGAAGTTCATATTGAACTTATGGCGAGGGTAGCCAAAATGGTTCACCCATTCCTGAATCTGGGAGCACAAGGGTCGGTGATGGTTTCAGAATTTCTCTGGCAGCGCGGGAGGGCTCGGTTGATGGAGTTTCTTCAAGCGGCGACTTGTGCGGACCAATTGGAGGCTCTCTGGAGAAGGATGGACGACGATGCGGATGAGGAGGTGGATCCTTCGACAGCGATGCTGGAAGTTCTTGGACTAGAGGATGCGGTGCTTGATCAAGGGAACAATGAATCCCTTATTCCCATTGAAGATGCTGGAGGTGAGACAAGCGGTGACACTGGAGGGAAGGGCAAAGCGCCAGAAGTTTCTCCGGAAGAGGAGAAATCCAGTGGGTCATCCAGACTGGCGGACACAAGGATTTTCTTGTGGTCAGTGTACTCCCGCGTGGCTTCGAATTTCTCTATGCAGGACCGCACTACTGGTAAGATCTTTGACAGCACCAAAGGATATCCTGGTGAAGGACCAAACAATGATGACAATCCTTCCTCTAAGGGGAACTTTCCCTGGATTTCAGAAGACTACCTCGACGAAGTGGTGTCAAAAAAGATGGAAAGGTCTTCAGATATGGATGGGTTTGTTCCGGGAAGTGAGGGATCATTGGAAAAGGTAGAGGTGGAGAATGTTACTGCCTCTAAAATTCTTATGGCTCTTTGGAAGAAGGGACATAGAGTTGGGTTTAGAAGGTTGCGTCGTTTGAATGCATCTGGATGCAAGGTTGGAGCAATGAAACGTCCAATCAAAAGGGTGCAGAAGATTGGCGCTAGGAAGGCCTTCATGAAGATGTTCAATGTTTTTGGATCGTCTCAGCATGGCTCAGGAGTTGGCGGAAAACCGATCATGAAGGTGGTAGGACCAAGGCCAGGTTTTCCAGCTGTACTCCAAGCACCAAATACTGATAGCACGTCGGGTGAAGGGAGCAGTCCCCAGGTACATGGCAATGTTCATGTAGAGCACAATCGCCCTATGGACCGGTATGAGGCAGAGCGCTTGGAGAAGAGGAAGAAGGGTTTCTGCTATTGGTTCGGCAGGGGGAAAGATCGCTGCAAATTCGGTGACGACTGCAAATTCATCCATTCCGAAGATGATGTGGTGCTACATTCATATTGGTGCAAATACTATGTGGCAGGGAGAGAATGTTTCGCTGGAAAGGATTGTGGGTTCTCGCATGATGCAACTGGTGTGAGGTGCGTCCAGTTTGCTCGGTCTGGGAAGTGTCGATTTGGTGACAGGTGTGTCTTCGAGCATGGTGTTCCGTTGGAAAAACAGAGGCCAAGGTCTCCAAGGACGCCCCCAAGGGATGGTCCAAGGAGAAAGTCTGGTGCAAATGGTGGAGAAAAGGAGATCCCTCCTGAACAGTTCGATGATGATGAGGAGGATTTTATGGTTTATGACGAAGAGACCAAGATGACGGAACTGTTGATGGAGGCGATTTCATTTCTCTCCGGTGGCAAGCCAGATTTGGCTCGAGCAGAGGCGGACCCATTGTTCAAACTCCTGAAGTTCACTGGAGATGCTGACCAAATGGATCAAGTATGGGTTTCGTGGACCACTGAAATGTTGTCCGTGCTGGAACTTCTCGAAGTAGTGAAGTCGTATGAGGTTTCGCTCGCGGAGGTGGAAGAATGGGTCAATGACCTGAGGATATGGTATGAGCGAGCCAATTTGGGAGAGGAAAAGGATCCCAAAAGAGGTAAAAAGAGATCCCTAGAAAGGGAGTCCAGCAAGGATATTCCTGCCGAAAAAGGAGTGGTTGAGACTTCGGAGACGGAGGTTGCCGTTGAAGAAGAGAAGAAAAAGGTAAAAAAGAAGAGGAAAGCTGCAGCTATCGAAGATCCTTACACTCTCATGGTTCCAAAGCCGAAGAAGATGCCGACGATCATTGAGAAGGGTGGATCAACATCCAATGTGGTGGCTTCTGCAGTGGAAAAATCCTCGAAGACGCGCACAAAGTCAAATGTCGGTGGAAAGACAAAGAAGAAGGAGAAAAGTCAGAGTCCCAAAAAAGAAGAGGTGGTAATGGTGCAAGATCCTGAGGAAAAGGATCGTCCATCCGATGCGGAGGCACCAGGGTCTGCCAATGCGAATGAAGAGCTGGGTCAATCTTGCCAGGCGATTGAGGACGCAAAGAGAGAAGGATTGGTATCCTCAATTCAAAGGGGCATACAGGATCCTATTCTTACGATTTCGGACCTGGAGTATATTCTGCTGCAACTTCACCTCAAGATTGCCAACAATCGGAAAAAGAAGTGATTGGATGGTATGGATGAAGGGATGGTTTTTCTCTTTCTGGAGACCGGTGCGCTGGAACAGCCAATGTGCTGACAATGTGGCGGTTACTATTAAGGGTATGGAAATCCCTGATAGTAGGAGTCAGTAGCTTTTCGCGTAGCGAAGACCACGGTTTGTGGTGAAGAAGGCCAAGGAGTCTTCAGTGATGAGAGGATCAAGGTGAAAAAAGATTCTCTATGGGTAGTAGGTTAGCCAATGTGCTATAATTCCGTCCTGGAAGACGTTAAACCACAATTTGCATTTCAAGCAGCTGGCTGCTGCCGTAATGGCAGTTTTTGGCCAAAAGATCTGCATCTCCAATGTGTCCTAGGAAATCCTAGGACAGGGGGAGTGCGGAGCTGCAATTGGTATTGTAGAAAGGAGTTAGTGTTGGAAGTTGGAAGGGTTAATGAACCCGGTAATCGTATTTGGCTCAAGATGGGCTTGAACAGAAAGCCACAAGTTCAAAAAGAAGTGCCTGGGTTCTTAGGGTTTGGTAAGGGTGTGGGTTCCTTCCCCCTTTCCTTCCCCCCTGGGTTGCTCTTATCCGTGTTCTTGGTTGTTTCTTGGTTCGATCTGGGAAATATAAGTTCAGGGCGATTAGGGGAGTTGATTTCCTTCCTTGGTTGTCCCCCCGTACCCTAAACCTCTCTTCATATGTATATATATATATATATATATAAATATATATTTAAACCCTAATGAATTCGTCGAATACGCCAAGTCCTTCGTCGAATAAGCCAAGTCCTTCGTCGAATAAGCCAAGTCCTTCGTCGAACAAGACAAGTCCTTCGTCGATAAGGCAAGCCCTTCGTCGATTAAGGCGAGTCCTTGGATGAACATTTCATATTTTCTTAATGTTATGGGACTCTTTGGGCGGGCGGGTTTTTTCCTAAGCCTGGAACCCCCTAATGACTATGAATGCTAGAACAGTGACCCTCTAGACCCTAAACCGTAAACCCTAAGCCCTAACCCTAAACTGAAACCTCAAATTAGGGTCGTCTACCCTATACTACTATACTTCCAATTGAGGTATATGAGCCATAAACCCATTTAGGGTGCATTTGGTCCCCAGGGACTGTGCCAGAAGCGCCCGCAAGAGCCTGAAAGAGCCCCAAAAGGGTGAGATTATCAGGGTTTTTTACCGTGAGGAGAACGAATGAACCATTTTGCAAGCGAAATGAACATGGTGAACAAAGCGCGTGACAGTAAATTAGTGAAAGAGCGAACGAAACACAAACCGCATTAACATATATAGAAAGGCCAATGAAAAGAACTAAGTAAAATGGCCTTTTCCGAAAGATAGGAAAGTTATTGGGAATTCCAGGAATTAAAAGAACCTGGAAAGGATGGATTCTTCATGACATAACATTTGAGAAATGCATTGGGGAAGAGTTAGGAAGAATACCAATGAATATTAAATGTAAATGAAAAAGAGAATGTGTTCTAGAGGATGAAAGAAAAGTTTTTCTTAGTGCCCACAGTCCTGCCCCCATTAAAATATATTCCAGAGAACATACTGTAGTGCTGCAAGCGTCCGGGCAAACAAGGTGCGAACCTCTGAAAAACGCAACCCCCGTCAGCCCTGAAGCCCAGGGAGATGATCCCCGATATGGTCGGTGCTCTAAATCATGGTACATGTTTGCTTGGGGTACCCGACATAGGCAATTTTAAGTGAACCTTCTGCTGCCGTCCACCCTGCGTGATTTTCCCAGGGTTCAACCGGCCAACCAGCAAAGTCGTGTCCTAACCCCACAAGTCCCCGGCCCTCAAGCTCTGCCTTGCCTTTTAAATACGTAAGGCTTAGTAGTAGAGTAGGTAACCTTTAGCCTTTTTGGGTTAATATATTCCCCTTATATTCCCAAAGGTTAACCTTTAAAACCCCTAGGTACTGGACAACTGAGAAGGTTTTGGGGCATTGGGGTGCCAGGACATCTTAGACGAGGCCCTGGAGGACGAGAAGGCGACCCTTCTGAAGCAAAGAGCTCCTTGGTCCTGAGCTTCAGGGGCCTGGAGGTTTAGGGTTTAGGGTTTAGGGTTTAGGGTTTAGGGTTTAGGGTTTAGGGTTTAGGGTTACCGCATCCCTGCCTGGCCTGTAGCAAAAGAAGCTGTGTCAGTAGTATGATATACGAGTATATATATATATATATATATATATGGCATGTGGCGCTGTCATGTGCTTAGAGTTAAGTGTCTCATGTGATGCGCAGAAATTCGGGGGCCTCTTCCAAGGAGGTGCTCCTCGCCATGGAGAAGGAAGGCCAGCGCATCCGGATTCATCTTGGGTTAACGTTCCACGTTCCTACACCCATAAGCCCTAAACCCCAAGCCCAAAAAAACCTAGTGAGAGGCAATCCAGGCAGCAGCCGAAGTGGAAGAAGGGAGCTAGCCAGTTCATGAGTCGAAGCAATAAGAAGCATGGAGGAGCGAGTTTAGGTAGGGTTCGGGGTTTAGGAGACCTTTCAGTTGACGAATGGAGTGACGGGGGGGGGGGGGTAGCGACAAAGAAGACAGCTGAGGGCTCGCACTGCGTTCCTCGGTAGGCCCATGGGAATTATATTTTCCCCTATTGGGTCTAAGAGGATCAGGATCATATTCAGGACCCTGAACCCTAAAACCTGAACCCTACACCCTACACCCTAAACCCTAAACCCTAAACCCTTGTTTGGGCCATCCTGGGTTCGCGTTGAGCTGGGATCTATTGTGTGGCTGGCCTTAGGTGTTTCTGGAACACGGTTTGGGCAGAGCACCTGGTTTGATGCGGTTTAGGGTTTAGGGTTTAGGGTTGAGGGTTTAGGGTTTAGGGTTTAGGGTTTAGAGAACCTGCTCAGCACAGCACGGTAGGTAGGGCCTCATCTCTTACAGAGGCTGGGCATTTGGGGTTGGGAGTCTAAGTTTAGGTTCTTTCCGGATGCACAGCCTGTCCCGGAGGCAAGCAGATCATCCAAGAGTTGGAGGACAACCGGTCGGTGCTTACTGGGAACAGTGGCGTCAGGCGGGTCAAAATGCTTCAGGACATCAGCTGCCTGGACTGAATTGGGACATTGTCAATATGGGAAGCGAGTTTTGCTTACCCTGGTTCCGAGCTTTGCAAGGTCATAGTTCTCTGCGCGCCCAAAAAAACCAGAAGCATTCTGAGCCCAGCACCTTAACCCGAAGCCGTTCAGATCTACTTTAGCTTAATCCCTGTAAATGCCCTCAGCTCCTCTAAGCCCTAAACCCTAAACCCTAAACCCTTCTGCACGTCTTATGGTTTATGGTTTGGTTAAAGCTTATGTAGTAAAATTCACTCCTCCTACAGATAGCTGATCCGAACACTTCTTCAATGTCGGGGCGCCTCTCTGAATGTGTCAAACCCATGGGTTTAGGGTTCAGAGTTTAGGGTTTAGGGTTACAAACCTTCTCTTCGTACAGTTTGCCCAAGTTGCCCTGCAGTGACTGGCGGAAAGGTATAAACCTAAAGCAAGCATCGCTGTCAACTTCTAGACCCTCAAGAAATCTCAAGATTTCTACAAGCCCTACAAACCCTAGCGGCCCTAAACCCTAAACCCTGGCCGCTGAGTTTTGGCAGCCGTCAGTGCCCTGCAGTGTGTCTGAGAGGTCATCCCTGACCGAGGTTCTTTGAACCAGAAGGCCCTATATACCCCATCAGCCCTATATACCCTAAAAGCCGTTTGTACCCTACAAGCCCGAAACGGCCCTAAACCCTGAACCCTGACCGAGGTTCTTTGAACCAGAAGGTTAAGGAACTCCAGAAGACCAATGAGGACACCAACCTCCCCGATGACGGCCAGCTGTCGGAGGACTTCCAGGGCTTTTCAAGGGCCTTGAGGGTTTAGGGTTTAGGGTTTCGGGTTTCGGGTTTAGGGTTTAGGGTTTAGGGTTTAGGGCGTGGCTGACTGGCAGGCTTTGAAAGGGTCTGGCATGGAACTCTATTTACCTACCGTTTAGCAGCAACTACCCGGTTCGGGCCGTTCCTCCCGCGCGCTCGTGCAGGACACGAAGCAGATGCTGGATTCCACTTTTGGACTCCTCCAGAGCGACTCGCTTTTGGGGGGTTCAAGGGCACCAGCCCCTGTCTGAAGCATGCTGCTCCCGTTAGGGTTTAGGGTTTAGGGTTTAGGGTTTAGGGTTGAGAGTTTAGGGTTTAGGGTTTAGGGTTTAGGGTTTAGGGTCATCTGGTCATGGAGGGTTTGAGGTTGGTAGCAGCCCCACAGTCCCCCAGCCACCCCCTAACGCCCGGAGGCCCAAAGCCCCAAAACCCCCAAGCACAGCAAAGGATATCGGAACCACCGGCGGAAGACCCTGAGCATAGTGGAGAAGTTTAGTGCCGAGCGGGCCCCTTGCTCAGCACAACTCGCGTTTCAACAACGTGTGGGGGCATGTGGTGGGCCTATCATGGTTCAGGTGCTTTGCGACGTTTTGGGTTGACCTGGGACCCTCTTTACCTACAGTTTCATGGGTTATACCATGTTATACCTACCAATTGAGGGTACCTACTCCTAAACTGTAGGTAAACAGAGTCCCTGCGAGTTAACGCGCCCTCTTCTGCACATCTGGATGCTTTTTGGGCCGAGAATGGAATGGCATGATTGATGCAACTTGAGCAGCAGAGGTTCTGGAGTTCCTTTTGCTGTTAGGTTACGAGTGCCCCCGGATGTTTGAATGTGTTTTTCGAACAGCTACGTAATGCTCGTCACCCTAAACCCTATACCCTTTACTCTATCCCCCAAGCCCTAGCCTAAAACCCTGAACCCTAAGCTGTCCCAAGACTCAGCAGGGCCCAACCTCTCCTTCTCCCCAATAACCAACGAGCCCAGGACGCCGCTGGGGCCTCAGGGACCTCGGCCAAAGGGATTTAGGGATGATTTAGGGTTTAGGGTTTAGAGTGTAGGAATTTCGGGCTTCCTAGCTGATCGGCAGCGCCTGGTTTCAAACAGATTTTAAGGGCTTAATTTGGGCGTAGGGTTTAGGAATTTAGGGCTTAGTTTGGGTTTAGGGTTTAGGACTTTAGGGCTTAACTAGGGCTGAGGGTTTAGGAATTTAGGGCTTCATTTGGGTTTGGGGTTTAGGGTTTTCCAAGCTTTGGATTCCGGAGGCTGCACAGGACCAGGGACCAGGGCTCAGGGTTGCGAGCTTCGCTGTTTAGGGGAAATTGGGTTTAGGGTTTAGGGGCCTTGAGTGTCACAGCCTCCAATGTGTCGTGAGGCTACTTAGCTTGGTTTTTGCACCATCGCGCGAACAGATTGAGGGGGGATCCAACGCCCAAGCCTGCGTGAACCTGTCGGAAAGTTCCTTCAACTGCAACCCCATCCTGAAACCTTAAACCCTAGACCCTAAACCCTAAACCCTAAACCCCACACCCGATAGATTCCCAAGCGCCCAAAGGCCAAGACTCGAACCGAATCTGCCCTGACGAAGCGCATGGAGCAGCTGTCGGAAAGGACCGGGGCTCATCCTTTAGGGTTTAGGGTTGAGGTTTCAGGTTTAGGGTTTAGGGTGGATTCCTTCCCCGAACCCCTACGGCCGTGAACCCTCGGTTGGAGGGCAAGAGACGACAGGTCCCTCATGACTGTGCATGTACTGCTTCAAGATCAAGGTCAAAGGTTCCCTCCCTAAAGCCTAAACCCTAATAATCCTAAACCCTAAAACCCTAAACCCTAAAACCCTAATAACCCTAAAACCCTAATCACCCTATAAACCCTAATAACCCTATAAACCCTAAACCGCCCTCGCGCACAGCCCTCCACGTCACCACACCCGCGGGGAGATGCCTCTCTCGAATGGTTTCAGCCCACCTAGGCACCCTACGCAGCCACCCGAAGCAGGAGAGTCCAACAACAAACCTTTAGGGTTTAGGGTTTAGGGTTTAGGGTTTAGGGTTCAGAGTTTAGGGATCAGATCCCCTGTAAGAACCCGTGTTCCATGCACTTGAGGGTCCCAAAAACAGTGCCGTAATTGGCTTGGATACCTCATGAGAGCACGTCCTGTGCATTGTTTAGGTTCCCCCATAATTAAGAGGCCATTTAGGGATAATTAGGCCTAACTCAGGTTAAAGGGGGGGCACCTAGGGGGAAGGGGGGGGCTAGTATAGAGGCGGGTCAGGAGGGGAACCCATGATTAGACCCGCAATCCCTGCCTGGGTTGCACAATTCTGTTTGGTCTCGAACCCCTCTGCCTAACACCCCCAACAGTCCCTAAGTGCCTGCACGAAAGTGCCCTAGAGCCTTGTTCAGTGCAGTCATCAAGTCCGTTTTCAAAAAGGGGTAGGAGAGGATCCCTGCAAGTCTGCTGCAAAAGGGTCTCGGGGTAAGTCTATAGGGCTTCGGGACAACAACAACCTTTATAATGCTGCAGCTCCCCACTGCTCTTCGACTGGAGAGTTTAGGGTTTAGGGTTTAGGGTTTAGGGTTTAGGGCTTGAGAAGTTGGCGCCCCCACCGAGACCGCAAGCAAAAAGGGTCTGGGGGGGGGGGGGGGCCTTCAAAGATCCCGAAGTTTCGAGAAGTGACCCCCTAAACCCGAAACCCTCAACCCGAAACCCTAAACCCTAAACCCTAAACCCTAAACCCTAAACCCTAAACCCTAAACCCTAAACCCTAAACCCTAAACCCTAAACCCTAAACCCTAAACCCTAAACCCTAAACCCTAAACCCTAAACCCTAAACCCTACCCCCCCCCGCCCTGCTTCAGGAAAACCGAGTTGGACTCCCGACTTCGAGAGCTGCGCACGACAGTCACCAAGGCCCACCTGTTGCGACTTTCCAAGATCCGAGATTTACAAAGGCTAGCGCGAAGCCGCAGGAAATATTCCCTGGCTGAGTTTAGGGTACTAAGAGTCCTTGATTGGGTTTAGGGTTTAGGGTTTAGAGTTTAGGGTTGGGATTATAGTCGGGGGTATTCTACATCCCTATTCAGGACTGTTAGTAAAATGGGGGACATCCCATGTTTGGGGTGTGTAGGCCTCACAAAGTCCGCGGCTCAGAAGGGTTAAGGCCTGAAACCCAAACCATGGATGTGTGTATGCCGAGGCATCTCAAGGCAAAGGCCTCCGTCAATGCAACAATCGTCGCATCTCAAATGCCCCAGGATTGTTTTGCAGGGGGCAGACTCATAACAAAAACCGTCCATAGCGAGGCAAAGAGCCTTGCCGAACTGAAGTCAGCCACGTGCGCGAGCGGAAGAAAGAAAAACTCAACCCAAGAGACACTGACGCGAATCGAGCGCTCGCAGGCTGAGCGGGAGCTCGATAGCTCCTTTAGGCAACTCGGACCTCACCAGTTGAGGTTTAGGGTTTAGGGTTGAGGGTTTAGGGTTTAGGGTTTAGGGTTTAGGGCAAGTTTAGGGTTTAGGGTGCTTGCAAAGATCGTAGCACAGCATGCTGCGGCCAGGAAGACACCGAGGGCCATGGATGTCGGAGTTGGGGCTGGGCTACTATAAGGGGTCGGAATAGTTACCAATGGTGTTCCCTTATGGTCACTTTTTTTGAATATAAGGGTTTAGGGTTAGGGTTTAGGGTTTAGGGAATATACTATAATGACCCCAAAACCCTGTTATAATTATTCAGGCCTCTCTATATTAGACCTCCCTCGCTCTGTGCCCCTCAAAACGACGACTGAGGAAGCTCGATCCCAAGGATACGAGCAAAGCGGCGCCTGTGCTCAAAGGTGTACCCTAAACCCTTAACCCTAAACCCTAAGCCCTAAGCCCTACACCCTAAACCCTAAACCCTAAACCCTACACCCTAAACCCTAAACCCTGTGCTGGCGAAGTTCCACTGTCTTACCTTTACCTATACTTGGGCTAGGTGTACCTCGTTTGCCGTAGCCGCGAGAACAAGGTGAGGCCCCTCGAAGGCATGATAGAATAAGTGCATGTCTACCGGCCATTGGGGGTAGCATCGCACACACACATTGATCTCGCGATCCGCGTAGTTGCTGAGAACGTCGCAGTGCGATCTTTTTCCTTCAGAGACTGCAGTCGAACTCTTTGTATCCCTGCAGTGGCTGCTAGAAGGAGCTGGTGCTGCAGAAACCCTAAACCCTAAACCCTATGAGCATGGGTGCGGAGGTTCGCCCTTTGAACTGGAAGGGACTTAGTATGAGGATCCGAAGAGAGGTCGCTTTTTGGAATTCAGGGCGCAGCTGACACCATTTTTTGGCTTAAACCCTAAACCCTATGTTCACAAGTTGCTCTTGCTGCAGCCCAAAAACCCCATGCATGGGCTTGGCGGGGTTCGGAGCCTTGCAACCCACGAAATTTCTGAAGCTTCCAAGGAAAAGCTGGCCGCCGATTCGGAGCTCCTGTCAAAGCTTTCTCGTCTGCGCTGGATTGACTTCCGATGTTGTTTATTTTTTGGGGTTTCGGTGGTTCCTGGTCCTAAACCCTAAACCCTAAACCTCATGGTCTGGAACGCCTTGCAGCGAGTCCTCAGGTCAACCACAGCAGGGTGTAGGGCTTGGGGTTGAGGGTTTAGGGTTTAGGGTTTAGGGTTTAGGGTTTAGGGTTTAGGGTTTAGGGGTTAGGGCTCTCAGTCCGGCTGCAAAAAGGGTTTAGGGTTTAGGGTTTAGGGTTTAGGGTTTAGGGTTTAGGAAGCAAAAGCCTCGAACGCTCAGAAGCCCTGGGCTCAGTTGTCGATCAGGCTACAGATATGGTTTTTGCTGTTTCTGGGTTTTGGCCGGGTCTCCAGCAAGAAGGGAGGTGTGCCAGCGCAAATCGCTAGGCTCAACCCTGGTATGGGGGGGTTCTCTACACGATGGCCACAACTAAAACCTAAACCCTAAACCCGAAACCCTACACGGAGCCTTAAATGAAAGGAGGGCTGCCCATATAAGCTTCGAGCCTAGGGCTCTTGGGCGAATGATCTCTCTCTTCTGGCTGGTTCTTGGTAGGGAAGGAGGGAATGAGGTAGACAAGTAATCCCTTAAAGGGTATATAGAGGGTCCCTCATATTCCCTCATTCCCTACTAAGAACCAGGGGGTCTTTTGGTCAAGTCCCTAAACCCTAAACCCTAAACCCTAAACCCTAAACCCTAAACCCTAAACCCTAAACCTAAACCCTAAGCCCTAGACCCCAAAGTGCCTTGGGAACCTGGTGCTTGCAGCCCGAGGTTGCGCAAGATGAGGGATAAGGTCGACGAGGCCCAGAGTGCAGTTTCGCTGGAGTCCTGGGATCCATGGGGTTGTATTCAATAATGTAAGTAAACATGGGTTGTATTTATTATATTGAGTGGTAATGGGGATGGTCCCACCTTGTACCAGCAGTCTTTAGGAGGGATTATTCGTGGGACATCCCAAGTCATGGAGTTGGAGACCCCGATTGCCCTAAACCCTAAACCCTAAACCCGCGAAACCCTAAACCCTAATTCGCAAGAAACCCGGGCACCGCAAAAACGTTGGGTCTGGGCCGGTGTTTCTCCGGACATCGTCGACCTCGAAGCCGCCATTGAGGGTTTAGGGCTTGGTTCCTATACCCTCATAGGGATTAAGTATAGTACGTAGAACAGGGTATATGACGCCCAATTTTCGGTTTCATCTGGTCCCCAAGAAGTAATAGGAACAATAGCACAACTAGTACTAGTAGTAGTAGTAGTAGTAGTAGTAGTAGTAGTAGTAGTAGTAGTAGTAGTAGTAGTAGTAGTAGTAGTAGTAGTAGTAGTAGTAGTAGTAGTAGTAGTAGTAGTAGTAGTAGTAGTAGTAGTAATAGTAAGAGAAGTAAATGTAATACTAGTAAGTAAGTGAGCGAGGGTTGACCAGCACTCACGGTGCGGCCTACCTCCCAGATCCCTCTCAACATCTCAGAGGGGCTGCGCAAGAGTCATCGCCCCCCTCCGTCCCAGCGTTCAAGCGGGGGAAATAACTAGCTAGTGCAGACAGGTCACTATGTAGGGTACATAATTCGAAACCAAGAATCGGAGAGACATAGCCCTTGATGAGGGATAAAGCGCGTACGCACCAAAGAACACAGCAAGTAACCGGCAGACGCAAAGAGTAGGGGGCGAACCGGCCAGTGCCGAGGGAGCGAAGCTCCACAGAGGGCACAAGGCGACCCAAAGCCGCGCGCCACGGCGGGATCTGAGGGAACACTGTTCCAGCACCGAGGGCGAACACGCCACCAATCAGGTACACTAAAGGAGCATACATGCCAGGCCCCTCAAATGGAACATCATAGAAACTGCGCATACACTGTTAGCATGGCAACGTGCGCGTGCTGTCTCTGTCATTGTTACGAGTAAATGCTGGATTGCAAGGGTCACAACTTGATGTGTACCAGTAGAATGCTGATGAAGGAACCTCCTGTGCAGATGAACGTGAAGTACAGTGTGCCTGCACTCAACAGCAATCAAAGTTGCCAGAAAGCAGCGTAATCCACTAACGATTTTGAGCCTTTGAGAGCGCGGGGCGCCCTTCGTCCACATGATGCAGGCACATCGGCGCAACCCTAAACTCTAAACCCTAAACCCTAAATGGCGTGGCGCCGAAGGGAAACATGTCGCCCTAGCAGACGGGAATGCAGGGAAGGTGAGGGGGAGATTGGGCCCCACCCTGTTCATGGTAAGTAATAGTAAGTAATGGTAAGTAATAGTAAGTAATAGTAAGTAATAGTAAGTCATAGTAAGTAATAGTAAGTAATAGTAAGCAATAGCAAGTAATAGTAAAATGATAAGTAATCGAAATACTAGTCATAATAGGAGTAATAGCAATAATCGTAGCAATGGTAGTAATCGTAGTACTAGTAAGAACAGCACTAGCACACACAAAGCAGCATCATGAAACTCACAAGTCGGCTCTTCGCTGTCCTAGATTTCTAAATATGCAGCCGGGTTTAGGGTTTAGGGTTTAGGGTTCTGGTAAACCCTAAAACCCTCAGAAGCGAGAAACAACTCGAAACCAGGAAGCCCCAAACCCCAAGAGGGCAAGATCAATGAAAGCCCCGGAAGCCACGGCTGAGAGTCACGCTAAACCCTCATAAACCCTAAACCCTAAACCCTAAACCCTAAACCCTAAACCCTGAGCATCCGCGCGCGCCAGGATTTTCGGGCCAAGTGTGCAGCTCTGGAGATCGACTCCACTTGCAAGCGATCCATGGCTCAGTTGTTTCGGTGCCGCAGGGAGTTTAGGGTTTAGGGTTTAGGGCCCAGCTGATAGTGCAGAGCCCGGGTTCCAAAAAAGGGTTTAGGGTTGCAAAAGGGATCTGGTGCGAAATGCACTAATGCGTCGGGTCCAGCGAGTTGTTGCTGCACCACGGGGTTCGCAGGGCCCGAGATGCTGAGGGCTCTCCAGATTCAGGGCGGCACCTTGGGGGCATCTCTTGTTGAACCCAAAACCCTAAACCCTAGAGTGGTTCGTCCACCTATGCGGGTGCCAAAGAAAACCTAAACCCTGAATCCCGGGAACCCTACGCCGAGGTGTCAATGCAGCGAAAGCTGGAGAGGCAAAGTTGAAGAAGGACCTGAGCGCGCGCGAGCAGCTCGTAAGTCAGGGTTTGGGGTTTTATGGGGTTTGCAGGGTTCCTGGGACCCTATTTGCCTACAGTTTGGTAGTAAGCACCCCCCCCCCCTTTTAATACAAACATGGTAGGCTCTCAATGACGGCCCAAGGGCAGAAGGAACAACCCCAAGGATGCTCAAAACCTTCCCTCCAGATGTGTTTAGGGGTCGGAGGGCTTTTGGAGTTATCCTTTACATTCCGGAACAAAAGCAGTTTAGGGTTTAGGGTTTAGGGTTTAGGGTTTCAAAGGGTAACTTTCCTAGGTAGGATTAGGGGGACCCTTAAAGGGAACCCTTCTTAACCCTTTGTCTGGCTCTCTTCAACAGGGACCTTATTGAGAGGGTCTGCATCCCGCAAGGGTTCCCCCGAATGCTATCCCCTCAAATTATCGGTTTGAAACGCCTAACCCTAAACCCTATAAACCCTATAAACCTCTAAAACCCTAAACCGTAAATCTGGCCCTGCAGGAGACCTCGATGCTTCGGATGAAGAGTGCCGCCAACCTGAAGTCGCCCGGCCAGCGAACTGAAGGGGTCCTGTGTAACACGCCGGACGACTATGATTAGGGCTTAAGGTTTCGAAGGATTTGGGGTTCAGGGGCATAAGGATAAGGATTAGGGTTCAGGGCTTACAAGGCTTCAGAAGGCTTTGGGGTAGGATATGAGTCCGCCTAATTTCTGAATCAAAATTGGCAGCACTTTAGGTGTTAGGAGTCCGCACCCTGTCGATGCAACGTAGGAGTCTAGGGTTTGGGGTTTACGGTTTAGGGCTACTTGGACAGCTGTGGAATCCGGCAGAGCTCGCGGGGTCAAAAGGGTTTAGGGCTTAGGGCTAGGGTCTAGGGTTTTAGGGTTTAGGGTTTGGGGTTTAGGGTTTAGGTTTTAGGGCTAGGGTTTAGGGTTTAGGGTTTAGGGTTTAGGGGTTAGGGGTTAGGGGTTAGGGGTTAGGGGTTTAGGGTTCAGGGTTTAGGGGTTTAGGGTTTAGGGTTTAGGGTTTAGGGCAGCAGGGTCTTATACATTTTAGATGATGTCACTATGGAACGGGTGACGCAACTAGCCTTGCAGTCACGAGAACTGTGAAGCTGGTTGTGTGAGCCTGACTTTCCCGGCAGCTGTGCAGACCTGGTTGTTAAAAGGGTCTTATGGGGCTTCAGCCCTCCGAGGAACAATGGCCCGCCAGGGGCGCAAGAGCTGCCGGCGCGGCCAGACAGCGCCCCTGGAGCCTCCAGGACCTTAGGGCTTTAGGGTTGAGGGTTTAGGGGCTGTAGGCTGCAAAAAAGGGGCTGTAGGCTTTAGGAGCTTGAGGGGGTTGAGGGGCTGGAGTTTGCAGGTGACGAGACCTTGGGGGGTTTTTGAGGGTTCTAATTAGGGGTTTTGAGGGGTTCTAGGGGTTTGGGATCTATGGTTTAGGGCTGGGGTTTCGGGGTTTTGGAGTGCTTACCTGGCATTCGACACGAGGCTGGATGTGGCAGGGTTCTGTTAGTCTGCAGACCTACCCACCTCAAGACCGCCCAACCACAACTCTCATGGAGTTGAGGCCTTAATTTGTTACAAAGCAACATGTACTCTTCATGCAGGGTGGTCTAGACGAAACTCGAAGTGGCGTCTTGAAGGGATCCTAGTGTCTGCCCGTCGGTCACTCATGAGTGTTGGAGTTCGCGAAGTTTTGCGCCGCCCTCGTAAGGAGGGGTGGTTGAGTCTGGTTCTGCGCCGCCCTCAGAAGTAGGAGTGCCTGTAAGTTGCAGGGAGGCTCGATGTCACTTGGGCACTTGGGCCAGTCACTTCGTGATACGCAGACACTGGGAACACTTGTGTCACTTGAGAACTTGGATCACTTAAATCATTTGCGACACGCAGGTCGCTTGGCTCACTTTAGGATGCGTGACACCCTTTCGTCACCACTGGGAACATTTGTGGTTGTTTGCGTCACTGGAACACTGCATTCACTTGGGACACTCGGGTCACTTGGGTCACTTGAGACAGTGTTACAAGGTTCACGGAGACCACTTGGGTCACTTAGGTCCTTGTACGTGTGTCAGACACTGGGGAGCACTGGGACACTTACGGTTACTTGGGTTCCCTCGGTCGCTTTGTTAGGACACTTAGGTCACCTATTTTGCTTTTGTGTTTTTTATTTGTTTTTTTATGGGCCCCTATACTAAACTACATGGAACCCTGAGCCTTGTGGCTGTGACCCTCCTGAGATCTGATCCTCGGCAGGTCGTTAAAGGCGGGCGCGGCTGCCGGGCTGGCTTCGTGAAGGCGAGCCTGCGAAAAGAAACATAAACTGCGAGGCTTCGTTAAGGGTTGGGGACCTTGCAGCCCAGTGGTACCCTTTACTTCTTTTGTTTATGGTTTCCCTTAACAAACAACCAACCCCAAAAAGGGTGCCCTTGTCATAATATGGTTACTGGGCTACCAAGGGGACGTTTCGATAAGGGTTGGACGTTGACTGCTCAGGGGCCGGGGGTCCACATGGAACAAACATCAAGTCCTTGGTGAACTCTAAACGGCTGAGAGGCTGCTCACTGAGACGAGTTGGCCGACGGTGCCGCCAGAGCCGTCCTGCCGGAGGAGCGTCGACGCTCAGTCCCCAACGAGTTGCCTTCATGCAACTTCTCCTCCACCCCCTTAACAAATATGAACCGTAAGAGTAGCCCTGAACCCTAAAGCCCCTTCAGAGCCTCACCCGGATCGAAGTTCTGGTAGGATTTTCAGTCGCGAGCGGAAACCGAAGGTTTCAAGCTCAGAGGATCCTGGGATCGCAAAGCGAAACTCCTTGGATTTCATCGCGACCTCGACGGCGGCACGTCGCTGTGGGTCTTGGGATTTGTGGTTTATAGGGTTTGCGGAGTTTAAGGGGTTTATAGGGTTTATAGGGTTTAAAGGGTTTAGGGTAGGGTTTTGGGCTTAGCTGGTAGGATTTCCTCTTTCAGCTGAAGTCAACTAACTTTCCCTGCTTGTTGTGCTGAGCTGCCTTTATGGGCGTGCACAAGGAGCAGCAACTAGCGGCGACGGTTTTGGGATGAGGCCAGACGCCAACCAGCTTACAGGGCATCGGAATCCGGGTGCAGCGAAAACACACTCAACATGTTCAAAACCCTAAACCCTCAACCTCAAGCAGAGTCTGGTGTACCGAAGCCTCAGCCCCTTATGAGCTGCCAAGTGGAGACGAACAGAGGCCTGAGATCAGGCTGAAAGTTGGTGTGGCACATTCCGGCAAGTTCCGAAGAGTGCGGTTCAGGAGCTAGTAGACTTTGTGACTATACCGAACCTCCGAAACTTACGTCCTTGCTTCGGAAATTCCCATTTGATCTCCTGCCACAGTCCCTGAAGGGGGTGGTAGGGAAGACTCCGAAGGAGGAGAGGCAGCGTGGGAAAATCGACGTTGCTATGACTTGCTCGGCAGGGTTGGCTAGGTTCCACTGCCACGCGCAGGCTACGGAGGCCTCGTTAAGGGATGACGCAACTTACTGTTGGTTACTTGTAGTAGGGAATGGGGGAATGAGGGACCCTATATAATCTAATCCCTTAAAGGGTATATGTAGGGGGGGATATAGGGTTACTTCATTCCCTCATTCCCTACTAACCAACAGTAAGGCAATGCCAGGTGGGCTTGTTTGGGGGAGTTGTACATGGTTTCAGTTTGCAAGGGATCCCATCACCAATATTTTCCAAGGGTTTAAAGGCCAGCCCCAGAATGGGTGAAGGCACCTCCTGGGCTCGGGGAGAGGGCGGTTTAGGGTTTTGGGTTTACGGCATAGAGCTTGGAATGTTTCAGTAGCTGATCGCCGTGGGCCTGGGGCCCTCGGTTTCAGCCTTAGGCGTGCCTGAGGCGTACTGCAAGTTGACAAGACAGTTCGTGGCTCCGAAGACCCTCAACCCTCAACCCTCAACCCTAAACCCTAAACCCAAAACCTCATATCCTGGCCCCCTGGTCGCCCCGCAGCTGTTTTCACCTGCTCAGGCCTTTGGTTGACGGTCAGATCACTAAGCTTAGCAGTGGCACATGGCTTGCAGGGCTTGGGCTTTGGCCCACTCTGGTGGTGCAGAGTTTTGGATAACAGAGCCTAGCACCACAACGCTCAAAATCAGAGAATCAACGCAGAGACATAGGTTCCCTTGAGCATGGAGCTGCCCTTCAAAACCCTGAACCTGCCGACGCCCGGTGTATGGGGTTTAGGGTTTAGGGTTTAGGGTTCAGGGAACTGGCTGCAATCCACCCTTCGCCTAGGGCAGCGGTTGTGCCAATGGGAAACGTTGACAGCTGCGACAGATGCTGCGGAAAACCGGGGGAGACGTTCCGCGGCATGCACTTTGCAAACCCTAAACCCTTATAAACCCTAAACCCTAAACACCAATTCCCAAACCCCAAACCCCAAACCCTAAGCTTTGCGTTTGATTCTGAGTCTGGTGGGACGCACGAAGTCATGTGTGTGCACCAACTACCTCCTGAGACCCCGTAAGCCGCACTTCAAGCTCCCTAAACCCGAAACCCTAAACCCTATAAACCCTAAACCCTATACCCTAGACCCTAAACCCTAAACCCTAAGCCCTAAACCCTACCACAACCTCGTATGAGTAACGCCACAAAAGGGCACAGAGCAGGCCTCACATCCGAAGGCTCAAAAAACTCCTGAAACTCTGCCTTTCAGAGCAGGCCTCACATCCGAAGGCTCAAAAAACTCCTGAAACTCTGCCTTTCAGAACCCCCCTCCCCCCCCCCCCCCCCCCCCCTTGTTCCATCAAGGGTTTAGGGTTCAGGGTTTAGGGTTTAGGGTTTAGGGTTTTGGGTCCATGGCTCCTAAATAAACCCTAAACCCTGAACCCTCTGCGAGCCCTTTCGGAAGTTTAGCGAGATTTGGTTGTTGCCTTCTCCGTGAGAAAATGATTGACTTTAGCATGGTTGCATTTGGTTGCAAAGACGCCTTCAGGTCCCAGTTTCCTTGCAAGTCTAATCTGTCAATGCAAAATCATGAGGCCTGTAACCCTGAAAGCCTGAATCCTAAAACCCTGAACCCAAAGCCCCAAAACCCTAACCCCCAAACCCAAGTTGGGTTTTGGTCGAGCTGCGACGCGTCTGGCTCCGGAACCCATTTCAACCGACTCCTACGACTTATCCCTGCAGAATGGCCCCTCTGGGCTCAGCCTGGGTGGCAAAAAACCCTAAACTCTAAACCCTAAACCCCAAACCGATCAACTTTCAGGGCCCATGTAGACCCTAAGATTTGCTCCCCGTTGCCGGCCCTCCTTTCAGATCCCTCAAAACCCCCCAGACAATGGGATTTAGGGTTTTAGGGTTTAGGGTTTAGGGGTCATCGTCGGAGGTTGTTCGAGGTGGAAGAACGCCAGGGCCTCGGGGGTAAAGGGGGTAAAGTGGAGCTTGAGCTCGTTGAGTTGTTCCTTTGCAGTTTCTATTGTCTTCAAAAGGGTTTATGGGGTGCAGGATTTGGTACGAACAGCTTCTTGCTTTCGGGTGGTTGTTGTCCTAAAGTCTTGGCCGCGAGCGCGACCTAGTCGCGAAGCGGCCTCGCGACGATCAGGAGCCGTCAAGACACACCACTGCAGAGGGTAAAGCCTCTGCAGCCTCTCCTCCTCGGCAAGCCCCCGTACTGGGACTAATAAAGGTCAGACCTGTAAACTTCAACCCCATACCCGGCATGAAATCCTAAATCCTAAATTCGAGCCTACAAGCTTCCCGGAGCTTCCCAGGGCTTTTTTGAAGCCCCCAGAGCTTCTTCGAGAGCTTTTCAAGCTGCTTCGGAGCCTTTTAGGGGCTCCCAAGGGTCACCCGGACCCCCGCGACCTTTTCACAGCCTAATTTTGGTCAAGGGGGGGTCGTATTTTTCCATTTTCAAAGCAATTTAGTATTCGGAGACCCCCCCTTGCTCAAAACTCCGACCCCCCCTTGAAGGGGAAAGTTTGCCTCCAAAAACACCCCAAATGAGGGGGACCCCAGGATCGGCCCGGGTCCCAGTTAAAAGTGCGATTTTTTAGTACTGAAATCGACGGTTCTGGGCGGGCTCTAAAACCGAGCCTTCACCGGTTTCAGGGTTTCAAGTTTTTCAAGGCTCTTCAAGGCTTTTCCAAGCTTCCCAGAGTTTCCCAGGGCTTTTTGAAGCCACCAGAGCCTTTTCGATAGCTTTTCAAGCTGCTTCGGAGCCTTTTAGGGGCTCCTAAGGGTCACCCGGACCCCCGCGACCTTTTCACAGCCTAATTTTGGTCAAGGGGGGGTCGTATTTTTCCATTTTCAAAGCAATTTAGTATTCGGAGACCCCCCTTGCTCAAAACTCCGACCCCCCCTTGAAGGGGAAAGTTGGCCTCCAAAACCACCCCACATGAGGGGGACCCCAAGATCGGCCCGGGTCCCAGTTAAAAGTGCGATTTTTTTGTGCTGAAGTCGACGCTCTAAAACCGAGCCTTCACCGGTTTCAGGGTTTCAAGTTTTTCAAGGCTCTTCAAGGCTTTTCCAAGCTTCCCAGAGTTTCCCAGAGCTTTTTGAAGCCACCAGAGCCTTTTCGATAGCTTTTCAAGCTGCTTGGTTTCAGGGTTTCAAGTTTTTCAAGGCTCTTCAAGGCTTTTCCAAGCTTCCCAGAGTTTCCCAGAGCTTTTTGAAGCCACCAGAGCCTTTTCGATAGCTTTTCAAGCTGCTTGGTTTCAGGGTTTCAAGTTTTTCAAGGCTCTTCAAGGCTTTTCCAAGCTTCCCAGAGTTTCCCAGAGCTTTTTGAAGCCACCAGAGCCTTTTCGATAGCTTTTCAAGCTGCTTGGGAGCATTTTAGATGCCCCCCAAAGGGGTCACCCGGACCCCTGCGACCTTTTCACGGCCTAATTTTGGTCAAGGGGGGGTCGTGTTATCCCATTTTCAAAGCAATTTAGTATTCGGAGACCCCCCTTGCTCATAACTCCGACCCCCCCTTGAAGGGGAAAGTTTGCTTCCAAAAACACCCCAAATGAGGGGGACCCCAGGATCGGCCCGGGCCCTAGTTAAAAATGCGATTTTTTAGTATTGAAATCGACGGTTCTGGGTGGGTTCTCGTTTTCTGGATTTTTGACCAAAACCGAGCCTTCACCGGTTTCAGCCAAAAGCGCCCCAAATGAGGACAACCCCAAGATCGGCCCGGGTCCCAGTTAAAAATGCGATTTTTTAGTACTGAAATCGACGGTTCTGGGTGGGTTCTCGTTTTCTGGAATTTGACCAAAACCGAGCCTTGCTCCTCTCGGACAATTCCTGCAGGCTCCTCCCGGACAGTTTCTGAGCTTTTTTGGGCTCTTCCCAGACAGTTTCTGAGCATTTTGGTGCTCCTCCCGGACAGATTCTGGGCCTTTTTGGGCTCCTGGACAGCTCCCGGACAGTTTCTGAGCCTTTTTAAATCCTTCCAGTTTCTGAGTTTTTTTGGGCTCCTCCCGGACAGTTTCTGGGCCTTTCTGGGCTCTTCCCGGACAGTTTTCGAGCCTTTTTGGGTTTTGGGGCCTTTTTGAACGCCTTTTTTTTGGGCTCCTCCCGGACAATTTTCTGCACTTTTTTGGGCTCACGGACCTTTTTAAGCTCCTCCCGGACAATTTCTGAGCTTTTTGGGTCCGGACAGTTTCCGAGCCTTTTTGGCTTTTCGGGCTCCTTCCGGACAATTTCGCGTTTCTGTCGGCTCCTCGTTTCTGAGCTTTTTTGGGCTCCTCCCGGACGGTTTCTGACCTTTTTTGGGCTCCTCGCTTTTTTGCTCCCCCGCACAGTTTCTAAGCCTTTTTGGGTTCCTTCCGGACAGTTTCGGAGCCTTTTCGGGTTTTGGTGCCTTTGGAAGCCTTTTTAAGCCTTTAGGCTCCTCCCAGACAGTTTCTCAGCCTTTTTGGGCTCCTCCCGGACAGTTTCTGCTCCTCCCGGACAGTTTCGGGGCCTTTTTGGGCTCCTCCCGGACAGTTTCGGGATCAAGAGCGTGCATGTTGGTCTCTTCTGAGAGGAAGCGGCGGCTTTGTTTTGCTGGCGGCAGCCAGGTAGTCTCACGTAAAACCCGGACCCTGCTCCGAGGGACCCACAATCTTTTGTTTTGGCGGGAAAACTTCCCTCCGGTTTCTCCAATTTTTGTTTCTTAAACATCTGCGCGCAAGTTGAGTTGCATCCTTCGGCTACAACTCAACTTCCGCGCGACGTGCTTGTAATTCAGAGAAGGGGGCAAGAAAAAGAAAAAAAGAAAAATTGATTACACAACGAACACCGGGAGGGTCGGGCGGACAACAAGCAGCCGCGCGTCAGGCTTGGCACACCCTAAACCCTAAACCCTCATGGGGTGGACGATTGGGATCTGGGCTTCGCCCAGGGGATTTTTGCGTACGGAGTATTTGTGTAGCCTTCAACTTCTTGAATTTCCCCCATGGCCCATGCCCCATGCCCCCTAGAGAACTCAGCCGCCGAAGAGGGTTTAGGGCTTAGGGTTTAGGGTTTAGGGTTTAGGGTTTAGGGTTTAGGGCCTGTCAAGCTCGAGTTCAGAAATCTTGTGGACCCAAGAAGCCAGCATAAAAAAAGTCAGAGACGAGGCGAGGCACCAAGTGCCCAGGCAGACCCCCAAAGGAATGTTCTGATAGAAAGCTAGAGGCGGGCTAAGGCTGAGTCAGCCATCTTGAGATGGCTCCGAATCCTGCACCCTGCAGAATTCTGCAGAATTCTGGATCCCTTGGTTTAGGGTTTAGGGTTTAGGGGTTTATACAGCGCCTTGTGACACTAAAGCCGAAAAGCCGCAAGATGTCCGACAGGAAGCAGGGCCCCGGAGTATCCCACCAGCGCGACTCGGAAGATCTTGCCGGGTGGACATGGGGGTTTACGAATATCTAGGGGCCCCAAAATATACCCCCAAATAGTAGGATCCCCTTAAAACAATAAAGACCATAGTTAGGTACCCCTAATCTCGCAAACCCGCAAATTGCTCCCGGCAGGGAATTGATTTTCCTTAGTGACTCACCGAGACACCGGTGGGCGAATGCTGCTGTTTGGGATGGGCGCGACCTGTTGTTTGAAGGTTCGATGTGGCCCAATGCGTAGACAAGACCAGCAGCGTTGGAAACTCCCAGTCTGAAAGCTCACAGGAGAGAGCAAGAAGGCAAGCAGAAACATACAGGCTACAAGTAAAATCCCCGCATGAATGGTGGGGATACAGCGCCTCTTCCCTCCCAAAGCCTGACTTCAGCTCCAGCGCGTAGTCTCCGAGTCGTCTGCATTTCCCAACGGTCCCAAAGTCTGCAACTTGCTTACATTGCATCAACCAGCAAGAGTCAAGAAGCCAAGGAGACAGAGAACTTCAGCAGCAGCCGCATGGCCAAAACGGACCCGCGCCACCTGCTGGCGGCGCCTCAGGAGCATTTGTGCCTTCGGGGCCGGGGGGGGTCTGTGGCTCGGATTCCGTAGGCTTTCGGCTCTTCAGGTGGTCTGAGGTCACCTGGGTGCAAGAAGACGAAGGCAGGAGCAAAGCCTGCCATGGCAAGACTACGGAAATCGGGGGCACCTCGACCCCCAAGTATGGAGCAGGTCCAATGCCCCACAGATCAATATACCCCCCAAAAAGGGGATGAGAGTAGTGCCCACATACCCCAGCAAAGGGATTCCAGTAGTAGAGGGTATCTAGCATGTTTCGGGAATGCGCTGTAAGGCTAAGATCTGCTCAGGCCCCGCAAGGTGTAGCATGGGGGAGCAAATGAGCCCTTAAATGTGTCTCTGGCTCATCTACCCCAAAACAGGGATTAGAGTAGTGCCCATACAACCCCCCCAAAAAGGGGATTCTAGTAGTACACTTGCCTTGGGGACCACATGAACCCTAAAATTGGGGGGTCCTAGGCCTTATACTACTATAACTCCTATCCTAGGTATATGAACCATAAGCCCTTTTAGGGTCCACTTCGGCCCCAAGAGGGTACCCTAAACCCTAAACCCTAAACCCTAAACCCTAAACCCTAAACCCTAAACCCTAAACCCTAAACCCTCAACCCTCAACCCCAAACCGAAGCTCAGGCTTTCCTGAGTAAGGGGGACGAGCAGGGCCCGGCTGGTTACCTCAAGCAGCTGCTCGGCCCGCTTCCTTGGGTCCAATTAGGGTTTGGGGTTTAGGGTTTAGGGTTTGGGGTTTGGGGTTTAGGGTTTAGGGTTTAGGGATGTTTAGAGTTTAGGGTTTAGGGTTGAGGGTTTAGGGACTCATGGATTCGCAAGGCTTTCAGTCGTAGCCACGAGTGCTAGGGTCTGCGGGTGTTGCTAAGACTTTCTTCCGGCCAGGACATCATAGCCCGGATGCAAAAAGGGTTTAGGGTTTAGGGTTTAGGGTTCAATTTTCTAAGTCCAGGCTTAGACCACAACAGCTCCGAAGAGCAGAGGCCGTGAGTTACGGAACCATGGGCGGTCGATCTGCTATATGGAGTCTTCTGTCGTTCGTTCTTGTGCATTACTATATCGACAGACGGTGCGCGCACAGCCGAACACGGAAGACGCCAGCGGCTCGGATTCTGCATGGAGTTGGAGCAGAAGAGAACAGAGTGAGTGCAGCCAAACAGGCCGAAACCAAAACTCCTCCAACCCCTGAAGTCCCGTAGAGTCAGCAGAGGGGGCTTCAGAATAGATTTCAATCCTCGATGAGTCCTAATCCCTAAAGCAAGCCTAACAACCCATCGACAGATGAGTTTTTTTGCAGGGCCCCCCAGCCTCAGCCCTAAACCCTACACCCTAAACCGTGCTGCTTGGCGTGTGGCAAAAAAACCCTAAGCCCTAAACCCTGAACCCTAAACCCCCCCCCCCCCGTCAACCAACCGAAGCCCGGCCTTGGAAAAAAAAATGCAATTAAACCCGTAAACCCTAAACCCTAACCCTACAATTTCCCCCCCCCCCCCCCCCTCGCGAGGAAAAGCCTACAAGCGGGGCTCCAGGAGACCAAGTGGTTTGCCGTGTTTCGGCCCACTTCCGCCACCCGTCGGAGATTAGGGTGTAGGGTTTAGGGTTTTTCAACCACCGATTTTTTCTTTGTGTTTTAAACGTTCTTTCCTTATACCGGCAATGTAGGGATTCCTATTTTTTCAGTTTTTTTTTTTTTTTTTTTTTTTGGGGGGGGGGAGGGGGTTCTGAAGCAAAGAGTGATAGCATGGGGCTGTCACGCTTTTGAGGCTTAGGGTTGTTTAGGGAGTTAAGGCTCTGGAGCCGTCGGGACTATTGACTATTTGGGGTTTACTAAGGTTGAGGGTTTAGGGTTACTTGGGTTGAAGCTTTAGCGTTACTTGGGTTGAGGGTTTAGGGTTACTTGGGTTGAGGGTTTAGGGTTCAGGGTTTAGTTGGGGGTTTGAAACTGGTTTCGGCCTCGAACGTCAAAGGCGAAGAGCAGTGAAGCCACGAAGATGAAACCTGCACTTCTCTCAACTCTCTTGTCTTGTTTCTGTACCTATAGGCGGCTTCGTAGAAGAGGGGGTCACCTTTAGCCTTTCTATGGGGTATCATACGCCCCTTAGAAACCAGGATGCTGGACAACTACAGTAAGCAGTAGGTTGGCATCTGCCTCTTCTTAGTAGTAGAGTAGGTAACCTTTTTGGGTTAAAATATTCCCCTTATGTTCCCAAAGGTTAACCTTTAAAACCCCTAGGTACTGGACAAGGACAACTGAGTCTTGGTTATGAACCTCTATCAGGCTTCCGATGTGCTCCCCAAAACGGCTCAAGGTCCACCCGAGGCTTCAGTTCACGCCAGTTGACAAACCCTAAACCCTAAACCCGAAACCCGAAACCCTAAACCCTAAACTCTAAACCCTAAACCCTAAACCCTAAACCCTAAACCCTAAACCATAACCCTAGACCCTAGACAGCTGAGGCTGACGCCATCTCCAAGATGATGGACGGCCACGGCACCGGCAAAGGGCTGAACGTGAAGCTTCGTAGCCCAGTGGTACCCTTTACTTTTTTTTGATTTATGGTTTCCCTTATAAAATAACCAACCGCAAAAAAGGGTGCCCTTATCACAATATGGTTGCTGGGCTACCAAGGAAGGGCAAGTCTGCAAAGACAGGACGCCTTTCAGGCAAGGACGTGGGGTTGATGGCTCGTGGGGTTTGTTGTTTAGGGTTTGTCGTGTCTTGTTGGCAAGCCTGATACAGAGGGTACCTCGCCATGGCCATCCTAACCCATGTCCAGCAAAGTTCCTTGAAGAATATTCAGAGTAGTAACATGGGTGACATTATGGCATTTGCTGCTGTAGCTTTACGATGACGAAGTGTGCTTCGACGACTACACGAAACGACGACCACGCCCGGCTGCAAAGCTGTTGCCAACACGACCTCGCACAATACCACCGCTGTAGGATGTCCTCTGGCCCCGTCGGCAGCTACTGTGAATGCCGTTTGCTGCCATCAGGATTCGTTCCTGTTCTCCAGATCAGCGACAACGAGCACAAATCACAGGCGGGAGACTTGCAACATCAAGTTCCACCAGCATTCTTCGCCTTGTGCGACGTAAAGTTGTTCCTGCATGCAGTAGCTCCTAACCGTGACATTTCACATGCCATTTGCTTTCTTGCTACTGTTCATACCCTTTTAACTTCTTTTCTTGTACGCGGCTGACACTATCCGAACTATGCGCCCACATATGCCCCTAAACCCTAAACCCTAAACCCTAAACCCCCAGCCGTCCACTTCCCCTTCTGCAGCCCAAGCTTGGAAGAGGCTCCGCAGTTAGGATGGCCCTTCATATCACCTGAAGGATCTTGAAAAAAGGCTCCCCAAAACCCAAAGGGTACGTGACAACCTTAAGGGTCCAAGGTACAACCCCTAGAGATTGTGCAGCCAGAAGCCGGTAGTACTGGTAGATGCAAGTTGGGGGCTGGTTTAGGGTTTAGGGTTTCGGATTTATTTTCCGGGCGCCGGAGCCGTGACCGCACACTTGACTTGAGCTCGCAGCGACATGTGGCATGGACTGCAGAAGAGATCGCAGCACACAGCCACACTATGCAGCACCCGCGTCTGCTGCTTGCGAAGGCAGCCTCTCGCCCCAGTACCCTTAGGACAAGAATAATTTGGAGTTGCAGTGCTTTTGAGTTCTTACTGAACATGTTTGACCACCGGCACACATTTCTCCATTTGGCCCGATTTGGCCTGATGGAGTGTCGCGCGAGGCTGCGATAGCTGCGTATGGATGGCACGGCCATAGCGAAGCATCCCACCCATGGATGGCATGGAATTGGGCATTGATGACAAGGAGCAGGCAAAGACATCTGTGCTGGTGAAGTGCCGTGTCAGGATTCTCCACGAAGCTACGAAGCGCGTTCAGGACTTCACGCTGCAAGAGGGTAAGGTCATCCGTGTCGGGCGAAGCCCCTCAAATGATGTGACCGTGGACCGTGATGGAGTGTCGCAGTTCCACGCGGAGCTCTTCATCCGAAATTCCGCCAGTGAGCTCGAAGTGGGTGGTCTGTGCATCAGGGACAACTCCAAGAACGGGACGGCTGTGCGACCGTCCTGCCCAAGGCCTAGCACCAAAGATGTGTGGGAGCCTCTGCACCGTGGCTCGTTCCGAGTTCTGGGCAGCGGATGGCAGGTCTTGATGCCTGCCCGCGGAAGTCGCGGGGGCTCCATCTCGCAGACAACAACCGCGACCCTGACAATTAGTATCCAGAGCCAGGTCTTTGCGGGGGAGGATGCCGAGTTGGACGGTGAAGAGTGGCATCCATTTGAGGCTGCCTTGGACTCCCCGAAACGAGACGCGTCACGCGCAAACCCTGAGCCGACTTTGCAGAGGCCGCATCCTCCGCCGCCGCCCGATTTGGATGGAGGCGCCTTCGAGGAGCCCCCACCACCTCCACAGATGTCCCAGGTCTCCTCAACTACGCCCGCCTCGAACCCGGAGCTGTCACCGCCGTTGCAGAACCCCCCAGAGAGTGCTGTCCCTCAGCAGCTCATGGACGAGCACGTGCGAGCGCGGATGCAGTGGATGGGCATGGGTGGCAAAGCTGACACCCAGGCACAGCACCATGCAGCCGGAAAGCGAGCGAAGCGATCCAAAGAGATGTCAGAGGTGGTGCCGCAGGTGCCACCGGCACAGGGCGTAGGAGCGCGACCGCTGCCGCCAGCACCCAAGCACAGCGCCGACACACCAGACACACACCCGCCGACCCAAGCATCGCCCCCAAGCGCACACCATCCCACCACTCCAGCGCTGGATCCTAAAGTGGCGGCTGCCTGGGGCTTGCCGAGCTTGCTTGCCACCACGGAGATGGCGCCGGAATTTTGGGGGGAAAGCTCGAGGATGGCACCGTTGGACAAGCACCGGGGTTTGCCGCAGAGGGATCAGAAGAGGTCTGATGATGGAGAAGGTTCGAAACATAAAGCCCGTCACAAGAAGGGCAAGGACAAGCCGAAAGCATTCAAATCTCATGATGCCTCCAGCAGGACATCAAGTGCGAAGCGGAAGAAGAAAAGAAAGGAGTCGAGAGTCAAGGACACGGCACAAAAGCCGCGCGAGTCGACGGAGGAAGCATTAGTATCAGCGCGCTTGACGACTTTGAAGACAGCAGTCGTGGACGACGTCTCGGATGACGTGACCGAAGTGGCCGAGGATAATGAGCCCACATCACCGGCCTGCCCACTTTCGCCCACATCCGACGACGCGACTCAGCTTGCAGAGGAGGATGCTGAGCCGACGTCACCAGCCCGGTCACTTTCGCCGCCCTCCGAGCAAATGGAGGAGGTTCAGATGGCTGCGACCTTGACGAAGCCTCAGAAACGACTCAGAGACCTTGGAAAAAGGTCGCTCCTTTGCTAGTAGCCGGTAGTAATGTGTTGCTAGGGTCTGGTTCTATAGCCGGAAAGTCTGGGTGCTAGACTTGGTACAAGTGGATCGTGGTTGCTTACCTGCTGTTGGGTCATAGGGTGTTGGGTGTCGTGGCATGCTATCGACAGTCGTGCAAGGCCATGCTCAGTGGGGCTCTAGTTACCTACTACTATTTTGAGGTGTTATACCCTATATCTAGGGGGTTATTGCCTAGTACTTGGCAGGGTTTGGGAGTCACAGGTATGTGCTATCAAGATATCAACGAGCTGTAGATGGGCCGATACGCAACACAGACTACTAGGCAGGCGGCCCTAAACCCTAAACCCTATAAACCCTAAGCCCTAAACCCTAAACCCTCAACCCTAGCTAAGCCCTAAACCCTAAACCCTAAACCCTAAACCCTATAAACCCCAAGCCCTAAACCTCCCAAGTCTGAAGAGGTCTGCACCTCGCCCCGCGAAGCTCGGGTGCGACTCGCGGCATGCATCGAAAGAAAGGCTTTGGACACTTTCTAGGGTTTAGGGTTTAGGGTTTGCTTAAGAACCCCCAAAAAACAAACACATGTTTTCCTTATAAGGGTAGTTTAGGGATTGCTATTTTTTGTGTGTGTTTTTTTATGGTGGGTTCTTAAGCAAATGGTAGCTTTGGGTGTGACGGTTCAGGGCCTATTCCCAACACCACAGGCTGCTGGGTTCCGTCCCCCCCTCCCCCCCCCCCCCCCCCCCCCCCCAAAAAAAAAAAAAAAACAACAACAACAACAACAATCGCTCAGATGAGAAAAGCAGAAGGCAGCGGCCGAAAGCACGGAAACATCCTGAAATGAGAGAAAGTAGAGCGATGCTAGTGGCCGATAGGCTGTGTGGATCTGTACACCTTGGGGTGTGTAGGGTGGTTACTTAGGCTTCAGGGCGTCTGGGGTTTAGGGCGCGCGTTCACTCCTTCAGCAACTATCAGCTTCCAAACCCTAATTCGGGCCTATAGTTCACCCCGAAAGGCCCCAAACCAGGCAGTTTGCCAGGTTCGGGCTGAAGGGTTCAGATAAACAGGGTTCAGGGTGTGGGCTGCTCGGACTGTTCTCGCGCAGCTGGGCTCACTATGGCTTCTTCGGAGAAATCTCCCTGGCTGCCCGGGCCCCTAAAAATCCCAATCCAGAAGCCCACCCAAACCCCTGAACTTATACGCCCTACCCTTAAACATTGGAACCCCCCCCTCCCCGCACCCGCCTGATCCCGAACGACGGTCAAGCCTAGACCCTGACACCCTCACGATAGCCCGAAGCCCCTATGAACCCTAAACCCTTTCAACCCCCAAGTCGGAGTTTAGGGTTTGGGATTTGGGGTGTAGGGTCTAAAACTTTTAGGGTTTGAAGAGTTTATCCTTAAACCCTACACCTCAGCAGTGTCGCCAAGGAGTGTACTACCGCAGTGAGGAGCACAGAAGCATCGCCTTCTTCCGGCTACGGAAGGATGGAGCCGAGAGATGACTTAGATGTGCATTTAGAGATGCTGAATTTGATGTATGTGTGTATATACATATGTACCTGTGTGTGCAGTGCGGGCATGTGTATATAGCATTTGGCGGCATATATCTGCATGTGCGTGCATACGAATATCATTCTTAGCTTTATGCTGTTGCATGTTATGTTACGTTGCGGTGTGCTGTGGTATGTATGATGTGAATGTTCAGTAGGTATAAAAATTTTTCATCATGGTTAGCCTGCGCCTTCAACATCAGATGGGAACCCTAAACCCTAAACCCTATAAACCCTACAATAGCCAACCTCTTCTACCCGGCGCAGGCCATGGAGGAGATGCTGCGAATCGCCGCGGAGGCGACGCGGCGTCTCGAAGGGCATCAGGCGCCCTGGGAGTGCCCACCGGTTTTTAGGGGTTAGGGGTTCGGGTTTAGGGCTTTAGGGCTTTAGGGCTTTAGGGCTTTAGGGCTTTAGGGTTTTAGGGTTTTAGGGTTTTAGGGTTTAGGGCTTTAGGGGTTGAGAGGGTTTAGGGGTTTAGGGGTTTAGCGGTTTAGGGTTTTTAGGGTTTTAGGTTTTTTTGGGTTTTAGGGTTTTTAGGGTTTTTAGGGTTTTAGGGTTTCAGGTGTTTAGGGTTTCAGGGCTTTAGGGTTTGAATTTGTTGTGCGTGTGCTTGTTTTCGTTATTGGGAGTATACAGGGAATGTGGGGCCCTGGTACGTATAGTCCAGTTACATTCCTCCTATATTCTTGGGGGTCACTGTTTGAAGTTCCATTTAGGATCGGTTTAACCCTAAGCCCTAAACCCCAAACCCTAAACCCTAAACCCTAGCGAAATGCTTGGGCCTGAAGGCCGGAACGAGAAAGCTGACCGACGACGAGGAGCGATTCGCATACATCGAGCTGCTCTTCCAGGAGGGGCCAAGACCGGGAGTAGGCCCCTTTTTTTCATTTTTTGAGGGTTGGGGTTCCCTTATAATCCTAAACCCTAAACCCTAAACCCTAAACTTTATAATCCCCCTTAGAACCAAAAAGGGCACCCTTCTTATTCCTAGGTTACCCCCGGGTCTAGGGCGCCAAGTTCAGCAACGGGTGTGGGCTCCTATAGGTGCAAGGCCCGACCTTGTCGCAAAATACGCTTTTCCTGGGACTCTATTTAGGGTTTAGGGTTTAGGGTTTAGGGTTCAGGCATTGAGATCCGTCCTCACAGTTGAAATTGTTTCTCGACGCTGGCATTGTCGAATAGAGACGTGCAGTCAGTAGTGCTGCTCCTTTGCTCGAGCGCCATGCGTTGAGATCCGCAACTTACATCCCCGGCCGACTGCCCCAAGCCCGGATGCAAAAGGCTTTAGGGTTATTTACCCACAGTTTATTCGCAATTAAGCTCACTGAGTAGGTATAACCCATAATACTGTGGGTAAGGAGGGTGCCAGGCAGACGTTGAGTCTTTGACCAAGTTTTGCCGGAGTTTGGGGAGATGAAGCTTATTTCAACCTAGACCGCCCGGAAGTCGTGTGATTATGTTGCTGGCAGGACTAGCTCATGGGGCTTTTTGCGGGTTTAGGGTTTAGGGTTTAGGGCTCAGGCTCAGGGCTTTAAGGTTTTCTGGGGGGGGGGGGGGGTTGGGGGGTGAATGGTTGGGTTTTGGGCGTAGGGCTTAAGTTACCCTGCTCGTCCGGGATCATCCGGAAACGGCCGCTGCCCAAAATCACATGCGACATGTGTTTCTGGCTATCGCACCCTGATCCCTCGCCTGCCGTCCGCAAGTGCGCGAGTCGAAAGCGAAGCAACACCTACGGAGTGATCCAAGCAAAAAAATACGGTTTAGGGTTTAGGGTTCAGGGTTCAGGGTTTAAGGTTTAGGGTGCCCAAAAACGCGGAGCCCCATGTCGACCTGGGACCCTCTTTTCCTTCCGTTTTATGAGTCGTACCTGCTAATGAAGGGTAGGGGTAAAATATAGTCCAAAAACTCTCAGCTTAGCCACTCGCGCCTTGCCGAAGCCCCTGGGAAGGTCGACGACCCCTCCATCGTCATGCTGCAGCTATATGAGCCGGACGCGTTCGGCTTGGACCGGGCCATCCTTTGGCACCCTAAACCCTAAACCCTAAACCCTAAACCCTAAACCCTAAACCCTAAACCCTAAACCCTAAACCCTAAACCCTAGACCCTAGACCCTAGACCCTAGACCCTAGACCCTAGACCCTAGACCCTAAACCCTAAACCCTAACCCTAAACCGACCCTAGACCCTAACCCTAAACCCTAAACCCTAAACCCTAAACCCTAAACCCTAAACCCTAAACCCTAAACCGACCCTAAACCCTAAACTCTAAACCCTACACCGCAGTGCGGGTTAAGAGCTCACCATGCTTCACATCAGTTCGTGGAGGCATCCGAAACTGCTTTCATGATGGCACATGTGTCCGGCAGCTGATATAACAACGATTGCCTGGGTTTAGGGTTTAGGTTTTAGGGTTTAGGGTTTAGGGTTTAGGGAGCTGCTTATCTTGGGGTGCGTGTCTTATACGGCAAGAAGGCACCAGATTCACGCGCATGAGTGAGAGTAGTCAATGAGCTCTCCTGGGAAGGTTCGACTTGTCAATGGCATGCTTGCTTGGCGTCGTCAGCAGACCTGCGCATTAAACTGTGAGAAACCCTAACCCCTAAACCCTAAACCCTAAACCGCCTAACCTCACAGCCCAAGTTCACAGCGCCAGGACATGCCGGAACGCGTGTTTCGAGAGGTGTGGGCCGGGCTGCAAATTACGTGGCGCATGGGGTTTCCGAGGATTGTGACGCTTACACTTGCTGGCTCTTAGCGTATAGGGACTGCCGGAATTAGGTAACCGCGTCAAATCCCTTAAAGGGTTGAGGATGTTTCCGGGTCAGCGTCTTGCCAAGTTGCCAACAAAGAGACATGGACTCTTAGGGTTGAGGGTTTAGGGTTTAGGGTTTAGGGTTATGGTGCCCAGGTATGTGGCTCAGCCCGACATCGCTCGCCACGACGACTGGCAAACTGGGCGCGCGTCGGAGCCAGCGTTCATGGATATGACCCTGAGCTGCATGCTCTGGTAACTCTGAACTCATTTTGAACACAGGGCGCCTGTCGATGAAAGCTCGATGACGCACACAGCGGCGGTTCTTGCGAGTGCTCGGCATGACGCAGGATTTTGCCTCCGGGGTTCGTTTCCCCTTCCCGGTTCCGCTCCCTGTGCAGCCCAGCGCTCAACATCCTCAACCCTCATTCCCATAAACCCTGCACGCTTGGGATGCTTCGGTCAAGGAACCTCTACACGCTGCGACGCTTGGCCTCAGAAGGGGAGCATGACAAAGCTCGGAACTCCCGTGTCTTGCTGTGAGGTTGACTTGCCGGTGTTGGTGGTCTGGGTTTAAGGGTACATACGAGAGGGTTGCAAGAAAGCTTCTAGGGCTCGGAGGGTATTGCAGGCACGAAGAGGCAGCGTAAGCCATCAGTTGTGCAGGACAGCTTCTGCTGCGCCCCTACACCGCATGCCTTAAGCGCTAAACCGGGCATGTACCCTGGTGTACCTGGGATCCTCTTTGCAAACGGCTTCACGGGTTATAGCTAGAAAGTACGAGCAATTGCTACTAAACTGTACGTAAGGTAAGTAGGGCCCAAGATGGATTTTGGCAAAAGGGATCCTCGGATCGACTTGGGAATCATGCTACCAGGGGATGTCGGGGCATCCCCTCGCGCCGTGATGTGGCAGAACGACCTGCAGGACCGCTTCGGGACCCCAAATTGTCAGGTTTAGAGTTAGGGTTTAGGGTTTAGGATTTAGGGTCTAGGGTCTAGGGTCTAGGGTTGGGATCCTTCTTTCCCTACATAAGCATTTAGGGCATAGGGGTTAGGGTTTCGGGTATCCCTACCTCCACAAAAGGGCTTTGGGCTCAGGGTTGTAGGGTTTCGGGTGTCCCGGAATAAGGGTGCACCCAAAGCTCCATTCACCAACTATTTTCTTTTTTGGGGGGGGGCTTCGGCTTAGGGGGGTTAGAACCTGCTAATGCTTGGGAAGTCACATGAGCCAACGCCGTGCCTTCAATGTCTCTTCGCACGAAACCCTAAACCCTAAACCCCAAAGCCCCAAATATCAAGTCGTCTCGTCATCAACCCTGCGAAGTGGATTCGCCCCAGCTGCGCAGGAGGGAAAAACCCCTAAAAATTGTTCTGTTGGCATCCCTTAAGCCCTTTGTTCTTGCAGGATGCGATGAACCCCCTTAGCTTGCTTATGGCCTACGAGGAGGAGAAGGCCTTGTGCGGTGCAGGGTTTGGGGTTTGGGGTTTTTGGTTTGGGAGGACGTGGGCCTCGGACTTAACTCGAACCCGGCTGGCTGCAAGAGACCTGGATGCAATTACTTTTGGGCTCGTCTTCCCAAATTCGGCCCCCCCCCCTTGTAAGTACCTTCTTGCAGCAGTTTTTTCTTGCGCCAAAATGGCCCCCCAGAAGGGACCCTAACTTACAAACAACGAACACACGGTACAGCTTGCTGGGGGTGCATGGCTGAAGACTGGAATCGGAGAGGTCTAACGGGTTTTGGACACGGATACATCCGCAAAAAAAGAGTTTACTTCGAACATCCCCACCCTCTCTTGGTAGAGATACTCTGGGGTTGGGCACTCCAGGGATCCGGGGACACTTTGAGGTTGGGCGCTCCACACTCCAGAAAGACTTGGGGTTGGGCAATTCAGGCAGACCCTGGGGCTGGCCACTTTGGAGTTGGGCACTGCAGGGGTTGGGCACTCCAGAAAGGGGACACTTTGGGGGTGGGGTTGGGCAGAGAGTGCTTGCAGAAACCCGACACGCGAGCCTGTGTGGGAGGTCAAGCCGGTAGTTTCCGACTTTGACGCCTTCATGCTGGGATGCCCCATGGCCTCAACAGTGCTTCGCGAAGTTGGGCCCGTTTGGTCTTCAAAAGGGTTTAGGGTTTAGGGTTTAGGGTAAGTTATGCTCCCCCTGCTTGCCGGCAGTTTCCCAGTCCGTGCTCAAAAAGGATAAGTTAGGTTGAAGGACGAAACGAAAGCCGGATGCGGGTTTGCGTTTAAGTGCCAGGGGTGTGGTGGGGCGGCTTGGGTTTGAGGGCTGTGTCGGGTTTAAGACCCTTCTATGAAGCTTGGGAACCCGCGAGACCCCACAAAAACCCTTGGGCCCTAGGGTTTAGGGTTTTGGGTTTTAAAGCCTCAACCCTGAACAGAACAGTATCGACTGGCGGACCTAGTCGTCCTCTGCAATTGTCCCTGCAGTGCTTTGGCTTGGGGGGGGGGGGGGGGGGGGGTGGCAAATTGTCGATGATAAGCCCATGATAAACCAAAAACAGCTATAAAACCCAAACCCTGAAATCGCAAAGCCTAAGCCCAAAAGGCCAAACCCTAAACCCTCAAACCCTAAACCCTCAAAGCCTAAACCCTTAAAGTCCCAACAACCGCGAAGAAGCGGGGGGTGCCCTGAAGTGCCACTCCTGTTGCGGCGATTCCGCTGCTTCTTCGCAAAGCACTGAAGCCTATACGAACTATATCAGCCCACACCCTATTTTTCATAAACCCTGCCTTTAGAACCCAAAGCCTACTTTTTTGTAGGCTGCCTAAGAATATACATATATATGTATATATTACAAGGGGTCTTATGAGAAGAACACACTGTTTTGGGTTCTTCTGGTGAAGCTAAGAGCTTCAACAGAAAGTCTCTCAAGGCTATGGCCCTGAAGCCCTAAACCCTAAACCCTAAACCCTAAAGCAGAAACCCTAAACCCTAAACCCTAAACCCTAAACCCTAAACCCTAAACCCTAAACCCTAAACCCTAACCCGAAGCCCTAAACCCCTGTCGGTGCAAGGCGCGGGTGCCATGCGCTTTGAGCCCTTGCCATCGGAGCAAGTGGAGATGATGCGCCTTTGCCTGCCGTGGGTGTGGGAGGGTGTGGGGTTTAGGGTTTAGGGTTTGGGGTTTAGGGTTTAGGGTTTAGGGTTACCTTAAGAACCCAAACCTACTTTTTTGTAGCTTACCCGAAGAATTTCAGAAGGGGCTTTGTAAGAAGAGCCTACAAACATGTAGGCTTTGGGTTCTTAAGGTACGGGTGCCCGATCAGACCAAAGAACTAGTCCCATTGCATCAGCGCCCAAACCTAGCGACCCAACCTCTCCAGCCCTAGTATGGGGCCCTCAATGATGTTCATAGGTTGTTTTGGGGGAGTACTGCAAGTATACAGGGACCATAAGGGGGTTATTGGGAATTAATTTTCCGACGCATATATGATGTACGTCCCCCCCCCCCCCCCCCCCCCCTCCCCACACTAGCCCTTTCCCAGCGGAACATCGCTCAACCGCTTCGAACGGCACAGGTTGCCCTGGCCCAGCACCCTGCAAGCTCCATGTTTAGGGTTTGGGGTTTTGGGGTCCACACCGGCTACCATTCCTCAACCTCAAACTCCCTAAGCCCTAAACCCTAAACACTAAACCAGGCGCACCCTGCGCGTAGCGGAACATGTGAGGGAAGCATGTCGGAGACCTGCTGAGAGGTTCGACCAGCCATGCGGGCGCCAAAGAGCCCTAAACCCTAAACCCTAAACCCTAAACCCTAAACCCTAACCCTAAACCCTAAACCCTAAACCCTAAACCCTAAACCCTAAACCCTAAACCCCAACACTCTAACCCCTAGCTGCTGGGTTGCTTTAGATATCAGGAAGTGGTCCCTGGACCACATCGAGGACATCCTCTCCAAGCCTGGCAGCTCAGGAGATCCGGGTGTTAGGGTGTCACATAGGGTTTAGGGTTTAGGGTTTAGGGTTTAGGGTTTAGGGTTGTTAGTTTTTAGGGTTTGGGGGTTTAGGGTTTAGGGTTTTTAGTTTTTACTGGTAGGGTTTAGGGGTTTAGGGTTTAGGGGCTTTTTGGGTGTTTTGAGTCAACCTCCCGAGTCTGCGAGAGAGAGAGAGAGAGAGAGAGAGAGAGTCAACCGACCAGTTCGGCACCTGGGACTGTGGTCTTTGTTTTCGTGGTGGGTGTGAGGAGGGTTTGGGACTTGTGGGTTTAGGGCTTAGGGTTTAGCGTTTAGGGTTGAGGGCTTACGGGGCTTAAGTGCACGTAGGGTGTCGTGGGTGTTGCTTTTTCGGTGTGCATGGTGGGTGCTTGGTGGGCTTGACAGAAATGCCCCGTGCCAGGCGGGTTAGTTTTTTTTTGCTGTTGCTAGTAGGCCCTGCTGCAGACTTCAAAAGGATAGTCACCACAGACGGGTGGGGAAGGGTGATGTAGGTGCAGCTGCAGCGACTAGGCATCTCGTGACTAAGGCAGGCTTTTATCCCGAGCTATCTGTCATACAGCAGCCCAACCAATTAAAAAAAAAAAAAACACACCTGTCCCAATAAAACCCTTGTATAGTTATAGGGTTCTTAAGGGAGGTTGAAACCCCCCCCCTCCCTTACGAACCCTATAATATAACTAAAACTAACCCCCCCAAATGTTCAGTTACGTGGGCCACTGGCTGTGTTGCTCGGCTTGCCTTGGTTCGTCGCTCTCATCGGGGCACCTTAGTTTGAAAGCCGCCCGATGCCTGATTGTAGAATATAGCTTCCTAAGCCCTAAACCCTAAGCCCTATAAGCCCTATAAGCCCTATAAGCCCTAGAAGCCCTAGAAGCCCTAGAAGCCCTAGAAGCCCTAGAAGCCCTAAGCCCCTGCCCTCCCAAGTAGCTCCTTGTACCATCAGACACACCAACTGATAAAGCGCCCTGATAGGATGGATGTCTCGGTGGCTAGATCCTTGGCAGCTACACATGACATGCAGCCACACCGCTTGACAGTGCTCGTGATGCTAGGGTTTAGGGTTTAGGGTTTAGGGCTAGGTGTAGCAGCCCGCAGAGGAACCCCAGCCTAAGCCCACAAATGCCCTTTGGAGACCGGAGGACCCCTTGGGCCCCATGCCACCTAAACCTTAAACCCTAAACCCTAAACCCTAAACCCTAAACCCTAAACCCTAACCCCCCCCTCCCGGGCCCCATGCCACCAAGTTGGGGAAGCTGCGCCCGATCTCAGGAAATTCTCAAACGGGAGTCGGATGCAGGCTTCCATCCAGAGATTCCTCGGCCACTGTGACGGATTCAATGTCGAGTTTAGGGTTTAGGGTTTAGGGTTTAGGGTTTAGGGTTTAGGGTGTGGGGTTTAGGGAGTTTTAGGGTTTGGGGAGTTCTGGTTGCTTTCCAGACCCATGGGATGATTCGAAGCGAGTGCATAGGGCAAGTAGGGCCTCAGTTAGGGTTTAGGGCTTAGGGCCTGGCATGAAGCAGCTTCCAGGTTCAAAAGGGCCTGGGTTATATTTTGTGCTGTTATGACTATGTGTCATATTGGTTGGTGGTCTCTTTAAGTAGGGTTTCTGTTTTGTAGGGGGTTCTTATTGGGGTATCTAGGGACTATATTAAGGTAGAAGGGCAACAGGAAAAGAGGCCACCGGCCTTTATAAACTATGTGGTCATTTCTCTAAATTGTTATTATTGCCCATTCTGGGGTACCCCAAACAAATATCAGGACCACGTTATAATGGCCACCCCAAACGGGACAAAAAACTTAGAGAACTGACCATGTATCTTGTCATCAGTTTTCCACTGTTGAAAGTGGGCAGAGGGCGCCCCGGCAGACTCCGAACGAAAGCATTTGCGAGATGATGTTACGGCGCACGGGTCTGCAGTCTTCACAAGCCTGGGGCCTTTGTTCTTTACAAGCAGCAGGAAGCCTTTCCCTTGTAAACGAGCCTTAGGCAGATCCTTTCGGCAGGGCCTTGGGTCCTACTCAGCCAGAGACTACCAACAGCTGGCCCGCGCACAGCCGGCAAGTAACCCCAAGTACCCCAAAGCCTGCGACGCGCGTTCCATGGAGGATGCGTGCTCCGATGATACTCAAAGGGTAGAAAGGGTGCAAGGGTACAAGGGCAACATGGTTTGGGCAAGCCCTTGGTAGGCCCTAGTAAGACACGCGCGTGCATATGCACACACATACATGCGCGCATTTTTAGGCCGCTCAAGTCCGGATGTGCTCGTGGCGGCCCCTCAACCCTATAGACCCTAGTCCCGAAACCCTACGCCCCTATCCCAGGTTCGGATTTGGAGACCCCACCTCCTACAGCATCGTTGAGCAGCTGGTGGTAGCGACGCCGAGACTGAGAAGGGCTTAGGGTTTAGGGTTTTAGGGTTTTAGGGTTTAAGGCCTGGATGCAAAAGGGTTTTAGGGTTTAGGGTTTCGGGTTTGTGAGAGAGAGAGGGTTTCGGGTTTAGGGTTTAGGGTTTAGGGTTTGGGACTTGGCCCTGTCAGGATGCTTTCACCTGTGTATCTCCGGCGCCCTCTCAGCCTGACGCATGCACCCCATACCCGTAGAGGCTTCAAGAAACTAAGGGGGCCTAGGAGTTACGGGGGCCTCCCAAATCCTTACTGTTGGTTAGTAGGGAATGGGGGAATGAGGTACCCTACATAATCGCTGAAAGGGTATACATGTACATATATATGCACATATAAATATAGGGGGCCCGAACTCCTTCATTCCCTGCTAACCAACAGCAAGAATCCCCTTCATCGCCGAGCTCGATCAGGATGGGCCTATTGGGGGCAGTGCGGCACGGCGCGGAGTGCGCCCTGGCCGATGCCGAAGAGCTTACTACTATTTGCTTAAGAACCCCAAAAGAGCAAAAACCAATAATCCCTATATTTTCCTTAATAGGGAAGAATGTTTTTTTTTTTTTTTTTTTGGGGGGGGGGGGGGGGGGGCGTTAAGGAATTCGTAGGTTATCTTGCATCGATGGATGTGGGGGTTTCCGAGCCTAGGGGGGGGGAGGGGGGGGGGAGGGGGGGGGGTACCCTTTTAAGGGGGTCCTAGAATCAGGAGTTTTGGGGGGGTATCTTCGGCGTACCGCCATCTTGGGACATGCCCAAGTGGAGAGCTTTGGCCCGAACATGGCCATAACAAGGGAGCGAAAGAGGCAAACCCGGCAAACCCTAAACCCTAAACCCTAAACCCTAAATAACATTGCGAGCGCTGAGGGGGTCCGCTAATTGATGTTGCCCCACTTGCCCCACTTGCCCCACTTGCCCCACTTGCCTCAGGAGTAATCCCTGCCTGCTGCCTGGGTAACTGGGGCAAGTGGGGCAAGTGGGGCAAGTGAGGCAAGAGCCCCCCCCCCCCCCCCCCCCCCCCCCCCCTCGCCTCGCCGCGCCACAAGTCTGCCTCAAATCAGGCTGCGTTTGAGGCAGACTTATGGTTGTAGGGCAGGCCCTAGCCAAGTAGAACCTTGAGTGCTGTTGGACCCTAAAATGACCCTAAAATGACCAACCTAGCCACACGTCTGCCTCAAATCGGGCTGCATTCAAGGCAGACCTGTGGCTGGGGCTGGTTGGGGGCAGACCCTAGCCAAGTAGAACCTCGAGTGCTATTGGACTCGGACAGACCCTAAAGTAACCAACCAGCCACAAGTCTGCCTCAAATCTCGCTGCAATTGAGGCAGACTTGTGGCTGGGACTCGTTGAGGGCATACCCTTGCCATGTAAAACCTCAAGTGCTATTGGACTCGGACAGACCCTAAAATGATCTGGGGCAAGTAGGGCAAGTGAGGCAAGTGGGGCAAGCGCCCCCCCCCCCTCCCCCCACCCCTTGGCCTCGCCGCGCCACAAGTCTGCCTCAAATCCGGCTGCGTTTGAGGCAGACTTATGGTTGGAGGGCAGGCCCTAGCCAAGTAGAACCTTGAGTGCTATTGGACCCTTGCCCCACTTGCCCCACTTGCCCCAGTTACCCAGGCAGCAGGGATTACTCCTGAGGCAAGTGGGGCAAGCGGGGCAAGTGCGGCAAGTGGGGCAAGTGGGGCAAGTGGGGCAAGTGGGGCAAGTGGGGCAAGCGGGGCAAGTGGCAGAAATCACTTAGCGGTTAAGGCAGGGCAAGTGGGGCAAGTGGGGCAAAGTGGTTTTCGGTAAGGGAGCACAGCAAGTGGGGCAAGCGGGGCAAGTGGCAGAAATCACTTAGTGGTCCCCGTTTGCACGCGCACTGATAAACCCTAACCCTAACCCTAAACTGGCCTCAAATAAATACGGGGCACCTAGTTTCCTATTGGCCCTTTTATGTTGAAAAGCACCGGACACAAGATGTGAAGCGATTGAGAGGCTTTCTTATAGCCCTTTGAACAGGTTTAGGGTTTATAGGATTTGGGGGTTTGGGGTTTAGGGTCTCGTCCTGATCAGGTTTCAACTTCTACTTCCCCCAGGACTTGGTCCGGCGCTTCTGTCAAGAAGTCTCATCGCAATGTTTGGGTTGGCAACTCTTGGGTGGCTGGTTCTGGGAATGAAGAACCCTATGTAATCCCTTAAAGGGTGTATACAGGGCCCTAATTCCCCGGCCGGTAGAAGCTCAACACAAGATTATGCGACAAGACTAATGCATAGGATTGGCATCATAACGGCAACAACGAACGTGTCTACACAAGGCCTGCGAATGCCAATGCCACTAATACAACAGTCGTAATAATGTCGAATGATCGTCATCTACATGCTTCCCGCAGGACTGGATCCTAGGCCCCACAAACCCTCTAGCAGGCCCTAAATCTACATCCCACATTAACCTTAAGCACCAAACCCTACGTTCGCGGTTTCGTGTTCACTTGCCGTGTAGGCGGATGTCTCCTGTGCTGGGTGCATGCAAATGTCGTTGGGGCAGCGGGCTAGGAGTTGCAGACGGCTTAGTGATGCATCGTCCTGCATGCTGCCCCCGGCCGCGTTTTCCTGGGGGCAAACAAAGGCGTTTGAGGTCAGCGTGTGAGTTGACCATGTTCTATAGCGATCATCCAACCGTGTCACTTCCCTGCTCAGCATGCGGGTGAAACAACTCCTAAACCCTTTCCCCTAAACCCTAAACCCTATAAGTCCCCAAACCCCTTCAGCAGGACTTGGATGAGGAGTTCCTGGTGATCTGGCCCGGCTTTGGCGCGGATCAGCCCTGGCAGCAGCTTCGCGGGATCAAGGCTACATTCCTCCTATAAAAATATACCCATGAGGTTCTAAGGAGAGGGCCGTCTATTCCTGCTGGGTTGGGGGTTGGGGATTTAGAAGTATCGTTCAGCAGCTCAGAGAACGTTTTTGTTTGTGTTTTTCTTTTTTCGGAGCTTCGAGGGTTTCTGTGGGGGGTGTTATGACTTTGGGGCTTTCGGACTGTGTGGGGCTGCTTGTGTATGATCTTCCGGGACTGCAATATTACCTTGCCATCTTAACATGCGCGGTCCACGCCTGCCCCTTCTCCCAGTATGTAGTTGGGCCCCGAACAGTCCTTAATCGGGGTTAATTATAGTAATTGGGGATACTGTAATCCCTATTAAGGACTGTTAGTAGAAGGGGAACATCCCAAGTGGTGCCAATTGCCCACACAATATCGGCTTGTGGGAGCTTAGCTTCCTCCATGGCACGCAGCCTACGTGCTGATGGCCCAGGGGCAACAAGCAAGCAGCCCCCCCCCCCCCCCATTCAACTGCAAGACGGGGTACGTGGTTCAAGGCATCCTGTAATTTGCAAAAGGTCTTCCAAGAGGGCATCTCTTGCAGTACTGCCCGAGGCTTCTGGCTAGCAACAAATATAAGTAGCTTCTGACTTGCCATATCCGGCCGTGGACCATGTTAATTCCTGAGGCTTGCAGCCTCGCAGTGATGTGTACAGATGGGTATCCCTATCTCTCTTGTCTAGGAATCTGTCTGAATCCACGATGATCAAAGACACGTCAGGCAGCTGCATGAAGGCTGAGAGCTGAAATGGCAGAAAATTGGTGACCATGAAGATGTTGAAGTCGTGGCTACGCATGCGGTTTAGGGTTTAGGCTCAAAAGGGTTTAGGGTTTAGGGTTTTGGCAGTCATCAAGTCCGGTTTCAAAAAGGGTTTAGGGTTTAGGGGTGCAAAATTTAGGGTGCGCGGCAGAGTGTGGCAGGAGCGTGGACTTTGGGCTTGGCTGTGCAATGGGGTGTAATGGGGGGTTTACAGGGTTTTGAGGGAGCATAGAGTTTTAGGGTTTTTAGGGTTTTTAGGTTTTTTTTTTGGGTTTTTAGGGTTTTTGGGGTAAGACTTCCTCCCATACTAGTCGCCTATGCCGGAGCAGCGCTGGAGGCCCCCCAGGCAAGAAGCTCCCCCTAGTTCCCAGCAGCCTTTCTTTCGCTTACAAGGTACCTCAGCGAACCGGAGCTGCGAGAGTTTTTGCTTGACTGCGTCCAGCGGGGCTATAGTTTTCCTCTGTGCCTCGACTGCAGGGCCGTTTCGGCGGTGAACGGTTACGGTTTAGGGCGTGTTTAGGCCTCGGGGATGCTCAGGGCCTACGACCGGGTAGGGTTTAATTCGGGTTTATGGATGAGGGTTTAGGGTTTAGGGTTTAGGGCTTAGGGCTTAGGGTTTAGGGTTTAGGGTTTAGGGTTTAGGGGCTGGGGATTCGTTGGATTTATCAAGAGGGCCCATGTCCAACCAAGGGCGTGAGAAGATCTGTTTTGCCAAGAAGCGAACCTGTGCGCCCTGAAGCCTATAACCCGAAACTCCCAAGAGCGCCGCGCTGAAGATCCTATTCCCGTGGTGCATCTTTGAAGGGTATGCCCTGTTGATCGACTGGCCCGACCACATGGGTTCGCCCAATGGGCATCCACATGTCTTGTAGGGGCGGTTATTATAGTGTAAACATCAATAGGGGATTTCGATTCGTATTTATTCCGACCCCTATATTACTTGGATGGTTTTGGCTGTGCCAAAGAGGACGAGTTGGTCCAGTTTTGAGTTTGTTTTCTTTGTTTTTTTTTCTCAGCGCTCCTCTCGCGCACCGCCCCCTGATCAGGAACCCCAAGTGGATCATTTGCGACCAAGGCCTGAAGTTGTGTCGGTAGGGAGCTGACAGCTTCAGGTTCAGTTCAGGGTTTAGGGTTTAGGGTTCAGGGTTCAGGGTTCAGGGTTCAGGGTTTAGGGTTTAGGGTTTAGGGTTTAGGGAGGTCCGAGAAGGGTGCTGCAGGCCTTCAGGGGGTTTGGAGCGAAAGCCCCCGCCACGGCTGGCCCTAAACCCTAAACCCCAAACCCTAAACCCCAAACCCTAAACTGGCAGTCCACAGGGCAGAGCGGCAACTAGTGCCCCTTCTCCCCGGTTTGCTCTTTATCCCAATCCTCATAAGGGGTTTACGAAAACAGGGGGGCCAACAACAGAGATCCCCTGATAGTGGGATCCCCTTTGAATCAGGACCCCAAAAAGGTACCCTAAACTAAACCCCAAACCCCTAACCCCTAAACCCTAAACCCTAAACCCTAAACCCTAAACCCTAAAACCCTAAACCCGAAAACCCTAAACCCTAAACCCCGTCAGAAGTCTTCAACTGCTTAAAAGCCATTCAAGCTGAACCCGGAGGCTGGCGAGCTGTCTTCCAGAGCTTACGCTGCTCGTCCAGCACTTCGAGCCTACCCCGCAAAACCTCGTTTAGGGTTTAGGGTTTAGGGTTTAGGGTTTACGTCCAAAAGTCAGACCAACCCCGCGGCAGGTGCAAAGAACTTCTCTAGAGGCCCCGACAACGCACTGAGCGCTCACGCCCGCTCTCAGGCTTCTCGCCCCAGGGGCAGAAGCAGCTGGCCGCCTGGTTCCCGCAGTTCAGCTGCAAGGGGGGGCGGGGACTCCTTTCTCCGGAAACCTCAACACACCACCGAAAGCCTGCCCGGTTTAGGGTTTAGGGTTTAGGGTTTAGGGTTTAGGGTTTAGGGTTTGGAGGGCTTCCCTTCCCTTGCCCCCCCCCCCCCCCCTTCTCCCTGGCATAGCAGCAACATCCGACTCCGACCAGGCCTGGATCAAAGTTGTGCCCTGGGCTGCACCTTTTTGGAGTCGTGTTTTTTTTTGGTAGGGTTTAGGGTTTAGGGTTGGAGGTTTAGGGTTTAGGGTTCAGGGTGCAGGGTGTAGGGTGTAGGGTGTAGGGCAGTGCAGCAGTCCTAGCCGTAAAAAGGGTTTAGGGTGTAGGTTGTAGGGGGCACTTGGCCCCTAAACCCTAAACCCTAAACCCTAAACCCTAAACCCTAAACCCTGATCTGCGTGGGCACTCTTTCAAAGTCCACACTGCGGAAGTGTCAGGCCTTTAGATACCAGATTGGTTGGGATGTGTTGTTCCCCAATTTTACTATCAGTCTTTAATAAGGGTCATCGTATCCCCAATCATAAATCAAGGACTGTTAGTATAAGGGTTCATGCTTTCTTCATCGTTTCCCTTCTTCCCTGTTGTGTTTTTACCCGCTCTGCGTTTCTAAAGCTCGCGTCCTAACCTGGGGCTCTGCTACCAATTTTCCTTTGTTTTTTTTGGGCCCTGTACTTAGGCCGTTATGACTTGGGATGTTCCCATTATGCTGACTGTTCTTAATAGGGGGTACTATATCCCCTGTGAAGGACTGTTAGTATAAGGGCCCCACTGAACTTGTAGACTCTGCCGACGCAGCCCCGGAACCAGCCCGGAACCCTCTCGGACTTGAACAAGTTTAGGGTTTAGGGTAAAGGGTTTAGGGTCTAGGGTCTGAGGCACGTAAGAGAGTCCTTTGGCAACAAGGGTTTTAGGGCTTTAGGCTTTGTGTTTTGAGGTTTTAGGGTTTCAGGCTTGAAAACACCCTAAACCTCGTGCGAAGCCCCCCAGGATCGAGCGGATTGAGGAGCTCTGCGAGAAGCCCCCCCTGCTGCATCAGATGACCTCCTTCCACCTAGACCCTTATCTACGATCCCTAAACCCTAAACCCTAAACCCTAAACCCTAAACCCTAAGTTTGCTTCCGAGACCCCCCCTAAAAATGAGAGAGAATCATCCCTATGTCCAGCGATGGCGGGGGTTGGAGCGGCGACTGTGTCTTGGTGTTCCTACCTTGTACTTGGAGGTTCATGCTACTTATTAAGCAAATAGAACTGTACTTATAACGGCAAGTATAACTGCACTTGTAACGGCACTCATAACCATATTTGGGCACTTAGGGGGCTTACAAGTGGGTCATAAGTGCAGTTACAATTGGTGAATAAGTACCATGAACCTCCATGTGGGGCCATGTCGGGAACTTGGGATGTTCCCCGCTTTAGACTAGCAAGTCCTTAATAGGGGACTCTACTAGGGGGTGCTATACTACCTAAACCCTAAACCCTAAACCCGAAACCCGAAACCCTAAACCCTAAACCCTAAACCGTATTGAGGACTGCCGGCATAAGGGGGGAAAGACGAAGCGAGAACTCATGTAGGAGTCGGCCACTCCTTGCTCCCTGGAGTGGCCCAGGTATCTGCCACGGCATCCGGGGTTTAGGGTTTAGGGTTTAGGGTTTAGGGTTTAGGGTTTAGGGTTTAGGGTTTAGCATTCATGGGCTTGATGCAGCACGCAGACCTCTAAATGTCTGGGTTGGGACGTTCCCCCCCTGAAACGCGGAGGAACATCCCAACCTAGAAACCCCAAACCCTAAACCCTAAACCCCCAACCCTAAACCCTAACCCTCCCAATGTCTGGGCTTCTTTCAGGTTCCCAGCCGGCTTCCGGAAGCCTGAAGGTGTCCAGGAGCTGGACATCGACTTGGCGGCCGGCGTCTCAGAAATGGCTCTGCGCCTCATGGGGTTTAGGGTTTAGGGTTTGGGGTTTAGGGTTTAGGGTTTAGGGTGTAAAGTTTAGGCTTAGGGACTGAGGCAGGTTGAGGGTCGAAAAGTGGCAAAAGCTCGGCAAGACGAGTTCGGGGTCTCATAGTACCGTTGAACTACGTTCATGTTCGCAAAGTTGGGGTATGGCTGCCGAAACAGACCCAAGAAGTATAACCAAAACCCTGGCACAAAGCCTCAGCTTTGTTTAAGCCCTACAAAGCCACACCCCACCCCCTACCCGAATCCTCAGTCTACCCTGGGGAGCGCCAAAACCTTCAAACCTCAAGGTTTAGGGTTTCGGGTTTAGGGTTTTCAACCATTGCACAGGAGCTACAGCTGCGTCGGTATGAGACCCTGCAGCGAGCAACCAGTCGCAAGAATAGTCCTCAGGCTCAGCCCTCGCCGTATAGAGATGTAGGGTGCTGGGGCCTTGCAAGGTTTAGGATTGCATCTTCCTAGCTTCACGTCTGTCAGACAAGCTACCACACTAGCTGGCAATGTGTCATGCGCATTTTTTGGATGTTCTTGTAATGTGAGTGAGCTTTGGCAAGTTCTTAATGTACAGGGGTCTTCGGCAGTCAGATCTCTAGACTCCAGCTTTTTTGCGCGTGGATTTAGGATTCCCTAAACCCTAAACCCTAAACCCTAAACCCTAAACCCTAGGCATCGCCTTCACTCCATGCTTGGGCGGGTCCGGGGTTTAAGGGGTTTAAGTTTAAGGTTCGCGCTCTAAGGTTTAGGGTGGTCCAAGGCTCAAGTTCATTTACCGTGCGTTCGCTAACGTGCGTTCGCTCGTGTCTTTCGGGTTTAGGGTTTAGGGTTTAGGGTGCAAAGCCTCCCTAAAGTTCCCCCTGTAGATGCCCCCTTCCGCCTCCTGCTTGAGCCATGAGCCCCCAGGGTCTAGGGTTTAGGGTTCTAAACCCTAAACCCTAAACCCTAAACCCTAAACCCTAAACCAGCCGACTCGGGCCCTGAGGCAAAGCGCAAGCTGCGGGTCTGTCTCCGCTGGATGAAGCTCAACAAGGACTCCGACCCGAAGGGTCCCATGTACTTCGGGGTTTGGGGTTTAGGGTTTAGGGTTTCTAGGGTTTCTAGGGTTTCTTTCTAGGGTTTCTAGGGTTTCTAGGGTTTAGGGTTTAGGGTTTAGGGTGGTTTAGGTTCAAGGTGTTACGGTTTATGGGGTTTATAGGGTTTATATGGTTTAGGGTTCAGGGTTTAGGGTCCATGTACCTCATTGTTACAGTGTCTTGGGCCCCAAAGTCCCCATATAGGCGGTGCTTTCAGGCCCAAGTATTCCCTGTTTAGGTACATGGGCCCTGAGGGGGCGTCTTGGCGTATGTGCTCGCAGTTTGCTTGTCAATGCCCGGGAATTTTAGCGGGGGTGAGCAATAAGGCTGTCATGTGTTGGGACAAATGAAGTGTTCAAGGTTCGAGGTGCAAGGCCAGTGTAGGGGTCTGCGCGTTTGTCCCTAAGTCCTTTGTTTCCGTGGGGCGCATGCCATATACACTGTATCATGCCGAAGTTGGGGCTGAACTATGAATTATGTATCCCTTGTCTAACTGACGCAACATCAACAGCCGAGTTATAGCCGAACTTCCCTGAAGCTGTCATCACAGACCACCACTGACGCAGTCGCACAACTCGTAGCAGTAGGCTGGTTCCGGTTGCAGAGCGTCTTTGCGTAAGAACTGCCTTTGGCTGTAGCAACTGAATAGCCTTCAGCACGTTTTAGGGTTTAGGGCTTAGGGTTTAGGGCTGGCCTCAGTTCCAGTCTTTAAAAAGGGTTTAGGCTTTAGCTAGGCCCAGGCGGAGGCAAGAACAATTTGCGACCCCCTTACCGCGGTCAATGCATGCCAGGCCAACGACACGAAGAACGGCGACGAGGCGCAGTTGCAAGAAGCATGTCAATGCCACGATGGGCTATTAGGCCTGAACATCCTCATAATGAACCCTTCAAAGGGCCTTTTAAGGGAGTATGTAGGGTATAGGGCATTTGAAAGGAAAAAATGTGTATAATAGCCCATCCTGGTGTGGTGATGCGACACGTCGGCAGCGCTGGCCAATTTACCGGGCCTGCCATACGCCGAACACGGACCTTAGAACAAATAGTCGTGCACAGTCACCGTGAAGCGCTCCTTCCGGGCGGTTGAATACTTTTGGTTTTGCACCGGCTGGTGCTCCGGAAAGTGTGTTGCGTCCAGGCGATCAAGGAGGATCTGGGCAAGGAAGCTGTCCAGCAAAGGATCTCGGACAAGTCACTCGGCATGCTTCACCCCAAAGTCGAGCAGCAAGAGCACAAAGCACCCCGTGATTTTGTGGGAGTGTTTTTCGCACTTTAAACTGGCCGCTTGAGACCTGGCGTGTTGGTTTGTGCATGCCGCTGACAGGGCTTCTGATGCTCCGTGCGAATCACTCAAATCTCCGAGTTCTGTCTACTCTCCAACAGCTCTGGCTCTATGATCCCGGAAGCCCCCGCTTTTCCCTCCCCCCCTGACAACCAACACACACACACTACCCTAAACCCTAAACCCTAAACCCTAAACCCTAAACCCTAAACCCTAAACCCTAAACCCCAGCAGCAGGCCCGATTCGCTGAAGCCTTTTGGAGACGTGGACGACAAGGCGAAGACTAAGCCTTGGCCCTGGCACCTCTTCGTTCATTCGAAGCTTGAGTGTATTTAGGGTTTAGGGTTTAGGGTTTAGGGTTTAGGGCCTCTGTTTCGTAAGGTCTTGCCTTGGCTGCTGCGGCGGCAAGAAGTGAGCCCGACTGGTTCGTTGCAGCGATCTTGAGATGCCCGACAATCCCGATCTTGGAGGGGCTTGAGTTTTCGAAGTCTTCGAGTCTAGGGTTTGGAGCTAAGGTTTAGGGAGGTAGCGGTCCGGGCATTTGAGTAAAGGTGCCATGACGCAGTGACCGCTGCTTGCGCGGTTCCCCCTGCACCTTGAGAGTCACTGGCACCTGGCTGGGAGTATCCGGAGCCGAGCTTCCCGAACTGTACGTACATGTTCCATGCTAGATGTCTTTGCTGTGTGTGTGCCCTGCAGAAGAGTTCATGCCTCCCCGCCCTCGTTTCACCCAATTAATTCAGGCTGGGCCATGGAAGGTGACCATTCGCAAAGTGTTGAAAGCTGGTGCAGGGCGGGCTGCAATGCAGCGCGGCATGGTTTCCCAACACGCGGCGGATTTCTCTTCTAGACGAGCTCTAAGAAAAGCAACGCCAGCCCTGTAGTGCATAAGGAGAGGTCTGCACCAGTGGACGCTTCAGCATGGCTGCTTGCTTAAATCAAGCGATGCGAAGGCACCGCCGTTGAAATCGGACAGGTTCGGTGTGGACGTGACAGTGCCTCAAGCACTGCGAGCTCGCTAGTACGCTTCAAAGCACGGGGGTCCGGAGCTCGCAACCCAGCCAGCAGTACCCTGAATTACATGTAATATTTACAACATTCTATACTACAGTTACATCCGAATGCACGGAAGGCGGGCCAGAGAAGCACCAGAGGCGTGGTACTCAAGCAAATGGCATTGGCCCGAAAAGCCCCTAACTGTGGCAGCCCCCACTCCTTGTTCAGCGTAGATCCGGCCTAGCGAAAAGCCATCGGCCATGAAGCCACCCGCTCGCGCCCACAACCTTAACAGACAGTACACGCCGTGTGCCTTATGGGATGGGCGGGTCCTTGAATGAGGGGTTAGCGACAATACCCGAGGTTAGGGACCGACTGGGTGCCTAGACAACATCGCATTACAAAATGGGCATGAAGAGTTGTTTGATTATGTCTTTTCTGAGTAACAGAATGTCATATGATGTGATCATCTTTATAGCTATATATATATATATACATACACACGCAGTTCCGTAGCGCCAAGGCCCCAATCCAGAAACCGTGCCGAATGCTGTCTTGGCTTCACAGCCTCCCAAAGTAGGCGACCGAGCCTGCTTGAGCTTGAAAACCTTCCGCTCTTCGGGTTGACCTCCGGTTTAGGGTTTAGGGTTTCTTTCGGTTCAGGTTCTGGGGCCTTGCAAGGGGGGGGTGCTAAACCCTAAACCCGTCTGCCTGGGCGGGTGGCAAAAAACCCTAAACCCTGAATTTGGGAATCTTCGGGAAGACTTATCAGGCACACATAGAGGCCAAGACCGAGATTTTGTGCGGGGTCAATGCGTCTGAGCCTCCGTATATCTAGCCCCGCAGAAAGGGGGAGATGCTTCACGCAGGCGTGAGGTCCACGACCTCGCGGTTCAAGGCTGTTGAATCTTGGGACAGTAAGTTGCGCTGACCTGGCCTCAAAGATGCTTCCTGTCACGAGTCAGCAAGCTTTCTGAGTACCACCTCGTGCGCAGCATCCGTCACACAGACCATTCTGAGCAAGCATGGATCATGTGAGGCACGACCTTGTGCAAAAAATCTGAAGCACGCGGCACCCTAGCCTTAGGACCTGAGTCCCGACACGGAGAACCGCTCTAAGCTTCCCAGCGAGACCGAAGAAATCGGCCCATCGGATGGAAGACCCGCGCGCCGAGGCAGAGAAGGCCAAGAGAGGGGAAATAACTTCAAGTGGTGCTTTACTGTAACTTTAGATCTTTAGCCTTTTTGGGGTTTATTGGGTTTCTGACTAAGGCAGCTAAAAATTTAATTTATAGCTACCCTTCTGAGTGCAGCCAAGATAAAATCGAAGGAAGGGTGGGTTTTTGGGGTTTTAGGACTTGGTCGCCCAGTGTGGTTGGTACCCTTTATTTTTTTGGTTCAAGGATCCCTTATACAGTACCCAACTCAAACAAGGCTGCCCTGAATTAAGAAGAAGTTACTGGGCTACCAAGAGGATGTTACCCAGAGGGTTGTAGGGAGCTTTGTGGCTTTGTGGGGCTCTCGCCATGCTTCTGTGTTTTACCGGCTTGCCGTCTTATGCCGCGACCGGGTAACTCATCGTCTCTAGAAAGCTCACATTCTGTCTCCATCCATCTTCTGCTGACAGGCAGCTGTGGAATGTTCTTGTCGGCACGGTTGGAAATGTGTCGACCAGCGAAGTTCCAGTGTTTTGGGCCTGAAGGAAGAAAGTTTGGAAATTGGGGATCTGATACGAGTCACTTGGTTGTGATTCCGGAAACAGGATCATAGCCCCTAAACCCTAAACCCTAAACCCTAAACCCTAAACCCCCTCATTGAGCGGGTTGGCTTAGTGTACTCCTGAGGCATGTCCTTTGGGTCTCATACGCCGGTCAACCTGCCGTGTGGTCGGTTGGTTCCCCGGTTCCATGTTCCTGGGGTGCTCTTTGGGCTTAAGTACCATGCGGGTACCCTAAATAAGCTGGGGGCTTCCGCCTACCTTAAGCTCGGAATCTTCCAAGGTGAAGCCCTCCCCAGGAGAAACCAGACAAAGGCCCCAAATTTGTCATAAGACCTCTGCTGCAAACCTTGTTCGCCTCACCCTGAAGTGCTCCGGTATGAGGTAGCTGGAAACCTCGTAGTCCGAGTAGGATTGTCCCCCTACATCCGGCTGGCGAGGATGTTCGCCAATCGTCTTGCGTCCTGAAGTGTTGCACCGCAGTGTGGCTGCGGTTGACAAACAGAAAGCCTCACCCCAAACACCCAAGCTACTAGGCGCCTCGCCTGAACTGAAGCTGGCAAGGATGAACCTATACTTGGAGGTGCGTGGTACTTATTAACCAAGTAGAAACTGTACTTATAATAACCCATTTATGGTTATAAGTACAGCTATAAGTACAGCTAGACTTGGTTAAGAAGTACCATGAACCTCCAAGTAAGCCTAAACCAGGCACCCTTTCCGCCCTGCAGGCGCCACTAACTGCTGAGCACCCTGGCAACTGCCAGCGATGTTGCGGGGGGTGCTGCGCTTCAATGCCACATGGCTCCATTCCTGAGGGTTGAGGGTTTAGGGTTTAGGGCCTAGGGCACTGGAGAGGGAGGGAGGTAGAGAGGGAGGGGGAGAGAGAGAGAGAAAGACTCAGCGAGGAGAGCCTCTTGTGGCTTGAAGGGGTTACCTGGGACTCTATTTGCCTAGAGTTTAGTACTAATTACCCTTAATTAGTAGATATAACCCCGAAAACTGTAGGTAAAGAGGGTCCCAGGTAGGTTTTGAGTTCCAGTTGATCATCGTTTTGGTTCGAGACACCAAATGCTAGATGCGCGAGAGGTGGGTTGGCAACATGCCGAGGCTTGCAGTTGCCGTGGTGGAACTTGTCTTCGCTCTCACCGACACTTGGATGCAAGGGTTAGGGTTGAATTAGGGTTTAGGGTTTAGGGTTTAGGGTTTAGGGTTTAGGGTTTAGGGCCCCCTGCGTCATCGCCCCTCCTTGGAACAACAGCTGCTTACGTCGACTTCTAAAGCCATGAAACGCAGCCGGAGCAGGCACTCAAATGGACCGACCCGGGCCCAAAGTGCCGGGGACAATGGTCCACGGAGAGGGGGCTACTGACATCTCTGCTTTTGTTGCTCCCGTGGGTGACCTGAGTAGGTTAGGGTCTGTTCGCACCCTGACAGTTTCATCCCCACTCCACACATCAATCAGTGCAATCTTCCCTAAACCCTAAACCCTAAACCCTGCGCCTTATTGGAGATGTCGGAACTCCAGAATTCTAAGCCGCACGCCCTGGGGCTTTAAATGGTCTGCCCCAAGACTCCAGCAGGATGGGCCAGTTTTTAATGCCCGATTTGACAAGCACACCTTAGAAGGTAAATGCTGATAAGTACTAGGAATGCATACTATAAGAGATAACCAAAAAAACAAGAATGAACATATTCTTCCTTCTAAGGGCACTATATATGGATGATTATCTTGTGTTCTTAGGCAAACAGTCCCCCTGGGTCTTAGTGACGGATCTAGGGCCCTAAATACCCCCCAAAAAGATTATATAGGGTACCTCATTCCTAAACCCTAGACCCCAAACCCTAAACTAAACCCCAAACCCCAAACCCCGAACCCCAACCCCAAACCCTAAACCCTACCTCCCTACCAAGAGCCAGCGGGTAGCCGATGACTTCAGGTGGGCTTCGGCCTCGGCATCGGCGTCTCCATCGTTCTGGCACCACTGGCCTTGCTCAACACGGCAGCCTGGCCCGGGCTTGCAGCTGAAGATTTGCTGGGGTTTAAGGTTTAGGGTTTGGGGTTTCGGGTTTAGGGTCTAGGGTTTGTGAGACGTGGTCAGTGCTTCTTTGGGTTTTTCTGGGACTTGCTGTAGGGTGTGCTCGACATGCTGTGCAAATGCTCAAGATGGTCTATTCAATGGGCAGATGTACCCCTGATCTGGGGATGTGGATGAAAAGAGCATGGTTTTTTCAGCTCTCAGCTTCTTTGGCACGACCAGATATTCTGGGCTTCGAGGCTTTCTTGGGTTGAGGGCAGCCAAAGCGTTGATTGCCACCCGCGTGGCCCCGCAAAGCGCCACACCACCTTTCTACACCCGCCGACACCACCCTAAACCCTAAACCCTGAACCCCAAACCCTAAACCCTAAACCCCAAACCCTATAGACCCTAAACCCTAAAACCTGTTGAAAGCAGCTGAAGGTCCTGCTTTGCGGGCTAGGCCCGTGTCGCACTCGCTGCCTCTTGGGCCGCAAGCTTGGGGGGTACTCATCCAGAGCTCGCCTCGAAACCGATCTGGGGGTTTAGGGAAAGAAGGGACCCCTATAATATAGACCCCAAAATAGTAGGATTCCCTGATAATAATAGGACCCCAATATAAGGTACCCCTAATTCGGAAACCCCCATCTAAGCTACTCGTCCGAATCCAGTGGTGGTTGCCTGCTGAGCACATACTGCCACTAGTTGCTCTGACGGCAGGACTAGGAGGACGCGCCGAAACCTTCCCGCACATGGAGTGTTCCGTTGAAGGAAGAAAGCTTTCAAACATCTTCAGCCACCGTTAAGCTGAAAAGGGGGTTGATAGTGAAGAAGGAATGAAGATCATGGATCCAATATACATGATGATGAAGTGTGAGTTTTCCAGTCCACTGTAGAAATCACACCCCCCAGTGTTGCCCATGGCCTTTGCACGCATCAAGACCAAAGCCGTAGGTTGTGACCCCCAAACATCCCCAAACCCCTATAAACCCCTAAAACCAAACCCTAAACCCTAAACCTCAACGCCGAACCCTCCCGAGGCTGCTGGCGTAGCCTGCTTTGTGCTGTAACCGGTCCACTGGGCTTCGTCGGCTTCCTCCTTTGTGCGCCACTGGGACTGCCCTGGGAAAGCAGGGGTTTAGGGTTTAGGGGTTAAGGGCTTGGGGATGTCGATTTGTTTCGGGGGGGGGGGGGGGTTAGAAGGTGACTGACTCTTTGAACCCCCGACGACAGCAGATCCCAAAGAAATCCAGACAGGGTCGCTAGGGCCGTGGCCCAGACCCTCAGTCGAGACCTTGCGCGGCCTTGCCAGTGTGCGAGTCGAAGCCCTGCCCTTCCAGCCTCACTCTGTAGCTTGTTATGAAGGGCTGAAAAAGCAGAAGCTTGGAAAAAGTTGCGGTCAGGAAAGATATCTGGACAGTGGCAGGCGAGCCGAACTGGCTTGAAGCCCCGATGTTCCCAGACACTTGCCCTGATGAAGAGTTCAGCAGTTCCTGCCTAAACCCTGAACCCTAAATTCGGGTGCGAGGTGCAAAAAAGGTGGCTTCCGGTTTTGAGGGGTTGAGCAACAGGACGTCTGCAAGCCGCAAGAGGGATACAGCTCTTCGGACCCGCCGGTAACCTCGAACAGTCCCTGCAAAGCCTAAACGCAGCAACAAAAGCTCAGGAGGAATGCCCAGTACCCGGCTGCTGCCGGGTGGCCCTAGACCGACCTCACCGTGCGGAGGACCTGCAACCAATGCTGCTAAGGCTGCATTACAAAACACACAGGTAGGACCTGGGGATAGTGTAAACGAAGGGATCGCCTGGGGGAAGATTTTTCGGCGGGCTTCAAGGGGCCAGCTGCATATGATATCGACCTTCTATACTGTTTGGTGTTGGCCACATGTTGCTGTTGGCTTTGTGGATACTCGGGCGTCCTTCGGCGAGTGGGTAGGACGTGCATCCGATTGGACCGGCAGGCGGCGTTCCAGTCCTGTTGTTGAGAAGAACTGCTTTCACGAAACAATAGTTATTCTGTTTCTTGATATATAAAATAGTTCGGCAGCTATATTTCCTGCTGCTTTCTTGCTTCTACCAGGCTGCGAGAGCGCGAAAGTACAACCAAACAGGCTGCACGCCGCTTAAACTCTCAACCCGACTGCCAGCCCTTCCTCGACTCTAAATTTCCAAGAGAAGAAGACCAAAAAATGACGACGACAGTTAAAGTACTTTTGTAGAATGTAACATCGTATACTATATACATATACACATATTTTATGCATTCATTTATAGTTATCACTTTGAATTTGACCATTTATGGAGAAATGATAATGTGCTACTGATATGCTAATAACCACACAGCCCTAAACCCGTAAACCCGTAAACCCTAAACCCTAAACCCTAAACCCTAAACCCGAAGTCTCAGCCCAAGGCTTGTGAGAAACGCCTCGCTTGCCGCAGTCAAAGATGCGGCTTGGGCTTGAGGCCGATGAGCTGGCCAAATAGAGTAGAGGTTTTAGGGTTTAGGGTTTAGAGTTTAGGGTTTAGGGCTAGGGTTTAGCGTTCAGGGTTTAGGGTTCGGAACTTGGTGTTTCAGTCGTTAAGCCAGATGGAGTTGGAAATGGCAAAGGCAAGCCTTTCTTTGAGCTGCAATGCGGCGCTGCATCACAGCCCAACCTCGCCAAAAAGGCCCTGAAAGCCGCTTGAGCCCCGGACGCCCCCCCCCTCCCCCCCGCCCCTAGACGAAACCCTAGAACCCTAAACCCTAGGCCCTAAACGGTAGGATGCTCCGTGCGCTTTGAGGATGAACATGGATGTTGATTGCAGTTCTTGCTTCCCATCTGCAAGTTGTCCTGTATTGTTGTGTAACCTGCTCAAGCAGCCCTGACAACACCCATTTCAAGCAGTTTGCAGTGAACCAGAACTTGGGCTATTGTACAATCTGACCTTTTCCCCGTCAACGCATGCGAAACGGGCGGGGTAAAAACCCTAGACCCGAAACCCTAAACCCTAAACCCTAGCCCCATCCGGGAGTGCGAAAACATGCCCTTCGCCTCGAGCCCAGGAGTTGCGCATCTGGCTTGACCCCGGCAAAGGGAACTGGCACGAGACGCTTGGACTTTAGGGTTTAGGGTTTAGGGCCTGAGAGCGCGAGGGTTTAGGGTTTAGGGTTTAAGATGGGCGGCTGGCAGGGCTCAGGAGTGGGCTTTGGTACTCTCTTCCTAGAGGGCGAATCTTAGGTTGAAGCTTGCTGAGAGTATGACATTGGGGTGTACCATCTAAATGAGGGAAGTTCCATAAACCCAGGGTATAAGGGGTATAGAAGGGGTCCCCATCCAAATGAAGCGTCCATGTATCTACCCTCAGATATCATGGGGCATGCCTGTCCGACGTCCTTGCTTGCTCGACTCTTCACCTGCTGTACATGGGACTTGTGTTTTTTCCTGTTGTAGGTCCAGGCAGTGAAGGGATCTCGAAGGCCAGCAAGATGTTCACAGAGTCCCTGTACCCTAAACCCTAAACCCTAAACCCTAAACCCTAAACCCTAAACCCTAAACCCTAAACCCTAAACCCTAAACCCTAGACCTGACAAACCGAGGGACTGCGAGTGGCGCGGCAGCAGCCAGCTGAGCTCTGAGGGAGCCCTACATCGGGAGCTGGCTGTGGCCAGCTGCAGCAGCTGGGACCAAGACCTTACAAAGGGAGTTTACGAGAATAAGGGAGGGTTTAGGGTTTAGGGTTTAGGGTTTAGGGTTTAGGGTTTAGGGTGAGAGGTTTAGGGTTGAGGGTTTAGGGTTTAGGGACTCTTGATATAGATCAATTCAGATAGTAGGGTTCCCTTATATAATAAGGATCCCAAGACGGTACCCCTAATCTCGGAAACCCGCAACATGGCTTTGAGTGGGTTGCGCAGGTCTTGTGTGCCACTTGTGTACACCATGAGTATGTTTTTTTGAAGGCAGATCGTCAAGCAGTCAGTATTCCTGGGACGGGTTTTGGATGGTGCTGGGGTGGAAGGGCTGTTCGTGCGGTCGTGAAACCCTAAACCCTAAACCCTAAACTCTAAACCCTAAACCCGTGCTCAGGCTCTTCAGCACAGTCTGAACCCTCAGCCAAAGCCCCAAGACTGGTCATGACTTCATCTTGGGAGTTCCGCAACAGGGTTTAGGGTTTAGGGTTTAGGGTTTAGGGTTTAGGGTTTAGGGTTTAGGGTTTAGGGTTTAGGGTTTAGGGTTTAGAGACAAGTTCACACCTTGGAGTCGCGGATTTGTCTCTGTGAATCCTACGTTCCCACGCACTGATGAAATTGTTTCCAGATAGGGGTCGAACAAATTACTAATAGTATTCCTTTTTACCGAAGTGGAGCCGAAGCACCAAGAGCCCCCAACAGGAACCCTCTCCTGGAAGTTTGTGGATGATCTTGCTTGGCGGCTCTCCGACGTGAACTGCGCCAGCAGCGTCACAGGCACGGGGCCTCCATGTCAGTTGCGCAAACGTTTCCCCTTCAGTTTGATACGCGGATTGGCTTCTCTTGGCTCCTTAGATATTGCCCCAGAACATGCTTGCCTTGTTCACGCCTCTGTAGAGTTAAGTGTGCCTTCTGCAGATGGCTTCAAGCTTACAGATCGCACATGTTCTGTCTTGCTGCCAAAGTTCTGAGACCCAAAGGGTGCATGTACCTAAATAGGGAATACTTGGGCCTTAAAGTACCTCCTATACAGGGACTTTGGGGCCCAAGACATGGAACCCTCAGGGAGAGCCCTGAACCCTAAACCAAGAGGGGGGTACTAGGGGCATCCATGATTCTGAGAAGTGTCTCCAGAGCCCCCCACGTTTGCAGGAGTCCTGGTGGAGATGCACTCTCAGCAGAGAGTCGGCATGGACGATGGAAGTGGGGGGCCTCAGTGCTTCGAAACTTTACTAGGGTTTAGAGCTTAGGGTTTAGGGCTTAGGGCTTAGGGTGTAGGGTTCAGTATTCCACTCTCTTTAGTGTGGGCCCCCCCCCCCCGCCCCCAAAAAAAAAAAAACAAAAAAAACAGTCGAGGCTGGATTTGCTCCTGTTTAGACGCTCCTGCGGGTTTATATGATTTTTATCGGGAGGAGTTTAAGGGGGTCAGCGAGGCCCGGCAATGGATTTTAAAGGCGCGACGCGTGGAATTTTCTTACGGCGCCCGGTCGATTTGACTTTAAACAGGGACCTGGTCTGCAGCCCCAAACAGTCAGGGCATCCTGAATAACCCAGCCAATTAACTCTAATCAGGAGGCCCTACTGAAAAGGGTGGAGCAGTTTTGGGTATAGGGTTCAGGGTTTCAGCTTGAAAGGGTTCAGGGGATGAGCCATGCCAGCCCGAAAATGAGGTTTTTTCCTTGGGTTTCCAAGTCGTGGCAACCTTTCTCCACCATGTATGCAAGCTGCACCGTCTTGCCGGCTTTCTGCTTTACAACGGCGTCTAATCTTGTTGTTCATATTGAAGACTTGGGTTGTCTGGGGTCAAGTTGCTTTCATGGCTGAGGGCCTTAAACCCGGATGCGGCTACTCAGCCGACGTCTGCTGCAGTGCAGCCTAGGATAAGCCGAGGGAGCTCAACGTCGAACATGAAGCCTGCCAGGCCCTGGCACGGCATCAGCCCTATAAACCCTATAAACCGTCAACCCTAAACCGCTATAACCCTTATATCCCCTATAAGCCCGATAAGCCCTATAAACCCTACACCCTCAACCCTTGCGGCCTCGGTGCTCCAGGACTCAACTTCCACCGGGTGGCCTTCAGCCACTTCCTTGCAATATCGGGCGCATTCCGGGGACTCATCAGCCTTGGAATTCCTGCAACCCCAATTACCTACAGTTTTGTAGTAGTTGCCCCTCAATTAATAGGTATAACTCATATGAAACTGTCGGTAGTCGGGGTTACGGGTTATCCGAAACCCCTGAACCCTAAACCGCAAAAAGCGTCATGAAGAGGAGCGCTCCTAAGGATGCAGGCAAGAGTTATTCTTCTTCGTAGTAGAGGTGGTAAGTGGTAACCTTTAGCCTTTAACCTTTTTGGGGTATTGTATTCCCCTTATCATCCCCTCAAGGTTAGCCTTTACTTACCCCAGGATGAGTCTTTGCTTTAAGAGCTGGCACCTTTCACTGCTTAAGTTGCTGAACGCCGGGGCGGAATGGAAGTTGCAAGGTCTCGGATTCCTCCAGGACCGCTTTCCTGGGGCCGTGCCCTATGACGGCACCTGCTGAGATGGCTTGGTTGCTTCGATTTTCGGGCTTTGTGGTTCAAGTGGCCGCGAGGCTCAGCGCCTTCCGCATTGCAAAGAAGAACGGAGGGTTTTTCACAGCTCTCCCATCAAAGATCACGGAGAGCGGCCTGCTCAACCAGTCAAGATTCACCGCATTCGCCTGCGTGGCAAAAGCGGCGTGTTTGGGCTAGCGGCCATGGTTTGATTGAAGACCGGCAGTTCCCGAGCTGAAATGCGCACCGTGCAACGTCATCACCCTCGTGATCGCAACGCCAAGTGCCTCCCTAGAATCCCGACGGCAAAGCAAATCGCTGGGTTTGCAGGCCCGGCTTATAGAAAGGCGGCGATGCGTTCTCCTACTGTTGGTTAGTAGGGAACGGGGTAGGGTATGCAGGGTATATATAATCAGTCCCTACGAGCCAACAGTAAGTTCTGGCGACATGTCGGGTTCAGTGCCTGGGGTTTGGACTGCGGAGAGTAATTAGGACTTGAGGAGTTGACCACCTGTTGCAACCCCTTTAATCATGAACCCTTAAACCCCGTGTATTCACCCTAGAAACACTGCAAACCCTAAACCCTTAAGCCCTACAAAAGCCCCATGATGCCCAAAAGGCCTTGCGCGGGTGCCTCGCGGGGATTCATGATCAATGGGGCCTATGTAGTGGCATAGAATGCTTGAGGGTTCTGGGGTCAGGGCTCGTTGTTAGGGTTCGGGGCAGTAAAAGGCCTCAGGCAGGACTCAAGGTTAAGTTTAAGTTTTTGGGGCAGATTTAGCCTGACCATGTGCCTACACACATGTGTGAGTCTGTGTGAGGATGTAGACCCCGGACCACCCAGTGACCCAGTGCCCTGCGCGGCAACGCGTGCCTCGGGCGTCGGACCTCAAGCCGGTCGAAGCTTCGGGAGTGCCCGGGTGCTGACGTCCGTGCATCCGACCATGGCGGCTCAGCTCAAGCTGCTTCCATGCTTCCATCCATGACCCTAAACCCTAAACACTAAACACTAAACCCTAAACCAGACTGCAGACTTGAGTTTTGCTGTGCCTTTCACAAGGTTTCGAGGAGGGCAGCAGTCCTCGTGGTCTTGTTTATGTATGACGAAGCAGTAGAAAGTTTCTTCAAAAGAAGCGTGTGTTGAGGTCCAGGCCACACTATATCCGCACATACTCAGCACAAGATGTCTAGCCGCGGCTCCAGAGTGCGAACGCCCACTTTTTGGCTCCATAAACCTTCCGCCGACTAAACCACTTGACTTCTGAAATCGGGGACCTCACCAAGCATATACGTAGAGCACAGGCTTCTTTACCCGACGTTTGGCTCACCGGCATTTTCAATTCTCGGAGCGTGGCAGCCAGAGCTCACAGTTTTCTTCTTCATTTCCCTTCTTCCAACAAATTTCCTGCAAGCCAGCAAGATGTAGAGCTGGGATGAGTTCCACATCCTTTCCTGTCTGTCCCTGTTTGTTAAGTAAGCCAGTGTCGTTTTCAGTGTGCTGGACGTTTCTGGCATGAGTGGGGTGGCATTGGGCGTTGGCATTGTCATGCATAGTCAACGTGGAACTCCATGCATTGAATTCGGCCTATTCACCGAGAAAGCCCACATGTGTCATGCTGAACTGAGTCCTATGAGGGGGAGGGTCGTGGACAAGCCCAAACCCTAAACCCTAAACCTCATTCCATGCTGCGCAGATGCTTGAACTTCAGCACCTGAGGCCAAGCTCTACTTCCGCCATGGCGCCATGGGCTCTGCAAAAACATTGAACCTCCTGGCGATCGCGCACTCCTATGAGATGCCACCTGGCGCAGTTCAATAAACCCTAAACCCCCAAACTCTAAACCCTGGTTTGGCTGTAGAAATTTGGGTGAGCATGCCGAGGTGTAGTTTGGGACTGCTACAGCTGCTCATCTTTGTTAACCCCTAAAGCCTGTCGACCTCAGTCCAAAGTTCCCCCCCTGTGTTGGTGGTCCACCGGTCCGGAGGGGATGTTTCTCTGTGTGTGTGTGCGCATGTGTTCGCAAGCGCGCGCTGGCGCGCTCTCTCTCTCTCTCTGTGTCTGTCCGTCCGTCCGTCCGTCCGTCCGTCCGTCCGTCGCTGTGTCTGTCTGTCTGTCTGTCTGTCTTCTGTGTTATTTGTAGGGATGAGTTTTCGGGTGGGGAGCAGGGGAGGGGTCGAAGGGTTTCGGTCCATTGCGAACAATGGCCCCTACATGGTGCCCAATCTTCAGCACCCGCCTGCAGCACACGGCCCCGGTCCAATCAGTTGACTTCTGCAGGGCGTATATGCCAGAGAGCCATAGCACATGCAACATCCTGGCTCGAGCCATAAAGTGGTTGAGGCATCAAATGCTCAGGCTGACCCAAGATGTAGAGTTTCGGGTTGAGGGGAAGTCTGTGTTCAGAAGGGGCCCAACGGATTTCTTGCGGGTTCAGAATGATGCGTTCCAGATGTATGAGTGAGTACGTTCTCTTGATTAGTCAAGCTAGTGCAGAGTAGGCTCGTCGACAGGAAGCACTAAGAGGCGCAGACGCAGGCAAGCCTGATGCAAAAGAGGCCCTGAAGCTGATGGTTCTTGGGGCTGGAGATTACGCAACGTCCCCCTAAACCCTAAAAAAAAACCCTAACCCTAAACCCTTCATGTGGCCCAGCTAAGGCAGTCGAAGAAGGCAGGTGAGGGTCTTGAAGATATGGGGCACTGCATATAAGAGACGTGGATGTAGGGGTTTCCGAAAACAGGGGTGACTTCTTGGGGGTCCTTATTGTCAGGGAATCCTACTATTTAGGGGTCTATTTGGGGGCTCCCTAACTTTTCGTAAACCCCCATATGGGGTGCGGGCTGGGGATGGGGGCGGAGTTGTGGGGCATGGGCGCCCCCAAAGCGAGCATCACGAGCATCAGCGGGCGGAGCTGTGGGGCATGGGCGCCCCCAAAGCGAGCATCACGAGCATCAGCGGGCGGAGTTGTGGGGCATGGGCACCCCCAAAGCGAGCATCACGAGCATCACGAGCATCAGCGGGCGGAGTTGTGGGGCATGGGCGCCCCCAAAGCGAGCATCACGCGGAGTTGCGGGGCATGGGCGCATTGAGAAGCTGGTTTAGCGGGCATCTGAATCTGAGGATTCGGGGGTGGGAATGGGGATGTTCCCTTGCAGAATCTCGAGCCACCATGTCCGGAGACAGGGGTGCCGGGGTGCAACCTTGCAAAAAAAGCAGACTGTGCAGATACCAGTCATAGCCAGACGTTGCAGCTTTGAAGGGAGCACGGGACACCCTGCCCGCTCCTTCCGAAAAGGGCAAGGGGAACATGCCAACTGCGCGGAGGCCCCTGATGTCTACGGCCTTGACTGGAAGCAGGAAACCCTTAGCGTTTAGGCCAGTTTAGGCTTTCATGTATAGGGTTTAGAGCTTAACTCTTGGGCCTGGGCCTATAGGGGCTTAGGGTTTAGTTCAGGGTTCAGGGTGAAGTCCTCGGCCATCCCGCAGCACTCCTCCAAGCGCCGAAGGCGCTAAACCCTAAACCCTAAACCCCTCAACCCCTTCACCCCTAAACGCCTTCACCCCTAAACCCTAAAGCCCCTAAAGCCCCGAAGAGGTGCTCGTGATGAAGCCACGGCTCGACACCCGCTTCGGGGCGCAGCTCGTGCAGAGCCGAGCCGGCCTGGAGCGCGAGGCCCCAAATCCTGAACTTTGCAGTTTTTCAAGTATCATGTGTATATATATATATATATTATATCTTCATATCGACAGATATACAATATAGTGTGTATATATATAGTAGTTAGTTGTCACCCCCCAGCACTCTCGAAGGGTGAAGTTTGGGGACTTCAGCTAGCTTGGGCTGTTCAGGGTAAACCCTAAACCCTAACCCCTAACCCCTAACCCCTAAACCCTAATCCCTAAACCCTAAACCCTAAACCCTAACCCTAATAATTGCTAACAGTACTCCTGCTTACAAATATACGATAATAGCCCCCCAAATCCCTATTCGAATTCTTAAGGCCCCGATATTATGAGCTCTGCCCAGTGGTACCTCGACTGGTGCTGCTTTCTGGTCTGAAGCACAGTGGCAAACAAAGCTAGGACCCGGCCCTTATTCCCTTTTGTTGGGGGTTTAGGTTCCCTTCAAAGTCTCGTTGAACCAAAAAGGGCACTCTCTTTATTCCCAGGTGACTCTTGGGGGCAGACAAAGAGCCTGAAGAGCTCCCCAAGCAGGGCCCGGATACTGCCGAGCAGAACGTAGTGGGAAGCATACGAGGGTTTCCAAAAATAGGGATACCTTATGATAGGGATTCTTATGAGAATACTACGGTTTGGAGGGCTGCTCCACCGCGGGATGGCAGAGTCTTGCCTTGCCGGTGACACCTCACAGCCGATATCGATTTGGGCACTCATCCTGGGTCCTTGCCGGTAGTTTTGTGGCTTGGGCCTATAGGGTGCAGGGCAAAATGGAGGATGTGTGGACGCACTACCGGCCCTCCTGCTCGCGGCTGCGCTCTAGGACCCACTGCCGTCTAGCCTGCGCGCTTCGGCGTCTGTGCGGGCATTGGTGAGTCCACGGCTGCTTGCGCGGGGTGGACAGTCAGGGGTCTTGAACCTTTGCCGGAGGGTCGCCAATGACGCTTGCGGAGCCTCCCTGAGATGGCGGAGGGGACGGCACCCTTAGGCAGCAGTGCCCTGCCTGCCGAGTCCATCCATCCATACTACTATTTGGGGGTCTATTTTTTGGGATCCCCTATTTTCGCAAACCTCTATATCGCTTGGGAAGCCTTGTGCTCGAAAACCCGTTTCCCGACTGATTTTGGCCTATTCGCCTGTGATGGACGAATCTTTGAAGCCCGCAAAGCGCCAAGGGGCTCATGCGCGGAAGTTGGGGGAGCGCACTGAACCTTGAGAATCTCGGTTTCCCCCACCAACAAATACCGACGCAGGGTATGTAAGATACCCCATCAGAAGGCTGACGTCCTGCTTGGGGGCGATTCCGTCTTCCCGCCGGAGCTGTTCCATGGGGCCGCTCCTGCAGGAGTTAGGCTTTCGGGTTCGGGAGTCTCGGGCGAACGCGCCAATTTGCTATAGGTTCAATAAGCCGAAGGGTAGTAGCCTGGGCTGCGGATTGCCCCTCAGCAAGCCTCGTGTTTCGAGCGTTCTAGAGCCAACGTGTGCGTCGCAAGGTCAGCTGTGTGCTCGTCGACGAGGCGGCGCGTCTGTCCACAGAACACAGCAGGGGATGTATTAAGCCCGCAGCATTTATCTTTAATCCCCATCCCCCAGAGACGACGTGAACGACAGAACGACGTAGCATCACGCATTGAGAACTCGGTCGTCTCAGTTTTCCAAAGTTGTGGGGATTCCATGCACCAAGCAGTAGCCAATGGTTCTACTGCGCTTGTCCCCTGCTGGGGTCTACGGCGAACGTTAGTGCCAAGATTGAGACGTGCCAGCAGTCCGTGCCTTCTTGAATTTTTCCTCTAAAGCCTAGACCTTAATCCCCAAACACCAAACCCTAGACCATCCTAAACCCACAGGATGTGTAGAGAGTATTTTCCACAGGCCAGAAATTGGGCATTGTTTCGGGAAGGGGAGGATCCCGACTCCCTAAACCCTAAACCCCAAACCCTAAACCCTAAACCCTAAACCCCAAACCCTAAACCCTAAACCCTAAACCCTAAACCCTCAAGACCAGGATAATCGAAATTGTATGTGATATCATTACGAGCAGCTCGTGCAATAATCCCTCCTGAAAAACAACCCACCAGCCCTCAACCCAGCCCCAGCCCCAGCCCCCACCCCCCCCCTCTCCCCTTTGCAGAGGTTCCAGAGCCCCTAGACCCCCAAAACCGCCCGAGCCCCCCAGAGCCCCCCAGAGCCCCCTAGAGCCCCCCAGAGGACCCCCAAAGCAAAAAAGAAAACTCGCCCAAAATTTTCGCCCAAAACCCGCCCAAAGCAAAAAAAAAAACTCGCCCAAAACTTTCGCCCAAAACTTTCGCCCAAAACCCGCCCAAAACTTTCGCCCAAAACCCGCCCAAAACCCGCCCAAAACTCTCTTTGCCTAGCAAAAAAGGGAACTCGCTCAAAAACCGTCCAAAACCCACCCAAAACCCGCCCAAACTCCAGACACAAACCCTATATTTCTCTGCCTAAAGCAAAAAAGAAAACTCGCTCAAAACCCGCTCAAAACCCGCTCAAAACCCGCACAAAACTTTCGCTCAAAACTTTCGCTCAAAACTTTCGCTCAAAACTTTCGCTCAAAACCCGCCCAAAACCCGCCCAAAACTCCGGACACAAACCCTATACAATTTCTATAAACCCTAAACCCTAAGCTTCCCTCAGGCGCAATTCCTGGATCCTTGCGTGGTGGAGCGCCTCCGCTCGGTGGCAACGACCCAAGGCGCTCCCCCGGAAGCCACCTAGTTCAGGAGCCTAAATCAGCACCTATCCCGAGATTTAGAGTTTAGGGTTTAGGGTTTTGAAGGCTAGATATGATACTATTTGATGGAGTCCAAGATTTTTGATTAACGCCTAGTGCCCATTTCCAGTGAAGGAGTCCTCTGTGAATCTGGCAAAGCGTTTGAGGGCAACCCGGTTTAGGGGTACTGCGTCAGTGTTGGCGTCAATGCGTGAATACATACGTGCATGCCAGGTTGAGGCCCCATAACCCTAGAAACCCCAAACCCGACACATGAGGGTCCAGGATGGGCTATGAAACCCAAAAATCCCCATAATCAACCCTTAAAAAAGGCATTTTTTAGGGGTGATAGGGTAGAATAGCCCGTCCTGGGTCAGGGTAGCTGGTTTCACTTGGGATGGCTGGCCGATACGCGTGCGAGGCAAAGGGCTGCCGGCCGTCCGGCCATTCATTGTCACAAAAAATCTGTTTATATATTGAAAACACTTTGGGATGCAGCGGCAGAGAGAGAGAGATTGAAAACACATATTCATGTTTTTATTGCACGTATTTATGTATTTGGACATGTGTTGGTGTATTTGCTTACGCAAATATGGAAACCCCCCGATACGTCAAAGCCCCAACCCAACAATGCGTAAGCGCACTGCTGGAGTGCACGAACAACATACAGCGGGACGAGTGGTTGGTTACTCCGCCCTCCTCAACTAAGGACGCCTCGGAACTTAATTAGAAGTCATGCTGATAGTCGTAAGGTCCTTTTTTTGCGGGGGGGAGGTCACCAAAATCGCCTACTCCTTGGGGCATCCATCGCCAGGAGTGCCGGTGATGTGCTTTGGCCTGCGACCCTCCGATGCAGTCGGCCCCACATCACGATTTGTTAGGGTTTAGGGTTTAGGGTTTAGGGTTACATCTCGCCTTCCGTTTCCTGGCAGTCAGCAAGTCGGGACTCCCAGCAAGCTTGTCCGAGCCTGGGTTCAAAAGGGTTACAGATGAACTGCTGATGCAAGGCACCTCTAGCGCAAAAAAAGGCCCGAAACCTTGGAAGAGTTTTTGGGTTTAGGGTTTGTTTAGGAGGCATTAAGGGCCTGAGCCTAAACCCCAAACCCTAAACCCTAAACCCCACCGCCCCAGGAACCGACTTCCGATCGCGCCTCTTTCCTGGCTCCCAGCGCCTCATGGAGTTGGCGGACTCGATCGAAGAGGCGGGAACCGATGCGGGGTTTAGGATTTGGGGCATTTAGAGTTTAGGGTTTAGGGTATAGTTTAAGGGTTTAGGGTTTAGGGTTTCGGGCATTTAGGGTTTAGGGCTTAGGGCTTGGGTTTATGAAGGGTTTGTAGGGTTTACAGGTCTATGTAGGGTTTGTATGTTTTATAGATGGTTCACGGCCATTCCACTAAGGGTTTTGGGCCAACCCTTAGTATGCTATGTCTTGCACTTGTACATTCTGCATCCTAGTAGCTAAGTGAGTACACTCTACACTTTTTGGGATACTGTAGTCCCCTATAGTATACACTTTTTGGGGGCTTATGATCTCAGCAACTAAGACATGATTGCGGGGGGGGGGGGGGGGGATGGTTGAAAAGTAGAACCAGTTAGAGTCAGTCGAGGGTTCTAGAACGGAGGCTTAGGGTTTCAGGGCATTTGTGGGCTCAGGATTTCAACTGCACAAGCATGCCCTAAACCCTAAACCGCAACAAACCCTAAACTTCGCCCTCAACCCTAAACCCATGAACCCTAAACCCTATAAACCCTAAACCCTATGAGCCCTATGAACCCTATGAACCCTAAAATGTAGGAGATCAGAAGTTCGGGAGCTTGCTTCAGCCCGAGAGCGAGCGAGCCCTGCACCATCCTGCACCCATGATGAGCATCTAGGGGACTCTGGCGCCCTGAGCTTCCTCCATGGGGTTAGGTTTTTGGGGTTTAGGGTTTAGGGTTTAAGGTTTAGGGTTTAGGGTTTAGGTGGGGTTCCTCGTAGCATATCCCCGAAAGAAGGTTCAGGGCTTAGGGCTTTTAACTTTCAATCCTTGCTGTAGACTCCCCCTGCCCCCCCCCCCCCCCCCCCCCTCACCCTAAACCCTAAACCCGTTTAAACCCTCAACCCAAAGAAACGATAGGCTTGGAAGGTGGCGCGATGGAATTTTTAAGGTCTTTTGGGCTTAGGGTTTCGGGCTTCGGATTTGACAGGGTTTGCTGAGAGCGCGCCGCGTGCGCTTTCTGAGAAGCCCCTGAAATCCGGCCTCTTCTCAACAGTTGGAGTTGAGGTTCAGGGGTAGGCCATTGTAAGGTCGAGTAGACGCACCCGGCCCGTGTGAAAGGTGAAGACGACGTGCACCTTTTGCAGCAAGTTGCTCGGCTGTGCTGTTTGAAATTTCTATCGATTCTACATCGGTTCTAGCCCGATCTTTGTTGAATATATCATGGCTCCAAAACCTGCTGGTTCTGAGGAAAGCCATCATGAACTTGAAGAGCATCGGGCTCGGACGTCAGTGCATAGAACCCAACGATTTTGAGCCTTGTTTTTCCCTAGAGACTGCCCGGCGGTGCGTTCGAGAGCGGTCAGCAGGTGGCAGCAAAAAACTCTAAACCCTAAACCCTAAACCCTAAAGCCTAAACCCTACTACATTAGGGCGTTGCCAACCCCTCTTGCGAGAGACCCGAAACCCTCGGAGAAAGAGGCGTCCGAGCTTTGAGGCGTGGATGGCAAAGCCACCCTAAGCGGGCCAACGGTCTGCCTTGGGGCCGAGGAGTTGTATGTGCTGCTCGGCTTTGATCATCCCTAAACCCTAAACCCATGCAGGAGCCTCAAAAACTACCAGTACCCTTCAGGGATTCTTCTGCGAGCCGCCCAGACTTCCCGTTCGAGTTACGTGGGCCCCTTTTATGATCTTTTATGGTATATTGGTGGCGAAGACACCCTAAGCCCCAAACCCCAGTTATACCTATACAGATAGATAGATATAAATATATATATATATATACATATATATATATATTATATATGCCCTGCCATGTGGACTTTCGCGCCCTCGATGGATGGCTGGAAATTCCTTGGGACATGATTTACCAATCCTCGCCACGGTGCTAACATTCTAGCAGGAGATTTAGCGGTGACAAGTGTCAGCCAGCTGATGACGTAGATGGTAAAAAGAGTTAGCTTGTGGAAGCCTAACATTGTGGCCGAGTTATTCTTTGAACAGCTGCCTGTTTTGAAATAATGATTACCTGAAAGGAGTAGGGTTTCGGGTTTAGGGTCGAGGGTTTAGGGAGTATGTTGCTCCTGTGTCACTCGAGAACATCGAAGCCATCAGGTCAGCTTGCTGAGTGCCGCATCCTGAAGCCCTTGAAAACCCATGTTCCACACTTTAAGGCCCGCGTGCTATCAGCACTTCTGCGAGAAGATCGTCGCTGCCACCGGGAAGGAGCTCATCTTCGACACAGCTTGGGCAGGACCCGGATGCCGCAGCCCTGCTTCCCCCTGCTGTGGCTAAGAAGTTTAGGGTTCAGGGTTCAGGGTTCAGGGTTCAGGGTTCAGGGTTTAGGGTTTAGGGTTTAGGGTTTAGGGTTTAGGGTTTAGGGTTTAGGGTTTAGGGCTCTAAGAAGTTCGGGCTTCAAGGAAGCCATCCCTGAGCTTAACAGGAGCAGAAGACGAGACAAGTGACGTGCTTAGAGCGTCCCCAGACCTTCCAAAACCCCTTAATTTAGGTATATACTCTAATTCATAATAAGGATCCTTAGTATAAATTAGGGAATATTCCTTAATTAAGGGGTTTTGGAAGATCTGGGTCGTCGCTTGCAACACGAGCCAGTGACATGATCAACAAGACCGTTGTTCCCCCCCGCCCTCTCCCCCCTCTGCCCCCTACATATCGTTATACACATGTATATATGTATACATAAATATACCCTAAACCCCAAACCCTTATATATGTACATGTATAGATCTGTGCAGCTGCCGGAAGCGCCCGAGGCCAGCCTAAAGGCTTCTCGCCAGACAAGGGAGCGACCCAGTCGAACGCTGAGCTAAATCCGGCGTTTAGGGTCTAGGGTCTAGGGTTTGAGGTGTCAATTGAAGTAATTCAGGGTGCTAACGGCTTATAAGGATTGGCGTGTTTAGAGGGTGTATGCAAAACACTGTGTCCCGCGGACTGGGGCTGCCTCAAGGAAAAACAATGTGTTGGTGTGGCCAGGGGGGGGGAAGCCCCAAATCTTGACCATGAGTACCCCTGAACCCTAAACAAAGAACCCTAATTCCCAAGCCCTAAACCCATGCAGCGGACACCCTAAACCCGTGACGCCGACGGGAAGTATCACCCCCCCAAACATGAAACCGACGAACGAAGCCCTGCCTGCCTTGAGGGAGCGTCTGAGAGTCGAACCCTCAAACCCTAGGCCCCAAAATCCCAAAAACCCGAAGACCCTAAATACCCTAAACCGCCCTAAACCCTCAACCCTTCAATGGCACCCCGGGAAGAAAGGGCCAAAGGCCACGCGACTGAGCGAGGAGCTCCACAGAGGCCCCTCCGAGGCTCAGTCAACATGCTGGTTTAGGGTTTCGTGTTTGGGGTTTAGGGTTTAAGGGTCTTACAAGGTTTATAATATCTACGTACACACACACACACACATATATATATATATATACATATGTATATGTATATGTATATGTATATGCATATATGTATATAGCTGAATATTTGGGGCTACCATTTGCTTAAGAGAACACCCCAAAAATCAAAGTTAATAGTCCCTATATTACCATTATAAGGAGGAGGATTTCTCATTATTATTATACTTATTATGACTATTATTAGTATGATTATTATTCTTATGTTTTACTACTATTTTTTGTGGGGAAGTCTGAAGCACATCGTAGAGGCTCTTTCAAGGTTTATACTATCTACGTAGAATTGTATATTATATATATATACATACACCACACAGTTTTGTGTACTGTGTATATATATATATGCACAACTGAGGAATATCTATATATATATATATATACATATAGTAAATAGATAGGGTTTGCCAGGGCTTTCTGCAGGGCCCAGTTCTGATGAGGCTTGCGGCCTCCGAGCCCGAGACGGAGCAGTCTCCGGAGAAAGGAGCCGATGCTTTTGGCGGGGCTTGGGGGGCTTGGGGGGGGTTTAGGGTTTAGGGTTTAGGGTTTAGTTTTTAGGGTTTAGGTTTTAGGGTTTAGGGTTTAGGGGGGTTTCGGGGTTGAGGTTAGGGTTAGATGCAAAAAGGGGGGGTCAGGGTTTGAGGGTTTTGGGGTTCACCGCGGGAACGAAGATTGCAAGGTCATTGTAGTGCCGGATTCTCCGGTAATTCTCTTTAGGGCTTCCTGTGAACCCCCGATGTAGGTACACCTTCCCGCACTGGCCGCGTGAACCCCGCAGGCAACTGGAACCCGAAGCTCTAAACCCTAAACCCTAAACCCTAAACCCAAAACCCTAAACCCCTCAGGCAGCTGGAACTCGAAGCTCTTACCGGCTTAGCTGCCTGGGGTTCCTAGCGGCGATCCAAGATCGAAGCTGGGCGACGGCCCCAGGGACGTTGTGACGTTCTAGGAGTGATGTTCCCCCTTCTACTAACAGTCCTTAATAAGGATTATCGTATCCCCTACTAGAATTACTAGTAAGGACTGTTAGTATAGGGGGAGAATGCCAATTTATAGGTTTGCAGGCGAGCCTCATGTGGAAGAGGGCTTGCAGGTCCGGGGGCTTGGGGATGTCTAGGGCGTGCGGGTCCATTCGGGTTCGCGGCATCGCCTTCAGTCCCTGGCTTAAAAAACCCTAAACCCTAAACCCTAAACCCTAAACCCTAACAAAAAAACACGGGCTCCGGGCTTGCAATTGCGCGTTCATGCTTGGGTGGGGTCGGTTCTGCTCCTTGCCAAGCACCTGCATGGCAATACCCGCTGTAGACACGATACACCTTAACCCGCCAGTATCATATGGGTGGCTGTTAAAGTTATGATCCCTTTTGGGGTACCCTAAATATTAGGTGCTGTATGAGAATAGGGATCCAAAAAGGGATCATCATTTTGACAGCCGCCCATATGGGCTTTTGGGTTTGGCTTGCCGATCGGAGTCATCCCTTTAAGGATTTGAACATGTCGGGCAGTTGTGCCAGCTTCGAGCCTTCAACGTCCAAGCCGGACAGGTCAACGAATCGAGAGGCTGCTTGAGACATGAAAACTTAAAGGCTGGAAACATATGTGTGTGTCGAATGCATTGAACCGCGACAGGAGGCTCGTTTCCAAAGAACGGTTTTGATATACTTCAACCCGATCAGGTTGGTGGACCGACATGTGCTGAGGGGCAGCGCACGTCTGTAGCATGAGGGTCTGAATACCCGAGTCAACCGTACCTTGAAACCCTCTTTACCTACAGTTTTATGGGTTCTACCTACTACTTAAGGGTAGTTAGTAGGTACTCCTAAACGGTAGGTACATGAGACCCAGGAAAGCACACTATTCAGACCTGTCTGCCTAGAAATGCGGGGTATCCTGCAGCGGTGAAGAGGAAAGCTGTGTGTAGCGAGCAGAGAAGCATCCACGGAGAGGCCCGAGGTCGTTGAAGGCGTACCTGGGACCCTCTTTACCTACAGTTTAGTAGTAGATACCCTTAATTATTGGGCATAACCCAGAAATGGACCCTCTTTACCTACAGTTTAGTGGTAGTTACCCTTAATTAGTAGGCATAACCCAGAAATGGACCCTCTTTACCTACAGTTTAGTGGTAGCTACCCTTAATTTGTAGGTATAAGCCATGAAAACCGTAGGCAAGGAGGGTCCCAGGTACTTCCTGTCGGCACCTCGCAACACCACCTGGCCATCCCCGCCCCAAGTTACCACGGAAGTGAATAAGGAACCCGTAATGTAGACCCCATTTAGGGTTTAGGGTTTAGGGTTTAGGGTTTGGGGTTTAGGGTTTAGGGTTTAGGGTTTAGGGTTTAGGGTTTAGGGTTTAGGGGTCGCAGTCCCTTATCAAAAGGACCCCAAGAAGCGAACCCGAACTTCGGAAACCACCATTTGCACGACGATGATCTCACGAGTGGGTCGCTACACGACAACTGCATTGTGCTCTGAGATCCTCCATAACAAAGGGGCAAAGGCGATCGTTGCAGTCACCGCTCCAAGTTCCATGCCGCCGCGAGCCGCAGGGTAGTTGGCTCTGGCTTGTTTTGCTGTGCAGCAACATGTGGACCAGCAGAGCTAACCAACCCCGCTGTCCAGGCGCTTTCCCAAACTGACTGAATTTCTGACTTTTGGGGTCTTGTAAGCTTTCTTCCCGAAATGTCGGGATGTATGATGTAGGGCGGCAGTGCTTGCTGGAGTTCAGAGCAAAAAACCGCGCAACCCTAAACCTGAGCAGGCAATGGCCCAAGCCATCGGACTTAAGGTCATTCCCTTGGACAACCCCAGCACCTGCTACCCTAACTTCCTTACCATGGCTCTCCTCGGCGAGGCCAGCAAGAAAGGGGTGTAAGGGTACCCAAAAGGGTTTAGGGTTTAGGGTGCAAGAGTTTTGGCAGATGTCGGCTTCTGGGGTTCGGATACCAAGCATATTTCGGAGGGCTCGCGCGACATACAGAAGCTTTGGAGTTGGGATGCCCCCTGCTGGGTGCAAAAGGCTGGAGAGGCCATCAACCCTTCAGCAAACAACCCCTCCCCCCAACAACAAAAAATCAATAACAAACAAAAAGCAAACAGCTTATATATGAAAATGAAGTGCCCTATACTCCCCACTTAAGCCCTAAGCCATATCTGTCCTGCAACCCAAGCATGAAGTCCGAATCGGCACCATCGAGACCCCGTCGAACCCAAAGCCCAAGCCCGCGACCAGGCTTTTGCCCTGGGGGGCCCGCCGCCTACGCTTCCCGTTGCAAGGCCTGCGACCACAGCAACAATCCTTTTTGTGAGAAGGTATAATCACGAATAGGCATATGAATATGAACACACATGTGTATACATATATGTATATATATATGTATGTATATACATACGCGAAGCTGGCAACCAACAGCCTTGGTGTCTCAGTAACCCACAGCCGTGTGTCTCGGCAACCCAAAACCGGGCGCTGTTCCTTGCCCTCCTCTCGCATTCTGCAGGGCTTAGAGGCTTAGAGTTTGGGGTTAATTCGGAGTAAAGAAGCGGTTTCGGGTTCAGGGATGGGCAGGGGGAACTCCCCAAAGGCCCACTGCAACAAGGGCACCTTGCAAGAAGCCCTGAACGATGAACCTCAACCCTCAACCCTCCCTCAACCCTCAACCCTAAACCCCAAACCCGAAACCCGAAACCCTAAACCCCAAACCCTAAACCCGAAACCCTAAACCCTCAACCACAACCGCGCAGGCTCGCCTCAAAGCCAGGGCGGGCAGCGCATGAAGTTCCAGAGCGAGGCAGGGGCCCTTCGAGGTCTTCGGAGGGTTTAGGGTTTAGGGTTTAGGGTTTAGGGTTTAGGGTTTAGGGTTTAGGGTTTAGGGCAACTCCAGGGACTAAAGGAGGGACCCTTATAAGGGACCTTACTTAGGTATGTAGGGACTATATAAGGTACATATGGGGTTATATATAGGGCTCGAATGTACTGTACGGAAAAATTACTAACCCTATATAAATGTGCTTTTTATAACCCCCCCCCAAAAAAAAAAAAACCTCTTCTAATTATTAAGGGGAAAGATGGCCTCCCTTTTCGGCCCCTCATGCTCAGCTCCTAAACCCTAAACCCTCTTTGAGTTGACCAACGGCTCTTGTTCTCAACATCTGTTGGGCTAATGGTCCGATTTTGGTAGCCGCCGGCAGCAAGGCAAGCCTAAAACTCTGGCTCTGGCATCTTGTGAAACCCTAAACCCTAAACCCTAAACCCTAAACCCTAAACCCTAAACCCTAAACCCTAAACCCTAAACCCTAAACCCTAAACCCTAAACCGAACCCATCCTGGACATCCTAGATCTTTTGAATAGCCTGAGCATGTTCAGGAGTAGTCCCCGCAATGTACGCGAGAAACACCCCCAGGAAAAATCAAAAAAAGAAACTGTGCAAGTCGAGCCGTGCCTAGCTTGGCAGGTTGCGTTGGCCAAGGCCAAGAGTGTACTGTGAACTTGGGGTTTATAGGGTTTGGGGTTAGAACAACTTAAACGACACCCGGCGAAGAGCCTAAACCCGAGACCCTCCCACACAGCTTGACGCCAGGCTCATCGTCCACTCTTGCAGCCGCCGCCACTGTTTTGGCTGGCTGCGTTGTGGCCAAGAGGCGCGGGGTTGAGTTACCCAAGCTCGAAGACGTTGTGCCATGTCTGCTGGATTCGCTCACCCTGTTGGTACTTGAGGCCGTGTATTCTTCTTTGTGCGTTGCACTGGCTTTAATCACGCGCCCCCCCCCCCCCCACCCCCAAACACATTTGGACCCTCTGTAAAGAACTTGCCGGTAAGTCGGGCTGGCCCGCGGACTCACAAAAATTTGTTTGGGGCCTCGTTTGGGAATGAACTTCAATAAAGCTTTAAATGGAACTGGCCGGGCATAGCTTTCTGGTCTTTCAGATTCCTGGAGCCCGAGGCCCTCAGGGACTCATCCCATATTGCGTAAGCCCTGAACCCTATAAACGCAAACCCTAAACAAAAAAGCAAAAACAACTTGTGGTAATAGCGGGTCGCCCCAACAATCTGATGTCGCAGAATCAGTTTTCGAAACTTGTGCTTCTAGACCCTGGATAAACTAAAAGCAGTGCCACATGAACCTTTCAAATGCTGAATGCTGGACATCTTGTTTCCCTAAACCCTAAACCCTAAACCCCAAAAGGGGAAATGCGCATGGGAACACGACATGGCATGGTTCTTTGGCTGCCGCTCTGAAGACCCCAGAGGAGTGCTCCAAGAACCTAACCCTAAACCCTAAACCCTAAACCCATAACCCATAAACCCTAGACCCTAAACCCTAAACCCAGCGCAGGAATCCTACCACCGTGAGCCTTAAGTAACTGCCCGGGTCTTCCCCGAGCCCAAAGTTTTGGGGTTTTAGGGGTTAGGGTTTAGGATTTCACCCTGTTTAGGGTTTAGGGTTTAGGGTTTAGGATGCAAATCCGAGGAGGAGACACAGAGGAGGGCGGGGGAGTTTCTGGTTCGGATTCTCAACATCGAAGCTGCGTGGAGACGGCCATGCTCTGCATGGTAATGTGAGATCCAGGGTCACATGAATGCCTCGCTCGGTGCCTTTTTCGATTAGGATGTTAAAGTCAGAAATCTTAGCAAGGCTCACCCTAAACCCTAAATATCAAACCCAGAAAACACCAAGCCCAGAGAAGCCTCTGCTTTGAGGCGCTCCGAGCCGCGTGCCGTGTCGGTGAGGGCACGGGTGCTCAGCTTTTCGTTTCAGACGGTTCAAGTGCTCTTCGACTGAAAGGGACCTGGTGAACCCTGAAAAAGGGTTTATGGGTTTAGGGTTTAGGGTTTAAAGGTAAAGGTTATATACCTTAAGAGGGATGAGAATAGTATAGGTGTATGATCTTCTTTTCAAGGTCCATTTGCTCCCCAACGGACTGAAAGGTCGATTTACCCTCAAACCCAGTCCCCAAAAGGCCCCACGTGCAAGCTGGACGCTCTGATCTTGAAGGGTGACTTTATTACAGTAACCGAGTTAGGGTTTAGGGTTTAGGGTTTAGGGTTTAGGGTTTAGGGTTTAGGGTTTAGGGTTTAGGGCAAAATATCCCACCCTAAACCCTAAACCCTGCTCTTGCAGAGTGTGCTTGCAGAAGCCCTACACCCAAAATGGCCCGCCACAAAGATGCCTGGGCCCTTCGGGATAGGATTGCCTTAAATCCGAAACCCTAAGTTGAGCAAACCCTAAACCTTACTGCTGGTTAGTAGGGAATGAGGGAATGAGGCACCCTCTAACCCTAAACCCTAAACCCTAAACCTTAAACCCTAAACCTTAAAGGGTATATTAGGGTACCTCATTCCCTCATTCCCTACGAACCAACAGTAAGAAACCCAGCAGGCCACGTCGCTCGAAGCAGATCCCGAGGTCCGCACCTCGGGGCTCTTGTGAGCTTAGGGTTTAGGGTTTAAGGTTTAGGGTTTAGGGTTTAGGGCTTATAGGGTTTAGGGTTTAAGAACCCCCCCCAAAGGATAAACAATGATAATCCCCCCCATAATATTACCCTTAGTACCATAATCGGCCATTTGCATAAGAACCCCTAATCCCATCTTACCCTGATTAGGAAGAATGTTTTTGTTGTTTGGTTTGTTGGTGGGGTAAATACGTAGTAGGAATAGGGTTGCACACATGTATGCTGCAAGAAGTATTAGGAACCCCTCAAAAAGTAAAAGGCATTCTTCCTTATTGAGCCCACATACGGATTCTTATCTTCCAGTATTTTGGGGCTCTTGAATCCTTGGTTGAGGTTGTTTTCTGATGACGGTTAGAGACTGCTCAGTTCATGGACCCCTCCCCCCCCCCAAACCCTAAACCCTAAACCCTAAACCCTAAACCCTAAACCCTAAACCCTAAACCCTAAACCCTAAACCCTAAACCCTAAACCCTAAACCCTAAACCCTAAACCCTAAACCCTAAACCCTAAACCAAACCCTAAACCCTAAACCCGTTCCTGCAACCGCAAGCAGCGAGCCCGAAGTCTCCTCTAGCCGCTTCAAGACCCGCCGAAGCAATGGCGTTAACTTGGGTAAACATATACACCCAGAGGGTCCATCTGTAGCACTATTACGGAATTAGATACCCCAAAACCCTATTTAGTATGGTTTTGGGGTACCTAATTCCAGACTAGTACTACAAATGGACCCTCTGGGACAAGACGATGAAGCAAACACCACCCATGATGACAGATGCTATACTGGGAAAGTATAGGGTTTTTGGGTTGTTTGTAAATGTTATGCTAGGAAAGTATAGTATAGGGTTTTGGGTTGTTTGTAAATACGATGCTAGGGCAGCATAGGGTTGTGGGATATTTGTAGCAGGAGGAGGACGAGGACGGGGAGGAGGCCGGCAACCCCACGCCCTGAGCCTTCAGTTTCCCTTTCAAAGGTTGGATCCTGTGAGCTCCTTGCTTCAGGGTTTAGGGTTTAGGGTTCCCAGAAGATGCGAAAGGGTTTTAGGGGTTTAGGGTTACGGGTTTAGGGGTTTAGGGTTTAGCGTTTTTATCAGATGAGCACATTGAGAGAGTTCGAGAGATTTCATAGCTTTTCAGGCGTTCAGGATTTCACAGCTTTCAGAAGCGTTCTGCTGCTAAGCAGCTTTGCCTGGCCCTGTGTTGCTGGACAACTTGGAATAGATCTACAAAAATCCTTCACCAACCCTCAACCCTAAACCCTAAACCCTCAACCCTAAACCCCAAACCCTAAACCCTAAACTGCCTAACCCCTAAACCCTAAACCCTAAACCCTAAACCCTAAACCCTAAACCCTAGCAGGAGGGGGCGGAGGAGGAGGAGCGTGCGCCCCTCCCGTTCGATGAGGGCCGGGCCGAAGGCGCAGCAGTGACATGTAGGGGTTTCCAAAGTTAGGGTTTAGGGTTTAGGGTTTAGGGTTTAGGGTTTAGGGTTTAGGGTTTAGGTTTAGGGTTTGGGGGGGGGGGGGGGGGGGTGGCCCTTGGGACAATTTACAGTTCTTGGGTTTAAGAGTTCGGATGTTTCCCCTTGTTCTAGCAGTCCTTAGTAGGGGTTATAGCACCCCCGATTATCATCCCGATTAAGGACTGCTAGTATGAGGGGAAGATCCCAATTTAACAGGATCGTATTCAGCCCTAAACCCTTAACCCTAAACAGGGGCATGAGCTGTGCACAGGAGATGTTGCCGTTTGTTTGGATAGGATTTGGGATGTTGCCCCTTATACTAGCATTCCTTGATAGGGATTACACTAGGGGGCTAGTATAAGGGGATAACAGCTCAAGATAGGGTTTAGGGTTTAGGGTTTAGGGTTTAGGGTTTAGGGTTTAGGGTTTAGGGTTTAGGGTTTAGGGCACCGGAAGCAGATGCCATCTCCAGGAATCATCGCCGCGGTGCGCGACGCAAGAGAGCAGCAGCAGAGCGCCTCAGCTCTGCTGCAGGAGTCGGCTGCCCAGCTTACGGTTAAGGGTTTAGAGTTTAGGGTTTAGGGTTTAGGGGAGGTCTGTAATTAGTGCTGAGTTTGCGGCAGCGCCCTCAGCATTCCGGCAACGCCCTCAGTCCGGCTGCAAAAAGGGGAGGTCTTTGCAGCTCTCGAAGTTGTATGATGCGATGTGACAAGCTTTCATGGTAGCCGGAAGGTTGGAGGGGGGGGGGAACCTAAACCCTAAGCCCCTAAACTCGAAACCCTGAACCCTAAACCCTACACCCTAAACCCTAAACCCAAGATCGATCCGCGTCTCTGAGGCGAAAACTTATAACCGACGAGCCCAGCATGGTCCAGGCCTAGCGTTTGCAGCCGGGTGCTTTTCCTCACCCTAGGGTTTAGGGTTGAGGGTTTAGGTTTTAGGGTTTAGGGTTTTGGGCCCCAAAGCACTTTAAGGCCCAAGTGTATATTCATGAGGTACATGAATCCTAATTAAGGGTCATGGAACCCGTCGCAACGGAACAACATGCATTGAAGGTTCCCAAGGCATTCTGACAATGTCTTGTTCGCACTTTGGCCACAAATGACCATGATGTGTCGCTGCCCCTCCAGGCTCAAGAGCTTGGCGTTGAGGGGTCTCCGCAATAAAAAAACAAAGAACATTCGCAAGCATAGCAAATGCCAGCTTGTAGGCAGACGGCTGTAGCTGGTGAATGGGTGCCAGGGGCAGCAGGGTGGCTCCTACTGTAGGATAGCCACGCGATGTGGGATTTTAACACTGAGAGCGATACTGGGCGCACTTCTTGCTTTGCCACCGTCTGCCAGAGCAGATGGCCGCAGGAACGCGGCGGCCATGCATTCGGTGGTGACCTAGGCTGTCGAAGCAGCGCGTCGAGATTTCCAGGCGGCCGCCGAACCTTACACCTTCTCATCCCATAAACCTCAATACCCCATGCAACCTTTAAACCCTAAACCCTAAACCCTGAACACTAAGCCTTCAAAAACTGCTCAGGCCTGAGCTGTGAGCCCGAAACCCGAATCCCCAAGCCCAGACCGCTTCTGCATGTGGCACATGGCATAAGGGACCCATGATTCGCTTTCATCTCTACATGAGGGTTTAGGGTTGAGGGTTTAGGGTTTAGGGGTTTAGGGTTTAGGGTTTACTGTAGGGTTTAGGGTTTAGGGTTTAGGGTCTAAAAGTCAGCCGACGAGCCCAATGCCCGGAGTTTGCAGGCGCACGCCGAGCTTCTGCGACGAGCCCTGGGCCGCTTGACCCCCCAAGTGGACTTGACCTGCGGCCGGTTTGGGTTTTAGTGTTATGCCTCTATTTTGGGGACCACATGAACCCTAAAATTGGGGTCATCTACCCTATACTACTATAATGAATAAGTCCTATTGAGGTATACGAACCATAAACCCCTTTAGGTTTCATCTCGTCCCCAAGGCCAATCCCGAGATGACCCGAGAAAATCAAGAGATGCATTTTTCGGGCTCCAAATCCTGCAGCCCGTAGCCACTGTAAGGCTTCTTATTTGCCTTTTCTGGACACAGCTCCTTCCCTATAACCCTAAACTTAACAAAAAATCCCACAACCCTAAACACTAAACCCTAAATCCTAAATCCTAAACCCTAAACCCTAAACCCTCCCCCTGCGAGGCCATGCTGCGCAGCGACTGGCCGAGCTTGACGCCCAGGGCCCGGCGAACGCAGGCTCAGGGCTGAAAGTGGTTTAGGGTTTAGGGTTTACGGCTTAGGGCTTAGGGCTTGTGTTTTCTCCGAGGGGGCGTATGGGCTGAGTCACGGAATTGGGCCGTGCCAGGGTGGGCGCGCACGGCCCTCCTCCATTGCGGTGCTGCGGCAGTGCTGCCGCCTGCAAAGGCACTGCAGAGGCGCTTGCCGGAGCCCAGTGCTCAGGGACTGGCGCGGCTGGGCTTGTGCAGGGGAGGTTCAGGCAGGTGGACCGGTTCTTGACGCTTTGGACTGAGTTTCTAGAGTCTGCTTGCTTCCTAGCCTAGCCTTGATCATAGCTAGGAAAAGAAGATGTATCCTCTTCAATGAGGTGCCCCGTCACCCTTTCCCTACCAGTAGCTGATGGTACTGTAGCTGCATGTCGTCTGCCTGAGCCCAGGAACAGTGTCCAGACGTTGGCGAAGCTGCAGCAGGTACCATTTACAGAATCGAAGCCTTCTGTGCATCATGGAGAATCTGCATGTGGAGCTCCACAAAAAAGGGCCGAGTTGGATTTCAGGCTACCGAAAGCAAAGGGCGTTAAAAACTAGATAAGCCGTCCATGATGAACCCTAGATTGACTTGTTGAAAAGTACATTGAAGAGAGCATTCGAAGCCGACATACGGCGAAAGTGGCGGAGAGTGGGAAAAGCAGAGTGGAAGGAGTCCGTCCTACAGCCCGGAACTTGTCGAACCACTAGCTGCGAACCTTGGGGACGAAATGAACCCTGAAAGGGTTTATGCTTCATATATACCTTAATAGGACTTAGCGCAGCCTACGGGATAGGCCCCCCCAGTTTTGTGGTTCATGTGGTGCCCCAAAAAAGTGAAGGGCTGTGGTTCCTGGGTGCAGGCCGGCCCTGAGACGGTCCAGGCAATGGCTGCGCAGCTTTGGCAGCGCGTTCCGGAGTGCTCCTGGGCTATTCCCACAGCGCGCACACCAACTGGGGGTTTCCGGAAACAGTGGGGGAGGGGTCCCCTTTTGGGGGGTTCCTATCAAAAAGGGTTTTTAGTATTTGGGGGGGTATATTCGGGTTCCCTATTTTTGGGAAATGCCCAACTTGACCGACTCAACAACTAGTGTAGACACTTTGGGGTTGTGGGTTGGGTCATTGGGCACAGGCTTGCCACAAATCCTAGAACCCCCCCAAGAGCAGCCCATGGCAGGTAGCCCCCAGGGACTGGCCAACAGGACGCGAACTCTTGGCAGCTTGCTGCACAGGGGCTTGGCGATCCCGGAGGCGCTGGGAGGCCGGATCGGAGTAGTGTAGCCCTAAACCCTAAACCCTAAACCCTAAACCCTTCAACTCTAGGGTTCCGTGTATGTTCCCTTACTTTGGGTCCCCTGACATACAACCCTTGTGCACTATACAGAATAAGGGCCCATGCTTCGGATCCCTTCAAACAAGGGTAAGGGACCATACGAAATGCCCATGGTTGCAACCTCAGATCAACCCTCCCCCATAAATCGGTACAGGTATATTCTGTATATTCCCTGAGCCCAGCACCAGTTGCAGTCCGACTCAGTCAGCTAGGGAGAACCCCAAAAGCCTTTATGAATATAGTAATTGAATGAAACAACAAGTAAAAAGCATGCATACATACATGCATATATATCTCTCTCTATCTATATACATATCTGAATATTGTAGTGTGTAAGAATATTCACAGTCATGAAATTGTCTCATGATTTTTCTCCGTCTCTCCAAGCGCAGGTTCTAGCATTGAGATGATCTGAGAGCCCTCGCCACAAAACCTGGCGAACGCAGCTTGTCCTGCTACATATACCCTTGACGGGAGTATATAGGATACTTACTTCCCCGATTCCCTATCACAAGCTCGTAGGGCATGGCCCTTGGGCGTGGTTGACATGGGTGGGAGGCAGCCTTCACGGAACATGGGGCACCAGCTTAAGCACGCCCACGGGAAACCCTAAACCCTAAACCCTAAACCCTAAACCCTAAACAGCCAAGGCAGCGCAAGGCTCCGGCAAAGTGCAGGTGCAACGCCCGCAGCTGTCCGATTCCTCTGGGGCCGCGGCTTGCGATGGTCTTTGGCATCCCGGCAGCACTTAAAGACCATGGCCCATGCCCTTAAGGTGCCCACTTTGCTCTTCGGTAAAAATTGTTACAAAAGGGCTGCTAACAAAAAGCAAAGCAATCAGTCCGGTTGTGCTCACCGGGAGGCAGGGGGGGGAGGTTACATATTGAAGGTCAGATGCCCGGAGGGATGGCTTAAGTGGCTGGTCCTTAGTAGAAAGTAGTAAATGAAGAACTACCGATAGACTCCCTTAAAGGGTAAAACAGCGCCCTAGTTCCCTCATTCCCTTCTAAGAGATAGGGGGGGGGGGGGGTAAGGTCTAACGCCAGACAAGTTTGCTTATCGGCGGGGGAAGGATGAACAGAGCGGTCTTTGTTTGCATGGGGCAGTCTGAGGAGCCTCCCATGACCTATGCAATAACTCACCCTGGAACCAACATTGTCATCTTCTTCCTGGTTCGTTGTAGGAAATGCCCCCCGGGACTGTGCATCCGCACTTGCGCAAAATGCAACAAGATCCAAAAACAAACAACAAACAGCAGCGAACAAGTCTTTTTCTTTCCGGGCCTCAGGGGAAGGTCCACACTGATGTGTTGATTGCTGTTGTTTTGCTTTTCGCGTGCGAAAGATGGAGATCTGTCAAGTTGCCTCGGGCAGGCACAAGCCAACTGCTCTCCCACAGGGAACTTACCATCATACAGCCTGGAGCGATCCTGTGCATGATCGCCACATGCACGAAGCCCCAGCAACACCCCTCAAACCCAGGCACTTTGGAAGCTCCCCCTTAAGTCCCCCCATTATCATCATAACCCCCATTGAGGACTCTATAAGGGAAAACATCCCAAGCCAGAACCCCTAAACCCTAAACCCTTAAAACAAAAAAACCCTAAACCCTAAACCCTAAACCCTAAACCCAGTACAAGGGGAGAAGCATCCCAAGCCAGGCTCTCTGGAAGCCAGGCCCTGGCAAACAGGGTCCGAGCTCCTGGAGCCCTGAGACTCCGGCATGGGCGCTTCGATGAGGCGCTGCGCCCATGGGTCTGTAGAGACCAGCAGGGTAAGGGCTCGAGGGCTTTTCGGTGTGTGGGGTTTAGGGTTTAGGGTTTAGAGTTTAGGGTTCAGGGTTTAGGGTTTAGGGGTCATTCAGACCATTTCCAGAAGGTTTGGCTTTTTGTTGTTGTGTTTTAGATCGGCTGTTGGGTTTGTTAGGGTAGTACACATCGACTGGGGATTTGAGCTTTGTCAAGCCAGCTGCTCTTGCTCTCAACCGTGGGAATCTCAAGCGAAGCAAGCAAGCGCAAGCGCGCGCGCGCGAGGCCTTCGTGCACGCGACTCTGGCCGTGCAACCCACGCCCTAGAACTTGGCGAGCAGAGTCTGGGATGTGGCCAAGCTCAGATACGAGAGCTCTTGGCTGCTTGGCCACGGCTTGCAATTTTGGTTTCTGAACTCCAGACCCTATTTGCCTACAGTTTAGTAGTAGGTACCCCCAATCCCCTACCCTATTCAGTACACACATCCGGTAAAACTGTAGGTGAATAGGGTCCCAGGTAGTGGTCCATGTCCTGGGGCTTAGAGTCTTGAGACGAGGATGACATCGGCCTTATCAGAGCAAGTGCTGCGGGCCCTGTCCGAGTCGGACGCACAGCACGCTGCAAACATCTTGCATCTTGATGTGCAGCTTGCAGGGGGTGATCTGAACCCTTTGAGGTAGTTTCTTCGTGGGTCAGGAACCATCGCGGGATGCACTGTCTTCCTGAAGCATTCATGTTAGGCCTTTCGCAGAGTGCCTTCCACATAAAGAGTTCGAACCTTGCCCTTAACGGCTGGGTAGACTCCCACTCGGACAATTCTTAAAACCGAAGTTGAGTTACTTCATAGATTTATCAATAATAATAACAATGGCTAGTAATATATTTGTTTATTTATTTTGTAATTCTTCCATTAACCTATCTGTTTTGTTTACAACAGCTCCTGCTCTGTGCAGCGGAAAATGCGCAGTCTAATCCGCGGTTAGCCCTGAGCCTTAACTTAGCCCAACGACCAGGCAAGCGCACGCGGCAACCGAATGGCGCGGCAACCCAGCTTCGACGTGGCCCTGTGGAGCTGCGCTGGCCCGAGTGCCTCAGCCTGGAGTGCAGGACCCATCCACTACCGCCCAGGCTCTGAGGACAGTGCTGATGGAGGATGCAGTGGTGATGGAGGCTGCCGCAGCAGCAGCCTTGCCCAAGCTGCCCGAGCTTGAAGCGCAGAATGCAACCAACATGCTGTGGGGCCCTGCCGGCGTGAAGCTCGACCACGCTCACATCACCGATGCCGCCTCGGAGGTAGGCCTACAGCGCACAGCCGCCCCCACGCCTCAGGATGCCAGCAACGCTGCTTAGGCTTTGGCAGCCCTGCCCCTTGCCTTCGATGTCCCATGGGGTGTTCCTGAGATGTCCACCCTAATTCTTGCCCAGCCATCGAGTGCATTGGCTAGTACACGCCACGAACCCAAGCTCATCAAAACCTTGAACCCCTCGACACATACATCGAGGCTCCCTGTGCGCAGTGCATTGGCAGGGGCGCCGACACGTTGCTGCTCCGCTGTTGCAGAGCCTTCCACGCGCAAATAGCAGAATAGTACTTGGTGTGTAGAGATTCATCTTTCGTGTTCTTTGCATGAGGTGCTTGGACAGTGGTAGCTGGAAGAGCTATGCTAGGAAGTCCACAAAGGCATCAACAATTGCAGAATCGCAAGGTAACAGAAACAAACTGCGTTGTATATACGCACATGCATCATGTATGGGGCCCTGGGACCATAAACTGCATGGCATGAGAGAAGCAAAAAGTCAATCCCGACCCTACTTCAGCAGTAACATCGCGTCCCGAAACCCCTGCATACCTAGAATTTATAGGGTCGAGGGTTTCAGGTGATTGGGTTTCGGGCTTTGCGGCTGCGAGCCCAGATGCTTGAAGGGTCTTACGGTTTTCGGTTCGTAGTTTGAGTTGAGGGTTTAGGGTTTAGGGTTTAGTGTTTAGGGATAGGGTTTTAGGGTTTAGGGTTTAGGGTTTGGGGTTTAGGGTTTAGGGTTTAGGGATAGGGTTCTTTTGGGTCCAGGCAGACTTGAAGGAACAAAACAAGCCAAGGAGCCCAAACCACAAGAGTCGGCGAATGCGGCCCAAGCGTCCGCGAAAGTGTCCGTGGAGGGCCTTCCCCGTCCGCTGCTGGAGGGCCGCTTGGGCTTGTAGGATTTCGAGGAGGGTTTTGTAGGGTTTAGGGTTTAGGGCTTTAGGGTGGATTTGTAGGGTTTGTATAGGGTTTAATTGTGGGGTTTGTAGGGATTTTCTACATGGTTTGCAGGGTGTTTGGCTGCAACAAGGCAACTTCGGATGGAGGATGGGGCTTCGCGCCGATGTCTTTGGGCCGGGGGTGGGTTTGGTGTCTCGGGCCGATGGGGTTTCGGAAATAAGACTTATGCCCAAAACCTTGGGGACGACATGAAACCTAAAAGGGTTCATGGTTCATATACCTCAATAGGAAATATAGTAGGATAGGGTATATGACCCCCAATTTTAGGGTTCATCTGGTCCCCAAAAGGGACCGAGTGCTTGCAGAAACCCTCTACGCTTATCCCCAGCCCTAAACGCCGCAACAGCCGAGATGATGTGACAACAAGCTCATTAGCAAGCTAATCGAGCAAACTGGGTCAAGGCATTCCTGTTGTTTGACTGTTTTTGGTTCACATGCTGCATCTGGCATAGCATCAAGCGATTGCACATCTCTAAACCTGAAGAATTCAGGCTTCTCGGCCGCCCTCCCCGCGGCGAACGCGCAGGATCTCTCGAGCTTCGCTTGGGAGCCAGGCCCAAGGGAGCCGAAGAGCACGGGGGAGCATCTTTGTGTGGACCTCGGTAGAGACTTGGGGGGGGGGGGGGGGGGGGGCAAGGTTCAAAGGCTCCAGGAATGTTATACTTTGTCATAGTTGGGTATCATTTTACATTTTTAAGGGTACTTAAACCCAATAAGGAATATACATTTAAGGTTTTAATACTATCCCAACCATGAGCTAGGTTATAGGGCTTAGAGGGTTTAGGGCTGTGCGGGGGCCGAAAGAGCTCACAGAGCTGGCCATCGTGAGCCTTGAGGCCTTAGTAAGGGAGTGAAGGAGGATTGCGCTTCAAGAGCTCTTTCGGAGAGTTGAGGGTACAGGGAGGGGGAGCCGGGGGGTTTGAGAGTTGTGGACGCGCCACCTGAGGCTCAAATTTCTGCGCGTTTCAGAACACTGAGGGCGACTTGCTCTTGGCTCTTAAGGGGGACTTTAGAGGGTCTTCAGCCCTGAACCCGAAACCCTGAACGGAGAAGCCTCAGAGTGTCCCCCTGACGTCCGTAAGCACAGAACCCATGGAGACCCTAGCCAAGTGCAAACGATCTTTTGCTTCCTTGTGGGCTGAAGTGGCCGAGTCTCGTACCGAAATTCTTGAGACATTTTGGGACTATTTACCTACAGATTAGTGGTAATTACCCTTAATTAGGTATAACCCAGAAAGCTGTAGGTAAAGAGGGTCCCTGGACGAGTTTATTCCTGAGCTCACTGGGTGGTAGCCTTCAGGGTTCAAGCTTTACAAGACCTAAGCCCGAAACCGCAACAAGTGGGCATAGGCACTCCCTAAACCCTTTGAACCCTAAACATGAGCCACCAGCGAAACCAGTCGGACTCGAAATCGCGCTGCGATGCGGATTCGCCCCAGCCGTGCAGGAGGGAACCCTAAACCCTAAACCCTAAACCCTAAACCCTAAACCCTAAACCCTAAACCCTAAACCCTAAACCCTAAACCCTAAACCCTAAACCCTAAACCCTTTGTTTGGAAAGCAGCTGCTTCTCCATGCCAGGGGCCCTTGCTTCGACAGATCCGCCGCTGCAGGCCGCGTCAGCCGATCGGGCGGTGGCGCAGCTGGGCCTGTTTAAGCCAGCCTTGCGCGTTCTAGGGTTTAGGGTTTAGGGTTTAGGGTTTATGGTTTCCAAGCCCGGATGCAAAAGGGTTTAGGGTTTAGGAATGTTCCCAATCTATACTAAATAACAGTCCCTTAATAGGGATTCTATTCGGGGGTACCATAGTCCTATTAATATTAAGGACTGCTGGAAAAATGGGGAACATCCCAACCGTATTCCCTCTTTTGATTCCGAGGTTCCTGGGGCAAACCCAGTAGGTCGAGTCAGCTTGCGCATTCGCTACTTATGTATGGCCTGAGTTCGCCAGCCCTAAACCCTAAACCCTAAACCCTAAACCCTAAACCCATTCGGGAGCAAGTGCCGGTCAGGAAGATGGCTACGTTTGGCCCGCAGGACGTGAGCAACCTGCTGCGGAGCCTCACTACCCTGGGGTGCAATCAGGCTTCCTGGCCCGCCCATTTTCTTGAAGGGGTGTAGGGTTTAGGGTTTAGGCGCCCATTTTCTTGAATGGGTTTAGGGTTTAGGGTTTAGGGTTTAGGGTTTAGGGTTTAGGGTTTAGGGTTTATGCGAAGGGTCTTGCAGACGATCCTGAAGCATCAGCTTGGGGGATCTAGGTTTGGGCCTCGAGTCGAAACCCAAAAAGGTTCTCGCTAAGCTGGGGCATGGATCGTTGAGGGTTTGGCTGGGGGCTTCTTTGGGCCCATGCAGGAAAAGATTGGTGTTTTGCATGTCCCAGATGTATACCCCAAGTGTAAAAGGGGGGGGAACTTGTTTTCGGCGGGCTTACCGTTCAAGTTCGCCCCCAACTCCAACTGCACGGAGGCTGTTTTTGGCCACCCCAGTGCCCCGAATATCTACAGCTACATGTCTTTTCGGGTTCGCCGCCCAACAAGAAAAAACTCCTTTCAACGAATCCCCCCGCAAACCCTACAGGTAGGATAGGGTCATCAGGGCCTTAAATTGGGTTATACGTCCTATACTACTTTGGTTCTAGTTCCCTCAACCAAAACTATTATACAGTAACGGGGGCCCCTGCTTGTAAGCTGAAACTGACCAGGATGGGCTTTTGTACCCTATAGTCCCTTAAAAGGCCCTTTATAGGGTTCATTATGAGGATTCTAAGGCCTCATAAGCCATCCTGGGAGGCTGAGCTGCTGGAGTGCGGCGGTGCTCGGCTTCGCGAGATCCTGCAGGAGCGGCAACTCCTTCCCCTTCCTTGATCCGTGGGGGCCCAGTGCTACCCTAATCCTGAAACCCTTTACCCTTTCTTCCGGTTCCGGGTTCTTTTATGAAGTAACCAGCCAAAAAATGGGTACCCATATTGTCATCTTAAGGTTACTGGGCTAGATCTTTAAGACCTAGGTCGTTACACTGCTGTACCATGCAATATACCTCTCCCTCCCCCCAAAAAAGTCTGACAACTAAGTTATAGTATTCCTCCCCCCGTCCCGCAAGCCAAGTTTTGGTCTCAACCAGGCTCACTTAGACTTAGGGTTTACGGTTTAAGGTTTAGGGTGGCTCCCTGCCCTCTCTCCGGGTTTTCTGGGCTGCTTGGTGCATTGAGGAGAGCAAATCTTGGGCTTCGGTCTTCATAGCACCGGCAACAGGAGAAAGCCTAATATAGGGGTCAATAGGGGGTCGGAATAATTTCCAGTCATGTTCCCTTAGGGGTCCCATACCATTCTAACTGTTCAACCCCCTATATTAGCCCCTCGCCCTACAATGTCGCTTTTGGGGGGCGAGGGCAATGCAGGGGCCGCATGAAATGAGCTCTGGGACATGTCTGGCCTCAACCCTAAACTCTAAACCTAAACCCGAAACCCTAAACCCCAAACCCTCAACCCTTTAAACCCTACAAACCCTAAAACGCTCCTCTTCTGGTGTCGAGGAGCGCAAGGCGCAAGACCTGGCCACCAGGGCCTAAACTTTGGCCACGATGCAGGTGCCCAGGGGAGGTGCTGGGACTGCTGGCGAGGGTTGTGGCATAAGGTGAGTAGAGACACGTATTCGCACGATTGTTTGTGTGTGTGTATATATATATATGTCTGTACTATATGTGTGTGTGGGTGCGTGTATATGTATTGCTTAGACATACATGCATATATATATATATATATATATATATATTCAAGAATATCATTCCATGAGTACTTGAGTTCTTTCTTGGGGCCTGGATCAAGAAGGTGGGGCTGAGAGAAAGGGATGAGGTGTTGGCAGTGGGAAAGGCTTGGTAGATCGCAGAGGCTACGTGAGCTGGGGTTGCTGTGCGTGTGTTAAGGCCATTTCTCAAGGAACCTGGTTCTCAAGTCGCACTACATGTGCAGCTCGCAAGTTGCAAAGGGCCCATATGCGCGAGAGAGAGGGAGACACGTTGTTTCTGCAGCGTGCTTGCTTGGGAAGTAGGCAAGTGGGGATGCTGGAGTTATTAACTGAACAGGAGACGCCCACCCTTACCCCTATAAACCCATGCGTTGGGATGTTTCCCCCTTATACTCTTAATAGCGAGAAGAATCGGGGGTATACAATCCCAACTAAGGACCGTGAGTATAAGGGGGGGAACATCCCAACCCATGCACGTCAAAATACCTGAGGCGCACCATGAGTTTGCAGTGTTCCTTGGCTGACTGAGGGGGGTGGTCCTGGATCCCCCCTATAGGGCTTGGGGTTTAGGGTTTAGGGTTTAGGGTTTAGGGTTTGGGGTTTGGGGTTTGGGGTACCTCTGTCTCCCCGTGCTTTGTACAAGTAGCATGCCGTAAGAACTCTGTGGAGGACTGGCATCTCAGAAGCGGCGTTGAAGATACTGGACACACCTACAGCCCAGAACCTCGCGAACATGGCCCGGCCGCCGGCCAAGCTGGGCATCTTCGGTGTGACTGCGCTGAACGCGGCGGGCTGGCAGTTTCTCTCCTCGGGAGATGTCAACCCACAGAACTTGGCGGGCATGGCATGAGCATCCTCCACCTCAGAGCACTTCCACCAGCCCCTATTTGCCGCAGTTCCGCAGTGGGGCGTGACCACATTGCGTGAGGCGCACACCCAGGAGACTGCCAACCTAGCGCGGGCTTTCGGCAACCTCCACGCGCGGAGCAGCATGTTGATGCTGAGAGCATCCCAGGAGTCTCAAGACCGAGCCAGTGAGCTTCTGCCCCAGGAACCTGCCAATCTGTCATGGACTTCCGGAAAGCTTTACGCGGAGGAGGGCTCTTTGCTTGCGGCCACCCGTTCGGCTTCCTTGGAGAAGGCATCGCAGTCCGGGCCACAGAATCCGAGCAACACAGCTCGAGGGCTTGCGACCAGCGCCGTCTTGGGCCGGCTTTTGACGCAGATGATTTCCCAGCAGGGCGCTTCTGTCCTTGACCAGCTGGATGCCCAAGATGCCTAGTAGCAGAGGAGGTAGCCCTTGAACCTTTTTGGGGTATTATATCCCCTTTAGAATCCAAAAAGGTTCCCTAAACCCTAAACCCTAAACCCTAAACCCTAAACCCTCACCTTTAGTTCCCCTAAACCCTCACCTTTGGTTCCCCCAGGATACTGGACAACTAAGGATGCCTCGAACTTGGCCCGGGCTCCCGGAACTCTGGACTTGAGCGAGCTTTCTTCGACCGGTGGTCTGCCGGAAGCCTGCTGCTCCGCCGCGTTTCCTAGGTAGGATAAGGGGGACCCTTAAAAGGGAACCCCTTCTTAACGCTCTTCTGGCTCTCTTAAACAGGGACCTTATTCAGAGGGTCTATATCCCCAAGGGTCCCCCTAATCCTATCCCCCAGCGTTGTGTTTTCTTCAGTACCCCCCCCCCCCCTTATGGTGTGTAGCACGGTACAGCCCCCCAGCTTAGACTGTGGAATTTGGCCGTAACTAACCCCTATCCAGTTTCACCCTGAACCCTCAACCAAACCCCTCGAATCCGAAAGCCCCCAACCCGAAACCCGAAACCCGAAACCCTAAACCCCAAACCCTAAACCCTAAACCCTAAACCCTAAACCCTAAGCTCACAAGAGGCTCCCGTGTCCTGACCGAGCCCAGCACCCAGAACGCGGCGAACGCGCTGCGGGGCCCCGGAACCATGGGCCGGCGCTCAGCTTCTCCGATGCCCCGCCTCGGTCAAGCAGCTCTCTTGAGCCCTGGCTTGGTTTGGGGTTTAGGGTTTGGGGTTTGGGGTTTAGGGGTTTAGGGGTTTAGGGGTCTAGGGGTCTAGGGGTTTAGGGGTTTTGGGGTTTAGGGGTTTAGGGGTTTAGGGGTTTAGGGGTTTAGGGGTTTAGGGGTTTAGGGTTTAGGGTTTAGAAAGCAATGTGGATGGAGGTTTCAGGGATTGCGGGCGGTGCTGAATGTTTAGATTGTCCAAGCTTGGCGCCCGACTTTCAGGGTAGGAGGTTGGAACATGTGGGAAGCTTGTGCCATCTGAAGTATTTGAGCTGCATCGGCTGGGACCCTTTCCTTTTGAGAGGAGCGCGCCATAATTCAGGGCATTTCCCAAAATAGGGGTATGCCTCTGACCCCAGAGTAGAACAGAATCCCCTTAAAGGGATCCAAAAAGGGTACCCCGGTTATTTTCGGAAACCCCCCGTAACATGACATCTTCCAAAAAATAGGGTTTAGGGTTCGTGAGTTTATAGTGTTTATAAGATCATCGAGCCCCGCATTGCCGACAGTCTTCAGGAGAGTATCGCGCCACGAGGCCGGGATGCATGGTGTTTGGGGGGGCATGCTGAAGGTTAGGGGTCAGGGTTTAGGGTTTAGGGTTTAGGGAGCCAGAGTAGGGTGTGGCCAGAAGAAGTGCGTTTTTGTTTTTTGCAAGTGCGGAGGTTGGGGTAGTGAAACTTCTGCCAGGTTGGGCCAGGCATGCTCAACGCCATAGTATGACCCACTGCAGGTTTAGGGTTTAGGGTTGAGGGTTTGGGGTTTGGGGTTTAGGGTTCAGAAAGCCGGGGGGCTTCGGGCTCCTTGGCCAGGCAGAAGCCCCGCAGAACGCTTCCAACATCGGCCGGTCCATGGGACTCTCAGCCCACAGTGGTGCCCTCTACTAAACCCTAAACCCTAAACCCTAAACCCTAAACCCTAAACCCTAAACCCTAAACCCTAAACCCTAAACCCTAAACCCTAAACCCTAAACCCTAAACCCTAAACCCTAAACCCTGCCCTTATAAAGGAACCTGCCCAGAAAAGGTACTCTTTTTATTGCAAGATACGGGTTACTGGGCTACTAACATCAGGTGGAGCTGGAACCAGCCTTTAAGTTTGCAAGAAAGCATCAGAAATATTGAAAGCTGTCGAAGCTCCAGAACCCTAAACTCTCAACCCTAAACCCTAAACCCTAAACCCTAAACCCTAAACCCATCCGAAAAACTGAGTGCCAGTCCAGGAACCACGCTCCACTTCGGCACCCAGCTGATGGATGCCGTCATGTCCTCTTTCCTGCACGACGCAGGGCTGCAGGGAAGACCGATGAGATCTTCAGGACTCGGAAGAAGGGCAGTACCGTTAAAAGAGCTACTGAAGAAAGAAAGAGGAGGTTTCAACCGGAGGGGCTTTGGAGGTAATTGTTGGCAGGGTCGGTGCCAATTAGCAGCTACCGGGGGGGGGGGGGATAGACAGACTGAGGACAAGTACAGTCATGACGAGCAGGGATTGGCGAATATTGCCTGGGAGCTTGCTCAGCTGGCAATGCGGAGCCTGGAATGCTGTTTGTGAGAACCTGTTTGCTTCATCGGCTAAGGGTTTAGAAATTTAGGGTCTAGGGTTTAGGGCTTAGTGCTTAGGGTTTCGGGTTTAGGGGCGAGTTGCAACACAGAGCCCTGATGGCATCAGGTGCGAGGCCTTATTCGAGGGAGCTGCTCAGGCTTGCGTGTCACGCATTCAAGGCTTCGATGGGCAGCAGCCGGCCAACACCGCTTCTTAAGAGCCCAGTGGTATCCCGCTTTACCCCTTTTTTTTTTGGGTTCTGGGTTCCCTTCTAAAGCAACCAACTCAAAAAAGAGGGTGCCCTTATTATAATATGGTTACTGGGCTACCAAGGCTTGGGGGCTTGCGCATGTCCTGGTGCTCCAAGCCGCGCTGCGCGACGCCGCGTGCCAGCAACTTTCGGGACTTCTCGGCTCTTCGGATCTCACTGCCCAGAGCTGCGCTGACTTGCACTGGGCCCTTGGCGTCTTGCAGGTGGCTTGGGCAGAAGAGCCATGAACCCCTAAGTTTTTTTGGGCGACAGCTCCCAAGCGCAAATGCCAGTAGCCCAGAACTCCAAGGTTCATTCTTTCTCAAACGAGAACTTGGGCTGCCCTAAACCATAAACACTAAACCCTAAACCCTAAACCCTAAAAGCATCCGGCCGTAGACGGAGCCGCACATGCCCTCCATCCCAAACCGCCTGGAAACCCCGAAGCCTCCTCATACACCTGCAAGCGGGCAGTGCAGTTTAGGGTTTAGGTTTGCAGGGTTTAGGGTTTAGGGTGTATCGTTTAAGTTTAGGGTTTCGGGTTTAGGGTTGAGGGTCCTAAACCCTCCACAACACCGCCGCAGGCAGACGACAATCTGCGGGAGTCCCTGCGCAGCCACGGGCGGCCAGCGCTGGAAGACCTCGCCTCCTCTCTAAGAGCCCAGGCAGAACTCTCCGTTCAAATTAGGGTTTAGGGTTTAGGGTTTAGTGTTCAGGGTTTAGGGTTTAGGGTTTTGTTGGGCTGGAGCCGAAAAGCCCCCCCCTCTCCCCCGCTCCCCCCAAAAGCCCCCCCCTCTCCCCCCCTCCCCCCCCCCCAAAACCCCCCCCGCAGCCACCTGCTCCCCAGAGGCCTCAGACCTCAAGGCTCAGGAAGTCCCGCCGTTCTCACCATTCTCGGGGTTTATAGGGCCAGCATTTATACGGCTTACAGGGTTTACAGGGTTTGCAGGGTTTATAGGGTTTATAGGGTTTATAGGGTTTATAGGGCTTATATAGGGTTTATAGGGCTCATAGGGTTCACAGGGTTCATAGGGTTTAGGCTTAGGGCTTACGACCCCTGAACCCACATGCCCGGTGCTCCGAGGAGATGTGGGCCTCAGCGCGGCCTCTACAGCACCTTACTTGGCCAATAGTTGAACTTTAACCTTTTTGGGCTTAGTTAGTCGAAATAATGAAGGTGTAGCCATTTTGTATTCCTTCCTCTTTGTCTACAGTTTTAAGGGTTATACTTAGTAATTAGGGGGTACGTAATACTAAGCTGTAGGTAAGTAGGGTCCCAGGTTGGTGATGGGAGAAGTAAGGCACAGTACCAGCAAACGGCCTTCAAGCACCAGGTGTTGAACATGAGAGCCTTCACAGGGGAGCGCCCGCGACCTTTGCATACAGGTTCAAGGTCCATGGGAGGCAAATGAACGTCTTTGCTTGGGGAATCCTTTGTCTTGAGCTTTCTTAGGGCTATAGTGTTTAGGGTCTATGAAAAAACATACATGCGCGCATGTTCTGGGGTTTGGGGTCCGGGGGTATTTAGGCTCCTTTGCAGAGGGGAAGAAGACTACATTGAAGCGCTGCGGGTCATGTGCGCACTAAACCACCCGAAATCCTCAACCCTAAACCCTACAACGGCTGTGGCTGGTGGAGTTAAGTTCCTCCAAACCCAGGGCAGCGTGCGCGAGGTCTTGATGAATCACAGGTTGGAAAGTTCCAGTCGCTTGCCAAGTTCATCATGCCAGGATGGGCCATTGTAGCCTATAATCCCTCAACAAGGCTGTTTTATAGTGAGAAGGCCTAAAGCCCCATCCTGGTGGTTGGACGTGTGCTAAGCTATCTACGCCCTTAGAGTCCTGTTGCCTGCCAGGCACACGCCCTTTGGTCTCAGCATGTCTAAACCCTAACCCTTGACCCTTAACCCAAAAATGTGTCCTGCTGGCAGTTCTGGAACACCAACCCCAGACTGGCAAAAAGCAGCACCGAGCCCTACAAACCCCTAACAGAAACTCTATAGCAACCCCAGTCGAGAAGCCCATAGCAACGGTGGAAGCCCTGTAACCCCAAACCCGAAACCCTTAACCCCAAACCCTAAACCCCTAAACCCTAAACCCTAAACCCCCCCAAAAAACCAGGAGCTCCTCTCCATCTTCGGCATCCCAAGGGCTTCCCAGGCCTTCGGCCTGCGAGCCCGGCGGGCGCTGGAGGGCCGCTTCGGGAGTCTCGAGCCTTGGAGCCTTGGGTGCCCTATGAGACGGATTTGTTTATGGGGTTTAGGGTTTAGGGTTGTTAGGGTACCAGGTTCAGAAGGTTTGTTAGGGGGGTTTAGCGGCTTTGGGGGCTTAAAGGGCTTCATGGGGAATGGGCCTCTGCATGTTGATGTGCTCCCGGGTTGGTTTTCTGTCCTCGAAGTGTCTCATGATCTTTGTGCTTGTATCCACGCACCCGGTTTGGCATTGTTAGTTTGGGGTTTAGGGTTTGGGGTTTGGGGTTTAGGGTTTAGGGTTTAGGGTTTAGGGTTTAGGGTGCTGCTTGGACTATTGACAGCTCAAGCTTCTTGGCTCTTCGCACAGCCACAAGATGCCAGAGTCAACCCAGGAGAGTCTTCGCCTACCTGGAGTCGTTCGGCTGCAAGCCATGCAGAGATCTAAAGTTGCCGGGGTTTAGGGTTTGGGGGTAGGGTTTAGAGAATCTTGGGGACCAAACGAACCCTGAAATTGGGATCCTTTTCCCTACACCAGGATAACCCCTATTGGGGTAATATGAACCATAAACCCTTTGGGGTTCATAAGGTCCCCAAGGAATGGCGCCAACCTGGGAGCCCAAATTAGGGTGTTCGAGGCAGCTCCTTTTTCTGAGGGGCTTAGCGGGGTGAGTGTCCACAGCTCTTTGTAGTCTAACCCTAAACCCTAAACCTGGGGATGTTCCCCCTCATGCGAACAGTCCTTAATCGGGTTCATAATAGGGAGCACGATCATCCCTATTAAGGACTGTTAGTATTAGGGGGAACATCCCTAAACCCCAAACCCTAAACCCTAAACCCAAAAGGTACGCCGCAGCCCCGGAGGGTGTCGCTGACCCACTGCGCGAGCGGAGCGGGCAGATCCTCTACGAGTCGGGTTTGCAAGGCAGCCTGGGAGCCAGTTGTGGCTTTAAGGTTTATAAGGTTTGGGGTTTAGGGTTTAGGGTTTTGGGATTATCTTTGAGGGGTTGATGTAAGGACAACTTTCAACAGATCCCGGGGCCTTACTCCTACGTCCCTGTATCATCAGCCCGTACAGAAAATACAAGGGTTCATCGGACCGCCAAATCCACCGCCAGCATCCACCCGCCCCTTTGTCAGGCATGACCTGCTGTCATGTAATCACGAAGTGTTGGTGACATCAGGGTTTAAGGGGGTTCAGGGGCCTGGGGTCGATGTGGCTTTAGTGGCCGGGTTTAGGGGTCGGGTCTTGCAGATGTGACTTAGCATGAGTTCAAAACGAGATTCTGCTCGTGCGCGTTCACACACTTGGAGCCGTCTGCGAGGTCACATCCCTGCATCCAATGGTTTGTCCATAGACTTTTTGCTCTACGCTTCATTCTTGTGCTTGACTCGCCCGTTGCGCGTGCTTGATTACAGAATATGGGTGGTCCAGGACCGAGAGTTAGCACATATTTGATTGCTACCATCGCTGTCTGTCATCCAGAGAGCTGCGACTCCAAGCCGTCACGTCTCGGCTTCTGCCTCAGGAGACCGTCGCGTGCCCGCGTCGCAACTCCATGCGGTGCGGCTCCCACACAGCGGACGAGTCTTTGCGCTGCAGTGTGGGGGTTACTGTAGGGTTTTAGGGTTTAGGGTTTAGGGTTTAGGGTTTAGGGTGTTTTCGTGACTGCTGGGAACTTTGGCATCGGCTCTTCGCGAACTCATCGTATAAGACCACGATGTAAGCCAAGACCGACGCCGCCTGACAAGGAAGGGCTGCATCCCAAAACCCTATTCTAAATATTAAGGCCCCTATATTCGCAAGGGGCAGGTAGTCTGCTTACAGGGTCTTATGTCTTGGAGTCCATTTACCTTGAGCACCAAGCTTGAAATATCCAGTAATTTCGAACAGTTTTTAATCATAATGTGTTTGGGGGCAAGCTGTACAAAAAAAGGGGTCGGTTTTCCCTTATGGTCCCTTTAAAGTTATACGATAAGAATGCCCAGAAGCCTGTTCTAATTATTAAGGCCCCTATATTAGGGTATGCGTGAAGGGGCAGTGAGAGGCACAGGCGCCATCTGTCTCAGGTGAACCGCCAGCTCTGCGCCGAATTTCAGGCCTTGTCTGACACTGGGCTCAGTAACTAGCTAGGCCTTCGGGACACTTTATTGGGTTTAAGACCGTGTTCAGGAATATTGATCCGAGGGTTCTAAGGGCCCTCCTAGGTAAAGAGCCTTCTGCGCCCTCAATCCCCTCAACCTCAGCAGCTTGACACTTGTTTAGATCCCTTTTCTGGCACCCAGCCTGGATCATAAGAGACTCTGGTGTCTGAAGCCCAAAACCCCTCGTCCGGTTGATAGTTGCTGAAGGAATCACGGAAAGACCTGGGGCGAAATAGATGTCAAGATGTTATCCGGCTGAGGTGTTTACGCGTCTCTCGGCGTGGGGTTCCTTTCAAGTTCCACCTCAGTACCTTGAGAGCTGCACCGTGCCGGTTTCCAAGGAGCTGGTCGGTATCCTATCCAGTATTCCCTTGGCAGAGTCTCGGGTGGTTGGCGTGGTATCTCTGCCACTCGCCAGGGATAGATTGCGTTTGGCAGAGGGTGGTGTTCAGGTTCGTGGGTTTCCGCATGTTCTCTGACTCTCGAACTGGGTGCCCTCTTTGGTTTAAAAGGGGCTTATCAGGGAACCCAAACCCTACAAAAAAGGGAATAAGGGGCTACTCTGGGTCCTAGAGAAACCCTAAACCCAAGACCCTAAACCCTAAACCCTAAACCCTAAACCCTAAACCCTAAACCCTAAACCCTAAACCCTAAACCCTAAACCCTAAACCCTAAACAAATAATATCTCCAGGCCATGTCCTGGGTCTAGGCACAAAGCGCAGAGTTTGGTTTCGGGCCCATCGAGCGCAAACGCGACACGCCCGTCGTGCAAACACGATTAGGTTACCCAAAGGATCCATGACCTAAAGAGCATACATTTGGGCCCAAAGCTACTATCTTCAGGGCTTAAGTATATACTATATAGGTACATGGATCCTTAGGGTTACTCTTGGGTCTAGAATATATACAAGTTTGACTTTAGCATGTCTGTGCACATATACACCTCAATGTGTGTATATGTGCACATAGACATATCATGTGTGTACGCGGCAGGAATTGTGTAAAGATTGGGAAAGGGGGCCTATGTCTGGGCTTAGCATTAGAGCCGAAGCCCCAGAACCCACCCCCTCGCAAGAGGCATGCCCCGAATCGTCAAGCAGTTGGTTTAGGGCTTTATATTTTGGGTTTAGGGCTTTAGGACTTTTGGGTTTAGTGAGGGAGTGAGCGACTGATCTTGGACAGTCGGCGACCTAGTGAGCTGAGTGCCAAAAGCTAAGCTACTGCGAGCATGTGGCGACACACAATTGGAACTGCTCTTTTCACTTGCTGTTACCGGAACATCCCGCAAAATGCTCCGACTGTTCTCACCCAACCAATGGTCTGTTTTTGCCCATGGCTGTTCGTGGCTGGTAAGTTTCAGGCTGCATCCCTTCACATCGGACCTAATTGACCCTGCCTATGGCCCAATCAAATGCCGTAGGCAACCCTAAACCCTAAACTCCCACAAGGCAAGCACAACTGGCGAATCAAACCTCCCCATATGCGCATATAAACCCTACAAGGCGTGCAAGGACGGGTCTTTCACTTGCATCCAGCGCGTGTGGGCTGGCTTACGATGTAGCCTGCCACCCAAAACACCCACACTGCACCTTTTCGCACAGCCTACAAACCCTGCTACGCCGCAACAGCAGAGGCCCCCAATCTAACCACTGCAAAATCTTAAGAGCCATCGAGTCGAAGTTCTAAGTATGATTGTGTTTTTTCTACAAGTAAGAAGGTCGAAGTTCTAAGTCTGATTGTTTTTTCTACTATAGAAAGTAAGCCCTCTCAAAGATTGAATCCTTAGCCGTTATAAGTCAGACCGCACCTAAACCCTAAACCCTAAACCCTAAACCCTAAAGCCCTGCAAGAGAATCCGAGGTTCACCACGATCAGCCCATGCCTTTCCTGCCTGGGAGCGCTCCGTCAGTTCCAGGAGCTCTTCCCGGAGCTCGATCTCGATCTCCTTGAGCTGGGGGAGCTGTAGGGGGGTTTAGGGTTTAGGGTTTAGGGTTTAGGGTTTAGGGTTTAGGGCCTAGGGTTTAGGGTTTAGGGTTTAGGGTTTCGGGGTAAAAAGGGTTTATTGGTTAACTGTAGGGGTTGTCATTGCCGGGGCCGTTCTAAACTAGGGTCTAGTACAAAACGGACAATCAGCTTCAGCCCAAACCCCTAAACCCCTAAACCCTAAAAGACCTAAACCCCTAAACCCCTAAACCCTAAAAGCCCTAAACCCCTAAACCCTAGAACCCCTAAACCCTAAAAGCAACCCTAAAATCCCTAAACCCCTAAACCCTAAACCCCTATGCCACCGCATCTCATACAATTCCCCCCGAAGTATCTCGGGATGGCCCCATCCGGAGACAGCTGCCGGTGCATCTGAGAAAAGGAAGACACTTGCACTTGCGACCCAGAATCGTAGGTTTAGGGTTTAGGGTTTAGGGTTTGGGGTTTAGGGTTTAGGGTTTAGGGTTTAGGGTCAAGCTACCACAGGAGCCCTGAAGCAAAAAGGGGTTAAGGCTTAGGGTCTAAGGTTGCCTGGGTTGAAAAAGGGTTTAGGGTTTAGGTTTCCGATCTTGAGCTGCTGACTGCCTTCACCTCCTGCTGCGGCTAGTGTGGCGTTTATGGAAGCAACGGTTTAGGGTTTAAATTAGGGTTTAGAGTTTAGGGTTTCGGGTATAGGGTTTAGGTTATAGGGTTCAGGGTTTAGGGTTGAAAGGGTATCCCACCTCCCTCCCCCCTTTAAGAGAACATCCCGTACCTGACTTCACTGCTGCTGGTGTAGTGGCAGATGTTTTGAGCACACCAGATCTGCACAGACGCGGCTTGTAGAGCCTAGAAGCCTACCTCCCAAAGCTGAAGCTGTCAGGCCCTTCGTGCGCTTCGGCTGTCAGGCATGCACGAAGAGGCGCCCCTTGCAACCTGCGTGCACTGAAGACCACCATCAATTCTCTTTCAGGGTCACGCTGCCTAAACACCCTGAGCCCTAATCCCCCAACGAGGGTCTTTCTCCCATCCCCGACCAGTTTACCCCTCAGTGCTGTGGCTAGCCGGGTGGCAAAAAAAACCTAAGCCCTGAACACTTTTTGAGCTTAATCTCCAAAACTTCCAAGACTCTAAGTCTGGCGCGCAGGGGGTCTCTTCAGCAGAATGTCGGTTTCGGCTCGATTCGATGTCGGAGCATTGTTGAAAGATCCTCGAACCTTCAGCTTATATAACCGTAACAGAATCGGAGCCTTAGTGGGTTTAGGGTTTAGGGTTTAGGGTTTAGGGCACATTCAAGTTTAGGATGTATAAAACCTGAGGGCAGGAATCCAAACGCAGCAGCTTCAGCTGTCCGAGCGCGGGATCTGCTGGCGTTTCAACAGAGAAGTGTAGGGTTTAGGGTTTAGGGTTTGGGGTTTAGGGTTTAGGGTTTAGGGTTTAGGGTTTATTTAGGGTAGCGTTTCTTGTGTAACCTGGCGCGGTATGGAGCACAAGCCGCTTGAAACAGTCCCAACGGAATCCCAACGGATCCATATACGTATATAATATATACTTGGGGCCAAATTCTACTATATAGGAACCCCTGTAAGTCCTAAGTATATACTATATAGGCACATGGATCCTTAGGGATTGCAAAAAGGAACTGAAGTGAAAGCTTGGACCACCTCCCAGTTGCAAGCAGACTTCAAAGCGGCCGATGTGTCCCACGCATGTCAGGCGTTGGGCAGCGTAAATGGGAAGGAGTTGGCAAGGTACAATCGCGAAGACATTCTCCGGATATTGGACATTCATGGGCGGAATGCGGGACCCACAAGCCCATTGCGCCAGCTCTGGCGTCTGCAGCATCTAGCGGATCTAGCGCGCCTCGGCATGAATCTCTGACGGTCTCTGACGTGCCTGGCGATGCTAACGAGCGGCACCTCCAGCTGCTACAGCTCCGAGCAGCTCAAGGAGCAGAATGAGGAGCTACTGAAGGCCACTGCGCAGCTGGTTTACACTGTTGGGCCGGCTGGAAGGGCTCTGTAGACCATGACTGGACCCGTGGAGCGAAGGCCGAAGGCGCGTTACAGAGTCACAAGCTGCTGATGTGCCCTGCTGAACTACTCCTTGCTGTGCCAGCCAGCATGGGCAGGGTGGCAAAATGTGTTAAGGTTGGCCCGCGATATCTTAAGTTGGTTCGCCACATTGACATCTCCATGGCCGATGCCCAACATGGAGTGCCGTTGTTGAAGCACATCGCGGAGGAGCATGGCAACTGCCATATCATGATGCTTCCCGTTCAAACCCTTGCAGGAGCACTGCTGGATGTGAGAGTCGCAAAGGGAATCCGGGACAGGGTTATCTTTACAGGTTTCCCCCCTGACTATGGTGAGCCAGTGTATGTTCAAAGAAAGAACGACTATCATGCGCTGAGGTTTGGGGACTTGCAACACCTGGAGGTGCGCCTGAGGCAAAAAAGACACATCCATGCGCAGTTTGTGGCAGACGGTTCGCGTCCCTGGCAGCCACTACCTTAAGAACCCAAAGCCTACCATTTTTGTGGGTTAATTGCCGAAGAATCCTATAAGGGGTCTTCTAGTGAGTACTAACCTACAAAAAATTGAAACGTAGGTCTGGGGTTCAGCCAAGGCTGCGACAAGACGCAGCTCTTTAAGCGAGCTTTCGCTACTGAATGAGCTGCCTGAACTCCAAAGTGGGCCACTGCAACAAAGAACCGCTACCGAGAATGTGAGGAGAGCAGCCTGCAGGAGCAGTTTCGGATCGTTTCGACGTCGCAGACGGGCAGAAATTTTGAAGATTGTCAGACAGTCTCAGCGATGTTCTTGAGGATAAAGACCTGTAGGACAGTTCGCGCACATACCCTGATGCCCCAACCTTGAGGAGCAAATGAACCCCAAAAGGGTTCATGGTTCGTATACTTAGAGTAGAAAAAATATGCCCCAATTGTGGGATGTTTCCCCCCCTACTAACAGTTCTGAATAGGGATCTCTTAGGGGGTACTATAGTCCCTATTTAGGACTGTTAGTTAAAGGGGGGGAACATCCCAAGCCCCAAGTTTTAGGGTTCATTTAGTCCCCCCAATAGTTGTACTCTTAATACACCCCAAAACAGTATAATCCTTATGATACAAAACCCCCAAAAGGGTACGTATTTTCGTAAACCCACATGTGGTGCCCCCAAGGAAGGCCGAAACCCTAAACCCTAAACCCTAAACCCCAAACCCTAAACCCTAAACCCTAAACCCTAAACCCAGTTCATTCAGTCCCCCAAAAGGAAGCTGCAGAATTGGGAGGTGTTGAACCTGTTTCAAGACTTGGAGTCGTTGACAGCCACTCCGGAGGCTTACTTCGCCGGAGCCTTGGGAGTTCCGTGGGTTTAAGGTTTAGGGTTTAGGGTTTAGGGTTTAGGGCTTCAGTCTGCTGGGCATGAAGACCACATGCATTCAGAGCATGTGAGATAGGGCCATGTGCATAGGGTTTATAACCCTGCACTTCAAGGCCCACGGCGGCTGCAGTGGAAGCAGGAACTTTAGGTTGAGTTCAAGGGTGTAGTATACAAGGTATATAAGGGATATAAGGGTTCCCCAAGTAAGGGCCCATTGAGAGCTCAGCTCTGGCTAGCCCCCAAGCCCAGTTGCAAAAAGGGCCCCTATTAAGGGATCATGTAACTACCCTAAGATTGCACTTGCATATGTAGGAGCATGCAATCTCGAAACCGCATCTGTTTGGAGTTGACGCCTGTATTTCCCTCAGACTCCTCGGACCATGCAGACGCACTCGCAAGAGAGTGCCGGAAGTGTTTGGCACGTGCATTTCCTGGGCATGGTTGCTATGCCATTTGCCATTTGCTGTATGCGCCACCATGCCAGGGCAGCCACTGGTAGTCTAGATGTCGCACATAGAGGACACAGCACCCCTCGTAGATGATGCTAAACGTGCTCTTCCAGACATGCAAATTCTACAACAACCTATAGCGCAGATCCTCCCACTCTTTGCAGAGGCCGGGTAGGGATAAGAAGGGATAAGAAGTGCGCGGGAGATGAATGCCTTGAACTAACTGCTCGGTGGCCCTTGGGACATTTATGCTTTCCTTAATTGTGCTTAAGACGATCATATTAAGCAATAGTTTTTCAGAGGGTTTTAAGGGCCATCCTAGACCATGACTGGGCGAGTTTGGTGCTCGGTGCCGAGGAGAAACTGTCGTCGATTCTGCACATGGGGTTGCTCCCCGATGCTTTCAATTTGCTAGATGAGCTGAGGCGGGACCGGGCTGCCCATAAACAGGGGTTCAGGGTGTTTGAGCATGTTCCCTGTGTTGCGAAAGTCCAAAACCCTCAACCCTGAACCCTAAACCCGAAACCCTAAACCCTAAACCCTTGGCATGACCTGAAGTACTGCTCACCATCATCATGCCGACCGCAGGATCGGCTTTCGTGGGATGTGGTGGAGGGCTGATTGTACACCCCTTCACTAGGCAGGCCGCCTTGGGGCCCTTAACCCTAAACCCGAAACCCGAAACCCTAAACCCTAAACCCTAAACCCTAAACCCAGATTCAGGTATATGTTTTTTTCGGAGGGTTGTTAAGGGGCATCCTAGGTCATGAAGTTCCTGCTTATAAGCTTCGCTTCAAGAGGAGCCCCTAAACCCTAGAGGCAAGCCCTCAACCCTTCGAAAGGTCACGCGAGGTGAGACCGGACCTGGCGTGCTACAACCTGATCCTCAGAATCCATGCGCAGAACAGGCCGGAATAATCCCAATAGCAATAATAATCAAAGACAACACGAACAATCATCATAGCAATACTAACAAGAGCTTTGTGAATAATATTCATAGTGGTAGTAGTATGATTCTGAACAACAATAGCATCTTCTAATTAGAGTATACTAGAAATTATGGGTCTTAGCAAGAATAACAGCTGTGCAGAGATAGCTACCAATTGAGGTCCAGATTTGAACGCCAGTCCCCCAGTTCTTCTTCCCGCCTAGGACGCGGTTTAGTGCTTTTAGGGTTTATAGGGTTTAGGGTCTAGGGTTTAGGGTTTAGGGGTTTAGGGGTTTAGGGGTTTAGGGGCTTAGGGGCTTAGGGGCTTAGGGGCTTAGGGGCTTAGGGGTTTAGGGGTTTAGGGGTTTAGGGGTTTAGGGGTTTAGGGGTTTAGGGGTTTAGGGGTTTAGGGGTTTAGGGGTTTAGGGGTTTAGGGGTTTAGGGGTTTAGGGGTTTAGGGGTTTAGGGAGTCCTGAGAGTGTCCCGAGTTGCGACCGCCGCAAAAACCAGGGCGCGGAGTCCTCCACCGTTTCCCCTCAGCAGATCTGTAGAATTTGGGGCTTTGCGAAAATAGGGGACCACCAATATAGATCCCAAAATAGTAGGATTCCCTAATAAGAAGGACCCCTAACCACTATACCCCCCATTTCTGACCAGGTCGATGAAGTCTGCCACAGACATGTCCCTTGGGCTGCAGCAGTGGGACATTTCAGGGTTTGATTCTTTGGATATTCGACTGTGTCCGCACAGTTGCGGGTCCTTGTATAAGGGCATTTCTACGAAGAAAATATGGGGTATGAAGGGAGCGGGGTGGGGGCACACATCTTGTGGAAGAGGATTGGAGACAAGCAAGTTGAAGATCGGCCTGATCGTCCCTTGGCACCTGTTCCTTATAGGGTCGGTCAGGAAACCAATGGAAAACCAGCGCGGACAATGTCGCTTTCGCGCTGTCTCCCAAGCACCTCGTGTCCCCAACTTCTGTTGCAAGTCTGGAGAGAGCAAAGCAATAATCAATGAGATAACCTGTACTCAGAATAAATTAACAAAATGTACTTATTGTATGTGTATAATATTTGTATGTGTATATACATATATATATATATGAACATTCACCATGCTACTCAGGAAAGGCTCCAAGCAACGCCCCGACAGACCAGGGGGTAGGCTTTACAAAGCTTATGAGGGGGACCCCCCCCCCCCCCCCCCCCCCCAAAAAGCTCGGACGCAAGAATGGATTCAGGGCTTGAAAAGAGAGCTCGATTGTACTCTGAGCTTTGAAAGCCCCAAGCCCGAATCCCCCCCCCCCCCCTTCCTCCCCGGTAACCCAAAACCCTAAACCCGAAACACCCTAAACCCTTGAGCCCCACCAAGGCTTCAAGAGATGCGATCCCACAGTATCAGGCCCAACGTGCGCGGGCCCCTGGAGAGATAGGCCTATCAGACTCTGGCCAGTGTGCTGAAAATAGGTCGAAGCAATCGCCAGTCGAAGGTTGTGATAAGCTTGGGCTTAGAACCTATAGGTTCGGCGCTGGGGATTTGTTTGCCAAGGGCTGTCAGGGAGCACGCATATGGCAGTTTTGATCCATTCGTCAGTTGTCCATCAGCAGCACAGCAAGGCAAGCAGCAACTACGGAGCTATGTGCTACACACTATATATATATATATGTAGTGCAGATAAATGACTGACACACTTGCATGCGTACGTGTGTAGCAATGGTCTTTGCTGTATGGGGCCTTCTTATAGCGGATGCCTTCCGTCTGAAGAGAGCTTCAATGATCTTTATAAGTCCGATTCAGCGTATCACAACCCATAGAATGTGCTCCAGTTTTCTTGGGTATGCCGATATACTAAGGGGTAACTACTACAACTGTAGGTAATTGGGGCAACAGGTAATTCCTGAACTGTTGAAACAGGCGCGGCTCAAGGATATAAGAAGCCGTCACAGGAGGGAGCAGGAGCATGGCCTTTGTGTGTGTTGCCTAAGTCTTTGCTGTGCATGAGGCCACTCGTCATGTCAGAGTAACTGCAAGAGTGCACATGCGAGGTAGCTATGATGCTCAATTTCTCTGCTGCTGCCATGATATCGTGCCTTGTTCTGTGGTTGCCTTTGGTGGCCGAGTCCAAGATGGCAATGAAGTTGCCACCATCAGTGGACATGCGAAGCAATCGGGTGAATGTCAGCATATTCCTGGTGGATGTGAATGCATTGAATGAGCCTGATGGGCAGATTGTGGTGAATGCTTTGATGAAACTGTGGTGGAGAGACCCGAGATGGCGTGAGGCGATGGTGTATTCCATGGACAGGCACTGCAACGCAACCGGTTGTAGCGATCAGGACAGGGTCTATTTCGAGCAATCGATTGACAGCAGTCTAAGCTCCTGTTTCGGCCAAAGCTACGAAGCTTTTGTTAGCTCCGCCAAAGATTTGGGACAGTCGCTCTCTGAGTTCTTGACGGTTGATGAATACATTTGGACACCTATTCCGGTGCATCTTCTGTTGAAGACCTCAGCAAACCCACGAGGCATCACCGAGTTTGATCCGATTGTCGCCATGACTGTGCCAGCGACCAGCGATTTCGAAGCACTATGGGTGGACAACGAAAAGACGTCTTTCGACGTGACTCTGTCATATGAGCACTTTCCATTTGACACGCAAGTGTTGGAACTCTGCATACCTTTCGAGTATTTTACGGACCCGCACTTCCAGACCACACTGTCCGCACCATCGGGCTCTCTTTTTGCAACAGACCTTTCACGAATCTCAACGATGTGGGATGGAACTTCGATGATCAGTCCTGTTGCTTCCAAGCGCTTTATAGAGAGCCTCGAACGGAAAGGCTTCGATGTGAGTTCCATCGTCGTGCAAAAGGTGCAGCGATCCCTGGCTACTTCCTCAATCTGCATCAATATTTCGATGACGCGACGCATCGGCATCCTCCTTGTCCGGTTGTTTTGGCCTCTCAGCGCCTTGCTCTTCATTCCTTTCGCTGGGTTCTTCATTCCCATTGACCTGGTCATGCCGCGGGTCGCCACGGGCTTCCTGTCTTTCCTGTCCTTGCAAGTCTTCAGGACCATGGCCTACGCCATGATTCCCCAGCATACCTCGTCGCTCCTGTGGATGGATGTTACCATGTTCTGTCTGACGGTGATCCTTTTTGCGAGCGTCCTGGAGAACGTTCTGGTGCAATTCTTGCGGTCCGCAGTATCCTCCCGCTCTGCACACTTCTTAGACAAGATTTCGCGGATCAGCTTTCCCTCGGTGGCCGTGCTTGTGCTGGCCGTCCTTTTCATTATGGGCTGGGCACAGATTGAGGTTGCCTGGCTCATGACGACGATGGCTTGCATCCTTTGCGTGTGGCTGGTCACCTGCACCTTGGTCATGGTCACGTATCTTCGTTGGTTGCACCACTGGCTCATGGGAGTCCTGATAAAGCAGGTCTCTTCTCGGAACTTCCGCTACCAGAAGGCAGTGGCCATGGATCAACGTGAACTCGCCATTCTCTTCCGGGCTTTCGACTCGGACGGGAGTGGGCATGTCAGCGCTGAGAAGATCATCGAATGCATGGAGGCCCGAAGTCTTCGCTTCGAGCACAGCGCGGACGAGCGGCGCTTCAAGGTGCGGCTGAAGGAAGTTATCCGCCAGACCGGAACCGAAGCCCTTGACCTTTCAGCATTTTGCTTCCATTTCACGGAGCTTTTCAGCTACCACCAAGAGACGCCGGCACGTGAAGAGGTGAAGGCGGGAGAGGATGAGGATTATGCGCGCGAAGTCACCCGGAAGGCCGTGTGATGGCTGGCGGCGCTGTAAAGAAGCAGCCCCTGATTTTGTGGCATCTCTGTTGTAGCCCTTCTTAGGGTACTTACTGTACATGCAGTACATCAGACTTCAAGTCATACCGACATTAAAGTACATCTCAGACGTGCATTCTTTTTTACCCTTTGTAGGCCTGTAGGCCTCCTTGCTCACACTCTTGCATGTGGAGGCCGGAGGCCTCTGGAGTTGAGCGGGTCTCCCCTGAAAAAGGGGACGTGGAGACTCAGTTTTGGTGGCCGGTCTTGTCATTGTCTTCCAGGCAGACCGTAAGATGTCTGGTGGGAAGCCTTTCGGCAGGATGCGGTCGGTGCGGGGATGAACCCTTGACGCACCCTGACTCTAATTTCACCTTTGTACACTCTATATGCAAGGAAACTGTTCCCGCGGAGCATGGAGGCTGCGGTGCATGATCCCGCTTCCTTTGCCCCGGGCTTGAGAAACCGCGTGAATCTCCCGAACGCGACGCAAAGCAGCTTGCTGTGATTTCGTGTTGCGAATGTCTGCAAAGATGGTTGTTCTCTGATGATTCTACTCTATTCTACTGTTGTAACTTCTTTGCCAGCAAGCCGTTGCTGAACCCCTCAAGCCTAGACCCGAAACGAGGGCTGAGGCTTACCCCCTGAGTCTGCCTCACCCCCACCTCGCCACCACCTGAAGCATCCCGAAGCTCTAGTCTAGCTTGGGGTTTAGGGTTTAGGGTTTAGGGTTTAGGGTTTAAGGGGGGGCAGGGGTGTTGTACTACTTAGGGCCTGGGAGTTGCCAGGCCTGCAGCCAGTAATCGAGCTGCGCCTCGCTTTTCCGCTCCTGCCATTCATCCGGCTGACGACGTCAGACCTGGAGAGGACAAAAAACGCATTCAGGGGTTTAGGTGTTTTCTGATTTCTACAGAGGCCTGGTTCGAAAAAGGGTTAGGGGTTTTAGGAATCTGGGGTTTTAGGGTTTAGGGTTTAAGGATGGGATTGCCGTAGTGCCTTTTGGCAGCTTAGCTTGGAAGTGAGCGCCTAACACCCTAAGAGATGAAGCTAAACCCTAAACCCTAAAAGTTTCAGGAATCTTGCAGTGCGCGCAGTACTTTAGACGTCGAGTCGGACTTCACAACGCCCTGCCGTGGCCGAGGCACAGCTACGACTTTGCGCTGGCATCGTGCCATAGCCGAAAGAAGTGGGTTCGGAACTCAGCCCGAGTTTTTGGGGAACTTCGGTGAGTAGGGTTTAGGGTGTAGGGTTCAGGGTTCAGGGTTTAGGGTTCTGCTGAGCCTTTGTCGTGGCTTCATGATTTGGCATGGTGCCTGGCAGCGCTTTTGTCACGATCTTTTTGCTAGTTGAGATGCTAGCGGTCATTACAAGCACTTAATGTTGCGCCCCTTTTTTTACAGCACAAGTCCTTGAAGACCGCATGAAGAGGAGAACATCATCACGCTCATGGACCAGATGCAGGCCTGCTGACAAACAGTCCATGTTCAGGGTATAGGGTTCAGGATTTAGGGTTTAGGGTTTCGGGCTTCCCGAAGGGTCCATGTACCCAAATCAAGAGTACTCGGGTCTTAACGTACTTTTTAATTTTGCATAAGGACTTTGGAGCCCAAGTATATAATTGTGAGGTACATGGACCCTTAGGGTTTCTCGAGTGTACAGGGCTTGGCACTCAGGGTCGGCAGGTGAATCCGGTGAAACTTCGCCATGACGTCGTGAGTCCAGGGAGCTTTGCCGTGCTGGCGACAGCAGTATGTACGGGAGGCACAGGCCTCACTTAAAGCGTTGTATGTAAGACTTTGGATGAGCAGGACCGCAACACTTCCAGATTCTAAACCCTAAACCCTAAACCCTAAACCCTAAACCGTGTGCGCCTTGCTGTGAAGGAAGACGGCATTCAGCTCAACAACTCCTGCTACCACACGGTGCTTCATGGCGCCTCGCCCCGCACGCGCCAGCAGTAATCACTAATCCCTCATCACACAATTCGGAGGATCGTAGGTGATTTTAGGGCTTAACTTAGGGGGTTTAGGGTTTAGGGTTTAGGGTTTAGGGTTTAGTGTAGTCCCAGAACTGAAGCAGGACACATTCGAGGCTATCCACTGCGAGCTATCTACAGTTTCATGTTTTAACCTTTTCGTCCTCAGGCTTGTCGTACTCTCCGGAATACCACGAGCGCTGCTTTGAGCTCTACATCTCCATGCGGGAAAACGGCACCGCGCCCCAGAGCCTGCGTTTGCTTGGAGAAAAGTTTAGGGGTTCATATCGGGTCGGAAGACTTACTAACAGTTATCCCGGAGTTATCCCCTTATGGTCCCTCTGTACTTGTACGAACCCCCCAAAACACTATCCTAGTTAGCGGGATTCCTCCTATAACTGTAGCCCTACCCGGGAGAATCCTCAGGGTGCACCGGTACAAGCTTGACGATTTTCCAGGGGGACGCAGCCTGCTTGACCAATCCTTGTGCATGTCGGGTTGTCGGGCCCACCCCCCCCCCGGGTTTAGGGTTTAGGGTTTAGGGTTTAGGGTTTAGGGTTTAGGGTTTAGGGTTTAGGGTTTCGGAAACAAACTAAGCCCTGCAATTTTTGCAAACCCCCAAGAGCCTGAACTGGTGGACCGCCTCAGCCACGGTCCTTGAAGAGCAGGGTTTAGGGTTTAGGGTTTTGGGTTTAGGGTTTAGGGTTTAGGGTTTAGGGGGCTGCTCAGGGGCCGCTGTTGTGCGCGGTACAGGCCATGATGTCGCATAGGGCGAAGGGTACTTCCATCCCCGGCCGAGTGCCTAAGCCCGGATGCAAAAGGGTTTGCCCTAAACCCTAAACCCTAAACCCTAAACCCTTTAGGGTTTCGGGTTCAGGGCTAGAAGCGGCCAAAGAAGATGGCAACGCGAAGAAAAGAAGGCATCACGCCCAACGAGACGCAGCTCTGCTCCTTGCTGCGGGCGCTCTTTGGCGAGGAGGGCCAGGAGCGAGATCAAGTCAAGGCGCGTTTCGGGTTTGTAGGGTTTACGGGTTCAGGGGTTTAGGGTTTAGGGTTTAGGGGTTTAAGGTTTAGGGTTTAAGGGTTTAAGGGTTTAGGGTTAGGGGGTTTATAGTGTTAGGCTTCGGGTCCTGCGCTCTAGGAACGGTGAGCAGGCCCTAGACCGTTGTGTTGGGGTTAAGGGCCTAGGGTTTAGGGTTTAGGTTTCGGGTCTAGGTCTCGGGTTTAGGGTATTGGGTGTATGGCCTAGGGTTTAGGGTTTAGGGTTTAGGGGTCTTCCTGCTTTTTTGGGCTTGCCGGGGAGGCGTGAGGATTCCCCCGCTGACCGAAGGAATGGAAGCCCTGAGCTGAAACTGAAGCAGCCTCAACTCCTCCTATCCGCTCTGAAGCCCTAAACCCTAAACCCGAAGGTGTGAACCCTAAGCCCCCCCTCCCAAAAAAAAAAAAAACCTAGCCCTAAACCCCAAACCCTAAACCCTACACCCTAAACCCTAAACCCTAACCCTAAACCCCAAACCCTAAACCCTAAACCCTCAGGGCCTGGAGATCTTTCAACAGCTGGTGGACGACACCAGCGTGAACCTCACCGAAGTGCACTTCGACATGACCATCGGCGTATGCGAGAAGGCCGGGGCTCCTGAAGGGCGCCATATTAGGGTTTAGGGTTTAGGGTTTAGGGTTTAGGGTTTAGGGTTTAGGGTTTATAGGGTTTAGGGTTTAGGGTTTAGGGGCAATATGAACCCTAAAAGGGTTTAGGGACCTGGATTTAGGGTTCATATACCCTAAGAGGGATTAGGGTAGTATAGGGCACATGTTAGATTCCTTAAAGGGAACGGGCGCGTCAAAAACCTGGTTGTTTCGTGGACTTTTGGAGAGGTTTGGGTCTGTTTTGGGGGGGGGGGGGGGGGGGTTGGTTACGACTATGTTTTCTCTATCCATGCCCAAAACACCGGTATTTACAGCGTTTCTGCAGCAGGATGTTCGACGTTTCTGTAGCAAGACGCACTGTCACAAGGCTTATGCGAACCGTGTGTCGTCGTCATGACGCTCGAACCACTAACAATTGCCAGCAAAAGCAACATAAATAAAAATCACAAAAACGCACAAAACTGACCCTTGTGTGCATGTCGTAAAACATCGTTAAAAGCATTGTTTTATGTGCTTGTTTGCCGCCATTGCGGCCTTTCACTAGAACGCCTGAAGTGAAAGGAGTGATGTGTACTTCTTTGTCATATATTTCAGCTAATTGTAGCTTCACAAGATAAAAAACTCAAAAAACATCGGTTTTTGCAGTGTTTCTTGCTGTGGGACATCCTAACCTAATTCTCGCGTTCCTGAGAAACGTACATACAGACTGTGCTTGAGCAGCTAACACCCATGCGAAAACAGCGCCCGTACCTCCAAGTCACCAGGTTTCTTTCGCGCCTGTGACCCAAAGGGTTCATGGCTCGTATACCCCGAATGTCTTTGACAATTTGAGGGATTAGTGTAGTATAGCGTATAGTTTCCGAACATAGGGATACCCTTTTTGGGGGGTTCCTGTAATGAGGACTATAGTATTTGGGGGGTCTATTCGGGCTACCCCTATTTTGGGCCCTATGAACCCTAAGAGGGTTCATGGCCTAACTTGTTTAAAGGGATTAGAGTGGTATAGGGTATACCCTCGAGCTCTCTTGACGTCGTACGTCGTGCTTCACGTCGCTGTTTGCGTGTGTAAGGCTTGGTCCACCGTCTGCTTGGGTGAAACTCCCCATCGTTCGGGGTGTGTTTCGGGGGCATTGGGTTGCGGGGTTACGATCAGGAGTTCAGAACATTGTAAGAATTATTAGGCTGCAGTCCCTTGCTGAATCTTGTTGCTCAGAGAAGATCTTTTCACAGCACAGGTTCCGCGCGAGGGGGGGCCCTCACACGGCAGGTCTCCTGAAGCCCTCATTCCTAAACCCGAACCTGTCCTCGCCTACCCAGTGGCTTACTGGACTCGTTGATCTGGAAGGCCATAACCCTAAGCCCGAAACCCTAGACATCCCTAAGCCGTAAACTCTAAAGCCTGAACCCGAAACCCCACACCGACAGCGCGCCACGCAAGGCTGGCTTGTGGAGGGAGATCTTATCCCTGGCCACCGCCATGGGATTCTTGGCTCGTGCGGTTTGTGTGTGTGTGCTGCGGAATGCGGAGAGCCGAAGAAACAGTCAGTGTTATGCTGTATGTGCTTCTATATCTCTAGCTATTTATACTTATGTTTATCTCTTTATACATTTGTTTTTTGTTTTTTTTTCTCTCTCTCTCTCTCTATATATATATATATATGTAGACATAGAATGTGGAGGTCTCTGGGCCCTGCGGAAATATCACACCTCAAGGGTTGCGGGGGGGTGACTTCTGGGAATTGCTTTGGCGCCCAACTCTACCCTGGGAATACACCGGTGCGCGCTTGCCCTGCTTCCTGCAACATCGTCAAGTGGCACCCTGAAAAGGGTGGTTGTCAAAATTCTGGTCCCTTTTTGGATGGCCCTATCATAATACGGCACCTAAAATTTCTAGGGTACCCCCAAAAGGGATTATAATTTTGACAACCCCCATAATAGTATCTTAAAGCGTTGGCAACTACATTCCCGCCTCATCATGGCCATGATCCTCAATAGCTCCCCAGCGGCTTGGACTCTCAAGCATTGTGCACTTCCCAGATTGATATGGATGCTGATAACGTGATTCGTGCGAGAACGCAGGGGCAGGTGGTAGGTGGTTGTACTGCAGCTTGAAGGTCTGTGAAAATGCGGCGGCTCCTGGAAACCTCTTTGTCCAACGAAACTTTGCACCTGCCCAACTCGACCGCCCCGAAGCCGACACCAATTATGAAAGGCGAACTGGAAGCCCGGTATCCGAAACACTGCGCCTCCTGTGTCCATGACTTTACCACTGTTTGTCAAGCAGAGGGTTCGAAAGGTTATGCCCCACAGGGTAGCGACGCTGCCGGCTAAAGGGGATGCACCCAATCGAAGAGCAGGGGCCTTCGGGGTACTGCGCATTGGGTGAGTTTTGTTCCGTGGGTTAACCGTGCACGAGAACTCGATCTCTTCGAAAAGACGCGGGTGTCTGATTGGCGCGGAAGCAGGGCGGCTCAGTGAGAATTCGCACTGGAGCCTTGGTGTTTTGTACAGGGTTCAGGGGTTAGGATTGAGCTTTACGTCCTTGCGGTCTTTTCATGCTAACAGGCAGTACCTTGGGGACCCAATGAACCCAGCCCTAAAATCGGGGTCATATATACCCTATACTACTATAATTCCTACTGAGGTATATGAACCACAAACCCCTTCAGGTTTCATTTCGTCCCCAAGGTAGTTTGCAGGATATTTGAGCAGTTGCAACCTTAAACCCTAAACCCTAACCGCTAAACCCTAAACCCTAAACCCTCGGATGTTTGAGCAGCTGCAGGGTTCCCTGTGCGACTGCCGTGAGCCGCAAGGATCTCGTGGCATCAGCCCCCATTCGATGACTTGCAATGCCGTGCTCAAGGCGCCTTAGGGGTTCAGGGTTTAGGGGTTGTGGCTTTAGGGGTTCAGGGTTTAGGGTTTAGGGTTTAGGACGAAATGTCCGGTACAGGAGAGAGAGAGAGAGAGAGAGAGAGAGAGAGAGAGAGAGAGAGAGAGAAAGAGAGAGAGCCGTGGGGAACAGGTAGATAAACCGTCAAATTCTGTGCCATTCGGAGGGCTTCAGGGCCTAGTATGGTGGTTGGAATCATGCCTAAGGACATTCCCTTATGGTCCCTTTATAAATATACTATCATAATGCTTCCGGGCTTCCAGACTCGAATTCCCAAGATGGAACAGCCAGGATGTGGCGATTGCACCGATGATTATACCCTATAAGATTTAGCCCCTCATCCCTCAGAAAGGCCCCTTAAGGCCTGGGATTCTGGGGATTATCAGGCCTAGGAGTCCATTGCTGGTGATTAACTTTTGTGACAGCCTGGGGGGCTGCCTCAGGCATGCGTTCAGCTCGGGAAGTGGGACGTCGCCCTCAAGCTCCTGGGGACGATGGGCCGAGATGGGACGGAGCTGGACAGCTTGCTGCAGCTTGCATAAGCAAGTGGACCAAATTCCAGGAAGTTCTTGGTTGCTGGTAAGGGCTCAGATAGGGGTTGAAGAGTCTGGAGCTTTCAAGCTCAAGAGCTCGGGAAATTGTGTGCCCTAAACCCTAAACCCTAAACCCTATAAACCCTAAACCCTAAACCCTAAATTCCGAAACAAACCGATGGAGAGGACCGCATCGCCTACCGGACCGTTCTGGTCGCGTGCGCGCGAGCACGATGCTGGGATGAAGCGCCTCGGCTGTTGCAGTGGGTTTAGGGTTTAGGGTTTAGGGTTTAGGATCGGGTTTAGGCAATTCAGGGGGCCAAGAGATGGTGGTCGGTTCTTTGTTCTTCAACTTGGTTGCGCAATTTGTCCTGGGACTTGTATGCAATCCTAAACCCTTAACCCGTACTCGCTGGGGATGGAGGCTGGTGTGTGGGGCTTTCTGGGTGGGCTTTCATGTTTAAGTCTTCGCTTCGGGCAGGTTCAAGGTTGTGGCGACCAAGCCAACAAGACACCCGCCCACCCCCCCACCCCCCACCCAACCCCCCACCCACCCACACCCACACTCACACCCCCACCCACTCACCCACTCACCCACCCACACCAACCCACACAGACACAGACACCAACACCGACACCGACACGAACACGAACACAAACACAAACATCGAACAAGAGCTTTATGTCAGGGTTTCCGACGATCCTGGTACCCCTTATTTGTGGGGGTCACAGTACCCTAAGTTTGGTAAGAAACCTATTTGTGCACTTTAACAACAGCTCCCTCCGTCCTCGAGAAACCCGAACTCGAGATCCTAGGAACAAGATTTCGCCATTTTCGGTTTTGGGTTTTGGGAGTCTATTAATATCGTGTTTGGGAACCCTGCAAACACCTCCCCTCAACGGCAACCCTAAATCCGAGCCCCCTAACCCTAATCCCCAGACAAAAACAACCCTCAGCACCGTATGCGGATTTTAAAGCACGAATTTGTTCTGTGGCCGTAGTCTTCGTTGAATAGAACTCGTGTATGAAGATTTTATATTTTCTTAATGTTATGGGATTCTCTGGGTGGGTGGGTGCTATATCAGAGCCGTAAATATAACACTACCATAAAACTGCTCGATCCGGAGCTGCTGAACCCTAAGCCCTAAACCCCTAACCCCTAAGCCCTAACCCCTAAACCCTAAACCCTAAACCCTAAAACCCTAAGCCCCTAAACCCCCTAAACCCCCTAAACCCCCTAAACCCCCTAAGCCCCCTAAACCCCCTAAACCCCCTAAACTCCCTAAACTCCCCAAACCCTCAACCCGTTTAAGGTTTAGGGTTTAAGGGGTTAAGGGGTCAAGGGGTTAAGGGGTTAAGGGGTTCATGACCGACTCGTGACCTGGCCAACCCGAGCCACAATGACGAATCTAGGCGGTCGAAATAATTACTAGTTACTATTCCCTGGTGCCTTATGGTCACTTTGTAATGATACTAGAACGACCCCCCAAAACCCTTTTCAGGCCCCTATATTCGACAAACATAAACACCCCAGGTGCTGAAGCTCTATGCGGAGGTAGAGGCTGGGCACTGTTGGGACCGATACCCCTAAACCGAAAAACGGGGTTTGGGGTTTGGAGTTTGGGCTTTGGGGGCTTAGGGCGTTAGGGTTTAGGGGAATTCGAGTTTGGGGAAATTAGGGTTTAGGGGTTGAGGGTTCAAGGGTTCGGGCTTTTGGAGCTTAGAGGGGCTGTTGCTGTGATGCTTCGGGTATTCAGTTTACATGAATGGGTGCCAGGAAAATGTTGAGGGTGTGCTGGGTCTTTCCCTTTGCCTTTTGGGCCCAGGCTTGCAATGCGTGGGCTTTCAGGGGCTCTCGGCATGTTTTGGCGGGGGCAAGTCAGGGATGTCCACCAAGCACTGCTCACCAAAGGATGGTATCCGATATCCCAGGAGCCAACCTTAGCCGGAAGAGCTAATAGTTACCCGACCCCACCTCCACCCGACAAGCACCGTGCCACCATGTCACTATCGCCCTCAACCATGTGCCCCTTCCCGCCATCACCAAAGGCGCAGCATCCCAGCTTCCTGGGGCCAGACATGGCGTTGCCGGCCATCACCGCGATGTGTGAGGCGTGGTCGGACCGTTGAGGTTGTAAGTAAGGTGACCCGGCGTCCGAATATCCGTCACCCAGCTAGAACCCGACAGCATAAATACTCGGATGCACTGCAATGGACTGGAAGCAGTTGGCCTGATGCAGTGTGCAAAGAGCCCCATGTTTCAGTCCAACCTTTTGACGGAGCAGTGCAGCCCCCTTCTGAACGCAGTTTCTACACCAATGGTAAGCCAAGCCTCCATGCCCTGGTTTGACGAGGTTACAATGATGTCATGAACCAGTTGGATTCGAAAGCTCGATCTAGTGCCTGATGAGATGATGTGCTTCTGCTTCTAGAGGGCAACTTTTTGCTAAGGAGTAATTACATCAGCTTCTCAGATTTTGGCACAGCCGAAGGAGGCAGAGCATGTCAGAAGGATGGCACCAAGTCATCTCGGCAGTCATCAGTGTTAAGTCTTTCGGTCGGGAAGGATCAGAGGCGGATGCCAGAAGTCTATAAAAACGCGTTTAGGGTTGGGCCTTGTTTCCCGTCAACATGGGTTTAGAGGGTTTCAGCCACGCGGCAGCGTCGCGCGCGTGATCCTATCTGCATCCACCAGGTCGGCCGAAATGAGGTTGGGGCGGGGAGCTGCTTTTGGCTGCAGGGTTCAATTTGGAGTTTGGGATTCTTTACGCAGGGTAAATGGCTGCAAGCCAACGCTAGTGCCCAAAATGGTTAGCATGTGTTGCTAGCGATGGCATGAAGGAAGGTCACGGATTGGCTTCACGACGCCTTGTGTCCAGAATGCGTGGCTAAGATGTAGAGTCGAAGATCCATGGATTCTTGCTTGCGCTGTGCCACTATATCATGAACAAATCTTCAAAGATTCCCGTGCTTGTACAGGGAACCGAACCGCGCAGAACTCTGATGCTCCGGCTTGGAAGGACTAGTAGGAAGTTGCCAGGAGCATCAGACTTCGTCTGCAGGGCGCAGCATCAGAGCATCGCAACCCCAAGCACCAGAACTTCCACAAAGCAACTTACTGGGCATGTGCACGAGCTTCATGTTTCTAGACAGAAGAACCCCTAAATGGCCTAAACCCTCAGAGAGAGCTAGGCAGGTGGCAAGATACCCAGACAGCCTCAAAGCCCACGAAACTCCTTAACCCTAAACCCAACCGCCTCACTGTGCCAGGAAGCGATCACTCTGTATCGGGACACCTTCGGGGCCATGCTCGCGCAGCAGCAGACCAGGCCTCTCCACATGGGGAGGGGGAGGGGTTTAGGGTTCAGGGCTTAGAAAATTAGGGCTTAGGGCTTAGGGCCTTGAATGTGAGGATAGCTATCGGGGGCTTTGTGTGCCCCACTCCCCTGACTTCCTTTAGTCCTTTTGGATCTTTTTTTTTGAGAGCACATACCGTCCCCTAACAACATCTAGCCTGAGATCCTAAGCTTGAAGACGGCCCCAAAAATTGGGATCACCGACCCTATAGCTATACTCGTCTTTGTCCCTCTCAGGGCACATCAAACATAAGCCCTTTTAGGGTTCTTCTCGGTCCCCAAGGAGCCCCCGACTTAGACAAACCCCCTAAACCCTAAACCCTAAACCCTAAACCCTTCCAGGAGGAGATCTGGGGTGGATCCCATCGTGCTCGACGCGTGGGGAAGCCAAGCTGCCAGAGCTTGACAACCCAACGGGCCCTGAAATTGGGGGGATCATCTACTAGGACCCCGAGTAGGCCCCCTTATTCCCCCTTTCTTTAAGGGTCCCTGCTAAGCCCCTTTAAGCCAAAAAAGGGTACCCGATTTTCCTAGGTTTCTCCCGGGTCTAGTATACCCTCGGCTTTAGGCCATATATAATGTTCCCTATCAAGGTGTATGGACCAGAAACCCTTTTTGGGTACATTGGTCCATATCGGGGTTGAAGTGGCTCTTGATTTCAGAGGGTTTTCAGGGACAGCCCAGTTAGGAGGCATTAATGGAAGTGCCCCTGTTGGAGCTGTGATTCCCTTATTTCAGGGATCCTTCCATTTCGTTCAATAGTGTGGTTTGTTGTGATTCCACACGCAGTGTGAGTAAGAACAAGTGAATGAGCTGCATGGTGGTGTGCGGCCCAAGCTGGGTCACGGAGTGAGGTCCAAGGATTCTTTGCCATGGCGCTCTGTGCCGGCTGAAGGGGAGGTCAAATTAGCCTTCCTCGTCCATTCAGTTGATGCCTTCAGTACTTCCAGTCGAGACCGAGCTCGCCAACATTGATACTCTGCAAAAGATTGCTGAATGGTGCGGGCTCCCCGCCAATGTCTGGAAAGCTTTTCAGGATGCATTGGGAGGTTTGGGCTCCATGCGTGTTTTCTCGCAGCTGCCACAGTCTGTTTGGTCCAAGACAGTGAAAGACTTGCGGATCAGCAGTGTTGCTGGCGGAGCGGCCCGCGAAACCACACCCTCCGAGCAGATCCAGTTGGCGTTGGCTTGGAGAGTAGCCAGGCAAGCCTTTCAAATGCCGGACATAGATCCGATAGCAGATCCTGTGCCTGTCGTGACCCCTTTGCCTTCACATGGCCCCGCAGCCTCGAGTTCATCTGTGAAGAAGGTGAAGTTCTCGAACGTGCTGGATCAGTTTGACGAGACAGAGGTGGACATGCTGTCTCAAAGAGAGATCGATCAAGCGTATCTGAATCATGCAGAAATCACAGGAGCAGAGCCTCCAAGCGAGGCAGAGCCCACGCCGGAGCAGATCGCTGCACTGAAGCAAAGAGTGGTCGACAGACGGGAGGCCCCGTATGCCGACTTCAGTGTCTTGACACCTTTCGGCCGAAGGGTGCAGAAGCAGATGAAGGCCCGTTCGTGGGTCTTACAAGCAGACGGGACATTCAAAGGTCTCGACGTACCTGGCCCTCCGAGTTTCGAAGCATGGGCAGCCTGCTGGAAAGTATTTCGTTCGGCTTTGTTCATGCTCAGATATCCTCCAGAGGCGCCAGGCCAAAGCCCGAAGAAGGTGGTGACAACAGCCGCCCTCGAGGAGTACTACGACCGTGTCGTGAAGCTCAACTCCGAATTTCCAGAGACCTGGCATTTGCTCATGCAAGCAGAGGACAGGTGCCGTGGCGAGATGTTCGAGAGGTACCGGAGGCAACTGACGACAGCGTCAGCCTCAGGTCGTTTGCCTATGGGCCTCGATTTCGACGGAGCCACTCCATGGGTCGGAGTCTTCATCTACGCTGCTCGGGATGCAGACTTCTGGAACGAGCATGTCGTCCGCCCAGCGCAAAACTTCATCGCCAGAGGCGGGAAGCACATGTCAGTCCAGAAGGCCGAGGATGTCAATGTGCCCAGCGGGTCCAGAGAGGCCCTCCTCAATGCCATGTCAGGAAAGCACCATGTCGCTCCCCCTCCGGCTCTGCCAGGCGAAGGATCGTCGAGAGGAGCGAAAAGACGAAGGTTTCTGAAAGAGAAGATGGTCCAGATGGAGAGCGCGCTGAAGGCTCAAGTGGGGGGGCAGAAGACAGCGGCTGGTCATCCAAAGAAATGGGGCTCGCTGTACGTGACAAACTCAGAGGGCAAGGAGCTCTGCTTTGCCTTCTCGAAGGGAGCTGCGGGGGCGTGCCCAGAGCCATGCAAGCATGGCCGCGTCCATGGATGCCAGGTTTGCTTGGGCAGCCACCCAAATGGTCAGTGCACGTCCCCCCTCGCGCAGCAGCTGAAGGACAAGGGAGGCAAAGCGGCGGGAAAGGGCAAGTGACAGGACTCGGGCAGTCCTGCGCTGATGCCCGTTACTGGCGCTGCCCCTGCTGCTGTCCGTCCATCTGGTGCTGCAAAACCGCAAGAGAAATCAACCGAGCATGCGCCAAGAAAGTTTGTTTTCTTAGAATTGTTTGCAGGTCATGGTGGCTTTTCAAGAGCAGTGACGGAGATCGCAGGCGACGTGGCAGAAGTCATGGGCCCCTTGGGCGGCTTCTACAACTGGGATATCTTCGTGGACGCCGACTTCGAACAGGCCAAGCAATCGGTCAAGAGAGCGGACCACACACATCTGGCATTTACTTGCAGTTCCTTCACCAGAGAGCGGTGGACAGACGAGAACGAGGTCGCCCAAGTCATCACTTCCGACAAGATTGCGGAAAAAGTCGCGGCCCTATGCTACCTCATCCTAGAGGCAGGCGGCACATTCTCATTGGAGAATCCGTGGGACTCCTATGCCTGGGAGCATCCGGCTTTGAAGAGGGTGCTCAAAAGACCAGGCGTGCAGTCCGTGCTCCTTCACCAGTGTGCTTATGGCGCCGACAACGTGAACCCAACTGCCATCGTCTCCAATGCGCCGTGGATCCTGACTGTCAAGCTCACCTGCAAAGATGTGCGAGCCCACTGTCACACAGAGGGCGACGTGGCAGGCAAAGTCGACGCCTCAGTCTGGCGAACTTCGCTGGCAAAGTATCCGGTGGGCCTGTGTCAATGCTGGGCAAAGGCGCTTCGGGCATGGTTGCTCTCAGAAGAGGGCCGGCGTGTCATGGCCTCACGAACACTGGTCAGGGCAGGCAGGCTAGGCAACACACTTGTCCGCCTCGATCGCTACAAGTGCACAGAGCTGGAGCCAGCCCCAAACTCAGACCTCCAGTCTGCAAAGCTCATAGCAGGGTTTCCGGCAAAGACAGGAGCCGCTGCCACAGAAACTGCAGCGGCGCGCCGCTGCAGAGAGAACGAGCAGGCAATCGGGGGTCTCAGAGATCCCAGACGTGCCGTTGCTAGATCAAGCTCTTTGCGACAGACGGGAGCTCAAATCCGGCATGTCATGGACGAGTTCTTGTCTGACGAATTAGTTGCAAAGTTCGAAAACGCAAATGGTCAATGCCCCTTTTCTTCTGAGTTGGTTCAGGCAGCTCGCTTCAGGCTGGCTCAGTCGTTTCACACAGAGCCTGCAGCGGATGGCTACCAGACCAACCTGTTCAAAACAATTCTCCACAGCGCCAAGGACCCTGATCGCGACACAATTCCTCAATGGCTAGAATATGGCTTCCCGTTGGGAATAGAGGAACCGATCGCGAACAATGGTGTCTTCCCTGAGACAGACTCTGTATCAGCAGCTATCAAGGCCTCGCAGGCTTTAGGAACGCTGCTTGAGGACTGGGACGGCAGTGCCAAGAACTACAAGTCCTTCGAAGAGGCCGGCGAAAAGGGCCAGGCGGAGCTCGACCGACTTGTCGCGTGTGGTCGGGCTACAAAGGTATCTTCTTGGGGGGATGTGGTTTGCCTAGTGGGGGAAGGCGCCAAACTCACAAAGCTTGCTTGCATCATTAAGATAAAAGACGGCAAGGAAAAGGTGAGGCTGGTTGTAGACATGAGGAGAAGCGGCATAAATGGGCTGATGGCATTGCGGGAGAGAGTGATCCTCCCGAGGGTGTCTGATGTGGCCGAGAGCGTGCACGCCCTCTTCCTCAAGAACAACCGTAGCCCAAACTGCGAATTCTTTATCAGCGATTTCAAAGATGCCTTTTACACACTGCCTCTTAGGACATCTGAGCGAAAATATGCTGTAGTCAAAGGCGGGCCCTCCACCTTCTACTTGATCCATGTGGTGAGTTTCGGATTTGCATGTGGACCAGTGCTTTGGTGCCGGCTGGCAGCATGTTCCAATCGAATTGTCCAGGCTTCTGTGTCTGACTTCGAGGGCAGGGTGCAGACATATGTGGATGATCCTATAATGGTGGCGTGTGCGCCCACCAAGTTCGAGAGATCTCGCATTTTCTGTCGCTACACGTTACTCTGGTGTATTTTGGGCTTTGAAATTGCATGGCATAAGTGTTCCCGCGGGGCGTCTGTTTGCTGGATAGGCGTGATGCTGCAATTGCTTCCGTCAGGCCTCAAGGTTATGCTTTGCCCTGAGAAGACGGAAAGACTTCGTGGAATGTTTCAGGAGCTTCGCCGCCACGGCAACATGATACCCACTCAGACTTTGCAGACTGCCGCAGGTGTGTTGGGCTGGATTGCTAACCTCATTCCAGCAGCAAGGCCATGGGCATCCATGCTCTGGGCAGCAGTGCACGCCTCACAAGCCTCTCACACTCCAGCGAAGCTGAACACCAGGGTCAGGAAAGGACTCACGTTCAGGAAGCAGGTGGAGCACGCTCTTCACTGGCTTGAGAGCATGTTGACCGCTACTGTGGGTAGTGGGCCTCAACTAGAACGTGTGTATATGTGGAATGAGCACGCGCCGGTCCTTGAACTCTATACTGACGCATGTCCCACTGGGTTGGGGGGTGTCTTGTACAGTGCTTTAAAGCCCGTCGCATATTTTTCTCATCAGTTAACTCTAGAGGATGCCAAGCTGCTTGGCGCACAGCTGGGTGATCCCGCATTTCAATCTGAGTTTGAGTTGTACTCCGTTCTCGTTGCCGTGCTCGTGTTTCAAGATTTTTTGGTGCGCGGCAAGTCGCAATGCCCGCAGTCTGCCAGAGTCGATGCAAAAATGGGGCCACGCGAAGCCGCGAAGCGTCGGCCTGAGGCTCGAGGGTCCGCCCCCAGCGTTTGCCCACACCTCGTATGCAGCGAGCTTGTTCGCTGGCCAAAAACAATGAATCAGATTTGAGTGTCGTTTCTCTCTAGTGCGTGCGCATGGCCAGAGCATCCATGCCAGCGCGATGCTAGCATCCATGTTACCAGTGCATTTGAATGACCAGAGCATCCGTGCAGCGCGATGATAACGTCCATGCTACCAGCATGCACGAAGCCATAGCATCCATGCCCGCAGGATGATCGTCTCCGGGCTTTTTCCTTGACGCGATTCCGCGGCGCATGCCGGCAATCAGTTTCCCAACTTCGAAGTTGTGTGGGCTTTAAATGCACAAAGGACCCATGTACCCATATAGTATATACTTGGGCCCTGAAGCTACTATATAGGAATCCCTTTAAGGCCTAAGTATATAGTATATTGGTGGATGCCTGGGCCGTAAAATTGGACGAGGGAGGGTTTAGGGTTTAGGGTTTAGGGTTTAGGGTTTCGGGTTTAGGGTTTAGGGTTTAGGGTTTAGGGTTTCGCTGAAGCTAAGGCGCAGACTCTCACCCCAAGTGGCCATGGCCTCAGTCGTGAACCTCATCTACTCAATTTCGGTAGCCCTAAACCCTAAACCCTAAACCAGGAGGCTGGGTCAGTTTTGGGAAATGCTATGGGGGAACTCGGCGGCTTTGGATTGGGGCTCTGTGCCACTTTGGATGTAGGCTTATACAGTTAAGCCTTGTAGGTTCTTCTTTTGAAAGGTTTAGGGTTTATAAGGGTTTAGGAAGAACGCAGCGGGGGCCGGGGACAACCACTTGGATCCAACCTCACACACTTTGTCAAGCCCTCACAAGCCCCACTCTTACAACGGCGAGGCGGAGTGCGGGTCTACTTTCCGGGTCTTGTACCAGAATGGGCTCTTATGACCTATAATCCCTCAAAAGGCCCGTTATAGGGTTCAGCACGAGGATTTTGACGGCTAATAGCCCATCCTTTCTTATCTCTCGGTCTCGCTCTCTCCCTCTCTCCCATTCTCTCTCCATTCTCTCTCTCTCTCTGACTCTCTCACTCGGCTTTTTCCCACGACCTCCTCCCCCCCCACCCCCCTCTCCCTAAACTCTTGTACAACAGGTCCCATTAAGCGCTAAATCTAAACCTCGGTAGCCATCTTGGCTGGAGGGCGGCCGAAATCCTACTGCCGCTGTCTTTCCCTGTTTGTTTCTGTTGCCCTGCTTGAAGGGTCAGGTACTTCGTATGTAGTTTATACGCAGGGTTATGAGTAGTTGCATAAGTTAGGTTAGCCCACCTGACACTTGAGAATTCTGAGCTGCTTACTACGTTCCATGAGCCATGAAGTGGACTAGATTCGCTGGACCCACCATGCTTCATATCTGCTTTGCGGCACTCGTTCTGGGCGTCGCTGGCGATGGCTTGCAGTTGGGCGCCAGACCAGTCTTTGAGGACCCTTAACCCCAAACCCCAAACCCCAAACCCTAAACCCTCCCTGCGGAGTGATCTCAGAGGGGGTCAGCTAGGCGGGTGGCAAAAAACCCTAAACCCAAAACCCCAAACCCCAAACCCTAAACCCTAAACCCTAAACCCTGTCTTCGAGGACAGCTGTCGCGATGCCCCCATGTCGCTGGTGCAGTCGCGGGCGTCAAGTCGAGGCAAATCGGCCGCTTCCCAGCCAGAAACTTGGGGGGGTACTTGGAAATAAATTTAATTTTTGGGTACGATAATTCCTAAGAAACAGCAAAGAAATAATTTTTGCTAGGGTTCAAAATTCAGTATAGGAAAGCCTAAAGCCGTGGAAGGAGCGGTACTATTTTGCGGCTTGGTAGCCCGGTGGTGCCCTTTTTCCTTTTTTGTGGTTCAGGGTTCCCTTGTAAGGTAAAAAGCCAGAAAAAGGACTACCCTTATAACACTATGGTTAATTTCTGGGCTACCAAGGTGGGTACACACCACAAATCTGGCAGCCAGCTGCTGCGAGATGTGATGAGACACGCCTTTGACACCTTGGGCGCACCTGTCTCCTGCCACTACACCTTGACACCCGACCACAAGTCGCTACCCGAGAGCTTCATCACCTCCGCGAACCACGACTCCTTGTGCTACGACCGGATGGACATCCCCATACAATGGGACAACTCCGCCAAAATCTACAACTACCAGGCGGCCAAGGGCGCGGCGACCCTGCAGCAGCTGCCCATTCGGGGAGCCCACGCCGTGCGCAAGCCCAAGGACATGCTCATCTCCGCCTACTGCTACCACCACCGCGGCCAAGAGTACGGCTCGCCCATGGCCCCATGGCCCGAGATCATGTCCATGGGCCCCAAAGAGGGTCTGATGGCGATGTGGCCTGTTATGTCTGGCATGATTCAAGACATGGTGGACGTCCACAGGAACACGAGTGCCGAGGAGATGTTCCCCGTGCGCTTTGAGGAGATCACGACGTCGTCCGAAGGCTTTGACGATGTCGTCCAGAGGCTGTTTCGCTTCTTGGCAGCCCAGTGGCACCCTTTTTGCAGTTTTTGTTGGGTTCTGGGTTCCCTTATCATGTAGCCAACCCCAAAACGGGTACCCTTATAAATTAGTTACTCTTATCCTAAAATAGTATCAACAGTTTATTAGCAGACTAAGAAGATTCTTGGGGAAGATACAAATAGTATGGTTACTGGGCTACCAAGGCTTCTTCTTCGCGCCCAGCGTCCCAGAATCGGACCTGTCTCGCCTCTGGCAGGCAGCGAAGGTCGAGGACTTGCACGTCGACCCCAATTATGATGCTCGGACCCGGAGGGGGCCCCTAATTTCCTTTTTTTTTTGTTTTAAGGTTGGGGTTCCTCTGTTCTAATCCCCTCAAAAACCGAAAGGGGTATCCTTCTATTCCTAGGTTAATCCTGGGTCTAGGAAAATTCCATCGCGGATGCCGGCCACTCTAACGACCAGGAGTGCATGCAGGCGACGCAGGAAGCTTTGTTGCAGCTGGATCCGCGACTGGTGCGATATCTGAAGGACATGCAACAGCAGCTTGGCTATTCCATTGAGAACTGGCCAGACCCCGTCACCAGCTAAATGCAACAAGAAATCTCTCACCCTGCAGTGTTGCTGGTCTGCTTGGCGGGGCGGCAAAAGAAAAGCTGCAGGCGCAGTTCTGCTAGGCAGGTGGCGACACTCCTGAAGAATTTGCGCGCAACTTACAACCTAAACCCTACTCACTTGTTCATCTGCTCTAAATGGTTCGTGCATGAACCCTAAACCCTGAATCCTAAACCCTAAATCCTAAACCCTAACTCCTAAACCCTAAACCCTAAACCCTATTGGTCTGGGTATGAATGGCCAACCGCCAGGGTGGCATCTTGATGCGCTGCGCCCTGGAAGACGCGGTGGCCAGCCCTGGCCCAAACATACTGTTGGTTAGCAGGGAATGGGGAAGGGTTTAGAGTTAGGGTTTAGGGTTCAGGGTTCAGGGTAAAAAAGGGTTGAATGTTCCTAAACCCTAAACCCTAAACCCTAAACCCCAAACCCTAAACCCTAAACCCTAAACCAAGTTGCAAGTTCCGTGGGCATGGTCTGTTTTGCACAGCATCTAGCCTTGCCTCCAGATACTGGTGTGGCCACCCCAGACTTGATCATGACTCTTCGGAGGCTCCAGCATGTGTAGTACAATGAGTTTAGGGTTTAGGGTTTAGGGTTTAGGGGCTTAGGAGTTAGGGTTTAGGGTTTCGGGGTGTCCTGAGGAGCTGATGCGACTGCGGCCAGGGCTGCGAAACGAATGGCGACTTGGCTGCTGAGTCATGATCACCAGAATTTCAACCCAGACCCCGAGATGGGTCTCCCGAAGCCCTAGAATTAGACCTCAAACCCTGCATGCGCTACCTACATGTATGCCCGGTATGTCCTACGCCACCGTGAACAGACGCATCAAAACCAGAGTGAGACAAGGATGTGCTACAGGTCCTGCGGGCCGACTAAAAGACAGGAAGTACAAAGGTACAAACGGCAGTTATTTCTCTGACTTCTTTCCACTTGTTGGGTACCAGAAGTAATGAGGCTCCGTGCAGAGTAACGCCCAAAAGGGAGCCATATAGGCTTAGTAGCTGAGTGAGCACTCTTTTGCACTTTTTGGGGATATCATAATCCCCTATAGAACTGAAAGTTTACACTTTTTGGGGGATTATGAACTCAGCAACTAAGAAGGAGAGAAAAGCGTCTCCAACTCCTTCAGCCCGAAACAATCGGAACCCCTGCCCAAAACCCGAAATCAGCCCCAACACCTTCTGCCTCAGACCCCAATATAATCCCAGTCAACCCAAACCCTTGCTGCCCCTAAACCCTAAACCTTCATGACAGACCCAATATGCCATATGCCTTGCAATACGTGGACTTTCATTCAGCCAGGCGAGAGGCACAAACAAAAGACCCTAAGCCCTTTCATTGCACCTTTGCGCCCCCGGACCTCGCAACAGAGACAAAAAGGCCCTGGCAGGGTTACCACCCTCGCGGCCAAAGGACCGACTTCCCCGTGTGAGGGGTTTGGGGGGTTTTGGGGTTGAGGCCTTTCTGGGTAGGGCGTTTGGGGCCGTTTAGGGTTTAGGTTTGGGGTATTTAGGGCTTTGGATTTAGGCAAAAGCGGGAAAGGGGTTTTTGCCTTTAGAGGGACGTCTAGGGTTCGGGAAAGGGTGCAAAGGCTCCTATGGGGGGTGATCTTAAGTGGGTTTAGGGCTTAACCCTTATCAGGGCCCAGATGCTTTTTGAGAGACTGCTTGAGCCCGAAAGCATGTTGCAGGATGGAGCATAGTAGGATTCAGGGTTTAAGACACGGGGCATCAACCCGACAACACGCACGACCGCACATCGCTTTGCTCCCTGAAGCCCGAGTTTTACAACAAGGGTTGAGGGTTTAGGGGTTACGGCTTATGTAGGGTTTACGGCTTAGGGTTTAGGGTTCAGGCAGGAGGAAGGCGACTTGGCTGAGACTCATCGCGTGACTTGACGAGGACATCGTGATCGCCGTAAGTGCGGCTGACTTGGACGACGAGTCCGCCCTACCGGGGTCCACGGCAGAAATGCTGCTGCAGGCGCCTCCCTCTGATTCAGGGCTTATAGGGCTTCCCGCCAAACTGGTCTTGCAGAAGTAGCTTCTCAAGTTTTTCAGGAGCACAGCTCGGGGGCCGACAGCATCAGAACGCTCCTAACTTGGTAGCCCGGTGGTTCAAGGTTACTTATAAAGTAACCAACCCTGAAGAAGAAGAGCACCCCACATTGTAATATTGTTACTGGGGCTACAAAAGCTAGAGCCCCTGGCAGGTCGGCCACGAGGTTCTTGGTCCTGAGGTGGTTCTGGAGTGCCAGCAGACACCCTTCCCCTCTGCCGGGGAGCTCAAGCGGCGCAACTACCTACAGTTCAGTAGTATCTACCCTTAGAATTCGTAGGTGTAACTCGTGAAGCTGTAGGTCAAGAGATTTTGCTCCAAGCGGTCCCCGGTAACGAATGTCAAAAGCCTCAAGCCGAATCCCAAGCCCTTGAGTTCTGTTTAACTTTTGGCGTTGGTGGTGGGGGCGGCGGGGCGGGTGGAGGGCGTGCAGAGGTATTAAGGCATGCAGGGCTTGGGCTTATCGGGCTTAGGCACCACGGTTGTCTTGCAAGTGCACTTCGCAGGTGCACTTCGAGTCTACGCAAGATTGCTCAGGTTGTTTAGTAGGGCTTGAGTCTGAGAGCTTGCAAGCCAAGGGTTTGGGTAGTGAAGGGAAAGCTGTGCCCCAAAGCAGTGCGACTATGCTAGGCATGGCCTTGGACATGCTTGTTAAGCGCGATGCGCATCTGCAGGTGTGTAGTCCATACTAACTTACATGAAACCCTAAACCCTAAACCCTAAAGCATCATGAGTATTTCGGCCTCTGCGGCTGCTGATGCTGGTGGTGGTGGCTGCGGCGGATGATGGTAATAATGAGGGTGAGGGTTTAGGGTTTAGGGTTTAGGGTTTAGGGTTTAGGGTTTAGGGTTTAGGGTTTAGGGTTTAGGGTTTAGGGTGCACAGCTATGTGTCTACCAGTCACAGAAGCTATGCTTTGTGCATTTGCCTCCGGCCTGCCCTAGGCTTGCACACCTGAAGGACAGAACGATGGAACGAAACAGCTGCGATGCGAGCAGAAGCCACAGCTCGGCCCGCAATAGGCCTAAGATTCTTGATGTTCTTCCCGGCTAAGGTCAAGGTGCCCGGTCTTAGCCTGCAGTCACTGTTGGTCCAGCAGGTGCAGCAGGCGAAGCAAGCAGCGTGGGCTTCCTTGGGATTCAAGGGTTCCCCAAGGGTTCGTGCTTGTTTCAGAAGGGCAGGGGTGGCTGGCGTCGCCTTGGGTTATCTGTTTGCGTCTGCAGGTGCAGATGCTTGAGTGGCTTCAGGTTCCTCGGAATATGTCTCAAGGCAAGTGTGCCATTTGGGTTTAAGGGTCGGTTCTGCGGGAAAGGTTCGGGCACTCTTGAGCCGGGCGTCTTCATGCCGCAGCCACCCAGTGCTTACATATTGTCCAAGCTCCATCCTCATGGCCGCCGCAGCAGCCTTTCCGCCCTTATAAGACCTTGAGCACTGCACTCGAATCCCCCGAGTACTCTGTCCGCTGCATATGAGACTTCAGAAACCTCGGCCCCCCCCAAGCCCCGACAAGAGTCGGCTTCGGATTCGGCGCGATCTGCTCGCAACAGCTTTCCGCAACTTGCACCGATGGGGCCAGAGGAGGTGCGCCCAGAAAACCAACTATAAATAGCCAATAATCGCTACATAATAAATGAAGAGTGTGTGTGTATATATGCATTTACATATTATATATATATACACAGACAAATAAAGATATAAATGAATAAGTAAATAAATAAGTAAATAAATAAATAAGCAAATAAATAGATATAAAAATAAATAAATATAAATATAAATATAAATATAAATATAAATATAAATATAAATATAAATATAAATATAAATATAAATATAAATAAATAAATAAATATATATATATATATTTATATGTACATGTATATGTACATACATACATACATACATACATACATACATACATACATACCATAGACCAGGGGGATAGCGCTGAGAATGGGGGCTAGGAGACTCCACCCTGCTCTTGCTCAGGCTTCGGGATTTGCTATGCCTAGGCTGTGCAGACCTGTGGCCCACAAAACCTACAAATGAGTAGGGAATAGCTCCAGGTGGTGCAATCTGGGTTCCGAGGATCACTTCCCCGCCCCTTTCCCGAAACCCTAAACCCTAAACCGAGAAAGGCGCCACAATTGTGTACACACCCTGTCGAGACGCAAGGTGGAACAGTCCAAACCCCGACCTCTGGTGTCGGCCTTAGCGAGTGTGATCCGTGGGTGTTGGAGCTTCAGGGTTATAGGGGCATTTCCCAAAATGAATAGAATCCCCTGAATGGGACCCCCAAAAAAGGTACCCCTATTTTCGGAAACCCCCAGAAGGGTTTGAAAATCAGGGTGGACGTCAGTCGAAGCAGGCAGTGGTGCGGAGTGTTGTAGAAGGGTTTCGGGTGGCCCCTGACGCGTCGCTTCAGGATTTTAATTCCATTTGCTTGGCCGATAGAGAGTTTAGGCGTTTGTTTTTTTGAAAGACTCTTGCCGGTGTCCCCACAGTTCATGGGTCGAGAAGGGTCGAGACCACGCATCTCTTACAAGTCACCACAATCCCGAAGCTGGGCATATACACACCGGGCTTCCTGCCCTGAAACGAGACACACACACACACACACACACACACACACCTTCCTGATGATTCTAAGCTCCGAAGCGTCAAAAAGCACCCGATACATTGGTCTGGTCTGGTGTCCCCTAAACCCTAAACCCTAAGCCCTAAGCCCTAAGCCCTAAACCCTAAACCCTAAACCCTAAGCCTCGAGTCGGGGCCTGCTGCGAGGCTTGGGGCTCCAGTTGCAGGATCTTGCACGGGTCAGCACGTAGGCGTCTGGAAGAAGGTGCTTCAATGATTGAGTGTGATTCCTTTTGAGGGCTTGAGATTGAGTTTAGCTTCAGAAAGTCTCTAACCTAAACCCTAAACCCCCTAAACCCAAACCCCTAAACCCTAAACCCTAAACCACCACAAGGGTGCCAAAAAAAACAACACCACAAGCACAGGCTGTGTCCACGAAGCTCGCGGAAGGTCTCGCCACTGCAGGCGGGGGCTGTTTACAGAAAGTCTTTCAGGGGCTCAGGGTTCGAGGTTCCGAGGTTTGTGCTGCATGGGCAAGGAAGAGGGCCCTAAACCCTAAACCCTAAACCCTGAATCTAAGCGCCTCAAAGCTCATGAGTTCCCTGTGTTTCGCACTTGGGCACCGGCACGGGGGCCAACGCCAATGCCCGATGGTGAAGCCGGGGTGTGCTGATATTCCTAGGCAGGAGAAGGGGGACCCTTCTGAACCCTCTTCTGGCTCTCTTAAACAGGGACCTTATTGAGACCTTCCAGCAGAACCGCCCCAACTTGGGGGGGGGAGACTGGCGAAAAGTGTGGCGTCGTCAAAGCCGAAAGCCGAAGCCTTCTACTGTAAGCCCCCAGAAGGGCGCCGTGAAAGGGAAGCCCTGCGCAGGGTTCACAAAAACAAGGCCCTCTAGGGGTGTTTCAGGAGGGGAAATTGCCCCCTAACCCCTCCGAAGCCCACGGCTTCGGAGGCATCCCATGCCTTACCGACCTCCTGGCCCACTTGGGGGTGACCACCTTCAGCTGCACCATGGCTCGAACTACCATCGAGGGTTGGGGGGGGTTGGTAGAGTCAGAGGTTTAGACTCCTTGAGACCCCTAGGCACCCTCAGCCCCCCACGATAGCCCCTCAGTTGCTGTGTCGACTCACCCCTCCCACAGAAGGATTCTGGACTCGGAGTTCTGGGCTTCGATAGACAGCACAAAAGGGTGTGGTTTTTTTGGCTGAACTAGCTGCTGGGATTTCCAAAGCAGAGCAGACAGGAACGGCTTTTCTCCCCATGATAGTAGCGTGTGATGTTCCCCGCAGCGCGACGTGGGTCAGCTAGGCATCCAGGTCCCGGTGGAACCAAAAAGAACGACCTGTAAACACTATCATCTTCATGCGCCCCGCCTCAAACACCCTCGGTAGGCCCTAGGGACATTTTATATTCTCCCTTATTAGGTTTCAGTGCCAAATTTCTTTATTGGCTGTGCCTAAGAATGTTGCTGTGTTTAAGGGTTTTGGGCTGCTGTTTAAGGAAATATTTTTTGCCGAACAGGCGACATGCGATTTTGGCTGGAAATGATGGATGATCTGCAAAACAAATGATAGATGAGCTGCAAAGCTGTTGGGATACCCCGTGCTGGGCCAGCGGGGGTGTGTGCTGTGCCTGGGCGGTTGAGTGGTTGTTGGAACAAATTGCCACCGAAATAGGAAAGTGTGAAGTTGGTACGATCTGCAGGTTGGCCGGCTGAAAGTTCGCCACCGAGTTCAGATGTGTGGCTGGGCTGTGGGGAGTGGTGGTACAATACCGAAAATGCATCCTGGGTTGTCTCCCCAGTGGCGGAATTTGTGTCGTTGACTTAGCGTGGTGAAGGAAACATAAATTTGTTGGGGATTAGGTTTCGGGGCTGGGCTTGCTTAGGCCACCAAATCTAAGGGGTCCCGAGTCCCGAGCTGGGTCTTGCGGTTCTGAGCAGAAACACTATGTCAAAGACTATCCCTGAAAGCATAGCCCCTCGCAGCAGCCGAACATTTTTTGCTTGTCCCACACGGAGGATGTGAAAGATAGACGTGGCTTGTGCCGCACGGGTAATGTGAAAGGTTAATTCTGAAAACTTAGCCCTGCGCGGCGGCCGACCGAAAAGCGCTTCTCACGGAGGATTTTCCGGCAGGTTTTGCGAAGATCCGCTATCTCAGTTGGCCAACCGATGCTTAGGAAGTTTTCTGGTCCCGAACTTAGCCCCGCGCAGCGGCCGAAAATTTTTATTGCTTCGCACAGAGAATTTCCTGGCTCTTTTACGAACCTCAGTTGGCCAGCCGATGTTCAGGAGATTTTCCGGTAACTTAGCCCTGCGCAATGGACGAAGTTTTTTCGGTCCGGGTCCGGATTTAAATCCTTAACCTTGGTTGGCCAGTTGACATTAAGGTTTTAATATCGGAGCCGAATTTTCTGGCCAAAAACCTTAAACTCGGCCAACTGGGGGTAAGAAAATTTTTAGGTATCGGAGCCGAATTTTCTGGACGAAAATTGGCTAAGAACCTTTAACTCAGCAAATTTTCTTAACCTCAGTTGGCCGGCTGAGGTTAAGGAGGTTTTTAGTATCGAAGGAGGTTTTTAGTATCGGATCCGAATTTCTGTGCAAAAACTGGCCCAACACCTTAAACTCAGCAAAATTTCCTTAACCTCAGTTGGCCAACTGAGGTTAAGGATTTGGCCCGGGGGGACGGTGTGTAAAATATGTTTTTTCCTTAACCCTGGCCAGGAAAAAACCGGTTTTATACACCGTCACGGCCTTCAAAACCAGCCGTGACGGTGTATAAAACCGGTTTTTTCCTGGCCAGGGTTAAGGAAAAAACATATTTTACACACCGTCCCGCCGGGCCAAATCCTTAACCTCAGTTGGCCAACTGAGGTTAAGGAAATTTTGCTGAGTTTAAGGTGTTGGGCCAGTTTTTGCACAGAAATTCGGATCTTATACCTTTCGGCCAGAAATTCGCGCCCGGGACCGGAAAAATTCCTTAACCTCTGCTGGCCAACTGAGGTTAAGGTTTTTTCGCCAATATCCGGACCGGGACTCCGGGGCCGGAAAATCTCCTGAACATCGGCTGGCCAACTGAGGTGAAGGCTTTTTTGCAAAACTGCCGGGTAATCCTCGTGTCTGAGAAGCGAATATTTCTTCGGCCGCTGCGCGGGGCTAACTTTTCAGGGTTAACCTTTCACATTGTCCGTGCGGTGCAAGCCCCGTCTATCTTTCGCATCCTCCGTGTGGGGCAATCAAGTTTTTCGAAATCCTTAACCTCAGTGGGCCAACTAAGAGATTAAGCATTTTCGGGAAAGAATCCGGAGCTGTGGGCGGGCAAGTTCCTAGACCTCAGTTGGCTAAGTGAGGTTCCCCGAAGATTCCTTAAGCTCAGTTGGCCAACGGAGGTTACAGGCTTTTTTTTCAGGGAAGAATCCGGAGTCAGGGCCAGGAAATTTCCTAAACCTCAGTTGGCCAACTTAGGCTAAGGATTTTCGGGAGAAAATCCGGAGCCGGGGCCGGCAAATTTCCTTGATTAACCTCAGTTGGCCAACTGAGGTTCAGGATTTTCAGGGAAAACATTCCGGAGTCGGGCCGGGAAATCTTCCGGGTTGAAGAAGCCAAAATTATTTTTCGGCCGCTGCGCGGGCCTAAGATTTTGTTTCTTTTACATCTGTGCAGAAAGAAAGCAAAGGTCAGGCCACCAGGCTCCAAAAGCAGATCGCGATAGTTCCCAGTAGCTATATGAAATCCTTAACCTTATTGCCACATGAGGTTAAGGATTTCGCAGAATAGTTGGAAACCGGGGCCGAAGGACTTTGCAGACAAAAATTAGGAGCAGACAATCCTAGACGCCCTCATCCTTTTGAGCCGCACAGGCTGTTATGGTTGGGAAGGGGCGTGTGATTGTGGAATATGGACATCGAAACTGGCGACAGCGCTGCAAAGGAGCACCCTGCGCGAGGGAAAAAAGTGGAGCCCCGCAGGGGCGTGTGGTGGTGGCATTTCTCTTTGGCAAAGCCTGCAGTTTGGAGCATGAACAACATGTGGGGGCACCAAAATCCTGAAAACACAGAAAGTTGAGGGGTTTAATGCTTTCAGCATGACGCCTGGCCCCAACATGTATGCTTTGCCAAAATTGTGCAACCAGTTTTCCTGGTTTGAAAACAACAGCTTTGCATTTTGGACCATGAACGCATGGTGGGGCAGCTCCAAAGCCCTTAAACACAAGACGGTTCTGAGGTTACAGCAAAAACCCATGAATAAAGAAATTTGACAGGTTTCAGAGGGTCATATTCACCCTAAACCTTAAACCCTAAACCCTAAACCCTAAACCCCAAAACCGTTTCAGATGGTTGGAGTGGCCATCCTCCCACCCCCGGCCAAGGCTTGGGGAATCTCACAGCTGATGATCTGTCGGAGATCTCTGGGAGGATAAGAGCAGCCGGCTTCGGCCCAGGTCACACCTGCAGCTTGGCGAATTTTCTTTTAAAAACCCTACAAACCCCATAAACCCTAGAACCATCTATAAACTCTACAAAGTCCTGCAAACCCTTTAGTGAACCCGGTAAGCTCTACAGTCACCCCTGTAAACCCCAACCTCATCAACTCCATCTCCACAGGCTTGAGGATATGAGCTCCTTAGGCCGTCGGAGTCGAGGTTTCAGGCGTTTGCAGGGCCGAGGTTTCTGGGAATTCTGGGGTTGACCAACAGCTTCCCACCGCCACCGCAACCTGTCATACAGGCCTGGTTATGCAACAAAAAGCGGGGTTGATATAGGGTTTAGGGTTGAGGTTTCTGGTAGGTTCGGTTCCATGTGACAGAAGGGGGCTTGACGGTGGTGTATAGGTGCAACGTAGTTCGGCGCAAACGTGGGCCATAATTAATGGGTTTGGGAAAGTGCGGGAGTCCAGAGAGGCCGCACCTCTACTATTTGCTTAAGAACCCCCCCCCCCCTAAAATTTAAGCACGTGATTCCGTATAAGGGCAGTATAGGGATGTTTTTTTGGGGGGGGTTCTCAAGCAAATGGTAGACCTGCATCTGCTGGTGCACCCCCTAAACCCTAAACCCTAAACCTTATGAAGGCCGGTGGGCTCTTTATCTGTTACCTTAATACAGCCCCTAAGGTTGACCTCGTAATAATAAACCCCCCCCCCCTTCAATCAAACCCCCCCAAATAGAGTAGGGCCCCTTTGAATAAGGATTCCTTTCCTTAGAGCCCCCCTTCAATCAAACTCCCCCAAAAAAAACCAGCCCCGACTTGGCGTACTTTATTCCCAGGGCTTTATTATTGCGGCCGGGACCCCTGGCGCACTTTAATATCAGGGGGTTCAATAATACGAGGTTAACATTAGACGCCCCAATAAGAACCCCGAATAGAATGCCCCTTGAACACAGAAGCCCTGCTGAAAGAGACCACCAGCCCACATACCCTAAACCCTAAACCTAAACCCTAAACCCTAAACCCTAAACCCTAAACCCTAAACCCCCCAGGTGGCCTCAGGAGCCTGCAGTTGGCTGCGAAGGATGCGCCCAGCTCGCTTTTCAGTGGGGTCAAGTTCGTGGTGGCCCAGTGGTGCCCTTCTCCCCTTTTTTTTTTTTTTTTTTGGGGGGGGGGGGTTCAAGGCCCTTATAAAGTGACCACCCCTCCAACCCCCCCCCCCCCCCCCAACAAAAAAAACAAAGAATAAAAACAACAATAATGAAATAAGGTACCCTTATCATAACATGGTTACTGGGCTGCTAAGAATTGAGGGTTGAAGAGCCAGAAGCCAGGGGAGCCCCTCTTGGGCCCGAAGAGCTCTCTGCATCGAGCATCTCATGTCCTCACTGCATGCAACCTTGACATGTAGCCTGCAAAAAACAGAACTCCAACCCTAAGGATCCATGTACCTATATAGTATCTACTTAGGCCTTTGAAGGGGTTCCTGTACAGTAGCTCTAGGGCCCAAGTACATACCATATAGGTACATGGATCCTTTGGGTAAGGATAGTGACATGGCCCCTTAATATGGCCCCTTACCTTCCTTAAAGGGGTTCTGATGTATGGGCCCTTGGGTTATAATGCAAGGGTCCCCTTTTAAGGGCCGATATTCAGGGGCCATGCAGCTGCCCTAAGAAGAACCCTCAACCCTCAAACGCAACCGCGTCTTCGAATAAAGCCATGAAGATCTCAGGAGGTGGCGTCTGGAGCATCGACTCATGGCGACTCACCTCCGCCACTGGCCACCGGCCTCTGCACCAGGCCCCCTAACCCTAAACCCTAAACCCGCTTTCCAAAACCTAACGGCACAAAACTTGAAGCCCTCCCTGGGCCGTGCTCCCAAAACCCCCAGTCCCCGAATCCGGGATTCCAAGACATGTCAGGCCCTCAAAGAAAGGACGCCGAGAACCTGAACAAGCCCTAAACCCTAAACCCTAAACCCTATGGCCGGGCAATTTTGAAGAGTGCTAGTCGGACAGTCCTGAGTTCGGTTCTGCCAGCTATGCGGGAGCACAAAAAAAACAGCTAAGCTTTAAATAACCCTAAACCCTAAACCCTAAACCCTAAACCCTAAACCCTAAACCCTAAACCCTAAACCCTAAACCCTAAACCCTAAACCCTAAACCCTAAACCCTGAACCCTACAAACGCCCAGCCGCCGGAATCTCACCTGAACCCCTGGAGGCTGCTGGCGAGGCTGAAGCTCGCGGGCCTGGAGCACATGGAGGCCACACTCCTCATACGCAAATAGGGCTTAGGGTTTAGGGTTTCGAGTTTAGGGTTTCGGGTGTGGGAAATGCGACCCTTCAGCTTCTTGCTGCGAAACCCTGTAATTTCTCAGAACAGTTCTTTCCTGAAGCTGGTTCAGGATGCTCGGGCCTCAGTCAGCAGTGCTGGGTCGTTGGTTGTCCTGGGCTGCGGGGGAATAAGGGCGAAGCAGGCAGTGGTGAGGAGTCCTGCTGCAAAAAGGGCTTCGGGTATATGATTCTAAGGATACCCATTTTTTTTGGGGGTGTTGGCTACTATGTGCGCCAGAACCCCATTTCAGACCTTCAGTTCTCTTCAAGTACTGCTATTTGCATAAGAACCCCCAAAAAAACAAAAAGAGAGCAGTCCCTATTTTTCCTGTTCTAAAGAAGAATATTCATACGTTTATTTATTTATTTTATCATGATTATTATCATCATCATCATGATTATTATTAATATTAGTATTGTTTTTATTATACACACATATATATATATATATATATATATATGTGTTTTTTTTTTTTGGGGGGGGGGGGGGTTGTGGTTCTGAAGCAAACAGTAGTAATTGAAGGGAACGGCGGGCCCCAAGCCCATTTATATAAACCATTCTACCCTGGACCCCTCCTACCTTGAAGAGCCCAAAACCTACTTCTTTTTGTAGGTTGGTGTTACATGCCTTGGGGATGTTCCCTTATACTATAAGAGTCCTTAATAGGGATTACAATACACCCTATCATAGAATCCCTGCGAAGGACTGTTAGTATAAGGGGAACATCCCAAGATTTTCCCTAAACCCTAAACCCTAAACCCCCTTATAGGATTTTTGGGTTCTCGAGGGAAAAATGTAGATTCCGGCGCCCTCTGCACAGGCCGTCGTGGCCCAGAATGGCGTCAGATCCTGGTCCTGCCTTGAAGGGCTGTCGGCCGCATTTGGGCCGCAAGGTTTAGGGGTTAGGGTTTAGGGTTTAGGGATTAGAGTTTAGGGTTTAGGGTTTAGGGTTCCAGTTGCAAACGGGCTTAGAGTTTCATGGTGCCTAAAGAGAGGCGCACTTCCTGAAATCAGAAAAGCACATGTAGCCTCCGGGCCTTAAACACGAAACTGAACCAGAGGCTCCGGAAGTAAGGCCGGTGTTCCTGAATGAGGAGCCCCATGTGGGGGGCGTACGAAAGTGGGGGACCTAATATAGTCCTTCTATAAATAGGACCCCCCACGAAACCCGGAGAGCCAAAACCCCTAAACACTATAAGCCCTGAAACCCTCTAAACCCCTCTAAACCCTGAAGCCCCCTAAATACTATACATTATAAACCCTACAAACACTAGCAACCCCCAAACCCCAAAACTCCTCAGCCCAGGAGGAGCTCCGCGAGCTCCAACAGGCCTTACTGGGCGCAGGCTTCCCAACTCACGAGGTCGAGGTGCTCGGGCCTGGATATATGTGTGTGTGTGTGTGTGTGTGTGTGTGTGTGTTTGTTTTTGTTTTTTTTTTTGTTTTGTTTTCTGTTTCTGCTTTTTTTCTATGTTTTTTGGGGCCGCGGGGGGGGAGTGTAGGCATCAGGGTTTCGGGTTCTTCGGTTGTTGGGCATCAAGAATGGGTGCCGGACATTCATTGCTTTATGGCCGAGAGGCTCGGGGCTCTCAAGGATGTTTGTTTTGGAGGAAGGGCTTTTCGCAAACAGTACTTGGGCTTATACGGAAAACAGAGGTCAGGGCCCGCCTTCCTCGGGAGGAACTCAAAACTGCAGCAGTGGAATCGGAAAGAAAATGAAGTTTCGGGCTGCCTCCATTGCTTGGCTTTGTTGGCCCTTTTGCCTTCATGGCTTGCAAAGCATCCACTAAGCATGTATGCATGTGTGTATGTACAACGCAACCAGGGAACAAGAGAGGGAGAGAGACAGAGAGGGAGAGTCCACACACACACACACACACACACACACTCTCCCTCACACACACTCCCCCCCACCCCCCCCCCCCCCCCAGGCGCTTTGCGAGCTCAGTGGACAGAAGCTCCTGTCCAGGCCATGTGGCTGTCCCTTGTTGGGGCTTCATGCTTCTGAGGGTTTTGGATTTGGGTGTTGGAAGGGTTTTGGGGTGGTCGGGTTTCAGGGGATGTGTGCCTCCCTCCCCACCTTATGCACCCTCAAGCTCGCGCTGAAGGACGGCGGAGGTGGAGAAGAGCGGCGAGGCCTCGCAAGCGGTAGCGGTTCTACTTAGAGGCTTAGGGGTTTATGGTGGACACTCGGAGCCTGCCGTGCAACAAGGGGTTTCCGGTTTTAGGGCCCTAAACCCCAAACCCTACACCCTGAACGGCCAGCTCAGAGGCTCCCGTGAGCATCAAGCACAAGGCTGATGGCGACGATCGGGAGAATCAGGCTGGGAAAGCTTCGGCCGCTGGAAAGTTGAGTGTGATCGGCCTCCTCAAATAGAGTTTAGGATAGCTTAGGGTTTAGGGCTTGGCTTTCAGGGGTCAATGGGCATTGTCTCCCCGGGTAGGGTTTAGGTCGTTGTAATCCCCTAAACCCGAAACCCTAAACCCTAAACCCTAAATAACCCCAAACCCTGCTTGAATTATTAAGGCCCCTACATTGCCTTAAGGGTGGGGCCGAGCTGGGGCCCGATGCCCATCGGGCCCATGCTCACCGATCAGGAGCGGCCGCGGAAGGTCCTCAAAAGCGCGGACGCCGCCGAGGCGGGGAGCGGCGGCGGAGTCATCCGTGGGTACTAGTAATTAGGCTTTAGGGTTGAGGGTTTAGGGATGGTTTAGGGTTGAGGGTGAGGGTTTAGGGTTTAGGGTTTAGGGTTTAGGGTGTAGGGTGTAGGGTGTAGGGTTTGGGGTTTGGGGTTTGGGGTTTAGGGTTTAGGGTTTAGGGTATGTCATCTGATGGACTAGCATCCTTGGACAGCTCAGGGAACTTCAGTTTTGGGCCTCTATGAGACGCCCGAACTACTGCCCCAAAAGCCCAGTTGCGGTTTTGGGAACCGTGGTCGCAGACCCGAAGCCCTAGCCCTAAATACCCTAGAGACCCGAAGCCCCCTAAACCCTATAGACCCTAACCCCTAGCCCTATAACCCTAGACCCGAAGCCCCAAACCCTCTGCCAAAATATCCCTCAGTGATCATCCCTTGTTCCTTTGCTGTGCCACGGCCCCTCGCAGCCAAAGGGGTACCATAACCTCAACCGACCACAGATCGAACCTATGTCCTGGCATTTCCGAACAGTCGTATACCTGGTTCTCAGGGTTTATAGGTGTGATTGTGTGCTTGGCTGTTCTGGGCTCAAGCGGTCCGTGACTATGCTATAGGCAGGACTCATCTGCAGCTGCTGTTGTTGTTGTTGTTGCTGCTGCTGCTGCTGTTTGAACTGGTGAGGAACATCATCAAGAGGGGAGTACGGAAGCATCACTTATCCCCATACATCCGACTTAAGCCCCCGAAACGACCTGGGTTAGGGCCTAGGGAGTAGCTACTAGGGAGTAACAGCGGGCTCCAGGACAGGGTTCGGGTCTAGGGTACCGGGCAACCGGGGTCCTAGATTCAACACCCTCACCAAAACCAGACAACCTCGTCACTCGAGTCACTTCTCGATTTTGCTGTGTCATCTTGAGCCACATGTAGTGGCGATGCTAATCTTCTCAAGTATCGTTCCTGCAAAAGCAAAGAGTCATCCTTGCGCAGGGGTCATGCAGCAATCAGTCTGCCACATTCTTCAACTGATCTTGCACAGCTGCTGTCAACGCTCTCTACAAACACACTCCTCCTCACACGACAGGTCAAGTTGCCTGGAGAGTGCTCAAAACGTTGAAGAGAGCTAGCATCTATCAAACACTTACGCGCTGCTGTAGGGCCTTGGGTCCTACGTTACTGCCATGCCCCCGTGATGGCCAGGCCTCGGAGCCTTTTCTTCTTTCGAGGTGCTTTATTCAGTTTTTTCCCCAGTGGGCTTTTAGACTACAGCAGCTCATCACAATGAATTACACCCCGTACTAGTCAGTGGACGCTCCAAAGGTGTGCTCATGCAAATCTGCGCTTGTATTATACAATAGCAGTCAAAAGGGGCTCACCAACGACCAGCAGTAAAAACTCATGAGAGACTCAGCTGCATCAGATAAGCCACAGGTATAGGACCCATGCAAGTGCTTCGATTGCAAACGGTTCCCGATGTCTTCGTAGTGCCAAAAACGTGTCTCAGCTAAGTTGTAGATTGTCATCATGTACTCTGCAAACACCAATGGCTTTGCGGAATTGCTCCAACTTCAACCGTGGAAGAGTTTTGGTAAGAAGGTCGGCTGTGAGCTCGGAGCCAGGCTTGTGCGAAACTGCAATGTTTGACTCTTTCAAAACATCTCGCACCCATGACGCACGAAGCCCATAGTGCCTGGTCCGCCAAAGCGTCTCCTGAAAACGTGGTTTTGTCAAGGATGCAATAGATGCTGCATTGTCGCCCATGGCCAGCTTCTCACTCACCTCTCCAACTTGCGTGACATAGCTTTCCATCCGCAACATGTCAGCTATGGCATCGGCCATTGCCCCGGTTTCCGCTTCGCATGTGGAAAATGCTGTAAGAGTTTGTCGAATCGATTTATACATCAAGGTGTTGCCGCCCCAACGCAACAGGTAACCTGACCGAGAGCGCGAGGCTCCACTTCCGAACGATGCATCCGACTCAAGAGACAAACTTCCACCAGAGTTAGGCGCAAACCAAATACCAAAAAACATGGTGTGTCGGATATATTTCCACATGCCAACGACCTTTTGAAGCACCATGTCTGGTCTTAAGACAATCATCGTCGAAAGAATGCCACATGTTGCTGCAATGTCGGGTCTTGTCTTGGTCGCCAACCACATCAACGTGCCAAGTTCGCGCTGCGCTTGCTTAAGAAGTTTTGGATCACATTGCTTTTCATCTCCCTTTGAGACCATTCCCTCTTCAACTTGCGGCAAACACGGACTGCCACTCAAGTGTAGGTAACCCCTCACGTTCAACTGCTTGACAACCCAACGCTGTTGTGACATAGCCACTCCCCCATTGTGGAAAAACATCTGAATGCCAACAAAGACCAACTCAGACTTTGCCTTTACTTCAAGTGTTCCACGCTTCCACGCTTGAGTCGGTTCACGAGACAACATTCCCTGCAACCTCCCTTTCCAGGATTTCAAGACGAACTCTCCAATTCTCAGGATCGCTTCTGTCTCGCCAATGGCGAGAACGTCGTCAACAAAAACGCATGCGACTGCAACAAGCTGTTGGGCATCACGAGTTGTTATTAAGAAAACGCCGCCAATCCCTTTCATGGCCTGAATCACCAATGTAGGAAGAAGATCCCCTGCAGCTGCTTCAAGAACTGCTCCGTCCAAGATGGAGTCACGAAGCTCTTCCCATCTCGCCGGCGACTGGCGTAGTCCATATATTGCACGCATGGCTCTCAGCCACACTCCTTCAGGGATCAGTCCAAGCTTCACCAAAGATTTTGGCGGCTGCATCAAGATAACTTCTTTTCCTGTCAGCACCGCATTGAGAAAGGCAGCACTGATGTCGAGAGACAAAGCGCTCCACGAAAGGTGAGTTGCCAGCAACGTCAGCATCAAGCGTAAGACCTCCACTGGAACTGTCTCCGCCGCGTTGGCATCTTTCATTTCAGGCTTCACCTCCTCAAAATTCCCGCAAACACACAACCGAACCTTTGGCTTAAAGCGCTTCTGCTCAAGAGCTTTCACTTCTGAAGCGGATTGTGGCGCTTGCAAGCTCTTATTCCCAAGAACCTTTCCAGCGTCACCACTTGGCACACACTTGTCATCCTGCATTAGCAAAGGCTTTCGAGTGCACACGACAGTCATGGGAAGCACCTTGGGCAAGCGTTCATGTGGCCCTAGACCCAATTCCTCTCGAGCGCTACTGATATTTACCTCCACCCACGCAGCGTTTGTGGTCATGTTCAACACTTCATCACCAGCAGCTTTAATCCACGGCTGACGCTCTTGCTCAGTTCCGGTGAAGAAAATGCTACTTGGAACAGGTTCGCCAGTGACCTCTTCCTCAGCCAAAAGACGAAGTGCGATCTCCATCTCATTCATGGCGTCCTCAGTACCGGCATCAAACACTCTGTACCAGTTGTCCTTGCTCTCCTCCTGAAAGGGCTCATCTTGCTTCCCTGCAGCTGCCACTGCAAGTTCGCCAAGCTCTGGGGCCCACCAAGAAACCATGGCCAAAAAGACTGAACAAGAGTTCTGGCTTCAAGTGTGCTTTAAAACGCTGTCTGATGATCTCTGATGCTGTATTCCCGTCGTTCCATGCCTGTACTGCACCAGTGGCCTCCTCAACGGTGATCAGGTCTGCAGGCGGTGCGTCCCATCGAATGTCTCCGCAAGTGCTAATCCAAACAACCTGGTCCTGAGGGCCTTTTTCCAGCCTCCAACGTGCAGATTGCTTGTCAATGAGCACCGGCATGCGAACCACCCTGACAGAATTGCGTCCATTGCGAACAACCATTACTCTTGCACCTCCGGGTGTACGTTCATCGTTAGCCAGGAAAACCCCCTCTTCAGCCTTTGGAGCAAAAGGATGGGCATCAGTGCTAGAAGGCTTTCTCACCAGTACAGCATCTCCCATGTGCGGTCGGTCTTTGGGAATAACCAGCCCTATGGCACGACATCGTCTAAGAAAAGTCGCTTCCAATATGGCCTCATTCCACAACTGTAGCGGCAACTGAGCATGCAACAAGAGTGAGCCTGCCGCCTGCTTCAATATGCCAACTAAGCGTTCTGCCCTGCCGTTTTGCTGTGGACAATACGGAGCACTGGTAGTTGCCCATATACTGCAGCTCTCTACCTCCTTCAAGAACGCTCCTCCCACGAATTCCTTGCCTGCGTCCGAGTGAATGCGAAACACAGACGGGGTTCCCTGCACCAAAGAGATTATCTGAACCATGACCGAAACAAGAGCCTTTGCCACTTCAGAAGACTGTTTGGTCTGCAGAGGTCTGGAGAAAGGTATGTCATCTCCGTCAACACTAAGGTTCGCTGCCAAAAAATAGCGGTGGCCAGAGAAGGATTCAGGATGTGGTCCTGACAAGTCAAGAGACAATGTTCCACGGGCCACATCCTCAGCAGAAAGACGCCTGCTCTTTCGTTTGTGCCCTGCTGATTCAGAACACTTCGGGCAGTGCCTCTCATACAGACCCTGTGAACACTTGGATCTCAACAACTGTGTCGCCCTCTCTCGCGCAGCCTCATCGAAACTCGAACCAAGTGGTTTCTCTTCAACGGCACACGAGGTCCATGGATCTATCGACTCAAGAGCGTGAGACAGAAGAGTGACTCCACACACCCTACATCTCCCCGAACTCCCGGAAGCCAAAAAGCCCTCAAACCCCGCCAACTCATCATCGTCATCATCTTCATCATCTGAGTCGGAGATGTGATGTGATGTTGCATCGGTGTTTCTGTTAGTGCTTTGTTTGGTTGATGCTGGTGCTTGCTGCGGTTTTTGCGCTGGCAAGTTGAAGTTCAGATCTCGCAGGCGCTGATACACTTCAAGGTCTCCTTTGTGTAAGCATCTCGGTGTGTAGCAGGTGATGATGCATCGCACTCCCTTGTGTCTGTCTGCGCCATGCCATGCTCGAGCATCGAATGTGCACGCCTGCTGGCTCACAGTCAAGAGCTTTCCAACCTTGATCTCGTCACCTGAAATTCTCCGCTTCACTGCGCCATTGCGGTCTTCAATCCACAATCTTCCACCTTCGAATTTCGTCACTCCGATCAGCCCACTCATGGAACCAACCTCATTTGTAATGTCACGATGTGGCGCCAATGTAGCGTCAACTGCAATCTGAAAAGCAGCGTAAGTGAAGTCGGGAAGTTCCTGCTGAAGGAATGCGTTGACCAGCTTGCAGAGATTTGGTCTCTGACGTGTCAAGTTCGTGACTCCCACTATTCCTCCGTGGCAGTAGTATCCAAATATCCACATCTGGGTCCGTCTGGAGAAAGTTGGAAGCGCTGCACTCCTTATGACCTCCCACACATCTTGATATGTGATCGGCCCTTTAGACAGGACATCGCGCGCCATCGCTTCATTTTGAATGACCTCATCCTTCAGCTCCGCACCCACGCAAGCTACTTCATCATCCCAGGTGTACTGCATCAGCTCTTCAAGTGTGCACGTTTTGCACTCTGTCCAACCATCATCACCCCCACTGGCCTTGGCTGACAATGCTGAAGAGGATTGCGTCTTGAAGTACCTGGAAAGCATGATCCTGATTGGTTTAAAATCCTGCCACGTGAGAAATGGTAGGCCATTCTGAATACTGCATCTCACTGACTGCTTCTCGCCATGCTGATCCACGTAGCTTACCACTGCACCACGTTGGTTCCAGCAAAACGTGCCACCTGCATCCACCAACCTGCGGACACTCAGCAACCAATCCTTCGAAGTGGGGCTAGCCTTGATGCAGAGCTCTCCGTCTCTGGTCTTCAGAGCTGGCACCTGATCACCTGAAGCAGTGATTACAGAAGTGCGTCTGCAGCCGGTCTCGTTTATATCTTTGGTCCATGGGCGAATCGTCTCGTTCGCTCCAGAGGCCACCAAGACTGAGGGCTCTGTAGTCTGCGATTCCGCTGCAACATTACTCACAGGACAATCCATACACTCCAGTCTTGATGCAACCACAGACGCCTTTGCGCCAACCAAGCTAGGAATATCATGCTGATCTTCTACCTCCACGCATCGCATAGCTGTAGGAGGACCTTCTGACGAACTTGGATGGGCTTCTGAGCTGTCCTGGTCTGCTGACGCTTGGCTGAAGTGGTACGATTCCTCATCATCGGACACCAGCAAACCTGATTCAAATGCCTCAGCAGTCGCCTCTGCAAAAACCAAGTTTCTAGCATCCCCTGCCCTGAGATTATACGCTGTTGCTTTCGCCAACGGAGTCACTGGATACCCAAGCCTCGGCGGCGGCGTCGCTGGCCGAGGTCTGGCCGATGAGGCACCAGCAAGCCTGGGCGGCGCTGCCTGGCTCCTCTCGAGCTCTTCTTCTGGAATCACAACTGGTCGCTGTTGGTGACGTATTATGGCAACATATCGCTCATTGCCAGTCTCCTCCTCAAGAAGCCAAACAAGAAAGACAGGGCGTGCAATTTGGTCATCAAACATAACCAGCGCAATGTCGCATTGAAGGATGTCAACCCCATCCACAACTGGAATGGTTCCCTGCTCATTCTCATCAAGCTCATCATGAAGAATACTCCACCATAACGGCCAGCAAATACTGCGTGGGTTCGTCGTCTCAACAAACTCATGGCTTGCGCGTGAGTGAACAAACCCAGGTCTCCGCCATTGCATGTACTCGGTGACAGAAAGTTCTAAGGTCCAAAGTGGCTCAGGCTGTTGCTGAAAGTTGAGCGAAACATCACTGCCTTCAGACTCCGCCTCCTCACTGGAGAACTCTCCACGTTCCACCTCAGACCATTCCGGAGTGTCACCGTCAGCTCGCATGGGGATTCCCGAGATGCTCGGATTATTGTCGCTGTCGCTGTCTGGCTCATCATTCAAGTTGCTAGCCATCATTGCACAAGGTCTTGAAGAAGATTCCTGCGCTGCACAAGCTGCTCCTGCCAAAGCTGGGACGTCCTCAAACTCCTGCGCTGCAGCTGCTGTTGAAGATGCTGCCTTTGCGGCTGCCTTCGCAGCCTTCTTCTCTGCTTTTGTCTTGGCTCTGGCAGAAGGTGTCGGAGTTGCGTCTGCAGCAGCCTTAGCCTCTGCTTTGGCCTTGGCCTTCGGTTCTGCAGACTTCGTTGCGCCCTTATCTCCTTTGCCATTCTTGCCACCCTTGCCCTGTGCGCCCTTTCCTTTCTGGCTTGTCCCCCCTTGTTTCTCATGCCGAAAAGTGCAATCAGATCCTTTGAGGCATCCCCTAGCAGTGTTGTAGTACGCGCAGAGTGGTTTCACACCCTTTCCTCCAGCAGCCTGATTAGCCGCTGGCATATCGTACTCTCCAACATCTCCATGCTTCGGCCCTCCTCGCGACGCCGTTTGCTCCTCTGCAAAAATTCGAGTGCACTCAGCCTCCAAGATCTGCAAGTATGAAGAGACGCCATCATGAGTAGGCACCTGAATGTTGTGCTGAAGTCTCATAAGGCTCAGTCTTGTGCCCAGCAACGTGTGTTTCTTTTCCAGCTGCCGACACAAGCCGTCGAACGCTGCAATGGACTCATGAGGTGCCTGCTCGGGGATCTTCAGGTACTCCGCTCGCTGTTTAGCAAGCCGCCATCGTCGAAGAGTACCCAAGAGTTCCTTGCACGAGTTGGCAACAGGAAGCTGCCTCAGGAACCGCTGCAAGGACACCTGTTCGCTGACTCCTCCAGGCATGAACACTTCACATGCTGCTTCCAACAATGCGATGGTGGAAACCGCTTCATCGGATGATCCCTTTTCAAGCGCCGGCTGCTTCATTGAAGTTGGCAGGGCCTTGAGGAGGGCAAGACTTAAGCGCGTCTCCATTTCTTTGTCGCTGCTGGCCACAACAGGTAGCGGAGGTGAGCAGCCATCACGCAAGCGTTTCTCGTAGAGCTCCTGGCCCTCACGCAGCCTGCGTCTGAAGAACTCAGCCAACAACGGTGAAATGGCTTCCGCGAGCGCTGAGGCCTCAGTGGCCCATTGGCGGAATGCCATACCCTTTTCCCAGGGATCTCCCTGAGGCATCACTAGCCGAGGGAAGTCTTTGATCAACTTCCATTGGCCAGGCGGAATCCGATTGCCTCCTTGGTCAGGAGAAACTGTGGATAAGCCAGGCGGCAGCTGCTGCACTGCCTCCAGCTCTTCCTCTTCGTCATCATCGTACCAGCCGTTTCCAGCCTCAGGACCTGACTGGCGCCCAGCCTCCGGTGTCATGAGATATCTTTCCGGTTTCCCAGGTCCAGAAGTCCGCGGCGTGGAAGGCTCAACTGGCAGCTGTTCAATCACTCTGTCCGCCATGTTGGACACAGGACGGCGCGACACCTTATCCTGCTCCTGCACCTGATCGTCGCTCAAGTGGGATGACAGAATGACCAACTGCTTGCTGATCTCCTCATAGCGTAGCTGAAGCTTGCTAGTGACCTTCTCGTTGGCCACCATTCGCTCCAGGATACTGCTCAACTCCTTCGTGCTGTCCTTATGAGATGCAACAGATGTTTCAAGCTGTTTCTTAAGCTTCTCAATCTCCCACTGTTCATCCATAAGGCGTTGTGTCCATATAGCCCCATCACCTTTGGTCATAAACTCCTCCTTTGCAAGTTTCACCAAACGTTCAAGGGTTCTTTCTTCGTGTCCAGATCCAGACTCATCTTCGGACCCATCGTGTCCAATGCTGAGTTCCAGAAACTTTTTGTCGTGCGCGCGCAATTTGTCACCACACTCAGCCATGACATCACTGACCTGAGAAGCTGCGTCCTTCATCGAGTCTACAGTTCCACCAAGTGCGTCCACTTGGCACAATGATGCTTGTAGGCCTTGCACCATTTGATTAAGAATGTCCAACTTCGTGTTAACATCTGCCTCAAATGATGTGTTTGCCCTTGACTGCATAGCCAACGCCTCCTCAAGCTGACCAATACGCTTAGACATCTCAGAAAACTTGCTATCAGCCTGTTTCCAAAGCATATCCGACTTTTGTAGCGAAAGGCCAACGTTTCCCAGATCAGCTTTCACTGCTTCTGCCTCACCAGCGATGGATGAGACACAAGTTGCCAGACGCTCTGTCCGATACTGCACGTCAGACCCCAACTCCTCAAGCCTCCTCTGCACATCCTCTAGTGATGACAAAGTGGTCTGAGTAGCTTGGTGCTCTGAATGCAACATATTCAAGAATTCTGCCGGCGCCTGCACTTGCAACAGCTGCTGTAATCTGAAACCTGAGGGGTGCTGAGCAGACGTAGCATACCTCCAGCTCAGAAGTGGATCCGGTCCACTGCCAAACGCCTGGTCTGCTTGGGCTTCTGCTGGAGCTCTGCTCGGGTTCGTAGTTGGGCTAGTCATAACCTGTGATTGTGTGCTTGGCTGTTCTGGGCTCAAGCGGTCCGTGACTATGCTATAGGCAGGACTCATCTGCAGCTGCTGTTGTTGTTGTTGTTGTTGCTGCTGCTGCTGCTGCTGTTTGAACTGGTGAGGAACATCATCAAGAGGGGAGTACGGAAGCATCACTTATCCCCATACATCCGACTTAAGCCCCCGAAACGACCTGGGTTAGGGCCTAGGGAGTAGCTACTAGGGAGTAACAGCGGGCTCCAGGACAGGGTTCGGGTCTAGGGTACCGGGCAACCGGGGTCCTAGATTCAACACCCTCACCAAAACCAGACAACCTCGTCACTCGAGTCACTTCTCGATTTTGCTGTGTCATCTTGAGCCACATGTAGTGGCGATGCTAATCTTCTCAAGTATCGTTCCTGCAAAAGCAAAGAGTCATCCTTGCGCAGGGGTCATGCAGCAATCAGTCTGCCACATTCTTCAACTGATCTTGCACAGCTGCTGTCAACGCTCTCTACAAACACAATAGGGTTTAGGGTTTATAGGATTTAGGGTTTCGAGTACCCAGGTTCGTAGATTCCTGACAAGGCTTTGGGGTCCCAGTGGCCAAATCCGTCTGATCGACCCTGAACCTCGCTTGCGCCAGGCACGGCCTTCTGCAATACCGCTCCTGGCCTGAATCCTATAAAAGCCCTTAACTCTCAACCCTATAGTTCACTTCAAGCCGGAGGCAGAAGGTGCAGAGGGTGTTGAGGTCTGGGAAAGCTCTGAATTTTGGGGGCGCTGGCGTGCTTTTGGGTTTGGGTTCAGGGTTTCAGCACAAAAAGCAGCCAAAAGAATTGGGGTGTCGGGTCACTTTTGGACTCACAGACCCAGTCGGAACGGGTCGACTTTGTTCTTGGTTCGAGGGGGCAGCTGTAGCGAAATGACTCCGAATGCGAGATGTGCGCCAATGCAAGGGATCAGTGGAATATATATATATATATTATATAAATATATATATATATATGTAAATATATAAATGTATAAATATCAATTTATAAATATAAATAAATAAATAAATATATATATATATATATACATATATATATATTATAGATGTCTACTTGGGTTTAGGGCGAGTGCGGGGCTTGCACGTTTGATCATTTTTGTGGTGACTGGCTGCCACCGCCCCGTCCCCACCCCTCCCCCTCAACGCAAAAAAAGAGAGTCGCCCTCTGAAACCCTAGAAGCCCAAAATCCTAAACCCTAAACCCCAGCAAAAGACAAAAAGAGTCAACGCCTCAAGAGAAAGCCCTAAACCCTAGACCCTAAACCCTAAAGGCTCGCACCAGAACAGCGCGGTCAAGGAGAAGTTCTCTCCAAGGCCCCTGGTGCCCACCGTAGCAAGGCCGGGCCAAGCTTCTCCGAGCCCTAAACCCTAAACCCTAAAGCAGAAACCCTAAACCCTAAACCCAGCAAAGGAAAGCCTAGAGTGTCGCGAGAACTAGCCATTGTATAGAGAGCCTGCAGACACCCCAGCGGGATGTATTGGTGAGGTACTTTGTGAGTATACATTTGGTATAGTCTGGTGGTGGGGGGTCAGCAGTTGAATACCGGGGAGAAACGGACCCTGGGTGTCACCTATCAAGAGACCTACCAACCTATGCCTTGCCGGCCTTTTGCGAAACCCTAAACCCTCAACCCTCAACCCTCAATCCTCAACCCTCAACCCTAAACCCTAAACCCTAAACCAAACCCTAAACCCTAAATCCTGTTTTCAGGGTTTAGGGTTTAGGGTGTCGGGCTTAGGGTTTAGGATTTGGGGTGTAGGGTTGAGGGTTTAGGATCCCTAAGCCCGAAATTCCCTAAGGGGTTCTTCAACAAGGGTTCCCCAAGCCTTGGCCCAAGAACACACCCATGCAAGTGCAAGGTCGCGAGACCCTTGAAGATCATGATCTCTCACAAGTTGAGGGTTTAGGGTTTAGGGTTTAAACTCACACTGGCCATCCTGGATGTTTGGGGGCCCGGACACAGCAAACGGCCAGCGTCGGAGAAAGCACTTTGGTTTAGGGTTTAGGGTTCAGGGTTCAGGGCTTAGGGTGGACCATTTGCTTATAAGAACCCCCCCAAAAAAATAGAAATAAAAAACATATAGTAATCCCTATACTACCCTCATAGGGAAGAATATGTTTTTGATTTTTGGGGGTTCTTAAGCAAGTAGTACTATAGCGTCTGGAAGTGACGACCAGCTGACCTCCTGGCAGATTCTGCCTACGAAGCTGGGCGCGGTCCCCCTGATGCTGGGCATTTGAGACATCGTTTGCTCTTTCCATTGGTTTAGGGTTTAGGGTTTTGGGTTTTGGATAGGGTTTTAGGGTTTGGGGTGCAGGGGTTCAACAAAAGGTTTCAGGGTTTAGGGTTTAGGGGTTTAGGTTTGGGTTTTCCCGGTGGTTAGACACCGTGGTTGAGGTCTCCCCCCTAAACCCTAAACCCTAAACCCTAAACCCTAAACCGTGTGGTGAAGCTCCTTTAGGGGGCTTGTGCTTTGGGGCCCCTGTGGGACATTCCAAGGCTAAGGTTTTCTCGATTCCCCCAAGGCCCCAGACTTTCAGTGCCCCCAAGCCGTCCCAGGCCTGCCAAGGCACAGAATTTAACACACAGAATTTAACAGTTTAGGGTTTAGGGTTTAGGGTGTAGGGTGTAGGGTTTAGGGTTTAGGGTTTAGGGACACTAAGTCATTTAGAGGTTTTGGGGGTTTGGGGGTTTAGGGGCCCCAAACTTTTGATGAGATCCGAGGATCAGCGACGACCGGCAGAGACTGACCCGGCAGCGCATCGAAAACACGTTGTGCCACTCGCGCGCCATCCAGGCTCCGAGTCCTGCTCTAAGGGCTTATAGAGTTAATAGGGTTTATGGGGTTCAGAGGGTTCATAGGGTTTATAGGGTTTATAGGCAGGGTTTAGGGTTCAGGCAGGCTCCGAGTCCTGCTCTAAGACCGCGCTCGCGCAAGGGCTTTTGGGATTCGTTTGGGGTTTATAGGGTTTATGGGGTTGATAGGGTTTATGGGGTTTATGGGGTTTATAGGGTTTATAGGCAGGGTTTAGAGTTTAGGGTTTAGGGGTTAGGGTTTAGGGATATGCGGGTGTGCACGGACATCGGGTGCTTACTTCTGAACTCCAGGTCCCAAGAGGCACAGGAGCTCCCGGCTACTAGGCCCCCTAAACACTAAACCCTAAAGCCTAAAATCCTCAAAGCTTTCAGGGGCTCCGATGAGGGTGAGCCTTACCCTCTCCCTCAAGTCCCTCAACCCTGAACTCCGCAAACACCAGGATGGTCTAACATACCCCACAGTCCCTTAAAAGCCCTTTATAGGGGTTGGTTCTGGGGTTTGAAAGGCCTATATACCTTATAGTCCCCTTGAAAGGGGTTGATTCTGGGGTTTAAAGGGCCTAACAGCCCAGCATGGGTTACTATACCTTATAGTTCCCTAAAGAGGCCCTTTATAGGGGGTGATTCTGGGGTTTTGAAGACCTAGTAATCGCCCATCCTACAAGGGCTCTTAATTAGAGATCTCTATGAAACCTAAACCCTAAACCCGAAACCCTAAACCCGACCTTGGACAGGCCGAGGTCATCAAGTACCGCGATCGCGTGTCCGGCAAGCTGGTCGAAGCGCGCAGCTGCGACCTGCGTTTGGGGTGCAGGATTGGGATGTTGCCCCCTTTTCTTGTAGCAGCTCCTTCATAGGGATTCTACCCCCCCGTATAATTCCACTTTTCTTGTAACTGCTCCTCAAAAAGGGATTATCGTACCCCCCCCGCCCCCTATAATTGGAATCACTGTTCAGGACTGTGAGTATAAGAAAGTTCAGGACTTCCGGCTTAAGGTTCCAGGCTTGGGTATGGAAGGTTTCGGGTGTCAGGGCCTCTCGGCTGTCAGGGTGGGGGGGGTGCCTTGGGGCAGAAGTAAGACGTAAAGGGAGGAGGGAGGGAGGGGGAGAGAGGCAGAGAGAGAGACTGAATGGGGGCACTAGACCTCTTAATAATAAGATAAGAGTCCTACAACGGTGATGCGCCATCCCCAAAATCCCGCACACTTCGGGTTTGGGACCGATTCTGCTTGTGGGCGTCCCGTCCTAGGGTCGAAAGTTGAGGCTTCAGGAAGGCAAGATGGTGTTAGCATCAATGGCTTGGGCTTTGGGCCGTGTTTTTTTCTGTGTGTGCTCAAGCACCTTTGAAGATTTTGAAGGGCTCAGAAAGACCCTGCCCCATTAGCTCCCTGGCCGCTTGAGATTGCAAGGCATTCCGTCAGCGGTGCTGGCTTTGCTCCGACTGAGGGCTTCTTGCAGTGGGACGCCTGCCAGGGTTTAGGGTTTGGGGTTTGGGGTTTAGGGTTTGGGGTTTAGGGTTTCGGGTTTCGGGTTTAGGGTTTAGTGGGTTGGTTTCGAGCCCAGAGGCTGCGAGTCATGTGTGGTCAAGTAGGAGCTCCGGGAGCCGTGTGGATCCTGGGACCCTCAACGCAAAACCCAAGGATGGAAGAAGGGAGGTTAGCAAAGCTACAAGTTGGCATTTTAGAGAAGGCCTCATGCCCAAAGCCATTTGGTTACCTGCAAAGCTGCCATGTGCTCTCCGAAAGCTATGCAAGGAGGGGCCCCCGGACTGTAGTAACTATACTTCACAGACTTATAACCTAAGATAGGATCCTTAAAGCCCAATTTCGGGTCCTTAGTACTCTACTTGTAACGTGGGGGTCCCTTCTTGTAAACGGTAAGCGCTGCAGCCCTGCGAAGCCTACGGAGTGATGCAAACTTTAGAGTGTGTGTTTGAATGCTGTTACGTGTTGTGCTCCTGTAAATTAGCTTGCAAATCTTATGGAGTTGAGGGTCGAGGTTCAAGCGGGTCCGCGCAGGAAGCCTGTCTCAGATCTCCGTCTCGCACGGATGGCGGCAGATGTGCTGCGCAGTCGCAAGCCAGAGTTCTTGCCTGCATGCCTTCTTTGCGGTTTAGGGTTTAGGGTTTAGGGTGTAAGGCTGATTCACACAGACTAGGCGTGCTGCGCTGGCAAGAGCACAGCACTCTGGACCATGACCTGGCTTGCGCGATGTTCAGTATGCATAGCATAATGACCTTGCCCCGAGGATGGAGGAGCACGCCTTCGACCCCGTGCGAGCGGTGGCGGCCCTGTCTCCTTCCTCGCAGCTTTGGCGGAGATTGAGGGGGGCTCAAGGTTACGCCAGGGTTTAGGGTTCAGGGTTTAGGGTTTAAGGTTCAAGGGTTTAGGGTTGAGGGTCTAAGGTGTTCAGGATTTAGGGCTTAGAGGGCACTGCAACACATCTACCAGCCCGCGCTTAAAAAGAAGAGTTTGCGGTCTCCGGGATTTAGGGTCAGGTCCCTGACAATCCCCATGACGCAAAGCCTCCCGTCGCCCAAGCTTCAAGTACGGCCTCCGCTGCAACACAAGGAAAGCCGCACTTTGACAAGTCCGGGGCTTGAGCAAGGGTTTAGGGTATACTGGTATCATGATGTGCACTGGTATCATGGTATAGGAGTCGATCTAACTCCTCTAAACGGCACTTTGAATTTCAAGGCACCAAGCTCTGCCCAGCAATATTTCAACGAAAAGCACCCTTACCCCCTAAAGCCCCCAAGCCCCACCGGCCGAATGGGTTTAGGATTTCGGGTTTAGGGTCACTCGACGAAACTATACAATCCTCCTACAATTGAAAGGCTACCCTTCTTGGGGCCAGGGTACTCAGCAACTAGGCCTCTGTGCTTAACAGACCTTCCCTACAACAGGGCCAAGCCCCCATTTCGGGGTATGAGGGCAAGTCTCCAGCCCGCTTACCGCTGATTTTACTTAACCTTGTGTATGGATTCAGGCTCCTACCCCCTCAAGGATGTTTTTTCTAAGAGGTCCCCTGACTAGGCCATTTTGCGTCCTTAGAGGATACCCAAACCCAAGCGTACAACCTTTACCCTACAGACCCTAAACCCTAAACCCTAAACCCTCTTTGGCCCCCAGCCAGGATCCTGTGCCCGACGGGAGCCCTGCGCGTTTTGGGCAGCGGCTTTATTGGCACGGTGTTCCTGGAAGAGGCGCCGCGCTAGGGTTTAGGGTTCAGGGTTTAGGGTTTTGGGTTTTGGGTTTTGGGTTTAGGGGTGGCAGCGGTGTAGGGCTTCTTGGGTGAACTTTTGGGGGGCTCCAGGTCAGGCTTGAGGGTTTTGAGCCGCGGCCGATGGACAGTGCCTGCGTGACTGCCAATCAAGGCCCTCAACCCTCGCCACGTCGAATAAAACTCCAGCTCCTGCCGAATCAGCTATAAGACAATGAGGCTGTGGCAAGACGGCATTTTTGTTTCAACAGGGGGTACTGGCAGGAGACGGGGGAGGTCGCCAAAGTTATGCTGGACGACTTCGCCAAGAAGGAGCATTCTGGCTTAGCATGTTTCTACTATTTGCTTCAGAGCCCCCCCCCCCCCCAAAAAAAAAAAATATATATATACAATCTTCAAACAAAGTTTCCTAAGAAGCGTAGCATAGGGATTGTTGTCTTGATGTTTTGGGTGGTTCTTAAGCAGATAGTAGGTTTGTTTTTTATGCTGCTGGCGACAGAATGGAAGCCCTGTCCTTAAAGCTGTTTTCAGAACGCGGTTTTCGGGTCATTTTGCTTACATCCCCAGTTCTTCAAGAGAGGCATGCCCTAAGCAGTGAGGGTTTAGGGTTTAGGGTTTAGGGTTCAGGGTTGCGTGGGTGCAACAAAAGGGCCGATGACAGTTTGCCCTGGCCATTGGCAGGCCGGGTAACACCACAGCATCGTCGCCGATAAGAACCCCTATCCTGCATGTTGCCAAAAGCACTGGCCCTACCCCTCAGGGTCCATGTACCTAAATAGGAAAAACTTGGGCCTTAAAGTCTTCCTTTTTCGGGGCTTTCGAGCCCAAGTATATAAGAGTGAGGTGCATGGACGCTTAGTTAGGGTGCTTTCTCTCAGGTACGACCTTTGCCGTGCGTTTGCCTCTGCACGCCTAGCACCATCGCCGATTTCACTGGATGGCCCTTGCTGCGTTCCCGGCGGAGAGCTGTACTGCAACTTGGCCAGGGGCCGGTGTAGTGCTGGTTCTACCTAGAGGAGCCTCAACGTCCGAATCCCAGTGGGTCTAGGGTTTAGGGTTTAATTAGGGTTTAGGGTTTAGGGACCATTCTAGTTAAAGAGACTCTTTGGACGGGTGGCCTGCCAAGGGAAGCTTTAGCCGTCAAACGCACCAGGCTTGCGGCCAGAGCGCCGGAGCCCTGCCCCTCCTCCTTATCCCCGCGATGGCGCGCAGGGACGGACGAATCTTTGGTAAAGTTGTGTTGTCTAAGCGTGCCCATGAAGTTATTAACTTGCCGTGGGCATTGCGCTTAGCGCATGGGCACAAGGTATTCGAATGGAGCGAATCACCAACACACTCCACGACGTTCTTTGCGCTGCCTGGCAGGTTTTTGTTTCGGGCGGCCCGAAAGAAAGGGCATTCGGGTTTAGGGGAACCCTGCAGTGGTTCTGCAGTTCTCAGCCGTCAATGCAGCAGAAGACTCGTCAGGCCTCCGAGTGTCCGCTCACCGGCTCTGCCTTGCTGTAGTGTGGGGCGTCCCTCTGAATAAGACCCCTACTCTACTGAAGATGCTGGAATTGAAGAGCCAGTGGGCTGGGACCACCACATGCTATCCTGCATCCCTTTTTTAGTAGGAGCGACGTCGATGACCAACTCCTGCTACTCAAATAATGCTCACAAATGAAACCGACCCCGCCGAATCTTCATTCGGGGGATTTCGGGGGCCTATGTTTAGGCAAATGGAGCCCCAGGTATACAACCCTGAGCCCTCTACCCTACACCTACAGGGTATATTTAGACATCATCGGAAGAAGTGCACAAGCCCCCCTGGCGCTGGTTGAGGCAAAAGGCTGCCGGGGCCTCCGCCACGGCCTTGCGCCGCCCGACGCGGGCGTGGCGAGGAGGAGCTGTTTTGTTTTTAAACAAAGACACATATGAGCAAGCGCCAAAACCCCCAGCCATTCAAGTAAGCAAAGGGTGGGCAGGAATGCCTGAAAAGTGACACCCCTAAGTTCATGAACCGTTGTGGCGGGCTATGACCTTGAATGCTCCCCAAGCGACACCTGCAGACATCAAGCGTGGAATGCTGATGCTAAAACCCTGCAATAAAGCGATGGGAACACTTAGAAAGCGACACCCTTCATGTTGCGTCCATTAGCACCGCCAGCCGGTTCTGGCAGTCGCTCATGTATATAATGTATGATATATGTATAGAGAGAGATGTATTTTGACATGTTGTCATAGTATCCGATGAATTATTGTGTTGGTGGAGTATTGTGTTGTTAAGCAATGTTGAATACCACAGAGTGTTTATAAGCAGGGCATATAGGGGCAGTTCTGCTTTAGTTTTCGCTGCCCTAGATATCAGGCTCTGCACCGTGTCCTCACAGGACCCCTTGTTGTTCTTCATTATCCTTTCCTGTTTCGCTTTTTCTTTTTTTAGTACGACTCAGTACTCTTTTCTGGTGCATGTTTCTGGTTATTGTTCCAACTTTCTGGAGTTTACTGTAGGGTCTGCTCCTTTTCTTATTGTATCATGAGATTCGTATCGTGTATTCGTACCTTGTGTATTCGTACGCTTATGTTCTACTTTATTCATACTGACACATCACAGCTACTGGGTTTCTTTAGTTTTATACCATTAGCTTATGCTACTTCTGTTTAACCGTGTTGAATGATGAACAGTTTATGACAGCATACTACCCCTAACAACTACAAGCAGTCTTTATTTCGATCCCGCATCCGATGCAGGATCGGCTCCGCCATGGTCCAAGCCTTCCAGGACATGTTCGATGCGGGGCTGGTCCACGGCAGCTCGGCCTATTTTTAAGTGGATTCTGCCATGTCAGGATGGGCTATTCGGCCCTAAGTTTAGGGCCAGGGTTTAGGGTTTAGGGTTTAGGGTTTAGGGTTTAGGGTTTAGGGTTTAGGGTTTAGGGTTTATCAGGCCCTTTAATCCCCATAATCAACCCTTAAAGGGCCTTTTTGAGGGTTTATGGGGTATTAGAGCCCATGCTGGTGTTTGGGGCTTCAAAGGGGCACCCCTAGGTAAACCCTCCACTCGGGAAAAGCGGCGGGCTCTTTGACTTAAGAGTCTTCTGTGATTTGTTGGCCAGGCAGGCTATAGTTTGTTCTAGTGCGTTTCCCTGCTTCGTCTGACGCTGACGAGTGCCCTGGCATTGGGATTCACTGGGTTGGTTCGCCAACTGGGAGTGTTAATATATGAGAGCGATGTTGGGTTCGCACTTGTGTCCACTTATGCCCTAAACCCAAAACCCTAAAGCGTTGCAGCCCCGTAGTCAGCTGAAAGTAGCACGTCGTCAGGAACTGAGCACTCCCTTTCAGGGGGTGGTGGTGTCATTTGTGTGTTAAATCTTCTACCCGTCAGTGTACATTGATTTGGGGCTTTGGCTCCCTTTTGGTTATTAGATTACAGTCGACCATGAAGCTGAAACGCGAGCCGCGTAGTTGCCCGGAAAACAAGAAAGCTGACCAATTGCGCAACAGGCTTGTGCCACAGATCCCATTGACCAATTGTACAGGAGGAGGCAGGTTTTAAGGTGTGAGGCAGTTGTGCCGCTGTCTCTCGATGGATCCGTCCCCACCGTTGCCTCAAGGCTTCAATTTAAGGCGTCCCGTCGTTACTAAACACTAAACCCTCAACCCTGAACACTCAACCCTATACCCTAAACCCTAAACCCTAAACCCTAAACCTCGGTTTTCTTTTGGGGCCTATAGTGGCAAAGCCCAGCAAAACGCAGCGTTTCAAGGCGACCTGCACTTGAAGAATGCGGGCTTGTGCCTCGGCCGGCTGGAGGGGCTAAAGCTTGGGTTTAGTAGGGCTTAGTAGGGTTTAGTACTGTATGGTTTAGTAGGGTTTAGTAGGTTTAGTAGGGTTTACTAGGGTTTAGTAGGGTTTAGTAGGGTTTAGTCGGGTTTAGTAGGGTTTAGTAGGGTTTAGTAGGGTTTAGTAGGGTTTAGTAGGGTTTAGTAGGGTTTAGTAGGGTTTAGTAGGGTTTAGGGTGTGGGGGTGTGGGTCGGGGGGGAAAGCTGAGGGCACATGAGATGAGAAGGGTTGAGAAGGCTTAGCAGACCACAGATTGCCTTGAAGCCCTAAACCTTACTGAAGGCGCACAAAAAAACGCAAAACAAACTGAAGACCCTGCTGGCGTCCCACCCTCAAAACCCTGCATCTGCACCCCTTTAAACACGACCCGCGCGCAAGGAAAGATGTGGAGTCCAATCCGGCGGTACCCTGGCCTGATTCCCTGTAGGGGTTACTATAGATGTTTATATATGCTCGTGCTTTTGTGTTGTTATATGGTTCAAGCGTTCTACTGCTACATCATATTTGCATCTTTTCTACTAGTATATTACAGTGTCTTATATTCTTATATTCTTATATTCTTATATTCCTTATATTCCTTATATTCTTATATTTTGTATGCTTCTAGTTACATACTACAAACGTCTCCAACTCGTTGGAAGGGTTACGAGTTGGGAGTCCAGCTCGGCATGTCTCAGACCGAAAGTGAACCCTCCTAGGATTTAGGGTTTAGGGTTTAGGGTTTAGGGTTTAGGGTTTAGGGTTTAGGGTTTAGGGTGGTTTAGCTCTTCTTATGTTCGTTATGTTACCATCTTTGTGAGTTATTGCTATAGTTTTTCCCCCTTCAGAGAAGTAGGAGCTTGGCACGTTTCAGCATCACGTCAGTTCTGGCCTCCCGGGTGCCCGAGCCCCTCGGGCACTCAGTTTTGTCTTGCTATACTAAACGTTAGCATATTAAAGCGTGTTTTTTGTATATTCTCACAGTATATATATATATATATATATATGTAGATTTAGATATAGATATAGATATAAGTATATGTTATATATATGTATATATGTATATATTCTTATATAATAGTTTATTTTCACATCATCATCGATAACGAGTACAGTAGCTGCTGCGGCCAAGGTTCAGCTGATCGACTTCGGGCGTTCTGCCAGCAAGGCCCGGGAGCCTTCAAAAAGTCAGATCTTCCAAAGCGCGCGCAAAGCCTTCTAGACCTGTACCCTAAACCCTAAACCCTGCAGTCTAAGCATGTGTGGATTCGTATTGCGTGACAGCTGAACAACAACGTGTGAGCTATACCTCATACTCAACAGCCCCTCTTCCCCCTCGCCCTAAGTTGGCTTTGAATTGGCAGGCTGCATGTACAGACAAGCCTTGCAATGAAGCGTTCCGCGCCGGCCACGCCTCTCGGCGCAAAAGGCTTGGTTCACAACCCCGAAGCCTGCACCCAGAACCCTATAAACACAAGCTTCGCAATCCCAACACCTCCAGTTCCCGGGCCTGGCGTCCTTGTCGAGCTGCCTCACTTTTGCAGATGGCCGGGCTCAAGTTGACAAAGCCCAGCGGCAACAGAAACACCACAGAGCAAGCTAGAATGCCTTGGGCAACTTGCACGCTCAGGAGTACGACGTGTGTCGATTTGTTGTGGAGCTCTGCGAGGCCTTTGACGGGCTGCTCGGCCGCTCTTTTGGTGCTTTGCACGATGCCCCATAGGCTGCCTGAATCCCTAAACCCTAAACCCTACCCCTAAGATGCCTTAGGCGTGAAAACCCTAAGCCCTAAACCCCAAACCCTAAACCCCAAACCCTAAACCCTCAACCCTAAACACCCCCTCATGCTGCAGGCTGCAGTACGACTTTGAGAAGGTTGTCCAGGACGGGAGTTCAGACAACCAGCGCGCAGAGGGCCCTCGTGGCCCAATCTGATCGCTTCCGCTCTTTGGTGATAAGGGGTTCAAGCCTGCTGCTCTGTGCCGGATCTGCTGGGTAAAGGGCACCGTTTGCTGGCAGGCATCTCAAGAACTCAAGATGCCCATTGCAATCCTGGTTCCCCTAAACCCGAAACCCGAAACCCGAAACCCGAAACCTAACAGGAGTGTCAGAAGGAGCTCCGAGAGCTGAAGAGGACCAAGGAGGCTGCGTCGCCTGTTGCCGTGCCTCAGCCTGCTTGCGGGACCCTTCCCCCCTCCCCAAAAATCCTCCATCTTCTTCGGAACTTGTCATTTATATAGAACAATTCATCAAAAGTCTTTAAGGGATGTTTTAGCACGCCATTATTCATGATGGTTTTACGGGAATAAACAGGAAAGCTGACACATACGGAAGTTGGGCTCAATATCTGAGCAACCAACACAGGCAGGTTGCCCGGTTTTCTGAATTGTTTTTGTTTTCTTTCTGGTATGATTAAGAAAGCATCGCACAGCCGGAAGTATCAACATCGTGTTGGACCAAAATCTGCGACCTACCGGGGCGACTATGCAAAATCCGTAGAGCAGAGCGAGGAGGCCTCACCGCCGGTTATGCGCGGCCTTCGCTTGGGGCCCTGGGGCTCGAAACCCTTCAGCCCTAAAACCTAAACCCCTAGCTCTAAAGCCTAAACCCTAAGTTTATGAACCCTAAACCCTTTGTCCTTGAGCCCGGGTCGCCCCTAAAGCCCAAAAAGCCCGCGCGGCAAGTGGATCAACAATCGTCATCCCCTCGGTGTTGAGTGTGGCATCCTGGGCCCCTTAGGGTTTAGGGTTTAGGGTTTAGGGTTTAGGGTTCAGGGTTCAGGGTTTAGGGTTTAGGGTTTAAGGTTCAGGGTTTAGGGTTTAGGGTTTGTGGACTTCTCGATGCCCTGGACAGCCACCTAACCCATGGCCCGCCCCCGAAGAACGTTGCAAATGGGTCTCCTAGACCCTAAACCCTAAACCCCAAACCCTAAACCCTAAACCCTAAGCCCTGTTGTTGGTGTCAAGGATTGGGAGCTACACCATGCCCGGCAGATTGCAGGCCTACAGGCCTTCTTGGCGGAAGAGCCCAAGGCCGTCTGCGCAAAGAGGGGGTCTCTTTTTGAGGGCTTAGGGTATTTTACGGGTGTATGCGCATATTGGATTGCAGGCTTTCTATGGCCTACATCCGAAATCCCTAGTTTGTTAAGGCCTTTACGTGCCAGCAATTCTGCTGCAGCGCCAGTAGTCTGGTCCCGTTTCTCTCCGTCCCCGAAGCATACCTTGTGCATAAGATGTCACAACTACTATTTGCTTAAGAACCCCCCAAAAAAGAAAAAGATTCTTCCTTTTAAGGGTAACAGAGGCATTATGATTCTTAGCTTTTTTGTGTTTTCAGCAAAGAGTAGACAAAGAGAACCGTAATTCATAGCATGCGACCTGAAGCCCGTCTGGCAGTCCAGGCTCACCGGGAGCTCAAACTCAATAGATACCCTAGAGACGCGAAGCTCCTGGGAACGCTACTTTCAACCCACACACATTCTTCTCCACAGCAAGGATGCACTGTTCAGGGGCCACTTCTGAACCCCAACACTCCCTAAACCCTTATAAAACCTTAAACCCTGAACCTTGTGCAGTCGCGCTCAGTTGCTCAGATTCAGAGACAGCGCCGAGTAAGCCCTAAACCCTAAACTTCAGACACACGCGATATAACCCGGGCCTCGCACAGGGACTGGAGCGGGCCGAAGCCGCTTTCGACGCGGTGTTGAGCGTGGCACTTCGGTCGACATAAACTATATGGGTTTAGGGTTTAGGGTTTAGGCTTATGGTCTCCCCAATAGTAGGATTTCCGAATAAGGACCCCTATATACGGTACCCTGGATGCAACGAGAGAGAGAGAGAGAGAGAGAGAGGGAGAGAACAAGGTACCCCTAATTTCGAAAACCCCAAAATGTACCAGGAAGGAAGTTGGTGTTTAGGATCTTGTCAGCCTTTGGCCCCTTTATTGTTCAGGGTTCCTCCATAAACCCCAAAAAAGGTACCCTTAAGAGTCTACATGTGGAGGTATACTCTCCTCCATGAAGCCCAACCATTTCTAAACCCTTGATTTTTAGCCGCCTTAGAATCGAAAGTCCACGAAGATAAAACCTCCTGAGCCCTATAAGCCTCGCAGCAAAATACAAGAAGCTTATCATACAAGGTCCTCAGGCCTGAACCTCTGTAAGCCCGAAACCCTCCGAGATGTCTAGGCAGAAAGTGTGATGGATTTCGGGCATGGCGAACCTTTGGGTGGGAATTGGTGCTCCTAGTGGATTGGACATGTTAACATCTGAAGCTCTATTGTAGCGGATGCGTCGATGATGGAGTCTTTGAGTTGTTCCCTCAGTGAATGCCTACCTTCCTGCGAGGTGGACATGTCACTGCAGATATATGGGGGGCTTCCGAAATTAGGGGTACATTATAGGGGTCCTTGTTACAAGGGGATCCTATACTATTTGGAGATCTATATCAAGGGTGGCCCCCCCATCTTCGTAAAGCCCCATATAGGCGGTTGGCAACACAAATTTTCATATAGGCCCTAAACCCTAAACCCTAAACCCTAAACCCTAAACCCTAAACCCTAAACCCTACGGCAACAAAAGCCAAAAGGTGTTGAGCTATGCCATGGTCCGCCTGGAGCTTCCCGTGGAGGGGGCGGCCTCCGTGCGAAATCGCCGCATGCGCCAGGCCTCATCGGTGAGAAAGGGGGGTGGGGGGGGGGTCTTCGTGTTTGGGGTTTAGGGTTCAAGAGGGAGTTAGGGTTGAACCTGGCCAGTCCTCAAGCGCAGTTGCAAAAAGGGAGCCAGGGTTTTTGGCATGTTTTTGTGTTTTCTTGAATGTCTTGTACCTCAGAAGGGAGAGTGCAGTGAACTATATCTGCACGTGTACCCTGGGTAGTCTCGAGTCTCGAGCCAGCTGACGTAAAGAGTCTGGGTTCAAAAAAGGGAGTTAGGGAAAGGGCCGGTTTAGGGTTTAGGACAAAGTTTAGGAGGGTGGGTGGAGGTTCGTGGTTCTATCGGGTGGGTTGTGGGTTCAGTGCAGATACCGCAAGTATCGAGCCCGATGCTCCAAAAACATGTATCTCTTACACGGGTTCTGGGGTTGGTATTAGAACTCTGGCTCGTTTGTGTCGGGTTGGGGGCTTTAAATTGGTCTGTGGGATGAGAGGGAGCCGGCAAAATCATACTCTTACAGCCAGCAATGGTTGTGATGAGAACGTGCTTAGAGCTATGGCTGAGTTCGCGGGCGCGGAGTTGATAAACAGTTTTTGTGTACTTGAAGTACCTGCCGAGCGAGTAACCATAAGCCGCGCCCCAGAATCAGGGCTGCGACCCGCTTGCAAGACATGTCCCCATCATGGAGTATCGGGAATGGCATCTCATGTAATTGCACTCGCAAGTGTATAGTTGTACTTGGTGTTGTACTTAGCTACAGTTTAGCAGTAACTACTCTTAATTAGTAGGTATGACCCATAAAACTGTAGGTAAAGAGGGTCCCAGGTACTTGGTGTTGTGTTGTATTCCGCTGCGTTGCATGGCTTTTCCCACCACACCACACAGAGCACTGAGCATTGCAAGGTCTGCAAGAAGCGGGAGACGGTCACCTGGCAGGGATCTTGATGGACTGGGGAATTCGTGGGCCTGCGTCGGCTCAACATGCTACTAGCTGTGTGGCTTCATGACTGAACGCCGCTATGATCAGTAATCAAACTTAGCGCATATTTGGCAATTGGCGTGGGTGGTGTGGGTCGCGCCCAGGAGTATAGTATAGAGCATGCCTTCCCGCCCCTTCCCCAGTGTAGGCGTGCAAGCCCAAAAGGAACGCAACGCAAGACGTAACACATGCAACGATCTTGAAACTTGAAACCGCACCTGCGCCAGGCCAGCCACAAGGTGTACTTCAAGTCGGACTTGTTCTGGTCCGAGGATTTGGGCTGAGGCTACTTGGCGCCTGTGGCTCCCCCAACCGGCTCAAGCTGATGCGATTAAATGTCGTTTCTCGGTTGGACAAAGATGATGCATACAAGCCCTTCGGGATCTCCTTGCAAGGGATTGCCTTGTGTTATCCACATAGCAGATTCATGCTGCCAGCTCAGCGGGCGGGAATCTTCCGACTCCTGACACAGGTCAGGGGCCATTTTCGCAGTCACAGGCTTTGGCTGTCAGCCAGGGGCCGGCGCGCGCACTCTGTGAGCCAAGGCTGGTTCACCTCTTGCTGGCCCTGAGCTCCCTTCCCCTCCCCCCCCCCCAAAAAAAAAAAAGAGCAAGAGAAAGAATCAAAAACATGTCCACCGATCCCGAAGCCCTAAAAACCCGAATCGCTCCCTCAAAATCCCGGCAGCCGCTACGGTGGAGATCGAAAGCGCCCGAGGTTCGATGTGCTTGCAAGGAGGGGCCCGTGCACAGCAGCACCCGCTTGAGCTATGGAATTGCTGGTACCTGAACAACATATGCATATGCACATCTATATATATATATATATGTATAGCGATAGATATGTCTACATCAAGTGTATATATATATATACATATATATATATATGTGTACATGTATATGTATACGTACATGTATATGTATATGTATAAATATATATATATATATGGGTCACCGCCTATAGCGGTTCCCCTGTGTTTTTGCACATTCCCTGAAACCATTTAACCAAGAATCCCTCAAACCATTAAACCATTAAACCATTAAACCATTAAACCAATGGTTTTCCCCATATGAAAATCCACTAAACCATTAAACCATTAAACCATTAAACCATTAAACCAATGGTTTCCCCCATATGAGAATCCATTAAACCATTAAACCATTAAACCATTAAACCATTAAACCATTAAACCAATGGTTTCCCCCATATGAGAATCCATTAAACCATTAAACCATTAAACCATTAAACCATTAAACCATTAAACCATTAAACCATTAAACCAATGGTTTCCCCCATATGAGAATCCACTAAACCATTAAACCATTTTCAGGGGGGGGGGGGAACCATTGGTTTAATGGTTTAATGGTTTAATGGTTTAAGGGATTTTCATATGGGGAAAACCATTGGTTTAATGGTTTAATGGTTTAATGGTTTAAGGGATTTTCATATGGGGAAAACCATTGGTTTAATGGTTTAATGGTTTAATGGTTTAATGGTTTAAGGGATTCTCATAAGGGGGAAACCATTGGTTTAATGGTTTAATGGTTTAATGGTTTAATGGTGCTCCTGCCGAGGTACTTCGACCGCAGCTGATGCTGCCGTGGCATCACATATTATCATATATGTAATATAATTTTCTGTATTACATACTCCTAAAATTCTGAATCGCAAGAAATGCTCCCCGTATCTTTTCTTCCCCTCAAATATTGAATCGCAAGCAGTGTCCCCCGTATCTTTTCTGCTCATAAATATACGTATACTATATGGTCGCCTATGTTGATTGCGCCTCGGCTGCATTTAGACACTCAACAAACATGCGAGTTATAACCTGGGAGTGGTGGTTATAACCAGACACTGTTTCGAGAACCATGTTCTCATATTGCAGTGCCTACATGCTCGAGTCGTGAGACTTAGCAAGTTAGCTCCATGAAGCGAGCAGCTCGTGTATCGGGCATGATGGAAATCCTCGGAAACGGCGCTTGTGTGCTTCAGCTCTCGCAAGTCAAAGACGGGCGTGATGTTGACCACACTGTACCCTCATGTAGTTGTACAGTTCCAGATTGTGCAAAGCTGAGAGCCGACATCGTTAGCGGTGTAGTGCCCTCACATCCCAGCAAGCGAAATCTGGACAAGACGGCTATCAACCATTACATCAACTATCTACAGCGGGATGCCGGGCTACCTCGTGGCATGAGTGGTGGATGGAATGACACCGTGCAAGAGAAACTACATGCTTGGCTCATGAAGGAGAAGAAGCGCACCAGAACCAAACAAAATGCGGGCACAGTCCATGCCATCACGGACGGCAGTGTGGAGGACCCCATCGAGGAGGCTAACTCGGATACTCAAGAGGCTCCAGACAAGCAGAAGTCCAAGGGCAAGAAAGCTATCACCATGGGCGAGGGGCACTCAAGCAAAGATAGCCGGGACGACAACAAGAATGCAGGGAACATCTCCAATGGCAACGGGGCCATCACCATGAGCGAGGGGCACTCCAACATAGAGAGTGGGGGCGACTCAGATAGTGACTCGTCATCCAGTTCGTCCTCGTCGGATTCCAGTGCGACGCCACAGGCCTCAAGCTCAAATGCGGCACGCCAACCTGCTGACAGTGAGTGTGTAGATATCACAAAATGGGAGCCTGAATGGCATGACGCCTTTCAGAGTCTCACTGTTTTGGAGGACCAGATTGGGGAATCGCAGAAGAAGCGTCGCATTCTCAAAGATGCGCTCCAGCATTTGGCAAACGCCCACAAGGCATGGGCAAACGCCTAGTGAACATACAGGTTCACTGTAGCAGCACACTTCTTCCCGCGGGGCTGACAGAAACGTGCTTTCTGCATTTATTGTAGTGAGGCGGTGTATCCTTGATGGTTGAGTGTGGCGAGAGCTGTGTATGCATGTGCTATCGAAAACGCTCACGCGCAGTGCAAATGCACATTGACAAGCATGTGCAGGTAATGGACAAGGAGTCCTGTTATAACCGGAGTCTCTGGTTACATCTGTCCTGTTGTGTGGTCATCGCCAAGCATTTTCTTTTCCAGCAATGCCTGGACAACCTTCGGCGTACGCTCGTGCTCTCAATGACATCAGGTCGTACGACTTCACTCCAGTGAGCACTCCCTTGATCTCCAAACAGGATGATGCGAACGGCTGTGTGGAAGATCTACCGCTCAAGAACGTTGAAGGCCGCTACCTCGCCAAGTTTGTCGTTGACATGATCACGGATGTGAAATTCTCGGCTGTGGATTTCGAAGGGCTTGAAGAACGCATGTTGCAGAACCAATATGATCAGCTTCCGCCTCCATTTTGTCCCAAAGTAGAGATCTGCGCTCCTTTCAAGATGCAGCTTGCTATCATCAAGACCAGCATCACGGACTGCGTTATCTTGAAGTGCTACACGTTCGAGAACAAGACAAACATCCGAACCGTCGAGGACATCGCGTATGGGACATTGAAGATGATTGATTTCACACCCAACTTTCGTGCTGGACCATTGGCCATTCAGTTGATGCTCAAGGAGATGTCGCACTGGCTGGCCTACTACACTCAGATATCGCCCAAGCCTCCCAAGGAGCCCAAGCCGAAACAAGAGACTGATGATCTTCAAAACGGCTTTGCTTACATCAAGTCTAACGGGCCGCGGACTAACATGGGCAACCAGCAGATCGAATGGGCAGAGATTGAAACCAAGCGTGCAGAGAGTCCACTCCATGGATGGTCGGCAGGCTTGGTGAAGGAGTGTCTTCGAGGGCTCACAAGTGGTAATGTCTATGCGAAAACTGTGGAGAAGTTCTATCTGACTCTCCACGACCTCTCGGGCTGGCTGTTAGACGAGGTGCTCGTGCATCTTCTTGGCGAACTGAAGGCGAAAACTCTTGTCTTCCTTGGCCTGGCCGAAAAGGGAAAAACGCCGGCAGCAGAAGCGATTGCAATGGCGGTCAGTGAGTATCACCTGCTCCGAGACAATCTAGATCCAACCATCAGGCCGGGTTTCAGAATTTGTGCGTCCTTGGATCAATTGCGTGGCGAGTCTGGCGAGAAGCATCGGCCAGACATTCTGGATGATCCAGATATGAACACACTGCCGATTCCCAAGCTCAAGAGTTTTCTTGACAGCACATTGCTTGAGTGCCACACGGTTGAACGATGGACAGCCGCTCGGTTCGTGCAACACCAGCTACGTGTGGTGTGTGACAACAAGGTGGACGAGAATGCAGAACCTGATGACACATGCGATACGACAACATCCTTCGAGATTTTCTTTGAGATGATCAAGCCAGCCTTCAACGAAAAGGCAAGCAGACAAGACATCATGGCATGCCTCAAACGAGCTCACTTTGTGGTCAACATGAACCACGCAGTCTTCTTTCGGAAGGCTGGCACTTCGAAAGGGCCCGTCACTCGCGTTCCCTACATCAATGGCAACAAGGATTTCCTCAGCCCTGTTGGCCAGAAGGTGATTGATGATATGCGCCAAGGCATTCCAGATCAGCCTGCGGACTGGGCTCAGAAGCGCCAATGGTCTCATGATCTTATGTCCATGCTCACAGAGACACAGCAGAAGCCTGCGCGGACAAGAGTTGTGTTTGAAGCCAACCTCTTCACTGAGAGCTCACAGAGGTACAATGAGATCAAACCCGACTTGCCGTTCTCAGGCCGAATCTGCCCTAATTTTTTATGCTCTGAAGATACACTCTCGATGCCAGCCAAGTCCACCTCTGTCGCCTCGATGGCACCTTCATCGTCGGCGGCACCTTCGCCCTCAGGGATGGCGCCTTCATTGTCGGCGGCACCTTCGCCCTCAGGCATCATGACAAAGGTGAAAGAGGAGTGTGTTGAAGGAGAAGGTTCGTTTGCCATGATGCTTTCGAATCCAGATGCGATTGGAGTCATTGACTTGGACCCCACTCCACCATCACCGTCACATAAGCGAATGCGTGGCAGTGACGAGATGGACTATGATAGCGATGACCACATGCCATTAGCAGGCGAAGACCCTGAGGAGTGAGCGGTTCCGACCTAGAGATCCCACTTCAGTTTGATCCCGGGTAGAGTGCACCAATCGGATGTGGAGCTAGGACAGCTTCAGTTTTGATCCGAGATAGAGCGTATGATGCAAATTCGGAGAGCATATGAAGCGGAGTCTGAGCCGGGGAAACTCTGATAAAGACTTCCTTATGCACCGGTAAAACTTGTGGTCTATGTGCAGGCATTTAGACGAGCATCGCAGCGAAATGTGATTCCATGTCTGCTTGCCCTAAAGGCATTTTGCTTACATGTGAGTGGGTTGATATGCCGTTGCTACCTAAAACCGGTGGCCTACATGGCAGGCGCTTGGATGACATCACTTTTCTTGACTTCCAGAAGAAGATGTGTGAAGAGTGGTTTCAGTCCGACACATCCTTCAAGCACTACATCATAGATCGACGGGTGCTGGATAGCAACGGGCAAAACGTTAGCTTGACATTGAGAGCCATTGCTTTGATGCTGCGAACTGGCATTATATTGGGAATGCACAAGTGCACGGAATGCAATGGTCCCACTCGGTTGGAGTGCTCTAATCCAGATGGGTGTTTGAGATACAGATGGACATGTCGGACAAGCGGACACAAACATATGAATGCTCCCGTCAACTTTCACGGGTTCATGAAAGAGATCACAATCAGCAATTGGCTAGCATTCCTTCACATGCTGAATATGCTACGCCTGGGTATGCCTTGGGTACATATCATCAACGAGCTTCAGTTCGGCTATGGCAATATCAAGGAGCACACGATGACTCAATGGCGTCGATCTTTTCAACAAGCCTTGGGGAGGGCGTTGAAGAACATGGACCAAATGATGATAGGAGGACTGAACTACACCGTCGTGATTGACGAATGTCTGGTTGGCACACATCCAGAGGATGGCTGGTCAATGGGCAACAACGGCATCAACAAGAGTGGCTACCCACAGGAACGAAGCAATGTGCGTTCTGAGACCCCTTCCATGAAGAAGGCCCAGGGTATGAAAGTCCTCCCTGCGAGGACACTCAGAAAAGGTGAAAGCAAGGCGGCGGGATCGTACACCCTCCTCAAAAAGCCTGCTGCCGTCATGAAACGTCCATCTGCCGCAGTGAAGAGACCATCGACCTTTACCTCCATGAAACGTCCTGCGGCGCATCGACGTCCTCTTCGTGTACTGAAGAAGCCCGCGCAGAATCTCAAGCTCAATGGAAAGTGGTTGTGGCTTGCTGTGTGTGTTGGTCGTGGGTCTAAGGTCTTCACACATGGAAATGGTTTGAGGAAGATCACGTACAGACTCTTGCCACGTACATCCCAGGCTGTAAATAACAAGCCTCGTGGGCTGCATGAGATCAGGGACACTCTGCACAGTAGGGTTCGCAAGCACAGTACCCTAGTCTTTGACGGGTGGACTGCTACTACAAAGGCAGCAGATCAGTTAGGGTACAAGCATCCACCATCGGTCAAGCATGACAAATGCTTCCGAGATGTTGCCACTGGTTTCCATACCAATGATGCCGAGTCAGAGAATAACCGCTTGAAGAAATGGTCTCGCCAGCGGCACGGGTACTTGCGTATCGAAGAGCCCGATATGCAGGAGTACATGTTCTATGTTAATGTCGGTAGCTCCATGATGTCAGTGCTAGAGGGCCTGGCACGGTCGAATGAAGGTGGCAAGTGCAGAAATGCATTCATCGCCATCTAAGCACATTCGCGACAGTCGCGACAACAGTGGGGAAAAAATCCAGTGCGACAGTGTGAGCTGCAAAAAAAAACACCTGAATAAAAGCATGTGCGCACCATCTGAGGTGCCTACGTCCTCGTCAGCCTGGACGAGCTCTACAAATATATATACGAGTGGGTATGTGTCAATAGAATATATAGGGATATAAGTTATAACTCATATGTTGTGGTTATAACTGTCATTCAGTGTTAGATTATACATACGGTTATGACGTTGAAAAAACTAAGGGGAACCGCAATAGGCGGACGCCCATATATATATATATATAAATAAATATATGCTCACCCCCCCCCCCTCGACAGACCCCGGAAGCGAAAAAAAGGCTGAGGGCGCGACGGACAGCATAGCTGCACACAGTAGCCAGACACGTTAACACACAATAGAGCATATTTTTTCGATTGGTACGGTTTTGTGTTCGCAATGAAAGATGCAGACAGATGTGAGAAGGGCGCATGCTGTAAGGACCTGAACAATTTGCTCGACATCGTGGATTGCTATTAATTCTAATAAGATTGCTCTTAGTTTTACTTGGGTTCCTATTAAGTTTATTAGGATTCATAGGCTTCGTATGAGTTCAATAGGAATCCTATTTCAATCAATAGGAATGAATGAGAACCCTATTGAAATTAAGACGAGTCTTTTTGGAAACTTAGTAAGAATCCTAGTACAATTAATAAGAACCTAGTTGAAATACGTAGAAGCTCCTATTGAAATTTCTTGGCGTTCTAAATTCAGAGGAACCATAGGAAGGCCATTCAAATGAATAGGAACCCTTTAGAATTCATAGGGATGCTATTAAAATTGATAGGAACCCTACAAAAGAATCTATGACTTCTTTTTAAGAGTAAAAGGAATCCGTTTAACATGAAGATGAATCCTATTAAAGGATTAAGAGGAGCCAATAAAATTCTATAAAAAAAGTAATGTGGACCCTTCAAAACTTAAAACAATAAGAGTCGTACTGTTAGAATTATAATGAACCCTATTAAAACATTTAATTTATAGGATTGCCAATAAAACAAATAAGAGTTACAATAACATTACTTCGAGTCCAATTGAAATGAATAGGGAACAGGATTTAGAAACATAATCGGAGCACTGTGGAATCTAGTAGGAATCCTATGAACATTATTAGACTTCCTGTCAACATGAATGAGAAACCCTGTTAAAATGAATACGAAGCCTATTCCAATTAATCAGAAGCCTTTTTAAATGAATAGGAAGCTTGTCAAAGCAAAAGGAACCCAATTAGAAATTGTAAGACATCTTATGAAAATGAATAAGAAGCCTATTGAGATTAATAGGAATATGTATAAAATGTGTTATGAAGCTTATTAAAATTCTAAGACTTTTATTGAAACTAACTAGGAAGAAGAATGCTGTTACAATTACTCAGACTCGTATTCCAATTATTTGGCATTTGATTAAAATGAATAGGAATCAATATCAAACTCCAGTAGCTGTTGCTAGCATAGCTCTCTGTGTTTTTAATATATTTCATATTTCTCATGAGTGTAGAACCCCTAAAAGAATCTCACCAAAACCCGAGTTTCCAAAAATCCAAAAATCCCAACCCAAGTTTCGGATTTTTGGAAACTCGAGGAATTTGCTCAAAATCCAAAAAAACCCAAAATTCCTCGAGTTTCCAAAAATCCAAAAATCCAAAAATCCCAACCCCAGTTTCGGATTTTTGGAAACTCGAGGAATTTGCTCAAAATCCAAAAAAACCAAAATTCCTCGAGTTTCCAAAAATCCAAAAATCCAAAAATCCCAACCCCAGTTTCGGATTTTTGGAAACTCGAGGAATTTGCTCAAAATCCAAAAAAAACCCAAAATTCCTCGAGTTTCCAAAAATCCAAAAATCCAAAAATCCCAACCCCAGTTTCGGATTTTTGGAAACTCGGGGAATTTTGGTTTTTTTTGGATTTTGAGCAAATTCCTCGAGTTTCCAAAAATCCGAAACTGGGGTTGGGATTTTTGGATTTTTGGATTTTTGGAAACTCGAGGAATTTTGGGTTTTTTGGATTTTGAGCAAATTCCTCGAGTTCCCAAAAATCCGAAACTGGGGTTGGGATTTTTGGATTTTTGGAATTTTGGAAACTCGAGGAATTTTGGGTTTTTTTGGATTTCGAGGCTCCCGCTCGAGTTTCCAAAAATCCGAAACTGGGGTTGGGGATTTTTTGGATTTTTGGATTTTTGGAAACTCGAGGAATTTTGGGTTTTTTTGGATTTTGAGCAAATTCCTCGAGTTTCCAAAAATCCGAAACTGGGGTTGGGGTTTTTGGATTTTTGGATTTTTGGAAACTCGAGGAATTTTGGGTTTTTTTGGATTTTGAGCAAATTCCTCGAGTTTCCAAAAATCCGAAACTTGGGTTGGGATTTTTGGATTTTTGGATTTTTGGAAACTCGAGGAATTTTGGAGTGGTGCTCTTCCCCCCCCCTCGCTTCCTGGACAGATCGGAAATACAATTCCGGGGTCTGTCGAGGGGGGGGGGGGGTGACCAAATATATATATATATATATATAACATAGAGAAAAGTGCAGGTCAAGAACGCTCCAGTAGAACATTCTATTGTGTCGTTCTTGCTTAGTGCAGTCTCTTTAGAGCTGGACTCTCCAAATGTGGGAAGCAATCCCCATAAGTTTTGTTCCTTCCGAGCCCCCGTTTTCTTTATTTGTGGGGGGAATCTGCCATCCCTGGCTTGCGGGACATCGGTGTAGCGTGCGGGCGGGCGTGCGCGGGCCCAGGACAGCACTTGTTTCGAAGCTGGTAAGCGTGGTCTGCTGCATTATATCTCCTAAAGAAGGTGCGGGATTTAAAGTTCAGTCGTTTGGCTCAGGGCAGGAAGCCGACCCCAGAAGTTTCAGCGACGACTAAACTCTGGAACTCAGACCGAGTTTTCCTAAAAGCTTGGCAGGGGGTTTAGGCTTTCGGGTTTGGGGTTTATCGTTGAGACCGCTTGTTCATACTGTAGTGTTGACCTGCCACACTACATCGACCAACCTCGGCTTACTGGCGAAGTGTAAAATTTGTAAATGTCCAAAGGTGCGGAGAGTAGGCACCTAGTGCAAGATTTGGAAGTTCCGGGCTGATCAGCATGGGAGTCTGAAAGCAGAGGCAAGCAGCCTGGATCCTTAAATGCATTGCTGCCATGATGGTTCAAGGGGTTTATAGGGTATCGGTTTTAGAGTGCTTGCAGCTTTCTGCCCGGAACTTCCCCTTTCAGCCGGCTTGTTGCAAGCCCGCGCCTTTCGTGGAAAGTTACCTGAGCATTGGTGTAGATGAACCGTGCAGCTAAAGGACGTAGGAGCGACGGTTCTATCGCAAGGACACTGCTCAAGTGGGCAAGTGCGCACTTGGCACGCGTGGAAGATGCCTGCCAGTGGGTGTGTACATGCGCATAGTTGAGGTTCTTGAAGCTTATCGAGTTCAACTTCGGACTGATAGAACAGCTCAGTTTTCATAGGCCACAATGCACAGCACGGCCACATAAGGGGGCGGTTACATAAGGTAAGGCAAAGGTGCGGCAGTTGGGGGGGTCTCCCTTTTGGACCCCAACACCCCAGAGAGCCACCCGATGACCCCACGAAGACTGTGATGGAGTTCCTGTTTGGCGGTTCGGTTGCGTTGTCATAGGGATGTTTTTATTTATATATATATATACATATCTATATATATATGTATATATATATATATATATATATTATTGCGGGCCACTCGTAGAACTTACCCTGTTCGCGATGAGGGAGTGGGGGGAGGGGTAGGTTGGTGGATTCTGGCTTCGTGATGGAAGTTGCCAACCAAGCTGCCATGGTGGCGATAGAGCGGCCCAGAGTACACGGTGCGTACTTCAGCCCCGTTTATTTGGGAAGATGCAGACTGCCAGGGTGCACTGCGTTGCTTTGTGAAGACTTAGGGTTTAGGGTTTAGGGTTTAGGGTTCAGGGTTCAGGGTTCAGGGTTCTGGGTTCTGGGTTTGGGTTTTAAGCCGCGCCCTTGCAATCACCCTTCCCGTCCTAACCACACTCTGAAGTGAGTACTTGGCCAAAGTGCGCTCGGACCTCTCAAGGTGTTGATACTTACAAAGAGGGGCCCCCTTACTATATACTAAATATAGTTAACTAACTTGTAACCCAGAATAGGATCCTTCTCACCCAATAATAATATTTAGGGTCCTTATAACTCTACTTATAACTAGGGCGCCCCTTCTTTTACACAGCATCTCCGCGAGCCTTCCATCTCCGAGTCTTTCTTGCGCACAGGTGGTTGATGAACCATTTTGCTTCATACGCTTCGTCCATTGCTGGACTTTTTCACGATCCAAGATTTCTACTTGTAGCAGGGTTAAGCAGGGGGAGGTGTTTCTGACAGAGGTCCGAGGTCCTAGCGCTGAATTCGCAGATGTTGTTTCATCATCGTGGCGGAAACCATCTGCCAGACCTCCGAATGCTCCCCCAGCTTCATGGGCCTGTGGGGGCACCTGAAGCGTTGGCATCCATGCATCCCCACCCCAGATGTGCCTTCTTTGCTCTCACGCGCAGACAGGTAGAAGTGCTGCAGGCGCCGACGCTTTAGGTGGCGGCGAGATAAGCGTAACACGAGACAGTCAGTGGACAGCCAGGCCGCACGAAACAAGCTGCGCTGGCTTCGATTGCGTGTTGCGTTGGCTTCTTTAGGCCCGAGGGTGGCCCAGTCCCTCAAGAAAGAAGATTTTGCCTGGAAGCAAGTCCTAGGTCCTAGTAGTAGAGTAGGTAAGCTTTAACCTTTTTGGGTAGTGTAGTATAATAATCCCCTCATAATCCCAAAGGTTAACCTTTAATTCCCCCAGGTTACTGGACAACTAGGAAGCATAGGACTTGTGGTCTGAGCCCGTTGCCTTCTTGCAAAGGCTGAACACCACGCCCCGTATATAGCGGACCAGATAGCTGTTTCGCTGCACTATATAGCTACTGTCCCCGATCAGGCGTCCTTAGACCCTGGTAGTGTGAAGTCCTGGAAAGCCTTTGAATGCCGTGGCCCAAGTCCAAGGCACGCTGCTTCAAGTTCTCCATCTAAGCGCCTTGTGACCCTAAACCCTAAACCCTACACCCTAAACCTTAAACCTTAAACCCCTGAAGCCTAAACCCTAAACCCCTGAACCCTAAACCCCAAACCCCTAAACCTTGCCCAAGCCCGAGCCAGGCGGTGTCCGACCTCGGAGGAAGTGCCCAGTCCATGTGAGGAGGTCTGGGGAGGGTTTTGGGTTTAGGGTTTAGGGTTTAGGGGGATGCATCCCTAAGAACCTAAACCCTACCATTTTTTTAGGTTCTTTTTATAAAGCCCCTTATGAAGTTCTTAAGTGCCCTACGAAAAACGTAGGTGTTGGATTCTTAGGCTTGGGAGGGCACCGCTTTGCACGCATGCGGGTGCATCTCACCATATGTAAAAAGCAAGCCACTGCGAGGCTCCTAGCATTTAGGGTTTAGGGTTTAGGGTTTAGGGAGATTCTCTCTAAGCCCCTGCCCTGTTCGCCACTGCATCCATCCACGCAACGCGCGCGCCCTCGCGCGCGCCCTGCTTTGCCCGCTTTGGCATCGTGTGGGGTTCTTCCTGAGCCCCTGTCGGCAGGCCTTTTGGGCTTTTTCTGAAGCACGAAATCTCCATGGAAAGGAAGCAGGTGCATTCATCTCACGGTGCATCAAAGCCAACCCAACCTGAAACATGATGATATGCCGACATGTACAGGAATAAGTATGTATGTATGCTCATATATATGTATATATGTACATATATCTATACGCATGTATGCATATGCCCCACCCCCCGGCTTCTGCCAAAGGAAACCCATCCAACCTAGAATCGAGCAAGTAGGAAATGCTTCCTCCTTGGCATCTTCCTCCTTCGCATCCTGACCCTGACATCCACACGCCAAGTACACAGCACGCAGTAAACAGGGTTTAGGGTTTAGGGTTTAGGGTTTAGGGTTTAGGGCATTTCATCTTTCAGGGTTATCGCCTATTCGAGTGTTGACATCTGGGTGCAGTGCCTATGGGCGGCATGCTGCTGCCCCCCCCCCCCCCCCCGTCCCCTCAAATCACAGCCATAGCGCACGGCATTGTTCTTCGATATTTCAGCTCTCGAAGTTGGGGTTAGGCAATGTTTCTGTATAGTGACTGAAAGACGGAAGCAAAAGAGCTTATCGAATACCACCCTTGTTTGTATTGGAGGTCATGTTTTTCCGTCTAGTGATCGGATCAATCGGCCCGCTTAGTTTTTTCAAGTTTGTGTCCATACTGTGTTCAGGGGCTCAAGCCGCTGTCTGAATGATGACCAGAAATGGCCTCTATCGAGCAAGACTCGTCATTTTATTAGTCCCCCCGCAAGTAAGACAAGATGAATATGCTAGTGTATTTGCTTAACATGATTGATTGGAGGCCCGCCATACTATCTGCATGAATGCATGACCAAACCGCCCTTTTTTCACTTTTCATCATAGAATTAGGGTTGCAACACATAACGTTCACTGGGAAAGTTTTCATTCACTTAAACAATCTAGAGCTTATTGAAGACTACGCTTCTTCATGTATCCGTGCACGCGTTTCACCATTTGTGCGCGTTTTCTCTTTTGGCGACTGATTCGTTTGTTTTCTCAAGTGCAGTTTTTGTGGCTTGCTTACTTTGTTCCTTCACCAACAGCCGTTGAATGAATGCTAGGAAACTAGGTTTACAACAAGTACTGCGTATTTGCTACGCAACTAAATGGATACTAAGTGGCATCTCAAATGCATAACCGATCATGGAGGAACTCAACCGATGCGTTTTGAGGCGCTTTCGTCTCGAGACCCGACGCGCATTTGGCGGCTTGGTTGTCCCAGTAGTTGTCCTAATTTCTTTAGATATTCCCGGCCACTTAGCAATATGAACAACCCACGAACTACCAGATTTGTCAATCAAACTAAATGCATAATGAAGCATATTGAATATTGTATTTAGGGCCGGGATGACGTCCAGGCGGCAAAAACCAATGTTTGCCATGATTTCGGTGGCCGACTTGGCGTTTTAACAATGCTTTGCGACCGTTCCATGTAGTCTGGCGCGATACGCCGAGTTCCTGTTTCCCATAACTCGGCTACTCAGGAACGTGTAGTTCCAGAAGCCACGGACATTCTTGAGAACATAATATGTACGTATACGCACATGTGCAATATACTTGTATACATATGCATGTACACACACTCCCAACTTGAACCTTAAAGGCAGGCCTACAGCCCCAAAGTCCTCAATACCCTTACGCGTTACCACGGCACGCCTAAACCCTAAACCCTAAACCCTAAACCCTAAACCCTGGCTTGAAGGTCTCCTCAGCTGAGCAGAGCAAAGTCGGGCGTCGTTGAACTGCAGCTCTCAGCTGGGTCTTGGGGTTTGGGGTTTAGGTTTTAGGGTTTAGGGGTTTAGGCTTTCGGGTTTAGGGTGTCGTTGAACTGCAAGCTCTCAGCTGGGAGTTCGATGTTTTTCGGAGAGAACGGGTGCGACACTTCCGGATCCGCAGACACCTGTTGCAAAGGAGTTTAGTATGGAGAGACTCGGGTTTAGGATTTAGGGATTTTTGGTGTGAGAGACTGTTCTCTAAAGCTCATCCGAGAGAGGGAATTTTTCGCCCTAGGTCCTTCAACGTGGTGAGATAGCGCATTCCTCCAGGCTCTCACTACTCACTACTCGTTTCTCTCCCCCCGCTGTCTATTTCGGCACCGGGGGGGTAGGTCGCCCAACATCACGCGGCGAACATTTCGAGAGACTCAGTGGAGTCAAGCAGAGTGACAAGGCCTGACAACAGCGAGCGGAGGGTTTAGGGTTTAGGGTTTAGGGTTTTAAGGGTTTTAAGGGTTTTAAGGGTTTCTGTACTGGAGGAGACCGACTGCAAACATTGCTTGGGCAAGGGGGATTTTAGGTTGTGCCTTGGATGTGGGACTCAGATTTAGCGTCTCATCCTATATGGTACCGAGAGCGACCTCTTGCCGGAAAGTCAGGGCTCTACCGCATCCGGTGGTGGAAGGTTCAGTTGTCGGAAGTAGAAACGCTGTGAAGTGCTTACTGTTGATGCGTTGTAGGACAGCGTTCTCTAGGGCTGGGCTCAAAGTGTAGTGCAACCGGCCAGGAAGGCCCTTGAAACCCTCTCCCACTTGCCCTAGCTCTCTCTGTCTCTTTCCATTCTGCGCGGCAAAATGCGTTTGTGCACCCAGCGTGAGAGTATTTGCCCGCAGCTGGGCTCGATAGCCCCCGTGCTGGCCGGCAAGAGGATGGCGGCCAGCAGCCTGTCTCAAGCTACTATTTGCTGAAGGACCCCTCAAAAAATAGACAATAATCCCTATATTACCCTTACAAGGAAGACCGTTTGTTTTGTTTATCTGTTTTGGGGGGGCTCTTGAGCAAGTAGTCTCAAAGCCGGCGTTAAGTAGATCACGAAAAACAAGTTGGGTTTCAGGAAGTACTGCTTAGGCTTGAGAGTAGGGGCGGTTTAAGCAGCTCATTAACAGCAGGCTGGATTTCAGGAAGTATAATGTTTAGGCTTCAGGGTAGGGGCGGTTTAAGTAGCTCATTAACAAGAAAGTCGGGCTTCAGGAAGAAATAAGGCTATAGGCTGGAGGGTAGGGGCGGCAAAAGTCTTACCATCAGTGGCAGGTGTTTGCGACAGGTTTTGGGCAGGCTCCAACGACGCCTTGATCACCCCCAAACCCCTCTCTCAACACACCTACCATTTGCGATGGCCAGTCCCTTTAGCCTTTGCATGACCCGAAAGGCTGCTAAAGACATCTAAAGACCAACAGTCCTAGAACCATGTCAACGCTTTACCGCTCAAGAACCCTCATAGACCCTCAGCAACACGGCACAGAATAAGAAACTTGAAGCCCTACAAGCCCTTCACCCTAAACGTTTGTAGAAGCCCTGGCCCACCCAATCGAGGCGATGCGGCGTGGAGCGAGCAGGATTTGCTGACATGCAGCGCAGAAGCTGTCAAGATCATGAACGCATTTGCGAATGCACTTCCTTTTTGAAGGAAGTGCTCGCTGCTGTCTCGTTCGTTCATTCAAGAATCCCCTATGGCCCTGCGCGTACGTGGACGATGCACCCCCGGTAGACCCGAAACCACTTCTCCACAGACTAAGTAATTGATCCGAGCCTGGGGGCCCGCGTAGGGCCTGCTGGAGGACCCCTGACACCCTGTTTACCATGAATAAGCGGAAAGCCTGTAGTGAGACCTGGCTATGCGAGACCTGAATTTTGGGGGGAGGGTTGCTGGGAGCTCTCGCAAGTTCGGCGGCCACAGAAAAACAGAGCCCACTTCGCATCCACCCCTCGAACTCTGAAAACTCTAAAGCAACCTTTTCAGGACTGCAAAGAGGACACCCGTCGTCCGCTGTCCGCGCAGGGACCTCAGGCACCTCGGAACCCCGAGTCTCACGAAAGGCTCTGGTCAACAGTTTGGGGCGTTGGGTATCTCACTATAGTGGTTCTGCTGAATGGCGCGGGATTCGTTGTGGACAGAAATCCCACCCAACCTGCTTACATACTTGTTTTCTTCATGTTGACGACCAGTGACGTTTACAGGGCCTTCGGCTTCATAGCGTCAGAAGATTTGCGGTTGCTCTGAAGAGTTTGTTTGGTGCCTTCCGGCCGCCAGCCTGCCTGCACCTGAGGAAGGCATGCTTCCATGTGCCCGACACCACCTTGAACGTGCTGGGCTTAGTGCATAGTAACGCATGGGCTGCGCAATGCAAGACACAGATTCATCCATGCAGCCTGTAGTTTCAACTGGTCGAAGCATGTGAGGCAGTGCATGTCCATGAAGACAACCCGTCACCCTTACCTCAAGGACAGCACCGCCAATTTAGCTCACCCTATCACATATATATATATATATACAATGCATATATACATAAATGATAATAATCAAAGATGACATAAATACTAAGAAGAAGAGAATCATCATCAGAATCATTTCACCACTACTACTACTACTACTACTACTACTACTACTACTACTACTACTACTACTACTACTACTACTACTACTACTACTACTACTACTACTACTACCACTACCACTACCACTACCACTACCACTACCACTACCACTACCACTACGACTACCACCACGACTACGACTACGACTACGACTACGACTACTACTACTACTACTACTACTACTACTACTACTACTACTACTACTACTACTACTACTACTACTACTACTTACAAGAATTCCCCTTGCCTTGATGGCGAATCTGTGGATCGACGCGGATCCGTCTGGGCTGGTTTGGACGGGCCTCGACTGCGACGACGACCTTGCCATCTTGGCCGCCAGGGCACTGGAGGCCACAGGAGAGGTGGGGGGGCTTAGGAAGTTGGGGTATAGGGTTTAGGGTTTAGGGTTCAGGGTTTACGGTTTAGGGTTTAGGGTTTAGGGTTTAGGGTTTAGGGGGTACCTTATTGGGGTCCTTATTTATAAGGGGATCCGAGTAGTTGGGGTCTGTCTTGGGGGCTCCCTTATTCTCGTAAACCTTAAGGTGGCCGTGGTGGGTCTGTCGATCTGTGGGGGCAACGCGCCCCTGCTGCACACGTGGCCCAATGCGAAGACACTGCTGTCCCTGGCAGAGGTGCCGTGGAATCTGACCAAAGGTCTGGGGTGGAGAAGCATGCAGCCTGCTTGGAGATCCTTGCGCCTCCTGTCAGGCAGCATCTCAGAGGAAGAGTCCAGCGATGCTGCGGGGGCGATTCTCCACGCCGCGGCATCGTTACCACCTCAGAGCCTCACGGTGCTGTGCCTTGGCCCTGCAAGCAACCTGGCATTGGCGCTGCGGCGTGGCCCGTGGCTGGCCGAGCGCCTGAAAGGCGCGGTGCTCATGGGAGGCGAGCTCACCCATCGGCGTTTGGATTTGAACTTCATGACCGACCGAGGTGCGGCAAGGGAGATCCTTGAATCGGCGTTGCCCACGATCTTGGTCCCCATCCAGACTTGTGCACAAGTGGCCATGACACCTCGATGGCTGCAAGGTCTGCAGCAGTGCCCAGACGCCGCAGCTCGCTCGATCTTGCCGAAGATGTGGCTTCAGACCTGGATGATGCCTCGGCTGGTCAACCCACGTGTTGTGGGGCTGCCCGGGCGACCCACGAGCCCTGGGCTGTCGCAGGGCTTCATTCCATGGGACCTCATCGCCCTCCTCGCCGCAAGCCGTCCGCAGCTCTTCACCTGGGAATCTTGGGCTGTCGAACTGCCTTCCTGCCCATCGGAGCAAGGTGAGCCCTGCAACGGCACGATGCGATCAAACTTTCTGGCCACTGTTGATCTCAAAGACTCCGAGCCTTTCAGATTAACGGGCACATCGCGGGCCGACGTTGCGCTTGTCCCGTGGCTTCAAGTCGCAGAAGACGAGGTGCTGGAGCAGATCCTTGAGCTGCTATGCAGGGTTCCAGGAACATCTGGAGCCAGCCTGCAACCGGGCTTCCTGACACAGCTCCTTCTGGCGACGCTGGCGGCCTTTGTGGCTCTTGCCCTGGGCGCGCGCGGGATCGTCACTGTCTGCAGGAATGCCGGCACTTACACACGCCGCATGAACAATCACCTGACATCGCGGCAGAAGCGGGCCTGAGGCGCAAAAGCTCGCCATTTCCCCCCCCCCCCCCCGGCCGATAACTCCGAAGCCTGAGTACCCCGAACTAAACATCCCTAAACCCTTAACCTGCAACGTAACTGCGCGGCCTGCTAGGCAGGTGGCCAAAGACCCCAAACCCTAAATCCTAAACCCTATACAGACAGCAATCAGCACCCATCAGACTTAGGGCCGCTCCCCGAGCTTCACAGTTACCAGGCGTGCGACTGCTCTTCAGGTCATGGTCGGCACGTCCGGCAACATTCTCATGGCGCAAGACTGGCTTGTTTCTTAAAGGGGTTTAGGGTTTTGGGCTTAGGGTTTATGGAGGGTTGTCTTTGGGGGTTTGGGCTTGGTTCTGGATGCGACATAAGGTAGCCATGAGCCTCTTATAACTTCCGTAAACAAGCCAGGCCAGGAAGCCACATATATTCGCAAGAGCCAACCCCAACACCCACAGCCCCAAGAGCCCTTAACAGAACCAAACAAAATAATCTAGAGCAGATTTGGGTTTAGGGTTTAGTTTGGGGTGTAAGCATCCAGGCAAGGACTCCAGAACCTTGGTTCAAAAGGGCGTAAACAGGACCCCCCTATGCCAAGCTCCACCAAGCAAGTCCCACATGCATAGATGAGAACAGGATGTTACTCCAGGAAAGGGCCAATGATACCGAGCGAAGCTAGCTGACGAATCGTGTGATGTACTCAGTGATCAGTGAACAATGAGATGAGCGAATCAGTTTGGGGGTTTTAACCACTGACCGTGTGGGTGAAAACTACGTGAAAAGCTGTGTGGGCACAGGGCGAAACCCAAAGTCCGTGGCAAATAGGGTGGGTTTATAGGGTGATACCAGCGACTAGCAAAGACGCTGATGGCCTCCTCATGCTTCCTCGCACTGGGTGGCAGGTTGAATGAGGGCGGTCTCCACTACCTGTTCGCCGGCGCGCGGGCGAACGTGGGGTGGCCAAGTCAACCAGAGTTTCGCCCTGTTTGTTGCAAAAATTTCAACATATCTGCATCTCATGAGAAATATCAGTATCATTGCAGATAATTACTCTATGCAGACTCTCGAATATTACATATGGAGTTTTGTTTAAGTATCTACGAATATTCCCATTTGTGTGATGGCGATCAGCAAGGAATTTTGCAAGAAACCCTACCATCATGTTTGACGTAGTCTCCGCAATGCGCGAGAGTGCTGGGCGGGTGGCAGCCCGATGAGGTCTGATGAAGGAGTGCTATTCTGGCACTGAGGGACAAATTCACGCGGAAGCGGCACGCGTTTGGTGCGCGTGGGAAGGGAATAGTTTCACCCTGAAGAGGAAAGGGATTGTCATCGTGTGCCTTTGAAGTGCGCGCAGAACCCCAATGGAAAAGGAGCCTTTGACCAAACATGGGTCGGGGTTTAGGGTTTCGGGCTAGGGTTAGGGTTTAGGGTTTAGGGTTTACGGTTCCTGGCAACTGGCCGATCTCCTTGTCCCTCAGGTGGGCCTTCGGGCCGGCAGATACATGTTCGAGGCCTGGCATTGGGTTGGAGACATGAAATCAAGCAAAGCGCGGCTGCAGATCACGTTGCCCAGCTATTTTTTGTTTAAATCAGTTGTATATATGTATATTAATATATATATATATACACAGATGCAACTCATAATGAATATACATGCATATATATATATACATGGAACAAATGAATTTTCCTGATCATTATATATCCAACCATTTGAGTTTTTACCATATGGAATTGATGGTGGATTATGTATTTCTTTAACTAATTATATTTCATTTCATTCATTTGTTTTTCATTTGTGTAGTCTTTGCAGTATTAACTCTTGTATATATATATATATATATTATCAACCTTTATTTGTGTTATCAACCTTTATTTGTGTTTGAATCATTAATACTAATATAACCTTTTGTAACATCATTAATTTATTTTTATGAATTTGTTGAGCAATTAATATATCATTATTTTTATATTGTTATTTAAATGGGAATCCCGCAACAAAACGCTTGCTTGGCACTCCCCCCCCCCCCCCCCCCCCCCCCCCCCCTGGATGTTTCGAAGGTTAAGGGGTATAAGGAGGGACCTAAACCCTAAACCCCTAAACCCCTAAACCCTAAACCCTAAACAACCCTCAAGGTCCCCTTTTAGGGGTCCCTCCTTTTGAGTCCCTTGAGAAGGTGCGGATCCTCGAGTTGCTCAGTCAGGCCGAGACAGGCATGCCGGCTGCGATGCGATCTTTTGTCTTGGAGCCAACATGGTCACTTCATGATCCCTTTGTATGAAAGGGTTTAGGGTTTAGGGCTAGGGTTTAGGGTTTCGGGTTTCGGGCTAGGGTTTAGGGTGTAGGGCTTAGGGTTTAGGGTTTAGGGGCTCCAGGGTTCCGCCTGCTTCCTGGCTCACAGCCTGACAGGGAAGGAAGTTGAAAAGTCAATAGGCCCTCCTTTGGGGAGATATGGTTTAGGGTTGTCAAGCAACCCCCTGAACCCCATAAACCCGTGGAGCCTGCGAAGCGGAGGTTCGTTCAGCTGGGCAGCACAAACTAACCCCAAACCTGGCAGCCCCGACTGGAAACCCGAGGTATATACAGCCCTTCGACCATACTTTCGGCCTCTTTGCAGGGATTGTAGGGTCTCTATAGGGTACGCAAGTCTGATGCAAAAGAGGCCTTTTAACAGTGAGGGCTATTTCGTCTTGTGGATTTCGAGGTTGCGGCTCCTTCTTCTTAGGCTGTCTTCAAAGTGAATTGCGAGACAGGGTTTAGGGTTTAGGCTTCTGTAGGGTGAATATTTGCGTAGGAAGAAGATTACTATCCGGCCTCGGCTGATTGCGGCGGAATGATTCTGTCGCCGCCGCCACCTTGGGTGGTGCCCGGCCGGCCAGGCACACTGCGCGTTCCCTTGAGCCTTCAATACCGGTTTTAGAACGAAGTCCAGGGTTTAGGGGTTAGGGGTTAGGGTTTAGGGGTTAGGGTCAGTCAGCAAGCAAGTGGGCATAAGAATCCCTTATAAACCCTAAGCCACCCTCCTAACCCGGCTTGCGGCAAGAAAAGCTTTCTTCCACGAGAAAGGTGGTTCTTTGGGACCTCGTTGTTTTCCTCGTCTCTCAATTAATAAGTGGGGGGGGGGGGGGTCGGAATAATTTCTAATATTCTTCTCGTCCGGTCTCTACATATATATATATGTGAGAGGGACCTTTTGGGTCCATTTCACGTATATCACTTGTATGAGGAATTTAATTTATTTACCTATTAATTTCTTAATTTCTTTAATTTCTGGGGCTCTCTTAGGGAAATAAATGAAATTAAAGAAATTAATTAATTTCATTAATTTCTTTAATTTCTGGGCCTCTCTGTGCGAAATTAAAGAAATTAATGAAATTAATTAATTTCTTTAATTTCATTAATTTCTTTAATTTATTTTAATTAGTCCCGTGAGCCGGGGGGGCTCCCCCAATTAATTTCTTTAATTTCTTTAATTTCTGGGCCTCTCTGTGAGAAATTAAAGAAATTAAAGAAATTAATTCCGGTAGCCTTCGGGCTTGCGAGACTAATTAAAGAAATTAAGAAATTAAAGAAATTAAAGAAATTAAATGAAATTAATTAATTTCTTTAATTTCTTTAATTTCTGGGCCTCTCTGTGAGAAATAAAGAAATTAAAGAAATTAATTAATTTCATTAATTTCTTTAATTTCTGGGCCTCCCTGTGAGAAATTAAAGAAATTAAAGAAATTAATTTAATTTTCTTTAATTTCATTAATTTCATTAATTTCTTTAATTTATTTTAATTAGTCCCGTGAGCCGGGGGGGCTACCCCAATTAATTTCTTTAATTTCTTTAATTTCTGGGCCTCTCTGTGAGAAATTAAAGAAATTAAAGAAATTAATTCAGGTAGCCCTTCGGGCTTGCGAGACTAATTAAAAGAAATTAAAGAAATTAAAGAAATTAATGAAATTAATTAATTTCGTTAATTTCTTTAATTTCTGGGCCTCTCTGTAAGAAATTAAAGAAATTAAAGAAATTAATTAATTTCATTAATTTCTTTAATTTCTGGGCCTCTCTGTGCGAAATTAAAGATATTAATTAATTTCTTTAATTTCATTTTCATTAATTTCTTTAATTTATTTTAATTAGTCCCGTGAGCCGGGGGGGCTACCCCAATTAATTTCTTTAATTTCTTTAATTTCTGTGCCTCTCTGTGAGAAATTAAAGAAATTAAAGAAATTAATTCCGGTAGCCCTTCGGGCTTGCGAGACTAATTAAAAGAAATTAAAGAAATTAAAGAAATTAATGAAATTAATTAATTTCTTTAATTTCTTTAATTTCTGGGCCTCTCTGTGAGAAATTAAAGAAATTAAAGAAATTAATTAATTTCATTAATTTCTTTAATTTCTGGGCCTCTCTGTGAGAAATTAAAGAAATTAAAGAAATTAATTAATTTCATTAATTTCTTTAATTTCTGGGCCTCTCTGTGCGAAATTAAAGAAATTAAAGAAATTAATTAATTTCTTTAATTTCATTAATTTCATTAATTTCTTTAATTTATTTTAATTAGTCCCGTGAGCCGGGGGGGGGGGGCCCCAATTAATTTCTTTAATTTCTTTAATTTCTGGGCCTCTCTGTGAGAAATTAAAGAAATTAAAGAAATTAATTCCGGTAGCCCTTCGGGCTTGCGAGACTAATTAAAAGAAATTAATGAAATTAAAGAAATTAATGAAATTAATTAATTTCTTGAATTTCTTGAATTTCTGGGCCTCTCTGTGAGAAATTAAAGAAATTAAAGAAATTAATCAATTTCATTAATTTCTTTAATTTCTGGGCCTCTCTGTGCGAAATTAAAGAAATTAAAGAAATTAATTAATTTCTTTAATTTCATTAATTTCATTAATTTCTTTAATTTATTTAAATTAGTCCCGTGAGCCGGGGGGGCTCCCCCAATTAATTTCTTTAATTTCTTTAGTTTATGGGCCTCTCTGTGCGAAATTAAAGAAATTAAAGAAATAAAATCCGGTAGCCCTTCGGGCTTGCGAGACTAGTTAAAAGAAATTAAAGAAATTAAAGAAATTACAGAAATTAAAGAAATTAAAGAAATTAAAGAAGTTAAAGAAATTAGTGAAATTAATTAATTTCTTTAATTTCTCGAATTTCTGGGCCTCTATGTGAGAAATTAAGAAATTAAAGAAATAAAAAAGAAATTAAAGAAATTAATTCAGGCAGCCGTTCGGGCTTGCGAGACTAATTAAACGAAATTACAGAAAGTAAAGAAATTCAAGAAATTGAGGGAGTTAAAGAAATTAAAGGTTTTCAGAAATTCAAACAATAAAGAAATCAAAGAAATTAAAGAAATTAATGAAATTCATGAAACTAATTCCGGCAGCTGTTCGGGCTTGCGAGATTAATGAAAACAAATTAAAGAAATTCACAATTCATTAATTTCCGCAGTCATAGGCACTGTGGTGTGGGGGCGGGCTGGGCAGAAAGGGCAGCAGTCGAGTCCCTTGTGAAAATTAATTTCCGTAACTTCTTCCTGTCTGTGAGAAAAACAAGAAATGCAAGAAGTTAATTCCGGTAGTCGTTCGGGCTTACCAAAAGCAAAGGAGAATCACGTCCCATTGAAAGATAGACGAGTTGTGTCTTTGTACGTTGCGAGGTGGGGGAGCTCTTTCACAAGAGGTAGGTAGATAAAGAGATAGAGACGATCTTTCATGACCCGCTACGAGATAGAGGAGCCTCTTTCATGTAAAGGGTAGGAAACGGTAGAGCTGCGAGCTCGTCTACCCATTGACGGGAAATGAGCAAGACAGGACATTAGAGTGCTCTTGTAGCTTGTATGAGTGAATTCTTGTCATTGAAAAAGGGGAGCTCTTTCGCAAGCGGTAAAGTAGAGAACTCTCTCATTTGCTGGAAAGTCTTTCATGACCTATTGCGAGATAAAGAAGCTCTGCCACGTAGAAGGTAGCAAACGGTAGAGCTGAGACGCTGAGAGCTCCTCTACCTAGGGACCTAGTGACGGGGAACCAAAAGGATAGGATATGAGAGAGCTCTCCTGAAGGAGTTCTTCAATCTCTGATTAGGAGATGAATGAGCTCCTGTCTCTTCTCATACGTAATGACAGACAGGACATGAACGATGCCCTCGAGCTTTTAACGCATCAAGAAAAAGCTCCTCTATCCCCTACAAGAGTGGGAGAGAGGGAAGCCCTCTCTGACCTATTAGGAGATAGAAGAGCTTGCTCATTGCAAAATATCAAGAGGAGGAGCTCTTGCAGAAGTCATGACCTGTTAGGAACCAGAGGAGATAGAAGAGCTTGCTCATTGCAAAAGGGGAAGCGGAGGAGCTCTTGCAGAAGAGGCAAGGAGCTCCTTCACTTGCTACAAAGACACAGAGGAGCTTTCAGACGACGTATATTCAGAGATAGCGAAACTCGATCACGTAGAGATAGAGACTCTCTTAATAGAGACTAATGAGTTATGTCATGTCTCATTTATCGGACAGAGAATGGCCCAGGGCGACCTTCAAAACTCTGCATTGATAGAGAAGCTATTTCGGAAAACAAACATGGTGGAGAACTCTCTCATTCCTGCAATGTGATACAGGAGGTCTCTCATGACCTCTTGTGAGATAGAGACCGGTTGCATCAGGGAAGTTTTCCCTGGAAACCCTTTGCTATTCCCTTACTTTGGTGCTGAAACCATCACGTTCTTGTTCCTTAATGCCCCAGTAAACCCTTGGAGAAAGAGGTGTTTTCAAGATGTGGTGGGGTATCTCATGTAGGAATGTACAATGGTTAGACACTAGCGCTCTTGCTTTCAAGAAGCAGTCTTGCAAGTAATGGCTCTGGGTTATGTCACGGGTTTGTTACGGTAATAGGCAGACTACACAAATACACCCTCCATTAAATTCCCGTAGCCCTATAAACCCTACACCCTGCACGCGAATCCTGAGCCCCCTAAGACTCCTATGCCCCCTACGATGAGATATAGTTCATGGGAGAGCTCTTATACCGTTTATGAATGCATTCTTCTATCTTTGAGATGAAAGAGCTCCTCTATCTTCTCATAGGAAATGAAAGAGATCCTGCATATGAAAAGAAAAGACCCTTCGAGAAAAGTTAAAGAATGGTAACGAATCCATGTCATCAATCTTTTCATGCGTAATGAGAGCGCTCCACACTCTTAATGGGACATGAAAGAGCTCCTCCATTTCTTTGAAATCAAAAACCTTGCTTTCTCCCTGAGTGACAAAGATCTCTTGGAAATGAGAGATCTCTGCTACCACTTTCGAAAAAATGAGCTCCTATATCTCGGAGTCGGAAAGATAAAGATGTGAAAAGGAGCCCTCCCAAACCTACGAGGCGCCAGAGCACCCGCCCGCAGCTTTTCAAGCAGGAGAAAGGCTCTTTCGTAAGGGGCGGAGGAGCTCTGTCATTCCCTCAACCAGAGGGAGGGGAGCCCTCTCATGACCTATTCAAGAGAGAGGAGATAGAAGAGCTTGCTCATTGCTCTTTAGGATGCGGAGGAGCTTTTGCACAAGAGGCAAGGAGCTCTTTTACTTCTACAAACGCATAGAAGAGCGTTTAGATGACCTGTTACGAAATAGAATAAATGCTGTCTCACGTAAGCGAGAGAGACTGATGAGTTATGCGACGCTCCATTTCAGGGATAGGCCTTCGAAACCTTCAATTAGGGTTGATCTCTCGCAAAAAGGTAAAAGAGCTATGTCATTTCCTATGAAGCGATAAGCAGCCTAGAGACAATCGGCTTCTCTCATGTTTGCTTCATGGATAGAGAAGCTTTTCTCAACCAAAACCAGATAGAGAAGCTTTTCTCAACCAAAACCAAAGAGACGGATCATGTCCCATTGAAAGATAGACGAGTTCTCTCTTTGTACGTTACGAGGTGGGGGAGCTCTTTCACAAGAGGTAGGTAGAGGACTCTCTCATGTCCGGCAAAGAGATAGAGACGATCTTTCATGACCCGCTACGAGATAGAGAGCCTCTTTCATGTAAAGGGTAAGATATAGAAGAGCTGTGAGCTCCTTTACCTATCGACGGGAACTCTTATAGCTTTCATGAATGAGTTCTTGCCAGTGAACAAAGGGAGCTCTTTCACAAAGGGTAGATAGAGACCTCTCTCATTTTCTGTAAAAGAAAGAGGAGGTCCCTCACGACCTGATTATTGCGAGATAGAGAAGCTATGTCATATAAAGATAAGAAATGGTAGAGCTGAGGACTCCTCTGCCTAGTGACGGGAAATCAGTTAGATAGGACATGAGAGAACTCTCATACATTTCTTATGAATGAGTTCTTCAATCTCTGAATAGAAAATGAATGAGCTCCTGTGTCTTCGCATACGAAATGACAGTGTGGAAATGAGCTGTCTCATGACCTGTTAGGAAACAGAGGAGATAAAGAGCTTGCTCATTGCAAAAGAGGAAGCGGAGGGCTCTTGCAGAAGAGGCAAGGAGCTCCTTCACTTGCTGCAAAGATACAGAGGAGCTTTCAGATGACCTATTCAGAGATAGCGAAACTCGATCACGTAAACGATAGAGATTGAAAAGTTATGTCATGCCCCATTTCAGGGATAGAGAATGGCCTTCCAGACTTTCATTTCGAATAAAGGAGAGATCTGTCACAGAAAGGTAGAAGAGCTATTCATTTCTTATTATATCACGGGTAGACAAGCTTTTTCTCAAATACAAACAAAAAACCTGGCTCATGCACCATTGAAAGATAGACGAGTTCTGTCACTCTCGATCACAAGGTGGAGGAGCTCTTTCACACGAGGTAGGTAGAGCACTCTCTCTTTTCTTGCAAAGAGATAGAGAAGATCTGTCATGACTCCATGAACCGTTACGAGATAGAGAAGCCTCTTTCATGTAAAAGATAGGTCATGGTAGAGCTGAGAGCTCCTCTGCCTAGTGATGGCAAACGAGAAATAGGAGCCAAAGGAGATAGAAGAGGTTGCTCATTGCAAAATAGGAAGCGGAGGAGCTATTGCAGAAGAGGCAAGCAGCTCCTTCACTTGCTGCGCAGACACAAAGGAGCTTTCAGATGACCTGTTCAGAGATAGCGAAACTCTCTCACGTAAACGATAGAGACTGATGAGTTGTGTCCCCATTCAAGGGATAGAGAATGGCCTTCCAAACTTTCATTTCGGGTAAACAAGAGATCTGTCGCAAAAAGGTAGAAGAGCTATGTCATTTCTTATGCATCGATAAACGGCTACTCGCATGATTTCTTCATCGATAGAGAAGCAGCTATTTCTGAATAGAAATTCACAATGGAGCTGTCTCATGTCCCAGTGAAAGATAGACGAGTTGTGGCATTTGATTTTGAGGTGAAGGAGCTCTTTCACAAGAGGTAGGTAGAGGACTCTCTAATGTTCTGCAAAGAGATAGAGACAATCTTTCTTGACCCGCTACGAGATAGAGGAGCCTCTTCCATGTAAAGGGTAGGATGTGGTAGAGCTGTGAGCTCCTCTACCTATCGACGGGAAATTCACAAGAAAGTACATTCGAGAGCTCTTACAGCTTCTATGAATGAGTTCTTGTGATTGAACAAAGGGAGCTCTTTCACAAAAGGTAGATAGAGACCTCTCTCATTTCCTGCAAAAGAAAGAGGAGGTCTCTCATGACCTATTGCGAGATAGAGAAGCTATGTCATATAAAAGATACGAAATGGTAGAGCTGAGCGCTGGTGACGGCAAATGAACTAGGTAGGACATGAGAGAGCTCTTATACATTGTATGAGAGATTTCTTATATCTATATCTCTTGTGAACGAGTTCTTCAATCTCTGACTAGGAGATGAATGAGCTCCTGTATCTTCTCATACGAAATGACAGAATGGATATAAATGATGTCCTCTAGCTGTTAACGCAACATGAAAAAACCTCCTCTATCCCCTAAAAGAGAAGGAGAGAGGGAAGCCCGCTCATGACCTATTAGGAACCAGAGGAGATAAAGGAGCTTGCTCATTGCAAAATAGGAAGCGGAGGGCTCTTGCAGAAGAGGCAAGGAGCTCCTTCACTTGCTGCAAAGATACAGAGGAGCTTTCAGATGACCTATTCAGAGATAGCGAAACTCTATCACATAAACGATAGCGAGTGATGCGTTATGTCATGTCCCATTTGATGGACAGAGAATGGCCCAGAGTGGCCTTCAAAACTCTTCATTGATAGAGAAGCTGCGAAGCTATGTCTGAAAATCGACATAGAAGAGAACTCTCTCATTTCCTGCAGCGTGAAAAAGGAAGTCTCTCATGACCTTCTGCGAGATAGAGAAATTTCAGGTAAGAGTTAGGTAATGGTAGAGCTGGGCACGCCTCTGCCTCTTGACGAGAAATGAGCTCGTGTATACTTCATGAATGCGTTCTTCTATCTCTCAGATGAAAGAGCTCCTCGATCCTTCTTATAGGGCATGAAAGAAATCCTGTGTTCGAACTGAAAAGACCCTTTGATAAGCAAAAGAAAAAGGGAAACGAATCGATGCCTTCTATCTTTTAGTGCAGAGCTTCTCACTTCTAATGCGACATGATAGAGCTCCTCTATTTTCTTGGAAATGAAACAGCTTGCGTTCTCTCCTGAGTGAAAGATGTCTCTGTCGTGGAAATGAGATCTCCTCTATGTTTCTAAGAAATGAGATAGCTCACCTCTACCTCGTAATCGGAAATGAGAGAGCCCTTCGCCCCTCTTCAGGCTATGAAACAACTTGTCTATCTCTTACTTCAAAGTGTGCTAGAGCTACATGGCTGCACTTGCTGGCGCCGGTGCACACACAGACCAAACCTTCACTATTACTGTTACTACTACTAATACGATTACTAGTATTATTACTATTCCTATTCCTATTACTATTACTAGTACTATTATTATTCCTATTACAATTACGGTCAGTATTATTATACTCATAATAATATTAAAATTATTATTATTATTATTGCACTACTACTGAAAGAAGAACCAGCCGTGAAATAGACCCTAAAGGTCTCGGCCACATATATATATATATGCTATACGCAATAATGATACGAAGTCTCTTCCCTTGTGGTCTCTACATGATTTCTACCAAACGCATCGTGTGAGATGTCGGGCCTAGAGCCCAGAGTCGAGCGGAAAAGCCCCAGAGACTCCAAAACCCCTTAATTCAGGAATATACCCTAAATTAGAATAGGAACCCTAATATGATTTAAGGTATGTTCCTTAATTAAGGAATAGACCCTAAATTAGAATAGGAACCCTAATATGATTTAAGGTATGTTCCTTAGTTAAGGAATATACCCTAAATTAGAATAGGAACCCTAATATGATTTAAGGTATATTCCTTAATTGAGGAATATACCCCAAATTAGAATAGGAACCCTATAATATGATTTAAGGTTACATTCCTAAATTGCGGGGTTTTGGAGTCTCTGGGGCCCTCACTAGGCATGGCGCCGCCTGGCCACCACCCGGTCCAGCCTCACGGCCCAGCCTCGATGGTGCCCTTGCCGAGCCAGGTCCAACCCGCAAGCGATTGAGGGTTTAGGGGGTTGAGGGTTTGGGGTTTAGGGTTTAGGGTTTCGGGTTTATGGGGTTCAGGGTTTGGGGGGTGGGAGGGGGTGCAGGAGCACAAGAGTTGCGTTTTCCAGGCTTGGAGGAGTAGCTTAGCTGCTGAAGGCTCAAGAGGTGAAGGTTGGGGAGGTGCGGAGGAAGCATACTTACCAATGGCATTCCCTGCTCGTCCCTTTGTAATGCTAGCTAGGAAAACAACCCCCAAAACCCTGTCCCAATCATTAAGGCCCCTTATTGCGCTAATGGCCCTCGTGCAGAGAAGCCGCGAGGCCTTGCTTTACGAGGCCACGGAAGACGACCGGCTGTTGCAGTCCATGGGCCAAGTGCCCGTTTGGAGGCCAGCGCCGAGGCAGCAGTGGCAGCCCGCAACAGGTCCACCCACCAGGATGGGCCTTTAAGGCCTTCTACTCCCCAAAATCAACCCTATCAAGGGCCTTTTAACTGGGTTTTGGCAAGCCGAAGCCCTTTAACAGTCATCTGACCCCAGCCTCAGCTCGAAGAGATGGAAGTCCAGATGGCGTGCATAGCTACATGATGACTTTCTCTACAGCCCTACCTCAAGTCTTTAGGGTTTGTTTAAGGTTTCGTGCCTAAACCCTAAAAACCCTAAAAACCCTAAAAACCCTAAAAACCCTAAAAACCCTAAAAACCCTAAAAACCCTAAAAACCCTAAAAACCCTAAACCCTAAACCCGAAACCCTAACCCTGGCAGCGAACATACTTTGCGCTCAGGCCCCTCTTCCTCAGACTCATCCAGCTCATGGCCCTGCTTTTCTCCAAAGTGAGCGAATCTGAGCTGCAATGCTACTCGTAATTCTTGCGATTCCTTTCCTTGGGGTGTCTTCTCTTGTCTTCGCAAACCCCGAACCCCTTGCTCCTCGATCCGAGATCCTGCAGGTGTTGGGGTGTTGGGGTCTTGGGGTGTTGGGGTCTTGGTGCGTTTCTGCTTGTTCAAGTGCCCTCCCCGTTCTTGGCGCATGGCACGGAAGGCTTACCGCAGTTTGTTTCATGGCATTTCGTGGTAGAAGGAGTTCGAGACCACTCATCAGATTCAGAGCATCTTGCGCGCCAAGTCCGCACAGCTTCAGCTTCATGCCTCTCCTGACCCGCCCAACCAACTCTGCCAAGAGCCGAAAGCCTAAACTCCCCGATTTGAAGTTTGGGGTGCCTTATTGGGGTCCTTATTAATATAGGGAATCCTAGTATTTAGGGGACTCTATTGGGGGTCTCTTGTTTTCTTTTCCTAATCCCCCCTGGTCCGCACATCCACATCGTGACCCTTCAGGAACGGAGCCTTTCGTGGGCCACCCCCCCCAGTGGCCGGCAGCAGGCGTGTCTTGGCAAGCACACCAACTGTGGGAGGCCTTCCCTTGGAAGCCCAGGTGAAACCCTAAAAGGGTTTGTGGTTCATACACCCTTTGGTAGGGATTATAGTAGCATAGGGTACATGACCCAATTTTGGGGTTCATGTGGTTGTCAAGGTAGGCCACAGTCTCTGAGCAGAGCAGTGCATGGGGGCGGAAATGTACCGAACAGCCAAGGGCCCACTGTCCCACGTGCCAACCATGTGCGGAAGCCCTCCATCGCATCCCTGGATGGGTGGACAAAGTACCTTCGCTTGGGATACGTTGTTCGCTGGCGGTAGGTTTAGCGTGACAAGGATTTCGGTCTCGTTTTGGCAGAGGTTTTCTTGTGGCAATTCAGGTCTCTTTTCCCTGCAGGAGACGTAGTTGCCTTACAAAAGCCTAAGCATTGGGCCATACCTTAAATTCCTAAGCCCGCATGCCCTGAACCCTACAGCTCGTGGGGCTGGGGTGCTTGAACTTGTGGTGGTCTGGTCGGTTGGTTGAGGTTTTCCGGATGCAAAAAGGGCTTTGTGGCTTTATTAGCGCTCAGTGGTGTTTAGGGTGGAGGCTTTTAGGGTTCGAAGTGTTCCCAAATCAGCGGTTGCAAACACAGCAGCAACTCAGAGACCGGGACAATGTGCAATGCAGCCTGCCCTGCTCAACAAAAAAGGGTTTAGAGTTTAGGGTTTATAGGGTTTAGGGGTTGTAGGCTTCATAATCAGGGAAGCAGTTCAGGTTTTGCCTCTGGGTTTAGACCCTTTCAGGTATCTAAACCCAAAATCAGATTCCCTGAGCCCTAAACCCCAAACCCTGAACCCTAAACCTTAAACCCCAAACCCCAAGACCAGCTATGCGGGAGCGAAAAAAAAACCCCAAAACCCTAAACCCTAAACCCTAGCCCTAAACCCCAAACCCCAAAACCCTGAACCTAAACCCTGAACCCGAATCGTTAGGCGCCCCTTCGCCCACGTGGCTGACACCTCCGGAGCTCCCAATCCCATGCTTCGCGCCCCTGCCTGTTGGAGGGCGTTTCCGGTTTGAGTGTAGGGTTTAGGGTTTAGGGTTCAGGGTTTAGGGTTTAGGGTTTATGGCGCTTAGGGGTTATGCCCTGTATTTCGGGGGGTTGTAACCTGCTAATTTGTGGGGTTTGGGACGGAGTCACATCATGGAGCTGTTTACATTCCCAATTTAATCATCGCAATTATTGCAAAGGATATGTAGGGAAGCTAAAAACTCACAGGTTTTGGGCTGATTTTTGCAATTGTTGCAAGGATATGTAGGGAACCTAAAAACTCACAGGTTTTGGGGGTTCCCTTTCGGTCATGTTTAGGATTGAGCTTCCTCCAGCACGGCTGGCTTTTGGGTAGGGACGGGGCAGCCCTTGCTGAATTGCATGGATCGGCCGCAAACCCTAAACCCTAAACCCTTGGAGTCTTGAGCCTCCCCACTATAGGTCCCTCAACCGGAAAAAGCCATCAAAGCCCTGGCTGCATGCAAGGCCGAGCCTCTGGCCCTACTATGATGTACAGGGCAGGAGTCCCAAAGCCCCTAAACTCCATAAACTCCATAATTTCGGGTTTAGGGTTTAGGGTTTAGGGTATAACCGCTTTTGACCTCAGTCCTCATCGCCCCTAAAGATCCCACGGTGCGCTGGGTTTAGGCTGCTGTGGCGGGGGCCGGAGACTTTATCACAACCAACCCCTCAGTCGCGACTGCTATAGAGTGCAAGTACCATTTTGACTCACTTCAGCCAACAATCCCTCAAGTTAATATACAAATATATATATATATATATATACCTGTGAAATGTCTGTTGTATTCATGTATGTATGCATGCATGTATGTATGTATGTATGTATGTTGTTTTGTATGTGATACATGTTTAATCACACTACTCATCATCGTATATGTAGAATCAAACCCGAAACCCTCAAATTCAGAGCCCGACGAACCGACGAGCCAACAGGCGCCCCAAGAGCTTCCGAATCCGAACCAAGGACACAGGGAGTTGGGGATCAATGGTCCGGGATTGGGAGGTTCCCCCTGGTACTAGCAGTGATTAACAGCCCCCTATTAGAATCCCTCTTAAGGACTGTTAGCATAAGGGGGAACATCCCAAGACAGGGATCAAAGTTGGGTTGAGGGTTGAGGGTGCGAGACGTTGATGCTGTAGCTAGCACGTCTTTTTTCAGCACGTGCATGAAGCCCAAACTCAGACCGGCCGTGCATAGTCCACCAATACACCCCAACCGGCCAGGACATGCTCCAAGCCCGAAATGGGGATTTACGAAAAAATAAGGGAACCCTGGTATACACCGCCAAATAAGTCGTATTCTCATATAATGAGGACCACAAGAAGGTACCCCTATCTCGGAAACCCCCAACCATTCGTACTCCCTTAGAATGCGGACCACAGTAAGGCACCCCTATTTCGGAGAAACCCCCCCAAAAAATGACGGCGCAGGACAAGGAGGACCAACGATTGGCATGTGGTTTGCGCAGCAGCAGCTGGAGAGCCATGTGCGACACTCAGGCTCCCCAGGCCGACCCCAAAGTCTGCGACCAAACGCACAAAACCCGCACAGTACATGTGGTGACTTCTCTAAGTTACGGCCCCTTTTTGGGGTTACTCTTCCTAATTTGGCAGGTATTGTTTTTAGGGTACCCAACAAGGGATCAGAATTGTGAGAGCTGACCGTTTTTTCTTTTCGCCCCTTGCCCATGCTGTTGAAATAGAATTCACGGGAATTCATGCCTTTGGATACCGGTGATACCGGCAAGACCAGGGTTCCAGCTCTTCGGAGAAGCCCATAGAAGCAACCCTAGACCCTAAACCCTAAACCCTTAAACCCCAAACCCGAAACCCTAAACCCTAAACCCGAAACCCTAAACCCTAAACCCTAAACCCTAAACCCTAAACCCTGGCCGACATGCCGCCAGGCTGCCCGGGATCAGGAGGAGTCCCCCTTGAAATTCTACCATAATTACGCCCAGAACCCTATTCTAATTATGAATGAAGGCCCCTGTATGATTTCGTGGTCCGGTCGCTTTTTCGGACCCGGCGAAGTTGCCCGGGGACTCAAAGACTTGACGAGGTGCCCTTCAGTCAGGGCCCTCCCACACTGAAACCCGAAGCAGCAAACCTCAAGAACCCACAACACACCCTTTGTGTTGCGGGCCATTAGGGTTTAGGGTCTATAGGGTTCAGGGTTTAGGGTTTCCTCTAAATGCCCCCTTCATCGTTTGGCAGGGAGAAAAACCGGCTACTGTGCTTCACGAATGAGGAGCAGACGTCAATGTACCTACTGCTTTTGCGCACCTCAAAGGGACTCCCGAGCTTGATGACAAAAGGGTTTGGGGTTTAGGGTTTAGGGTTTCGAAGCCTCAAACTTGAAAGCCTCTACCCGAAAAAGGAAGCAGGCCACCCTGAACCATCCTGAGCCTCACTCAGGCTTATCATCCCCCACCACATTCCATGCCTACGGCAGGCACGCGTTCAGAATTTCAAGGTGCTTTGTAGGGCAGACTGTAGGGTTGTAGCTGCTTTGAAGTACTCCGCCCTGGGCATGTAGGTGTTGCTGGAAGTCAGCTATTGCTTCACACTGACGTGTGTGCATATGGTATGTGTAGTGCATGTGTGCGGTTTATTGCTATCTGCTTTTGCTAGAAGCGCGGTGTTTGTGTTGCCGCACCGAAGGCTGTCCAATAAGCGTACGCTAATTGAAGCGCAGGTCCGATGATGGGCATGCAGCAGATGGTCCAGCACCAGCGCGGGATGGACTTCGCGCACGACGCGGCACCTGCGATGACAGCACCAGGCACGCGTTTTGACGTAGGCTTCACAGGTCTTCTGGAATTTGGTTGCAGTTGAAGCAGCCAGACTCCGTGCATTTGTTCAGCATGCATGAGTGGTACTCTTGGCCGCGCCCACATCCGTGGGAAACAGAAGTGTTCCGCCATGCCGTGTGCTCCAAGCCATGTTGTGCATGCGTGCTTGCGCAAGGTGCTCTGGCAAATTCTTGTTACACGGCCAGTCCAATTAGTGCCCGCTAGGCAATTGAAGCGCAGGTCCGATGATGGGCATGCAGCAGATGGTCCAGCACCAGCGCGGGATGGACTTCGCTCACGACGCGGCACCTGCGATGACAGCACCAGGCACGCGTTTTGACGTAGGCTTCACAGGGTTTCTGGAATCTTGGTTGTAGTTGAAGCAGCCAGACTCCGTGCATTTGTTCAGCATGCATGAGTGGTTCTCTTGGCCGCGCCCAAATCCGTGGGAAACAGAAGTGTTCCGCCATGCCGTGTGCTCCAAGCCATGTTGTGCATGCGTACTTGCGCAAGGTGCTCTGGCAAATCCTTGTTACACGGCCAGTCCAATTAGTGCACACTAGGCAATTGAAGCGCAGGTCCGATGATGGGCATGCAGCAGATGGTCCAGCACCAGCGCGGGATGGACTTCGTGCATAACGTGGCACCTGCGATGACAGCACCAGGCACGCGTTTTGAGTTGCAGGGCTGTAGGCTTCACGGGGCTTGTAGGATTCAGGCTGCTGCTGGTGGTGCTGCTGCTGCAATTAATTAGCAGCAATGGCTAGCACGCTGGCGCTAGCACGCTGGCTAGCACGCTGTCCTTTTGACACATCTCTAGCACTTCGTTTGTTCTGGCTTTTGTTGCAGATGAATATACCAGTGCATTCATTCGGCAGGCAGGCGTGGTACTTTTGCTGCCCCCCCCCCCCCCCCCCCCCCCCCCCCCAGTCTGCGCTCAATAGGAGAGTTCCACCATGCCGTGTGCTACAAGCCATGTTGTTCATGCGTACTTGTGCAAGGCGCTCTGGGAAGCCCTCGTGAGTTACACGACCTGTCCAAGCAGTGTACGCTAGGCATTTGAAGCGCAGGTCCGATGATGGGCACGCAGCAAATGGTCCAGCACCAGCGCGGGATGGACTTCACGCACAACGTGGCACCTGCATCTTGGCTTGAGCCTGCGAGGTTACTTTGCAAGCTGTCTCCCGACTTACGTCGACACACGGCTGTCACTCTTATAAGTTTAAGAGCTGCTGCATAGTCTGTCAGCCTTCATCAAAGATCCTACCGAATCTCGAGTTCCTGCATGGAATGATTCGAAGCCTGCGCCCGACAGTGGAGAGGCTGCTTCCGGACCCTCACACGGCGGTTCAGTGCCGCTGATGACTCCCCGACGGGACCCTGCCTCGCTGCCTCGAGAGCCTCTCACCAGCCAAGGCGCCCGGTTTAGGGTATAAACCCGAAACCCTAAACCCTAAATTATTATGGGATTTAGGGGTTAGGGTTTACAGTTAGGGCCGGTTTTAGGGGATGTTTTAGAGGCCTCAGAGGATGCCAAGAATTTCATCAATGTGAATGTCTTTCAGTTTGAGGGCTCAGATTCTTTGCCTTTCAAGGGTGGAGGATTGAGGGTATAATATTAAGGGTTCTTTAAGGACTGTAGTTGCACAAAGGCACAAAGGCTTTAGAGTCGAGGTACAAGGCTTTTGATTTAGGGGAGTAGGCCCTTGAGGATGCTGGTGGCGCTGGCCATGAAGAGGCCCTAAACCCTGAACCCTGAGATCTCGTGTTTTGGACATCCTGTCGGGTCAGCTGGTGGTTCAGGGTTTAGGGTTTAGGGTTTAGGGTTTAGGGCTGCTGTCCAGTTCGTCCCGACGATGTGCGCTCAGTTGCTCAGATATCAGGGACAGCGCCGAGTAAGCCCTAAACCCTAAACCCCAAACCAAACGCATTCTCTGCGTTTCCTTTGAAGGCCCGATTTTGCCTTTTTCAGATGACACATACTTCCGGAATGAGTCCCTGCAATGTGGCCTCAGTGTCAGCTAGGCGGGTGGCCAAAAGAAATCTTAAACCCTATAAGCCCTAAACCGGAAACCCTAAACCCGAAGCCCTAAACCCTAAGCCCTAAACCCTAAACCCTAAGCCCCAAACCTTGTAAACCCTAACCCAGAAGTCGTTTCAACCTGGGGAGGCCCCCTACCCCGCCTTGGGTATACAAGGGGTATAGTTCCCCACTTATAGGCCGTTTTAGGGTTTGGGGATTGGGGTTTGGGGTTTGGGGGTTTTCAGGTTGCTGGAAAATCTGGGATTTGGTGCGGCAGGAGGTGCAGTAAAGCGGCAAAGATTAGGGTTTGGGGTTTCGGGAAAGTGTGCGAAACCCTCGTGTTTCATATTCAGACCTGAAACACCAAGTTAGTGACGGTCCAGCTACGTGCGGGCGGCAAAGAGAGCGCAAACTGCAAAATAAAATATGAGGGGGGGGGGGGGGGTTCCGAGATTAGGGGTACCTTATTCGGGTCCTCAGAAAAAGAGGATTTCACTATTTGGGGGTCTTTTTTGGGGGTCCCTTATTGTCGGAAACCCCCACATATGAGCCGAAGTAACACCTAAACCCTAACCCCTAAACCCTAAACCCCTCAGGTCCTGCTGGTGGCCCAGGTGGTGTCCGAGATCCGAATGATGCCGGGCGCCAGTTGCACGACACCGCTCCAGCAACTTGCCTTGCTTACTACTATTTGCTTAGGGTTTAGGGTTTAGGGTTTAGGGTTTAGGGAACCCCAAAAGAAATATAAACTAATAATCCCTATATTGCCCTTACAAAGAATAATATTTTTATTTTTGGGCGGTTCTTAAGCAAATAGTAGCTTAGAGCTGTGGCCTGGTTCTTAGGGCCCACATGGGAGTTGGCGCACATAGGGGTGCCTTATTGGGGTTCTTATTCTAGGGGGTCCTACTACTTGGGGGTTAGTTCGGGTCTCCTATTTTCGTAAACCCCATATGGTCAGTTCACAAAAATGTTTTGAAAATGGGGGGGTAATTACACATGAGGGGCTACGCCGAAAAGCGACCTTAAGTTCGATAAGTTTCCTTCACCTAAGCGCAGCAACAGGAACCGCGGCGACGTAGACCTTGGTGTCGCCACGTTGCTTGACACACCTTCACAAACCCCAACGAGACAGAAGACTTCTGAACCCATCAGGCGGCCTTCCCGGCACTACACCGCAACGTGGGAAATCAGATGACTTGCCCGGGTCCAGGGCAGAGCCGCCTGGATGAAGTGGAGCCAGGATCCTCGAGGCTGGCGACTTCAGGGCTTTGAGGGTTTTGAGGGGGGATCTTGAGTGTTTTGAGGGGGGATCGGGCTCAAAGGGCCACTGTCATGTGGGGGTTTCCGAAATTCGGGCTACCGTATTGGCCTTAATAATGAGGGAATCCCGTTGTTTGGGGGTCAATCTTAGGCCTCGCGCATTTTCGAAAAACCACCCAGGTGCATGAGTTTGAAAAAGCGTGTCCGGAACCAAGGCTCTGACCAGGGCGCTGGGACAATGGCGGCCTAGCTGAACCCCAGACGATTCCTCAAGTCACGGGCAAATAGCTCCGAGGTTTTGACCGTGCATAAGTTTCGAAACTGAGCATTCGAAGGCCCTAAACCCTAGACCCTAAAACCCTATGCAGCCTGCCCAAAAATCACATCAAACTTAAACGTTGGGATGTTCCCCTTGGGGATTAATTATAATACAGGGGTACCCCGTTTAAGGACTGTTAGCCTAAGGGAACATCCCAACCTGGTATCCCTAAACCCTAAACCCTGAACCCTGAACAGCCTGCCCTTTTGAGGATTCGTGCCTCCCTTTGCATATGCTCAACAGCGCCATCCGCAAGTTGCCCTGGGATGCCCTGGCCGCAACGACAGGCAGCCGCATGGGCCATGAGAATGATCGGCCGTAGACGAGTTTAGGGTTTAGGGTTTATAGGGCTTAGGGCTTAGGGTTTAGGGCTTAGGGCTTAGGGCTTAGGGCTCAGGGTTTAGGGTTTAGGGTGGAGGGTTCTTGCAAGGAATGCTTGCAGGGATTGGCATGTGGTCTGGATCTCTGTAATGATGGGCAATGGGCCCTAAACCCTAAACCCTAAACCCTAAACCCTAAACCCTAAACCCTAAACCCTAAACCCTAAACCCTAAACCCTAAACCTCTGTAATGATGAGCAATGGGGGGCACCCCGGAGGCCTTTCGCGACCTATGCGAGTGGCTTCTCCCGATGGCAGCCCAACGCCCCAGTCACACGACCCCGCCACCTCCGCAGCTTGGAGGGCAATCAGGCGAAAATAATCTGAGCAGTTTAGGGTTTGGGGTTTAGGGTTTAGGGTTTAGGGTTTAGGGGAGTCGAAGTGCCACAACTGCTGCGGTAGCAAGATCAACAGGGACAGGGCAGTCACTTCATCAGCACTTTTTTAGCTGGGGGGAGGGGAGGGGGCGTAGTAGGAAGGAATTATTAGCATCAGTAGGCAGTAGACAGATTAGACAGATGAGGCCATGGGTGTGCGACTTCTCTCTCTCTCTTTCTCTCTCCCCTGAAAGTCCTCTGGCTACCACTCCCATTGAGGGAGGGGGGGGGGGGTGGGTTTGGACATGCTGAGCCCTCGAGGGTCTTGCATCAGGTCAACCACTCCCCCATGCAGCAAGCTCCTCAACAGATGCCTCCGGCAGCACGCGAGATGCCAGGCACCGGGTTGGGCTTTTGAGTTGACGGGCTCGGGAACCGATACAAAAACCAGAGGCCAAGCTTATGACCTTTCTTGATGTGCAGTTGCACCGTTTGTTTGCTTCCTAGCTGTTTCCATGTACTTCCAGGACGTACGAAGAGTGTTCTTAATGGTTCTAGTAACCTAGTAGTTCGGCCCCTGCAAGTACCTGGGACTCTTATTCTGCTACAGGTTAGTAAGTAGCTAGTAGTAACTACCCTTAATGAGCAGTCAGAACCCACAAGACTGTAGGTATATATAAAGAGGGGCCCAGGTAGAGTTTGGGAATTCCGCAAGTTTGCGGCTTTCCGGTCGCACCCTAAAAAACCCCAAACCCCAAACCCTAAACCCCAAACCCTAAACCCTAAACCCTAAACCCTAAGCCTTGCACTTTGGAACCTTGCACCTTGGAATCTTCCGCCCGCCCTCGCCAGGTTTGGATCCGATGGCGGCTGCCAGGGATTCGGCGCCTCAGAGGGATCTCTTGAGGTTAGCAAGGTTCCAAAGGTTTAGGGTTTAGGGTTTAGGGTTTAGGGTTTAGGGTTTAGGGTTTAGGGTTTAACTGCAACCCCAGTTACCTGCAGTTTTAGCAGCAATTACCCTTATAATTAGCCCAGAAAACTGTAGGTAGTTGGGGGTTGCAGGAAGGGTTTCCGGTAAAAGGCTCTACAGAGAGACCCGGAGAGCCGAATTGCTGTGACAAACACTCTCTCAGAAACTTCCTATCAAGGCAACACTTTTATTAACACCCTCCCAGAAGTGAATACACATGTAATACAAAACGGCCGGACAAGAACCCTAAACCCTAAACTCTCCCCGAAGTGAATGCGGTTTCGGCCGTATGGCCACCCTCAGCCGGCTCTGACAGAGTTACAAACAGCAAAGTCTCGAAAGCTTGAACTGGCGGCCCAAAGGCCCGATCCTTGAACCCTAAGTCCTCTCAATGTGCAGGGTTCGGCTGCATTAACCCACAAGTCTCACCCACGTCTCACCTGTAACCCCAACTACCTACAGTTTAGTAGTTGCTACCCCTTAGTTAAACTGTCGGCAAAGAGGGCCCCAGACAAACATACTGTAGCCAAGGTCGGTGGCGCACCGGTCCACTCGCGGTGCAGCGTGGGCCCGCTACTGTGGACCCCGGTGCCCATTGAGCCACCCAACGCAGGCCAGTAGTCGGTTCAGGATGGAGGTTTGCTTTCGTTAAGGTGATGCCGGTGGTGCTGTGAAGGTTGGTTCCTTTTCCTGTTGATCTAGCTCGCCGCGCAGCTGCAAAATATCAGACGTAAGCAGGTCGCCGAATCCTGTGTCGACCGTGGGAAGGCGTCTTAGGGGTCCAGAGATTTGGAGAGGTTATTGGCAGGTCGTTTTAAGTAGGCTACTGTGGGGCCGAAACCCATGCAGTGCTGCGCGCAACTTTGCAAGCATGCCCTCCTAAACCCTAAAACCCCTCTAAGCTCCAAACCCCCTAAACCCCTAAACCCTAAAACCCGAAAACCCCCCTAAACCCTGAACCCTAAACCCTAAACCCCCCTAACCCTGAACCCCTAAACCCTAAACCCTAAACCCTAAACCCTAAACCCTAATGCCTGCAGGCCCGGCCGGACAAGTTCCTAGGATGCCTGAGCACAGCCCGATGCGCCAGTCATCAACGCCGGCAGCTGGAGCTGCACTGCACTCCTTTTGAGGTTTAGGGTTTAGGGTTTAGGGTTTAGGGTTTGGTGAGGGTTTACGATATTAGGGGGTCCTTATTACAAGGGTATCCTACTATCTGGGGCGTCTATAGGGCATTTACTCAGAAGCTGAGTAGATAACCTTTAACCCTTTGGGGTATAAACAATCCTAGCATCAATTGAGAGGTTAGCCTTTTTTTGGGCTGATCTACTCAGCAACTAGGTTCATCATGCGTCAGGGCTCGAATCGTGGAGCTGCTGGTGGTGATAGTGGATGGTGGAGGGTTGCCGGTGGGTGGTTTAGGGTTTAGGGTTAGGGTTTAGGGTTTAGGGTTTAGGGTCTAGGTGCCCTTGGGAAGGAGCCGCAGGAGGGCAAGCAGTTGCCTAGCGCGTGTGGGTCTAGTGGCTGAGCCGGTCAGTACCCTCGTCTTTGTCCATTGACGGCTAAATGTGGAAGACATGACACCAGGTCCACCATTCTCCAAACATGCGGCAGCAACAGATGCCTCCGCCAGCAGCACTGATGCCAGCAGGCACTGGCATGTGGGCAAATTGTGTTTCAATGCAGACGGCCCCGACTCACAGTTGGTAGAAGTTGTATACGCCCTTGGGAGTAAACGCAAAACGCCAGAGGCCCGACTAAGTGACTAAGCCCATGTAGAAGGCCCCAGAAACCTGAAGTTCTTCTTGTTGAACCTGAGCCCTCCAGGCTTCGACGACAGCAGGGCTTCGGCACCTCAGCTCCTGAATACTTTGAGAGCTTCGGGCTTGAGATGGAGACAAGGGACTCTGGCTATGGCAGGGTTTAGGGTTGAGGGTTTAAGATTTAGGGTTTAGGGTCTCAGTTGACGACCGGTGCCGTAGGTCTTGCCACGCCTGCGTGCGGACTGGGTATTGCGAGGCTTCAGAACTTTGCTGCGCCCCTGCTTGCAACACAACCGTGCGAAAATAAGGGAGCTATATTTAGGGCATTGCATCCTACGTGTTTGTAGCGTCTGGGCGTCGCAGGCAGCAGCATGCTCTGCTTGACGAAACCCTAGACGCTAGGCAGGTGGCCAAAAAAGTCAATCCAAACTCAAGCCCTAAACCCTATGCGGAGCTGCAATTGGTATTGTAGAAAGGAGTTGGTATTGGAGGTTCAAGGGTCAATGAACCCGATAATCGTTGGCTCAAGCCATGACCAAAGCGGTCGAAGATTTCGTAAAAAGTGTGCCCTTGGTTTGGGGTCTTGCTGTTCGGTTGTTGGTTGTTCCAGGGGTATTAAGGGCTTCTGTTGGGGTTGACTGTTTTGTTCCCTGTCCTCCTTCGGTTGCCCCCCGGAGGTTATGAGCCCAAATTAGGCTTCCTGCGGAATTGGTAAAGATTTTTCGTTTGTTTAACGCCATGGACATGATGCGGCGTCGCTCTGAGCCTGGACTGTCGCCAACGGCCAATGAAGCCGAAGGAAATCGTGGTGATGGGGGTGAAGATCGACAACAAATGGTACAAGCACTGACAGATGGTAGGGAGGTTGCAATGATACAACCAACGCCTCAGGTGGAAAACGAAGTGGTTCCGGTTCAAGCAGCAAATCCTTTCTGGAGCGAGCGGGCTCAAGAAGAAATGAGACTTAGGCAGTCAAGGCCGGCAAGTCTTCCCGCGAGCGGAGGGGATAGGAGTGGTGAAGGTACGAGAAGACCGCCTTCGCTGCAAGATCTTTTGGGTCAGGAACCTGCACCTGTTGAGAGACCATCGTCAGGTTTAATGGGACAAATGGAACGAGGTACTATTGGTGGAGTGCAAGCCGACGAAGAACTCATTCCTGATGTTAGTGGTGAAGAGCAATCTGAAGATATGGCGGTGGTGAAGCGTGCGCTGAAAGAGTTGCTTGTGCAGACAAAGGAGCTGGGGAACAGGTTGCATCGGGTGGAGGAAAAAAGCTATACCTCTGCTGCATCTGGGTCAGCTTCAAGGGCACGGAGCTCTGGAGTGGTGGACGCAAACACGGCATATCCTCTAGGAATGACTCCAGAGAAGCAGTACCTGCCAGGACAAGTTTTCTACACGGATGGTATGGGTGGTTTTTGGACTGTGTTGCCTGATGGGACATGGCTGCCTATTGAGGGCTACGACCTGCCAAAGGGTTGTGATCTTCAATCCTTGCCTGGGTCCAGGAAGGGGGATGTTCAAGTGGAGGATGAAAAAGAAGTGCCAATGATGCATGTAGCTGAAGGGAAGAAACCCTCCAGATTGCCTCCATTGAATTACCCCACGGGAGGTCCTGCAAGTGGTGGATATGCAAGTGGACCACCTGGTTTAACACATGTTCCGATTACTTCCGTGCCGTCAGGTGTTGATGGTTCTGCCGCACCTGTGGGGAACCAGCCCGGTTTTGTTTCAGCTCGGGAAACTGCAACGCAAGAGAACTCAGCAGGATCGGGTGGATATACAATGGTGGATGATGTTCCGTATCGGTGGAAAATGGTCGCTGGGAAGTTGGAATTAGAAAAGGTTCCGCTCACAGCTGTTGCGCCCGGTATAGGACATGGACTACCTCAAGGGCCTGGTGGTAGGGTCAGTTTACCTCCTGGAGCAGTGGTGCCACGTGGTATGCCAATCACTGGTGATAGTTCTGGAACCGAACGTCCGGAGGCTCTCGGGAAGCATGTGATGAGCCTTCCAACTTTGGCAGACTACACACCAAGCAATCCGACGGCACTGGGTGATTGGATCGCAATGATCGAACCAATGTTGTCTTCACTGACAGATACAGGAAGAGTGTGGTGGCAATGCGTCTACTCAAAGGCATATCAAGCGTATGCCAAATGGTTGAGTGTTTCTCCGCTGGAAAGGTTGGGCATCAAGGCTGAGCTGGAAGGGCTCAAAGTGGTTCAAACTGTGCATGTTTTGTTGGAGCAGAGAGCGGTGTCTTTGCTGCTACAGGCGATCCCGGAGAGATTGAAGACCGAGATCGTTTCCACTCGAATGTTGGGGTCAGTGATGATATTTTACAAATTGCTGACGGTCTACCAACCAGGTGGAGCAAATGAGCGCAGCACAATGTTGAACTTCTTGGTGCAACCATCTCCAGCAACCTCGATCTCAGAGGCCATAAAGGGAGTGCGTCAATGGGCGCAATGGCGTTCCCGATTGAGGGAGTTGAGAGCGGCTGAGCCGGACGCTACCTTGCTTATCAAGGGATTGGATGGTTTGTCATCCGCGTTGCTGGCGAAACACCCTACGGTTCATTTCAGAGTGGCATCCTTTCGGGAGAAATTGGGGGTGGACTACTCGCCGACCTCTGAAACTGCGACAAAACTAGCTGAAATGTTACAGGCAGAGTTTGAACTGCTATTGCATAGTGCTGGTGAACAAGAGGTGAAGCAGGACTCGGACGCCAAGAAAAGGGCCAGGTTAAACAAGGCCCAAAAGGAGCTGGTGACGAGACAGAGGAGGGTGACAAAGGCAAAGGGAAAGGAAAAAGGTACAGCGGAGATGGTGAACGTCCTTTCTGTTGGATATATGGGAAGACCGATGCAGGTTGCAAGTTCGGATCCCGCTGCAAATTTCGCCATGACAAAGACTCCCTTGAGCGAGGAAGATGTTTTGAGTGTGGGGCCGTTGGCCATCTGCAGCCGCAATGTCCATATAAGGATGGTGCAAGTTCCAATGTGGACTCAAATCCTGAGAGGAGTAGATCTAAAGGGAATTCTCCCAAAGGGGGAAAGGGCGGCAAAGGTGCGAAATGGGGAAATGCCAAAAAGGCAGAGGTAGCTGAAGGGGGAGATGAGACGGCTAATGCGGGATTGGATAAAGGTTCTGCAAGTCCCTCATCGCCATCAACGGCCAATCAGGTCCTTGTTGAAGCGTTAGAGGTGCTGAAATCTATGAAGCTGTCATCAGAACAGTCGGCATCAAACGGGGATCCCAGTATTCGAATGTTATGTGGCTCTGGGCTGCTTCAGCAGGAAGGGAGAGTGGCGTTGGTGGATACAGCTGCTACGCATCTTGTGCGGACGCTTTTTCCATGGGAATGTTTACCAGACACTACTGTTATGGTGCAAAGCGCGCTTGGTGGTGTGACAATGAGGATTACAGAGAAAGGGACGTTGATTAGGGAAGACAATGGGCCCCTGATTATCCCTCTCTGGTTGATTTTGGAGTTTGGGGCGAACCTCACTGTGATCAATGGGATGTGTCACGTGGGGGCAAAATCTTCGCTGGACCAGCTCTTGTGGTTTGAACATGGCTGTTTGGTTATGGATTACAAAACAGCTGAAAAAATGGTTTTGCATGCTGAAGGGCAGCGTGTATCTTGGTCCCATTCTCAATGGAGGAATGGAAGGGCGGACTGTGGAGTCGGTTCGTCGGATGCCACGTTGTTGCCGAAGCAGGGAGAAGGCCGAGGAGTATGCGTTCTACATGTGGCCAGGGTTTCTGACACCAATGAGTGTTCGGGAATGGGCATGTTGGACTCGGGAGCATCACATCCTCTCAGATCACTTCGTCCTGGAGAACAGCTTCCGCAGCAAAAGGTGTTGGTGTCTTTAGCTGTTGGATCTCGGGAGATGTGTATTACCCCAGGTGGGACCCTGGTAACTCCTGAAATGGTAGATCCACTAGTGCCAATTGGCAAAGCGAGCGCCTTGGTTGGTCTCAGAGTTCAGTGGCGTGGTGGCAAGTGCACAGCCTCACATCCTGTTCTGGGGGAACTTCGCGTTCGTGATCTGAATGGGTGCCCTTGTTTAGAAAAGGAGGTGGCGCTTCAGATCATTGATGAAATGGATTGGTGCTCCCCAAAGCAAGCTTTGAAGGTGGCACGTATGGTTCAAGGGTGTCCGAATACGGACAACGAGGTGGCTGTAAAAACGTCGTTGCAAAGCGCAGCGCGGACAGCGTCAGCGAATGAGGAGGAGTTCGTCCAGGCATGCTGGCGATTTCTTCGGTGGTATTATGGGGATATACCAGAAAATATGCTGATGGAGCTGTTGCCACGTGGAGATATTGCGGCGTTGCCTTTCAACCGTCATAAAAGGAGACGGCTGGCACGAGCAAAAAGGGTGGTGGTACACCTATTTTCGGGGAAACAAAAATGGCATTTTCCCAGTCGGGATGTGGAGGTACTGGAGCTGGATTTGACAAAAGGCGGTGACCTACATAATTCGAGCGTCTGGAAGTATCTTCTGCATCTGGCGGCTGAAGGAAAGGTGGTTGCTGTGGTTGGAGGACCTCCATGCAGGACAGTGTCAAGGTTGAGAGGTGAAGACGGTGGTCCACCTGTATTACGCCGGCGCTGTGGGCCTGAACGGTTGGGATTAAAGAGTCTTCCTTGGCCACATCAAGAATTAGCTCAAAAGGATGGTGTTTTACTTCTGAAGATGCTTTTCCTATATGACGTGGCGGTGCATTCAAGGTGTGGAACTGCTGAAGTCATCAATGGAAGTTCTGTCTTCTTTGGCATGGAAAGCCCTGGGGACCCTGAACTCATAGGGAAGGATTTCTCTCAGAACGGCAAAACGGTCTTGAGTGCTGAGGATCTGGTGGATGGTTCTCAGGAAGGGCTCTCAAGTCCTACCTTCTGGAGTTGGCCAGAGGTGAAAAGCTTTTGTGAGCGTTATGGAATGTACGCTGCACACTTTGATCAAGGAGCATTGGGACATGCTCTGGTGAAACCTACGACTTTCCTGGTGTCTGATATGGAACTATGGGAATCGTTGGAACAGGTTCGCGTGGTTGTTCCGTGGTCGGCAACATTCGCTTCTACCCTGGAAGAGCGTATTGGACAATCCTCTATATGGGCGCGATGGGCGTTTGGATTGGTTAAAAGAATACGTCACAGGTTGGCACAATGGTTGCATGAGAGCGATGCTGAACGGGAAGCTATGGTGTTAAAAAAAGAAGAACGAGAAGGGACGTTACGGAGGTTGACGACTGAGGAGCGAGCTTTCCGTGACCATTGCCTAAGGGGGCATATTCCTTTCAGACGTGATTGTCAAATCTGTGTGTCTGCCGCTGGAAAAGAGCGTCGCCATTTGAGGCGAAAGCATGGGGATGCTTACACTTTATCATTGGACTTAGCGGGTCCATACAAGTGTTCGAAGGATGCTCACCAGCAGAAGCCACGACACGCTGTTATTGGTGTGTATCAATTTCCAATGTTGGATCCCAATGTGGGTCGCCCTCCAGAAAAGGAGGAAGATGCGGATGAGGTGGAAGATCACGTGGCAGATGAAGGTGCTGGTGTTGGAGAATGGTTAGGCGATGCAGTCGCGAACTTCGAGGAGGAAGGCTCTGCACCGGTGGAACCTGCGCCAGTTCTGGAGGCGGAGGTGTTGAAAATTCAAGCTTCTGAGAAATCCTGGAAGGAACTGAAGGACCACTTGACCCAACCTGTCCGTATGATCAACTTCGTTATGGTGGAGCCGATTGTGGATAAACAGCAAACAACTGTTTTGTCGGCAGTTCAAAGAATGATGGTGCGCTTGCAGAGACATGGGTATCCGGTGTTGAGAATCCACTCAGATCGAGCGGGGGAGTTTGTCAATGCACGCTTCCGGTCCTTTTGCGAAACTCGTCTGATATATAGGACCACTGGTGATCCTGGTGTCCCGCAAACAAATGGGCGCGCTGAAGCATGTGTGGGTTTATTCAAACGTGGTGTCAGGTCGCTCTTAAAGGAGGCGCGACGTACTGGGCACTGGCTGCTCGCCATTGGTCAATGTTACGGTGGCAGAAAGCTGAAAGGGAGTTGGGGTTGAATCCTAAAGCATTGCTTCCCTTTGGTGCTCAGATTCAAGTCAAACGTCGTCCGTGGGAATTGCTGGGTCCGGATGGAACAAAGAAGGGTCGGCAATGGGTCGATCGTACGCAGCCTGCACTTCTTTTGGGTCCATGCGATGACCTACCTGGTGGTTATTGGGTGGAAGCTCAAGGGACTGCAAAAGATCCGGATGAACTGGTGTTATTTCCCTGCACTACAATTTTTTCCAATATAAAGGAACCGCCTGAACTGGAGCTGGAAGGGGTGGTAGAAGAACAGGAGCCTTCTCCTCCAGAGCATCGTCTCAAGGGGAAAAACCGGCGCTTCGGTTCGCTGATGAAGAAGGTCCTCCTTTACCTCCGCCTCGAGATCCTCCAGTTCGCCATCGGTTGATGGAGAAAAGCCCGGCCTCTTCACTGCGTGGTCATGTGGGCTCCTTGCGCTTGCTTCGCAAGCGGGGGGAGAGTCCGCCCTTGGAGATTTTCGAGGATGACATGCAGGGTCTGGGGGAGCTGGAAGAAAATGCAGATGTTGAGGACAATGTTCCTGGTGATGAGTATTGGCCGACTTGCTGTTCTCCTCATGAAAATGCTTATTTGGTCTGCAAAAGTGGGACTGCTGAGGATGGAACACAGTTGGAAAAAGAAGAGCAAAAAACCAAGTCAATGTATGAAAGGTCTATGTATGATTACGTGGACTGCGAGGAGCTTTTGGAAGGGATTGTATACCCAAAGAGGGTGAATCGAAGAGGTGGTATCAACAATTGGTGCGCAAGTACGCGAGCTCTGGTGTTGGGCCACTATACTCATGGCGGAGTGTGTGGTATCACAAAAGAGACTCATCGAAGACCATGGCTATGTCGTTATTTGGCATCATTCGTGAGGCACCACAATCCTGAAGCCAAATTTTCTGCTCTTCAGATCTCATGCAATGCTCCAGTGTCATTGCATAGGGATAGTCACAATGAAAAGCATTGCTGCAATTATGTGTGTGGCTTTGGTGACTATAAAGATGGTCAGCTGTGGGTTGAGGATGAAAAGGTTTTAGAGGAAGGAGCTGAAGTGGTGGAGCAATCTTATGGGAAGAAAGTCCTACCTGGAAAATTGGTGGATATCCACTGGAACTTCATGTCGTTCTTTCCGAGAAAGCTGCATGGCCCTATGCCTTGGAAAGGAAACAGGGTATCCTTGACAGGGTACACACCTGTTTTTATGGAGCGTTTGAGCTACAAGGATAGGTGCTATCTTCTCCAATGCAAGTTTCCTCTTCCGGAACCACAGGCTGAAGAAGGTGAAAAAAGGAAGTGGTTAAAAATGACGTTGAAAGAGACCTCGCTGGACGACCTTGCAGAGGAAGTCGACTACGCTGTGTTCGAAGCGCATCAATGGGCTCTAGAAGAGCATTTGAGTATTCGACGCCTAATTGCTGAACAGGAATGTTGCATTTTGGACGAGTTCCATGGATCGGCCAATGAGTCGAATGAGGAGAAAGGATCAGAGACTAGAGAATGGCTGGTTAAAGCAAAAAGGGCTGAGGAACAGCTCTCGAAGTTTTTAGTCAAAGCAGCTCAAGTTCAGCAAATGGTGCAAGAAAATACCGCGCTTGAGGCAGCAGAGGAGGTTGAGTTCCTGCAAACAAAAACAATCCCTACACAAGAAGCCATGCAAGAGCTGGAAAAGTGGAGGGAATCATTGTCGGACGAGGTGACGTCTTTGGTGAAAGAGTTGGAGGTGGTGGAACCAACAACTCAAGAAAAGCTGGACAAATTGGCGGAAGAGCCTAATGCACCGGTGATTGAGTACGTTCCCAGTCTGGTGGTGTTTACCCGGAAGCAAGGGACAGGGAGGCGACGTGCCCGTATCTGTGCATGTGGAAACTTCATTTCGTCAACGGCAGCTACAGAATATGAAGGGCCGAGGTCACTCAGTCGTCACTCGCTGTACGCTCCAGGTTTAGATTCAACTACATTCAGGTGTCAAGTGAGGCACGCAGCATATATGGTGTGGATCATCGCTGGCTTAGACATTTCCAAAGCTTTTCTGACGGCGCCGATGAATAGGGCGCAAAGAGAAGGGCGTTTGGTGGTGGTGCAGCCCCCAAGGGCGGCGGTGAAATTGGGTCTTTGCACAAAGGAGGAGCGGTGGATTGTGAGAAAGGCCTTGTACGGTTTGGCCGAAAGTCCTGCAGCATGGGTGGAGTGGCGAGACCAACGTCTTCAAGGTATGTCTTGGGTGTCAAAGGATGGACAAGCAATGAGCTTTCAGAGGTCCAATGCAGACCCAAGTCTGTTCCTTATTATGGCGCAAGAGAAGCTGGAAGGTGCAAGCAAGTTGGTAGGGACAATGGGTCTTTACGTGGATGATTTTTTGATGGCTGGGACTATGACAGTGCTCCGGGAGGCCTTGGAACAGATTAGGAAGGAGTGGAAAACTTCTGAACCCGAGTTCTGTGGTCCAGGCTGCGGTGATGGATTCCTGAAGTTTTTGGGTGTCCAAATCTGGTATCGAAATGGCAGCTTCTTTCTCAACCAGGAGGACTTTGTGAGAGATTTGCTGAACCGACGAGGGTATCAGATCGATGAAACTGGAAAAGGGAGTAACCTGCCAATGGTGAAAGAAACTCCAGGTGAAGAAGAGGAGGTGGATATTCCTTCCTTGCGAGCGGCTCAAGGTGCCGTAGGGGAGTTCCTCTGGGTGGCAATCAAAACTCGACCTGATTTGGCGTTCTGCACGAGCCAGTTGTCTTTGTGGACATCCCGAAGGCCACGATTTGTGGTTAAAAAGGCTGAGGAAGTTTTCCGATACCTTGCTGCAACTCCAACGTTAGGCTTGACGTTCGGAGCAATCGCAACATGCGAAAAAGAAAGGAATGAGGTGTTGCGTTATGGACGAGGTGTTAAGGTGGTGGAGTCCTACGCGGATGCCAGCTTTGCAGCAGGTGAAAATGAAAAGAGCCACTCAGGAGCGGTGGTGGTGTGGGGTGACTGTCCAGTGATGTGGGCAACACAAAGACAATCAACGGTGGCTTTAAGTACAGCTGAAGCTGAATTACATGCGTCCATAGAGGGAGCAACGATGATTCAGTCGTGCACCCCGATAATTGCCGCTTTGGTTGGAACAGGTGAAGAATCGCTGCAAAAAGTGCTGTATACAGATTCGGTTTCAACGTGCTCGATCATTCAATATCCTGCTGGAAGCTGGAGAACAAGACACCTGAGAATTCGAGCAGCCGGTGTCAGGTCTCTGGTGGACCGTGGTTATATGGTGATAGCGCACCTTCGCGGTGATTATATGATCGCTGACCTGTTGACTAAGTTAATGAGTGGACAGGTGTACGCAAAGCAAAAGGCACTTTGGGGTCTCAGACTGTTGGTTCAAGGAACTGACTTGAAAAAAGCCTCGCTTGCAATGGCGGTCATGATGGTGGCTGCATCTCTGCAAGGGATGGCAACTGGTGGCGAAGAAGTGTCCACGGCTGGATTCTTTTGCTCAGAAGAAGGGGTGTGCAAGGTCGCCAACACGTCTACGGTGATGGTTCTGGCTCAAGGTATTGAAATGGTTGTCAACAATTCAGACCTTGTTGCGTATTTGGTGGCAGCAATTATACTCTGGGAACTGGCATGGTGCCTCTTTCGACGGCTGTATAAATGGCTGTGGATCAAGAAAGCGGTGGTTATTCCTGCGAGTGCCACTTTGTATACAACAGTGGGTGGGAACTGTATGCACGCAAGCAGTGACTGTGATGTTCTGCGATATTCACAGCCCAGGGCTAAGACGCTTTGTAAGCATTGCCTCAAGGATGGCTGGGTGGTGAATGCTGAGTTCCTTGGTGAGGAACGGGCCGCTGGAACGTGAATTTTCCAAGTACGAGGTGAAGAAATCCTCAATGGTAAAGGATTCAGCCAATGAGCTGAAGGTTCGTCCTGGATGACGTTAAACCATAATGTGCATTTCAAGCAGCTGGCTGCTGCCTAAATGGCGGTTTTTGGCCAAAGAACGGCATCTCCAATGTGTCCTAGGAAATCCTAGGACAGGGGGAGTGCGGAGCTGCAATTGGTATTGTAGAAAGGAGTTGGTATTGGAGGTTCAAGGGTCAATGAACCCGATAATCGTTGGCTCAAGCCATGACCAAAGCGGTCGAAGATTTCGTAAAAAGTGTGCCCTTGGTTTGGGGTCTTGCTGTTCGGTTGTTGGTTGTTCCAGGGGTATTAAGGGCTTCTGTTGGGGTTGACTGTTTTGTTCCCTGTCCTCCTTCGGTTGCCCCCCGGACCCTAAACCCTAAATGCCAAAAATCAAAATCCACAAGAGCCAAGATGGGCAGCGGCCAGCTGCAGCAGCGCGCCGATACCCCCGTCAGCCTCTTTACGCCTGTGGCTGCGTCCTGCCCAGGTTTTGGGGTTCGTGGTGCTTTTGGGGGAGGTTCCGGAAACAGGGGTACCCTTTTTCTGGAGTTCCCTTAGATTAAGGATTATCATATAGCATTGTGGGGTAGACTAGGGCTATTCAGGGTGCCCCCTATCTTCTGTCTTGGCAATATCCATCTATCCTGCACGCCTCGAACATGTGTAAGGTCTAGACTAGTCTACGTTCTGGGGCGACAATCTTTCAAGGGATTACGACGGGCTCGTTTTGGGGTCTAGGGTTAGGGTTTAGGTTTTAGAGTTTAGGAATTTAGGGCTTAGGGCTACTGCTGGATGCAAAAAGGATTTAGGGCATTGGGCGCATTGGAGTCGCGAGCCGCAACAGCCACAGCGACACAGCTACAGGAACTTCCGTGTAGTAAGCCAACTCTTTGTACCTCTGTCATATTTCAGGACCCTGAAAGCAGGAGAAATGACCAAAAGCACCCGGAGCGCTCAATAGGTTCAAGAAGCACCTCCGCGTCCCATCCTGGGAACCCTCTTTACCTACAGCTTAGTAGCAACTACCCTTACTTAGTAGGTCTAACCAATCAGAAAAACCGTATGGGCAACGAGGGCCCCCAGGCTCAGCGCAAAGCCCTGGGCCAACCCAGGCACACCGCTACCCTGCGCAGCACGCGCAGCACATGGCTCCCCCGGACCACGGGTCGTTGCCAGGGAGACAACCGAACATGCCCAGCTACTTGCCAGGATGGGCTATTATACCCTATAATCCCTTAAAAGGCCCTTCATAGGGTTCATTATGAGGATTTTAAGGCCCAATAGCCCAGCTACTTGGGCTGGGATGAAGGTGATGGTCGGCCAAGAGCTTAGGGTTTTTATGGTTTATGGATTTTATAGGGTTTAGGGTTTAGGGTTTAAGGGTTTAGGGTTTAGGGTTTATAGGGTTTATGGATTTTTTATAGGGTTTTTGTAGCATGCTGTGGGCTGGATGAGGGTGACAGTCGGCCAAAAAGAGCTTCTTCATTTTTTGAAGTAGGGTTTATAGGGTTTGCAGGGTTTTTTTTATAAGGCTTGTAGGGTTGGTAGAATGCTTGGGGCTGAAGCTTCCGAAGAGAATGTTTCAGAAGGTATGTTTCTATTTCTTAAGGGTGCCGAAGACGAAGAAACGCCGCCTGCTGTTCTATAAAGACTTCCTGCAGCACACAGCACCAACTTCCCAACCACCCAACCCCCCCCCCCCCCCCCCCCCAAAAAAAAAAAAAAATGATGAACACGAACCCTTGCAACCTCCGAAACCCCCAGCCCCACCTCAAAACCGCCCCACCCTGCAGGATTCAGGGTGCAGGGTTTAGGATTCACTAGGGTTCAGTTCAGGGTTTAGGGTTTGGGGTTCAGGAGGCGGGCGTGGTCTCTTGGAAAAGGGTTTGGGGTTCAGGGTTTAAGGTACCGGGGGGGGGGGGGTGGTGTCTTTGACAAGGTCGCGAGGAGATCTTTCCGTCGGAGGCAGCTGGGGCGTGTGCAGGGAGGTATTTACATGCATTATCCTGGGATCCCCCCTCCCCCCCCCACAAAATATACATAAAATAACAGTAAGCACCAGTAAGCTTTGGCCTTTCTTGTTGGTCTCTGCTTCGATGAAAAAGCAGCCAAGCGCTGAAAGCTCCACCGCCGCAAAATCTCAGCCGGAGGTACGAAGTGCATCCTAGGCTGGGCTGTTCAAACCATGCCTGATGTACTTAAGTGGGCATTTCCCAGCATAGGGGTACCCCAAATATACCCCCAAATACTATAATCCTCATTCGAGCACCCCCATAAAAGAAGTCGGAAGCCCCAAGTAAGCCCAGGTCAGGGAAGCATCATTCCACGGGTCGGGGAATGTTTTGGATGAGCTGGGTTTAGGGTTTAGGGCTTCGGGGCAGGTAACCATTCCGAAGCATGAAATACAGTAGCCTGAACCCCCCTAATTACCCTCTGCACAAGGCCCGATCTCCCCTTGACGCCCCGCCTGAAACCCGAAAACTCCAAAACACCCTGAAAGCCCTGAAACCTTTAGGGTTTAGGGTTTAGGGTTCCCGGACAAGGCTAGGGCAGTCCCGGACACCCCGGGCAAAGCCTGAAAGAGCACAGGACCACTCCGGCAACTACCCGCAGCCCCACGCGAGTCCTCCGAGACCTGCCGCGCAGCCCTGGGAGGCAGTGGCTCCCGAAGGAGGCAGGGGGGGGGGGGGGGTTGTAGGTTTAGGGTTTAGGGATAAGGGAGGGTTTAGGGTTTAGGGTTTAGGGTTTAGGGTTTAGGGTTTGGGGTGCAAAAGGGATAAGGGAGGGGTTTAGGGTTTTGGGTTTGGGCCAAAGTTTGGGGTTTGGGGTTTTGAAGGTGCACAAGTTCCTTCAGCGTGCTTCTTTTTTTTCCGTGGCATGCCACGCGGGAGTGGCGAGAGTTTAGTAGATGGCGGTGTCATGATTCTACTGCTTGGCTGCTTGCTGCGGTTTCCCTGCGTGCGACCCGAGGCTGCTGCAAGGGAGTATAATCAGTATTTCTTAAATCGCAAAGGGTAGACTGCGGCAGACTGGTAGAGCTACAATATGCAAAAAAGTCTGGGTCTTTCAGGGGCCGAGTGGACGCACGGACGAAACTTGAGGGGGCCTCTAAGTTCCTTTTTTAGGGGACCTAAACCCCCAAGCCCCTTTAAACCACAAAGGGTACCCTTTTTATTCATAGGTTACTCCTGGGTCTAGTATAGCTACTGCCAGAGTTGTGGCAAGGCTTGAGGGGTCCTTTATTTAGGGTTTAGGGTTTAGGGTTTAGGGTTTAGGGTTCCCCCAAACCGTAAAAGCGTCAAAAGGGATTAGGATCTCGGGTGAGGTTGGAAACTGGGTGGTGTGAGGGAGTTTTGTCCAAGCTTGTAGTCTCCTAAATACAAGCACCTGGACCTGGCAACACGGTATGCCCTGATGCAGCTCATAAGTCTTGGTAGTTGGGAACCTACCAAATTTTCAGGGTCGTTTCATGGTCCCTTGGTATGGGCCCTTAAAAGGGGACCCCTTACATACCCCTACAACCCAAGGGCCCATACTTCAGCACCTTTAAAGGAGGTAACGGGCCGTATTCAGGGCCCATACAACTACCTTATAGATAAACCCTAAACCCTAAACCCCAACCTCCTGGCAAGAGCTTTCTAGTTGCAAGAAGGCATGTGGCCTGGCGCGCAATGTGGCTTTCCAGCGTCTGGCCTGCCACTGGAGTTGATAGGGCTCAGGGCTTCAGGGGGTTCTGCGGGGTTGTTCGGGTTCAGGGGTTTTGGGGCTCCATGGCCGATAGTATGGAGAGATCCCTACAAGAAAAGGGGCCCTCAAATCTTATTCCCCTAAATAGCCCCTGTATTCTTTGCAGACCATATGTAGCCCCTGCATCACTTTTGGGATCCCTGAACAGGCCTTGAGTTCGAGGGCTTTGATTGCGCATAGGGCGTTTTCAGCACGGCCGCCAGACCTCCAGCTTAGAAGCCCGGGGCTCGCACGAAAAACGCACGTTTAGCGTGTAGGGTTGATCATGGTAGATTAGGGTCTTAGGGATTGGGGTTCAGGGTGGATGCTGAAAAAGGGTTCATTGCTTAGGGTTTAGGGTTGACTGGGCCAACGGTGCTAACCGGGATGTGACAATGAGGCCTTGCGTAGTTCAGTCGTGGGGTTGGTCTAAACGTTAATAGGTTTATAATCAGGGTTTATAGGGTTTAGGGTTTCCGAAAATGGGGGGGGGGGGTACCTTCTTTGCGGGCTTCCTATACCAAGGATGTGTAGTATTTTGGGGTGTATTAGGGGTACCCCTTTTATGGGAAATGCCCATCTGTTCTGCGGCTTGAGGTTCACCGAGAACCCCACTTGCAATTCCTGAACCCTGAAAGCTCCACAGGGGTGCGGCCGAGAAGTAGCACCACCCAAAAGTCTCCCCCCCCCCCCCCCCTAGAAGTAGAATCTGTGCCCAGCACGTATAGCCGTCGAGAACTTTACTATAGGCACATAGGACATATTTCCGGGACATGGGGTTGTTGGTAAAGCATCCCAGGTCCGTAACCCCGGAAACCCCAAAACGCTATAAACCCTATCAACCCTATAAACCCTATAAACCCTATAACCCTATAAACCCTACGAACCCTATAAACCCTGTAAACCCTGTAACCCTATAAACCCCTATAAGCCCTGTAAACCCTATAAACCCCTATAAACCCTATAAACCCCTATAAGCCCTATACACCCTAAGCCCTAAACCCTATAAACCCTATAAACCCTATAAACCCTATAAACCCTATAAACCCTATAAACCCTATAAACCCTATAAACCCTATAAACCCTATAAACCCTAAAAACCCTAAAAACCCTAAACCCTATAAACCCTAAACCCTCTGCCGTTTGACTGGCACCAGGCCCAGTTCTCCCAGGTGCAGCGCGCGACCACTCAGCCCATGGCAATTCCGGGAGGTGGCTGGGGACGCCTTTTCATGAATCCTGCTTAGGTTTTAGGGTTTTAGGAATTTAGGGTTTGGGGTTTTGGGTTTGGGGTTATTATAGGGCCTTTTCATGAATCCTACACTTAGGGATACTTGAAACTCGGGAATATTTTTGTTTTTTGGGCACGATAACTCCTAAGAAACGGCTAAAACTGCAATGTTTGCTAGGGTTCCAAGTTCAGTTAAGTACAGTCGAACCCGAAAGGCATTATTCTTTTTTCCCGCGTTGCCTGCAGTCACTGGGGGTAGAGGTAACAAGAAGTCACAACATTCAGCGGTCACACTTGGGATTTGCGTGTTCCAGACATGTGGCTGAATGCAATCTGCTGATTTTAGAAGCCATGTTGGACGGGGGCTCGTGGACTGGGGGTTGAGGAGTCGGACGCAAAACGCTAAACCCTCTACTTGGCTGCGCAGCAGTTCATTCGGGGAAAGCGAAATGTTGTGACTGTCAAAAAATAAGTCATAACGTGCAGTTCCTTGCGGGGAAGCTTCCCCCACTGCAATTGTTATGACGTCAGGGTGTGACTGTACTTAGGGTTTAGGGTTTGTAGGGTTTAGGGTTTAGGGTTTTTAGGTCACTGTACCTTACGTTGCTTGACATGCCAAACACGAAGCACGCTTTTCTCGAATCACGTAGGCTTCGGGGGTTCTTGCAGAACAAAATTGTAGGGTTTGCGCTTGCTGGTTCAAAGGTTTGGGGTTTTCGAGGTTGGGGCAATTGGGTGAGGCCCCCCCCATGCAGAAATAGTGCTTAGGGTAGCAATAGGGCCCCATTATTCTACAGGAATGATTGGGCTAGAAGGGCTCAGGGATCTCGACGTGCAGGATCCGAAACTTCAGTTCAATGGGATGCTGGCTCAACGTTTGCAGCTCGAAAGCCCCTGCGCAAGAAGCTGAAAAAACAGAGCATCCCCAAGTTGTCCATCGGAGAGAGCACGCCGAGACCTCCCTGGGTTCAGGCATGTGGGTTCAGCGGGAGGCCAGCAGCCCTGCCCACTTTTCGCGGGATGCGACGCCAGTTCCCTCGGCCTGCATTTCGACATCCCTTGTAAGACATGGCTTAACTGGGTTTTGGAGTACCATACTTTAATACTTTTTTGGTTCCGGGTTCCTATTATAGCTACGTCTGCCTAAAAAGTATATACTTTTGAAGAATTAAGTAGACGCTCTTGGGGATCGTCTCCCAGGGGTTTAGGGTTGTAGGGTTTAGGCTTTTGACTGGGAGTTGAAACTCCAGCTAAGGAGCCGGGCCCACTGAAGTAAAGGCAAACACTGCCTTGAGCGTTCTAAACCCTATACCTTAGGGATGTTGGGGGATGTTTTTTTTCCTTCAATTTTTTGGGTACTATCAGCAGCTAACATTATCATTTTTGCTAGGGTTCCAAGATCACTATAGATACACCTCAGATTCCTTCTTTGAGCAGGTCCACCAGCTGCCTGTCGCACAGTTTGTGCCACAGCAGCCGGCCGCCACGGCTGACGCACAAGGCCACCGGGCTTTTGACGTTCCGACCAAGTACAGATCGACAGGTCCCCCTAAGCCCTAAACCCTAAACCCTCAGTGGTTTTGGGCTAAGGGATTATGAGGCTTTGCAGGGCTTTGCAGCCTGGAGGGAACTGTATGTCCTATATTTGGGTGTAGTGTTAGGGTGACAATGTTTAGCATTTTTTGTGAGAGTAGTAGACTGAGAGTCTTTGGCCAGGTTTCCCACATTCTTCCCTCCCCAAGCACCGTGGTAACCATGTCGCGACTTAGACTTTCGTTTTCCGGGGTCCTGCTGCATAACCCCCCCCCCCCCACCCCCAAATGCTCAGCCCGATGATCTTTGCAACAGGATGAGATAGCCCCACGTTGCAAGGCGTTTGGGTCTTCGTGAGCTTAAGGAAAGTCTCAAGAGTAGAAAGCCCACCAGGAACGCAACATCGGAGCAAACTGTCTCAGAGTGATTGCGCAAACTGTTTGTTTTTATGTTCAAGAAAGCAAGCTAATTGCTGAACCTGTTTGGGCACATGTTTTGGGAACCTCGCCTTGGCTCCGTCTTAGATTCAGTGTTAGTGTGCAGTGTTTGTGGCAACTCCGTGGCACCTGAGGCATTGACGACAAGGGCACTGGACTGATGGCAACCCGATTCGGCGGGCAGCAGGACACAACCCTAATCCGCTGCCTTTCTTCGGTGCCGGAACAAAGTCTCGAAGTAGAAGCTTCCGATAGCTGAGGATGGCTCAGAAGCCCCTGTAGTGTTCGATTTGATACAATGCGAACATACTCGTACAGAGCTCTTGATAATGTACTGCTTGCAGAGTGAAAGGCTGGCGAAAGATACCGTGCAAGACTTCACACTTTTCGCGCAAGTTCTGACGTTGGGCTTTGTGGGTGCTCTTGCTCTTATTCGTGGCAGCAGCTCCAGTGCTGTTCAAGCTGCCGATTCCTTCATTTGCCCAAGTCCCACCAGACTTCCGTTGGGCAGGTAGGACTTAGGGCTTTCGTTGCATGTGTGTCTGGGATTGGGCCGGGGGGGGGGGAAGGGGGGGGACAGCGAATCCGCGAAAGTGCAGGCATCTTTCGAAGGCCCCAGCCCTTTTCGTCGTGTGTGAGATCATGGAACCTACACGACTTGGTGGCCTTTCCCTGCTTATAAAGTGTCGGGATGTTCCGCCTTATGCTGGCAGTCCTTAATCGGCATTCTGGTACCCCCAATTATAATTAATCCTATCAAGGGCTGTCAGAAAAAGGGTGAGCGTCCCACTTCCCTTACAAAGCAACCGGCCCCAAGATGAACCGAGGTAAGAACGTATGGGCCCGGCGAAAGACCCCTAAGCCACAGGAGAGTGACATGCTGGAGAAGTCTCCTGGCAAGCAACGGTAGGACATGCCTGCGAGGGCCCCCTCATGGCACAAAGTGAGAGGGGCGGCTTGAGCTGTGTGTTCCTCAGATGCTAAAGGAAGCATGGGGAGGGGGGGTGGGACTAATGTGACCGTTTAGGGTTTAGGTTTAAGGTTTAGGGTGACCTTATAGGAGATGGCCAATAGAATCTCAGGTCTCATGCCCTGCAGGCTGAGCCCAGTTCACGGTTGAACGCTTAGGCTCCACACCTGCTTGTAAACCCTAAACCCTAAACCCTAAACCCTAAACCCTAAACCCTAAACCCTAAACCCTAAACCCTAAACCCTAAACCCTAAACCCTAAACCCTAAACTCCAAGCCATCCCCAAGCTCGTGAGGTTGGGCAACAAGTACAAGGACGCCCCGCTGGTGGCAGATCCTGAGACGGCACCTGGGCCTGCTGCGGCTTAGGGTTTAGGGTTTAGGGTTTATAGGGTTTATAGGGTTTATAGGGTTTATAGGGTTTATAGGGTTTATAGGGTTTAGGGTTTAGGGTTCAGGGTTCAGGGTTTAGGGTTTAGGGTTTACAGGGTTCAGGGTTTAGGGTTTAATCCCCTCAAGCAACTGAGAGGGGCCCACCATCTAAACTTGCATCGGTTAGGGGTTTTCGAAGCCCAATACTTTTGGCTACCTCCCAAGTCTGGATTCAAGAAGTCAGGGGTGTGGGAGGGTCGAACGACTTTGAAGCCCCCAACTCCGAAAGCCCGAAACCTTCCTGAAGCCGAAGACTCCTGTCCCTCGACTCACTGACCTTCAGGCACCGGCCCTTGCTTGCAGAACCCTAATTCCCTAAAGCCGACAAAAAAAGCCCTGAACCTTGCATCTCAAACCTTTCAAGGGCCGCCACCCTTCCCCAAAACCCTGAGCCCTACAAGCGGGTAGGTTAAGTCGTATCTTCTTGTCATTGTGTAAAGTCGTATCTCGGGCGCGTGCACACTGGGGATTCGCGAATTCCAAGATTGGTCAGAACCCACTTGCACCCGTAAGCGGAAATCTCATGCACGCTGACGAAAATGTGCTCCCATCCCAGGCGTGCGGTGACAAGTGCGCATTTTGCACGTGTGTCGAGAACATGCGCGTGCGGCGCGTGCACATTGGGGGAAAGGCTTCAACACATGTCTCTGTGATGCGACTTTACGGGGGGTGATGTGACTTCGCTCGCAGCCGCGTGTCACTGGGGAGATGTGACTTCACACGCAAAGATGTGACTTAACCTACCCGCTTGTAAGCCCTAAACCCGAAACCCTAAAACCCTAAGCCCTAACCAAAGCCCTAAACCCTAACCAAAGGCCCATATTCAGCTGGTGTCGCTGGGCAGCTACTGTGGCCCCAAGCTGTCTTTCCAAAAGATGGGCCGTGGGGCGGAGACGCTGCCCTTTGCGCCTTGCCGGTTATTGTAGGGGTTTAGGGTTTAGGGTTTAGGGTTTAATGTTGACCTCGTTTTACTAAACCCCCCCCCCCCCCCGTCTCAATTGATTTTTGTTTCCGGCCGCCCGCCTATGGGGGGGGGGGGGGGGGGCAGGGCTGTTCTTAAGAAACCTGACCAGCCTGCACCCGTACCCTGGGCCTACCTCACCCCTAACTAAAGCTGTTTCAGGGCTCCAGGCTCTAGTTCAAGGCCCGGGCAATCGCTTCAGAAAATTCTCTATGGAACCCCCCCCCCCCCCCCCCCCCCCCCCCAAGAAAAGGGGCCCTCCGGGATTTCTTATTATTGAGCGGGGGGTTTATGATTGAGTTCCGGGATCCGAATTCTTTAATTACGGGCGGGGGGGGTTTAAATAAAGCAGGTTAACATTAGGGTTTAGGGTTTAGGGTTAGGGAGTTTCGGCTCCCTTCACGAAAGCCTTTAATCCCTTTAATGAATTTAAACAAACTGGCCAATGGATGTAAGACACTCCAAGATGCCAAGAAAGCATTCCACTCCAAGAGCGATCAAGACCATAGGGTTTAGGGTTTAGGGTTTAGGGTTCAAGACGACTCTGTGAGAACATGGACAGGGCCTGGGCGACAGCGCCCCTTGCAACACTGCGAAATGCAAGTTCCCTTCGTATGCAAAAGCACACTGTTTGAAACCCGGAGCCCCCAAGACCTCCGCGCGTATGCCCCCGCCCAGGCGAGAGCCCAGAATATGGGCTGGCCTCGCAATCTAAACCCGTTCACTCTCTCTCTCTCTCCCTCTCTCTCTCTCTCTCTCTCTCTCTCTCTCTCTCTACATGGGACCCGAAGTATTGACACACAACAAGGATTGCTGTCGAACTCCTATAGAATCGGCCCCATAGAAATCCCTGAAGCCCCAAAAGAGACTCAGATGAAAACGTTCAGATAAACAAAATGTATACATACATATTCTTGTATATACATATATACACATACATGTATCCATGTGCGTGCGTGTGTGTGTGTGCGTGGGTGGGTGGGTGGGTGGGTGTGTGGACTCATGCCGCTTCAGCGCCGCTTCACCCAGGAGCTGATCTTGCCCAAGATGCAAACTTGTAGCAGACCGAGGCTGCGCTGTCTAAGGGTTCAGTGAACCCTAAACCCTAAACCCTAAACCCGATTTCACAGCTCCAAGGATTGGATTCGCACCCGGATGAGTGGCATTCTTCGATTTCTTCGACACTTGGTCCAGTGGACGTCTGCTCGCGAGCGATGTCCAATGCTGCGTTGTTGGAATGAACGTGTTGAGGGTTCAAAGGGTCTAGCTACTCAGGTAGTTCCCTTAATGTCCTCCTAATGTGGCCCTTATATTCCCTTAGAGGATCTTAAAAAGGGGCCCTGAGGCAGAGTCCCATGATCTTCGAACGGACCCCGGGTAAGCAGTCGGAGAATGGCCTTACCCAGCTGCCAGCTCTTGAAAAAGCCCTGTCGCCTCAGTTCTTGTGATAGAAAAAGCAAATCTCGCCTGGAAGCTGCCAAACCGACAGCCCCCTTTGGAATTTCTTTTTTTATATAACGCCCTAGAGAAATATGGGAAAACATGCTGATGTTTTTTCGGGTTCTAAGGGGAGTATAGAAACTTCCTTTAGAATGCTCAAAGCTACTCCCGAAGCCGGATCATCTCTCTTTGATTCGGGGGGTACAGGGGTTGCGTCCTTAAGGAAGGAACTTCGAAGGCTTCTATGACTTCGTCACCCAGCGAAGAGTGCCGGACACAGGCAGCATGGCCACTTGACTCGATTTTTGTTCCCCCCCATTCTTCCTGGATTTCAACCTTTGAGCCCCCGATTCGGCACCGTCTTACTTCAACATGCCGCGGGACCCGCTGCATGAGCCCCCTAACCCCCTCAGCCCCCCTTTTTTCTAGCAGTCCTTCTTAGACATGAGAATAGGGGGTACTCTTGATCCCTATTAACGAGCTGTTAGTATAAGGGGGAACATCCCGAAGCTCAGGTGATGTTCCGTGGCCAGGGAAAAAAACCCTAAACCCTAAACCCCCCTAGAAATCTAAGCTCAGGTGATGTTCCGTGGCTACCACCATTCCTTCTGGCACGATGACCCAACAGAGCCGATGATGCGCCTTTTTGCGCTTGGCTCGGGGTCTTGGGGATTGGCTCATGTTTTGGAGTTGGTTTGACCTTATATCTAAGGGTTTAGGGGTTAGGGTTTAGGGTTTAGGGCTTAGGGTTTAGGGATCAAGCAGCTTCCAAGGTTCAAAAAGGGTTGGTTGATGGGCTCATGCACCCTGATTACCCCTAGCCCTAAACCCTAAACCCTAAACCCTAAACCCTAAACCCTATAAACTGAACCCTAAACCCTAGCTTTAAGGCCCTGGAGGACCGAATGAACCCTGAAAGGGTTTATGGGCTCATACACCCTGACTAGAGAGATTATCGCGTAGGGCCTGTGATCCTGATTTTAGGGTTCCTTGCCCCCCCCCCCCCCCCAAAAAAAAAAAATAAATAAACAAAAAATAGAAAAATGCATATATATATATATATAGGATTGTAGTAATTACAGGGTCTACGATCCCAATTTTAGGGTTCCTTTGGTCCCCCCGCCCCCCCCCAACCCAAAACCCTAAACCCTAAACCCTAAACCCTAAACCCTAAACCCTAAACCCTAAACCCTAAACCCTAAACCCTAAACCCTAAACCCTAAACCCTATCTTTCAGGACTCCCTAGTCCCCAGAAAGAGCGGAACTGTGAGCCTTGGGGCAATCCGAGGCACGAGCGCTACAACCGCCGAATGGCTCGGTTCTGGGACATCGACGCCCAGGCCCCCCCCCCCCCCCCCCCCCGTGTTAGGGTTTAGGGTTTAGGGTTTAGGGTTTAGGGTTTAGGGTTTAGGGTTTAGGGTTTAGGGTTTAGGGCCTTCTGGGATTTATAGGGTTTGTATGAGTTGGGGTTTAGGGTGAAGGAGACCTGCGGCAAAGAAAGGTTTTGAGTTATAACCCCCTCAATATAGGGTAGCCCCCATGCCTTATAGGATTCAGGGTTTGTGGGTTAGGGTTTAACGTTGTATGGGTTGTACCTACTAATCAAGGGTTAAGGAGAGCCTGCCGCAAAAACGGGTTTCGGCTTAAGCCCCAAATGCAGGGTGCCATCCCCAGAAGATAAGAGTGCAGGCCAATGGAGCCCTCGGATTTCGCGCAAACCCGAGTTGAATCATCTTCCTCAACCTGCCTCAAGCTTTCCGAACCCTGGTTTAGGGTTTAGGGTTTAGGGTTTAGGTTTTTTTGCTGCTGGGTTGCCTTCAGCTTGGGAAGGCTGGGGGTGGCTTCGAGTCTTGATTTTGGTTCTCACAGTTTGGCGGGCGGGCATCACCTGCAGGGGGTCGTAGAAAACTTGCGAAGGCTGGACATTCCTAAGCCTCAGCATGTAGGGTTTAGGGTTTTTTAGCCTCTAAGCCCCTCTAAACCCCAAGCCCTTTTTGAGGTCCCTTCTAAGAGCCAGCAAGACCTCCCAAGCCCTAAACCCTAAACCTTAAACCCTAAACCCTAAACCCTAAACAGCTTGCGCCCTACCTCTCCCCAGGTGCGGCCCGTTCTCTTCGTGCGCTCCATCGTCTCCAACGAGGTGGGGCCACTTCCTTGGGGACCAAATGAACTTTAAAATTGGGGTTTAGGGTTTAGGGTTATATGCCCTATGCTACTATGATCCCTATTTGGTATAAGAACCATAAACCTTTTTTGGGTCTTACTTGGTCCCCAAGGTTGCAGAAGTGGTCACTTCTCGAAAATCTGAACCCTTGTTGGGGGTCCTTATTATAAGGCGGCCCCCTCTTATTTAAGGTACCCAACAAGGGGCCATAATTTAGGGAACTGACCAAGCAGGCTTCCTGGGGCCTTGAAAGAGAAGCTGTCCCTTGCAATGGGTTTCATGGAGAACTTGAGATTCGGGGACTTGCAGGGTAGAGGCAACCCCAAACCTCTTAGTGGGAGGTCGAAGGCCCTGTGCACCTCTGCCACCCCAACCCTAGTTGACGATGCCGGGCTGCTTATAGGGACCCTAAACCCTAAACCCTAAACCCTAAACCACTCTAGAGCCTCCCACACTGCTGAGGAGGTGCTGCAGATTTCCGAGCTCATGGCCGAACTGCGGAAGCGATTTGGGCGGAATGCGCGGCTTCTCATGGTCCTGGAGTGGCGGTGCTGCAAGAAGATGGTCGGACTTCGGGTGGGCGTGCTTCGTACGATTCCTCTTGGGCTGTGGGGAAGTTGTGGCCACTGGATTAGAGGTGCTTCTGCCCAGATGCAGCTGCAAGAGGTATGTACCCTGGAGTCTAAAAGCTCGGAACCCCGCTTGCACGGCAGACACAGTGACCCTAAACCCTGGGCCATAAACCCGAAACCCGCGCGCAGGAGCCAGTGGCAATTCCATGGCCCAGCTCTTGTGAGGGAGGAGCTGCCAAGCCGCGTCTGCCGCTCCGATTCCTGCAAACCCTAAATCAATAATTAAAAATAGATAAATAAATAAATATATATATATATATATATATCGATAAATATAAAAAAAAAAATATATATATATATATATATCGAGTGAATCCCGGGGCGGCTAACCGGGGTGGGGGTGGGGTGCCCTTACAGAAGGTTTAGGGTTTAGGGTGAGATGGATGAACCTCAGAAGTATAGGAGTTTGGCCTGCGTGTACTCTGAACCATATGCAGCTGTTGCTCAAGCTTCGAAGCTCCCACGCTCAACCTAAAACTCTTCTAGACGCGGTGAAGCGGCCTGCTTCAGAAGCCCAAACCCTTCATAATAAAGGGTTTTAGGGCTTATAGTGTTCATGGGGCTTAGGGCGGCTAAAACAGAATTAAGGTTTAAGCATTGCCCTCAGTCCGTGGTTAAAAGCGTTTGGAGCTCGGACCAGACTCGAACCGAGCGGAAGCCAGCGAAGCTGCAAACATCGGAGCTCGAGAATGTATATACATAGGGAAACTGTATGATTATTCATGCATGTGTGCATACATATCTATATACAAGTATGTGTATATATATATATATAAGACACTTGTATTTGTGCATATCTCTGAGACCTAACCCAAAATCCCTCAACCCCAAACCCCTACAATCCCCCATAGACCTCACAGCCTAGAAAGCCCGAAAGAAGCCATGGGAGGATCCAAAACGCAGAGCCCCCAAATAGTACCCCATTCTCAGGAACCCTTTCTAGGGGATCTTTTTTTGGACCGTAAACCCTAAACCCCAAACCCTAAACCCCAAACCCTAAACCCTAAACCCTAAACCCTAAACCCTAAACCCTAAACCCCAACCCCAGAAAGCCATGGGAGACGCGGCCCCAAGCAAGTGGTTCGGCTGCGCCGTGCGCCGCGTGGTGGGGGAAGCCTCGGAGGCCCCTGAATTTGGGGAGGAGCTCCGGGCTGCCATGGAGCCCCACATCAGCAAGGCAGGGGCTGGGGTTTCGGGTTTAGGGTTTAGGGTTTAGGGTCTGGGGTTTAGGGTCTGGGGTCTAGGGTTCAGGGTTTAGGGTTTAGGGTTTAGGGTGGGTTTTTGTTGGGGGAGAGGCGTTGGGCGTAGGGTTGGAGGTAGGGAAGGCTTACGGGGTTCACGTGGTCTTCTTCTTTTTTTTTTTTTTTTTGGGGGGGGGGGGTGTTGTTTGTGGGGTTTAGAGGGTTCGGAATGTATAGGAGTTCAGGGAGGGGGTGTTTGCTCGATGTTCGAAGATGTTCGTCATTGCTTCATGGTCTGTTTTGACAATTACTCGGTTGGGAAAGGAGGTGGCCGTGGAGTTTTGAAAATCATGGTTAGAACAAGCATCGTTTTATGCTTTGCTGTGTTTGCCTTTGTGTTGGGGAGGCGGGGCATATATGTTGTTTCAGCTTTCTGAGACCCGTTACCCATCCTCCGCGCAAGGCCCGCCAGAAGCGTGAAGAGGCCAACAAGGGAGCAGGTGCCACGGATGTGTTTGTGCCCTACAAGGCTTTGCGCAGCGAGCACCCTTTCTGCTACGACTCTAGCACGTACCCTTTGCATTCGGTCCTGGCTGAAGCCCTTGGCGTCCGCAGTCTGGCGGACGTCCACCACCACCCTGCGCAATCGAAGCAGGAGCTACTGAGCCCACTGCTGGATCGCGAGAGGCGTCAGCGCTTCCACGAGTTGTACGATCACTTCGTGACGTCCTTTTGCATTCCGATGCTCCACAGCTTAGCCGTTGCCAGGGATGTGTTGCCCAAGGTGTCTGGCGCAACCTACCGCTACCAGGCCTTTCCTTGCATCCGCGTGGTTCGCCCCGGGGAGTTCTCCATCGGCCCCCACTGCGACACCGCCTACGGCCACAGCATCGGCAACCTCAACTTCCATATTCCTTTGACACCCATCCTGGGAGTCAATGCTTTGTTTGTCGAGTCCAGTCCGGGCAGGGAAGATTGGCATCCTCTCACAGCCGAAGGAACGGGCAGCGGCTTCCTCTTTGACGGGGCGCGCTGCATACACTTCACCCTGGAGAACGCCACGGACACCACGCGCGTGTCTCTGGACTTCCGCATCGCCTTCTACCAGGAGGGCAGCAGTGAGCTTTGCACCAAGGAGCAACTGGCAGACAGTTTCTGCACCGGGGCCTGCAGCTGCTATTACGATGAGGCTGCTGTTTCCCTAGCCCATGCCCCTGCAGGGGTCGTGGCCAAGAAGGCTGCGAAGGAGTTGTTGGAGCCAGATTGGCGCGTGGGACTTCCCTTCAGCAAGCGGGCATAGACATGGGGTCAGGTGTGCCCATACACCTTAAGGAGGTTTCAGGGGCTTGCAACCTTGTGTTCTCCAACTTTTCAGAAGACTTACAATGGCACATGTCACATGCCCCAGAGCCTTCTAGATTGTAAGAGGCACCGGCAAGTGCCTAGGGTCTCTTGTGGGGTCCCGATAGGCATGCGTCGATGTTATGACGAGGACCTGAAGAGCATCCTAACTTAGCCCTCAAGCGTGAGGCCTTCCCGCAATGCCCTCGGCGCTAGCCTTAAAGACCCAACGTCAGCCTTTTTTATGAAGACTCAAGGAAACGTGTGTACACAGCCACAGGACAATGGAGCTTAAGCCTTGAGCCCTATAAACCCTACACCTTAACCCCTAACCCCTAACCCCTAACCCGTAACCCCTAACCCCTAACCCCTAAACCCTAAACCCTAAACCCTAAACCCTAAACCCTACACCCTACACCCTACACCCTAAACCCTACACCCTCAACCCTCAACCCTCAACCCTAAACCCTAAACCCTAAACCCTCTCCAGGAGCCCGGGGTCTTCTTGTACTACATGAGCGCAAATGTGCACAAGCCGGACCACAAGTTCATAAAGCCGCTGGTGATTGGGATGTTCCCCCTTATACCAGCAGGGTTTAGGGTTTAGGGTTTAGGGTTTAGGGTTTAGGGTTTAGAGTAGGGATTCTAAGAGGGGGCACTATAGTTCCTATCAAGGACTGTTAGTATAAGGGGGAGCGCCCCAAGCTGATGATCAAGTTTGGCAAAGTTGCCGCCCAAGTTGCCGCCTTCGGTTGTATTCTGCCCTAAACCCTAAATCCTGAACCCTAAACCCTAAACCCTAAACCCTAAACCCTAAACCCTAAACCCTAGACCCTAGACCCTAGACCCTAAACCCTAAACCCTAAACCCTAAACCCTAAACCCTAAACCCTAAACCCTAAACCCTAAACCCTAAACCCTAAACCCTAAAACCCTAAAACCCTAAAACCCTAAAACCCTAAACCCTAAAACCCTAAAACCCTAAACCCTAAACCTCTAGAGAGTTCAGGAGGCCGCCAAGCAAAGCTCCACTTGTATCTGTGCCGCCAGGACCATCCCGACAACCTGATGCCCTATGCCCGCTCCGATGCAGCAGACATAATTTCGGTGGACTTTGGGCATACAGCCTGGACAATCGTATTGTAGCCGTGTCGCCTTCATGAAACTTCAAAGGGACATCTGTGCCGTGCCCTACTAAGTTGTATCTATGTCCTTTTCGGGGAGGTGACAGGACCCAAAAGCTCAGAGCTCCTAGAATTTGCTCATCTCAGCTTAGAGCCCTGGCAAGAACTCCTTTAAACATGCCCTTTATAGGGTTGATTATGGGGATGATAGGGCCTAGTATCCCTAAACCCTAAACCCTAAACCCTACTAGGCCATCCTGGTCCGGAAGCTGAGGCCCAACGCAGTTTGCCTTGGATTGGTGCATCGGAAGGGAGCCGGTCGTTGAGCCCCACGTCTTCCAATCCTTGCATGAAGCCTTTGCCGTCTCGGACCCTTATCCAGGAGAGAGAGGGGCGGGTTTAGGGTTTAGGGTTTAGGGTTTAGGGTTTAGGGTTTAGGGTTTAGGGTTTAGGGTTTAGGGGTGGTTAGGAGAAGTGTTGTGTTGCTTGCACAAGGGAGTGGAGGCGGGGTTCCACGGGCATGAAATGAAATAAGCAACTCCGAGGGGAGGCAGCATGTCCGGGAGGCCCTGGGGTTCTACAGCCTCCACTTTTTTTTTGAAGCAGATCAGCTGCAACAAAAATCCTTAGAAACGAGGTTCAGGGATTTCCTGAGTTGGACGCTTGCTGCCATAGTAAAAGCTTATAAGGAGTTCCCGACACACCTCGCTCGAAAGCCCTTTTCCGAACTATTCTCTACCAGGATGGGCTATTATACCCTATAATCCCTTAAAATGCCCTTTATAGGGTTCATTATGACGATGTTAAGGCCTGATAGCCCATCCTGGTAGACAGTAACCAGTCTATACGCCCAAAGAAGACCAGTCCCCATCCGTTCAGGGTGAGGGTCGAAGCCCAAAATCCACAGACCTTGAACCCTAAACCCATACCCTAAACCCTAAACATAAACCCTAAACCCTAAACCCTAAACACAAACCCTAAACCCTCAACCCTCAACCCCCAACCCTCAACTAAGACACACACACACACACACCCGCCTTGCGCAGGAGGCATGAACGGGATGGGAGGCCTCATCGCCTTCGAGGCCCCTGGCTACCACAAGAACGGCCCCAAAGTTGCTAAGGTTTAGCGTTTAGGGTTTAGGGTTTATAGGGTTTATAGGGTTGTCAGGTGCTGAGTAGGTAATCTTGAGCCTCCCAAGCCCTTACAAAACCCCCGAAGGTGAACTTTTTGTTTCCTTCAAAAATTGAGACGGCCAGTTCGTTTAGGCTTTGGGTTGTTTTGGCTTTAGGGCTCCAACAAAACACTGCCCTCTCTCCACGAAGCAAGCAGTGACACGTCCAGCGAAGTGCAAAATACTCTTGGGAGCTGGTCGGCTTGGTGAAAGTCAGGGTTGGGCCATGAACCTAAACCCCAAACCCGAAACCTTCCGACGAGAGCCGAAACCCTAAACCCTAAACCCTAAACACCTGGACAAAGTCGTGTTGAGACGCAGCGGATGCGGCGTTGGGCTCGAGCTCGTTTTCCTACTACGTAACCAAGAACCAGCCAGCCTGTGCATCTTATCCTGTGGTGGTTGTTGTGAGGGTTCAGGGTTTAGGGCTTAGGGTTTAGGAGCCGAAGCCGTAAACCCTGAATAAGCCCTCATAACTTGGGATGTTCCCCCTTATACCAACAGTCCTTAATAGGGGTTTAAAAAGGGGGGGGGGTACTATAATCCCGAGATATCCCGAGTAAGGACTGCTAGTATAACTGGGGAAACATCCCGAAACCCCAAACCGTAAACCCTAGACTTCTAGCCCCTTACGCCCCTACAGTCTCCTCACGCCGACCTGGCCCTCGAGGAGACGACACCCGAGGCTTCCCCGGCGGGCAACGAAAATGCAGTTCCTGTCCAGGCACGGATCCGGCTTCCTCAGTCAGGGATTCAAGGTCTTAGGGTTTAGGGCATTTACGGGTTAGGGCGTAGGTTTGTTCAGGACTTCCTGTGCCCTAGCACCCCACAACCCTGGCATTGCTGTGGGAAGCTGAGCAAACAAGGATGGCTAGTCAGCGCCTTGTCATGCCTAGTCCTGCCCGCAGGATGCCAGCTACGCAAGTGACTTGCGTGGCAAGGTACCGTTTCACCCGCAGGCTGCAAACGCAGCTGCCATGTACTCGGTTTAAGATGTAGACGCTGCATAGCTCACCAGACTGCGCAGTTCGAGGATGCCCCGTACCCGTCTATTCCTCATTTCAGAGCTTCTGCTCCCGTTTATGAAGTCCCTCAATTCCGCTTAGGGTTTAGGGTTTAGGGTTTAGGGTTTAGGGTTTAGGGTTTAGGGTTTAGGGTTTAGGGGCACCCTTCATACTAGTTTTTTCGGGCAGCCTCGAGTTGAGCCTGTGCGGCATAGTGTCTGGGCAGAGTTCGAGGCCTGCACACAGGGCTTGCCTACGAAGGCACATTGGGGGGTTTCCAGAATTAAGGGTTTAGGGTTTAGGGTTTATTGGGGTCCTTATCCTACTATTTGGGGGTCTATATTCAGGGTCCGGTGCCCTTATTTGCGTAAACTCCCAATGTCACAAAACCGTAAACCCCAACATGCCCCTTAGCCGGACAATAAGGTCAACATGAAGAGTCTGAAAAAATAAGCCTTGCAGAGCCTTATGAGTCTCATTATTCAAAGGCAGAGTAGCTTCAACAAATAAACCCAAAATCAAGCTTGAAAAGGCAGTTTTTTCGGGACATTGTTTGTAGAACAGCAGTTATGTTTTTTGCATGGGCCATAACCTGAAGCAACGAAGAGGGGTCTTTTCCATGCGTGGCAACACTGGTCGTGCTGAAGGTATATTCCACCTACTCTTCGAGTGGGGTCGTGCCAGGGATGCACAGTTCTCAGGTTTTCGGAAGCAATGGGGACTTGGGACATAGGCACGCCCTGCACCCTTCTTGCACAAAGTAGAAGCAGACTGCCCAGATTCGCCCCCTTTGGGGCAGCAGACCGGCGCCCATTATGCCATAGGCTTGCAGCGGGGTTTCGGGATCGATGCGCGTACGGAAGGATGACTTAGCACGGCATGGCGAAGGCACGCGGAATGCGCATCAAAGCTCCCGGCGCGCTCAAAGCATCAGCTTCTGTTCGGCCTCGTTTTGTTTTGACCCTTTTCAGAGAAACCAGCTTTTTAGGGTTTAGGGTGAAACTGGTGTTTCACAGAAACCAGCACTAGGGTTCAAAGGAATGCAAAAGTGCGCAGCTGAGCCATGTGCTATGTCTCGCACCCTCGAATCCAAGCAGCAAGCCTCCTCGTTCCTCGGGAACTGTGCCTTTTCTTTTTAAGCATGTCATAGTTAGGGTTTAGGGTTTAGGGTTTAGTGTTTAGGGTTTAGGGTTTAGGGTTCTAGCTGTGGTTCAGCATGTCTTGAGTATGTCCGCTCCCCAGAAGATGCTCCGAGGAATGGCGTGGCTGGCGCACGAGTGAAAATGATCTCTTAGGATCATGAGGCTGGCCAAAGTCGCGCCAGTCTCCATGAGAATAACAAAAGCACGAAGAGATCACTGCCTCTAAGTTGGGCGGTGTTTAGGGATGGGAAAGGTGAAATGACCGACAGATCTCAGGAGCAGGATCTGGTTCTGTGATGTTTTATGCGGGGTCGGATCTAGCGCGCACAGGGGCATTCATGTGATAGGAGTCGTGGGAAGCCGATTGGATCTCCGGAAACCACTACTCGGTGCTTGTATTTGAGACGCTGCCATCCTTAAACCCTAAACCCTAAACCCTAAACCTTGTTCCGAAAGCCCCAAGTTCTCTCCTGGGGAGTTTCTTTGTTGTTCTTGGAAAGCTCTTCTCGGCCTTTGAGACGTTAGGGCATACCTGGACCCCCAAGGTATGTAACAAAAACAGCCCAAAGCCCTTAAAAGGGCTATTACTTTACATATTTTAGGGGTTGAGGTACGTGCCTTCAGGGCTTTTTCTGGTCTCAGGCTCTATGCCCCTGAAACATCGAAGCTACATCTCCGTGCGCTTATAGGGACAAGACAAGCTTGGGAATCAAAGAAGGGGAAGATTTTGCAAAGTCCTTTGAAACCCTAAAACCTTGAACCCTAAACTCCTAAACCCTAAACCCTTGACACACAAAACAAGCAAGTGGACCCACATAACACCTTGAACCCTAAACCCTAAACCCTTGAACCACAAAACGAGCAAGTCGACCCACATAATGCGTGAAACCGACGAAAAAGGCGCCATGCGGCTGCGGTCTCCGGTGCCCGAGCACGTGCTCCGAATCGGGTTGCCTGGCGATGTGTGTGCTGGGCAGCCCTGAACCTTCAGGGTTTAGGGTTTAGGGGTTTAGGTTTAAGTGTTTAGGGGTTTAGGGTTTAGAGGTTTAGGGTTTAGGGTTTAGGGGTTTAGGGTTTAGGGGTTTAGGGGTTTAGGGTTTAGGGTTTAGGGTTTAGGGTTTAGGGTTTAGGGTTTAGGGTTTAGGGGTTTAGGGGTTTAGGGGTTTAGGGGTTTAGGGTTTCGGGGTTTAGGGTTTATATGAACAGCACAGGTCCATAAGCCCTCTGGTAGAGTTTGGTTTAGGGGATTAGGGCTACATGGATTTGATTTGATCCCGCCATGAAGAAGTGTTTGCATACCCGGTGTTGCTTCTGCACAGTTTTGAGGACCGATTCCAGGGCTGGGTGTCCATGATCGCACATGGGGTGGGCGGGGGATAACGTTCCAGACAAAGATGTTGAGTCAGCTGGCAATTTAATATATTATGGTTTGTTTTACTGAAGCACCCCGGACGGGCTGCTTGCGTCCGCGTTTATGCAAACATGGCCCGGGGAAAGGGCAGGAATAGGGTGCCAGCAAGAGGAGACCGGGTCTACGAAGCAAGCACTGGCAGGTTCTCCACTGCAAGATCGACGCCCATCATGGGCGACAACGAGGTGCCCAAGCTCATGCTGAGCTCGGATTGGCCCCCCCCTAAACCCTAAACCCTGAACCCTGAACCCTGAACCCTAAACCCTAAACCCTGAACCCTAAACCCTAAACACCCCCCCCCCCCCCCCCCCCCTGCCCCCGCTCCCCCACGCAAGTTTCGGGCCCTCCTTGCATGACAGCAGTTCAACTCAACCATGGCATCTTCATCGATTTAGTCATATGTTGGCCCAAGCTTTCTCTGAAATAGGCTTGTTTACATATTCTGAATATACCAAGTACAAAATTTTGGTTGGAATAGTACATCAGCACAGCCCTTAAAGCCTTTGCATTCCCCTCTGTCAGTTGTCTGCATTCTGGGTTGGCAGATGCAGAGGACTTGTAGTAGTAGAGAAGGTAACCTTTAACCTTTTTGGGGGTCTTCTAATCCCAACAAAATCCAAAAGGTCAACCTTTCGTTCCCCTATGATACTGGACAACTAAGAGGTGCGACAGCCTTATTGCAGACGTCGGGCCTGGGTTTGCTCCTCTCCCCACTGGATGTTGACATCGACCCTTCTCCACTTGCGGAGAGAAGATCCGCAGCTAATTCTGCCCTTCTCATTGCCTTGAGCATGGCGTTGCAGAGTGCTGGCCAGAAGATGGGAATGGAGCTCTACCAGGTCATGCGTTCCTTGGGAGATGGATGTTCCGATTGCTGTGGTCGGTCGCGTGCTTACCTTTGCAGCAGATCGGCCGTCCCTAGCCGATGTCTTGCAGGGGGCAACCAGGCAGTGATGAGCAGTAACAGCGGCCGGTCATTTAGAGATACATGTCGAGCTCATCGTATCTTATCATTGGGCAGGCAAGCACGAGCATAAAAACCCAAGCAACGGGGTTGCTGGGTTTGCAGCCGAGGACATCTGTTCAGGGCCCCCCCCCCCTTGTGTTTTCAATAGTTTCAATAGGACCCTGTAAGACTTTTTGAGGGGGGGTGGGGAGGGGAAATTATCATTGAGTTCCGGTCCTGAGACCTTAGTTGATGAGGCAGGGTTTTAAAAATTCTGCAGTGGACATGTTGCAACGCAGCTTCCCTCTCAGCGCGTGCATGCATGCGAGTTGAAGGCTATGTGGTCGCCCATATTTCGGGGGTCCGGGATCCGGGCTTCTTAAGCTCTGAAAGGCTTGAAGTCCAGACCAGCAGGGGCTCTTAGGCCCCTATGATCCCTAAGCCCTAAACCCTAAACCCTAAACCCTAATTTTGGGGGAGTTGTAGGGTATAATCGCCTGGGAACTCTGGCGTGGGAGGCGAGCATCTGCTTCGACTCAGACGGCGGTCTGCTCTTCAATAGGACCGTGGCATACGGGGTTTAAGATCTCGTGCATCAAGTTCAGCATGAGGGAGGGAGGGGAGGCAGTGAGGGAAGGAGCGAAAGAGAACAAGAGAAGAGAGAGAGAGAGAGAGAGGGGAGTAGGTTTAGGGCTGTGTTGTTCTAGCACCGAGGTGGATACATGAACGGATGCCGGCACAGAGATGAATCTCACCCAACCCATGTAAATACACACATTTCTGATGCCGGCACCCACCGAGGGCCAACAACAACTCATTTGGGGGGAAGGCCAATGAGCCTCGTAAGGGAGGACACACCAAAACCAACCTGTAGCTATCACCTTCAACTTTCGTTGTGGCACTTTCCGGGTTGTCCGACCATCACCAAAGCCCCCATTTCACACCGACAGACCCGGTATGAAGCGTGCCACTCGGGGCGACCCCCCACCAGGGGGTTATACGCTATCAAGCAAGCAAGCAAGCAAGCAAGCAAGAGGGGAGTAGGAACAGTTGGGGAGTGCACATGCGCCCCAAATTGGCAAGGATGCCGCCAAGTGACGCTATTCGCTATGAACGTTACCTTAGGTTTTGGTTTAGGTTTAGGGTTTAGGTTTGGTGATGCTTGCCTAGACAGAAAGTTTGTCAAAGGCCTTTCCCAGCTGACTGGGTTCAAACAAAAAATTGGAAACCCTAAGCCCTAAACCCCAAACCCTAAACCCTAACCCTAGAAAATTGGAGAGAGCTCAACGACCAAAGAGAAGCCTGAAGGAAGCGCGTGCCACTTCTGGAAGCGAAGTATGGGCCCGAAAGCACGGTGGCGGTGGCAGGGACCCCAGGGAATTTGTGGGGGAGGTGGTGACCTAGTGTTTATAGGGTTTAGGGTTTAGGGCTCGTAAACCTCTAGGCAAGACCCCTTAAACACCCTGTAACACCCTAAAAGCCCTTTCAAACCCTGTGAAACCCCATAGCTCGCCTAAACCCTAAACCCGAAACCCGAAACCCTAAACCCTAAACCCTAAACCCTAACCCTAAACCCGAAACCCTATGCCGTACAGGGTTTACCGGGCTCATACATAAGAGGCCTTAGGATCGAAGAGCGAGAGTAAACGGGTTCAAGTTTAGGAACCAGGGTTTAGGGTTTAGGGTTTAGGTTTAGGGTTTAGGGTTTAGGGGGCTTACAGGGTTCCTAAACCGTAAACTTAGGTTCCAGATTCGCACGAGCGTGAGCGTCGAACCCTTCCTTAAGAACCCAAAACCTACCTCAGCAAAACCCTTATAGGATTCTGAACTATCTGCAAAAAAGAGTTGGTTTTGGGTTCTTAAGGTAGGGTTTATATAGGGTGCCCGTGTTCTCTCCAAACTGCGGGGGTCCAGTGGGGGTTGATCGAAGGTGCTCAACCTCGACCCAGAAAGCGCGGCGGCCCATTTTGGGGTTTAGGGTTTAGGGTTTAGGGTTTAGGGTTTAGGGTTTAGGGCAAACCCTAAACCCTGAAAATCCCTAACCCTGGGGTTGGGGGGTATCGCCTTCTAGGGTTCTGGGCTCGTGGTTTTGAGGCCTTCAGGAATTTGAGCTGGAAGGCTGGGATGGAAATCCTCAACTCCAGAAGCCTTCCTTGGCCTGAACGCCCAGACGGTAACCTAAACGTTGGCTGCCCTGAGAAAGTTGTGCCGTCTTGGTCTTTACTGAATTCGGGTGCTTGGGTTTGTAGGGTTTAGGGATTGTTTTTTTGGGTGCTCGGGGCCTGGAAGCTTACGCTTGCCCTAAATGACCCTAAACCCTAGACCCTAATCCCTAAAACCCTAAACCCTCAGCCTAAACGGACCTAAACCCTAAAACCTAAGCCCAGGTCCCAACATGAACACCATGTCCCTGTACAGAGATGGACAGCGCCTCGCCGACCCGCAGACGCTGCCTGAAAGCTTGCAGGGGAAGGCACTCGGGTCTTCTAAACCCTAAACCCCAAACCCCAAACCCTAAACCCTAAACCCCGAAATCCTAAATCCGAATGCTGAGCAACAACATTGCACTCTGAGCCCCAAACAGCCTTGGGGTCGTGAAAGGTTCCGTTTCCACCCTTGCCCCCCCATCGGAACCCTGAAGCAAGTGATCGTGAAATCCTGGCAGAGCATGTTTGGGCCGAGTTTCCAGGCCAAGCCGTTCCATGAACGTTCCCTAAACCCTAAACCCTAAACCCATGCGTCAGTGTCTGTGTGGCCGGCTAGACTGTTTCTTTGGATAGTTTGCTTGGGTTGCCTGTGATTGCAAGACACAAGTGTAAACAGAGCCCCAAAGCGCGTTGGAGAAGCTGGGGGAGCTGTTGTCAATACCACGGAAAGAATGTACCAGAAACCCTAAACCCCTATCCGTAAACCCTAAACCCTAAACCCTAAACCCTAAACGCCGCATTCCAACTGCTACTGCCCCTGGGCCTTTGCAAGGCGCTGTTTCCAACCCTGACGTACAAGAACATGCGGGAGCCTTACTATCGCTTTGCCTGCTTTGCATGTGCCTCAAAAACTCCTGAGAGTAGAGGCACTCCTGAAGCCCCAAGGGGCTAGGGTTTAGGGTTTAGGGTTTAGGGTTTAGGGGCTGAATCTCATGGAAGGCATTGTTTGTAGAGTTCTCACATGCCATTATACAACCTGGTATAATCTACAGGTTGAATTCTTGCAGTTTAGTCTGAAAACTCATCATTATGTTTCACGAAAGTTGGCTCGTTACATTTGTTTGTTCAGTCATAGTAAAAGGTGATCATGATATACGGCTTTGAAATCCACTCGAGATGGGTTCTTCAGAGCAGTGCCTGCCCCTAGCTGTTGAAGGTTCAGCGCTCGAGAGTTCCGTCTGAAGCGCCTCGTGTAGAATCCCATGGCCATTCTGAACCTCAAATCCCAAAACCTGCAAAACCATCTGAAACCCTGAGATTGCCCATTGCCGATGGTGTGAGAGAGAGTCGCAAACTCGCCAGCCCCAAAACCATGCAGAGATCTCTAACCGCCCCAAACCTGCAAATACTTGTAGCTGTTTTTTCATCGACTTCGCTCGGCGTTGAGCAGTGCCGCTTCGCCTGGTCACGGGTGTGGAAAAAGGGGTTCCCCCTTGCGCTCGTAGGTGTTGTGGGTTTGTGGGATACTTCGGTTTAGCGTTGTTACTCACTTGTATGTAGTTGTGAGGGCATGTGCAGGGGCTTGTTATGTTTAGCCTTTCGGTTGGAAACAACTGAAACAGGCGACTTTGTGCGCTGCTGTTGTGCCCCATGGTGTGATGAGGTCAGCCAGGCAGACGGCGGCACCAACAACCCACAACCAACAACCAGCAACCAGCAACCAACAACCAAGAATCAACACCAGCAATACCAGCCCAGCAACACCAGCAACCAAGAACCAACAACCAAGAAGCAAAGACCAACAACCAACACCCAACAACCAACAACAAACAACAAGCAACAAGCAACACGAAACAGGCAACAGGCAACTAACAACAAACAACCAACAACCAAAAACCAACAGCCAGCATCAGCAACGCCAGCATCACCAGCAACACCAGCATCACCAGCAACACCAGCAGCAACAGCAACACCAGCAGCACCAGCAGCACCAGCAACAGCAGCAACACCAGCAACACCAGCAACAGCAGCAACAGCAGCAACAGCAGCAACAGCAGCAACAGCAGCAACCGCAGCAACAGCAGTAACAGCAACACCAACACCAGCAACAGCAACAGTGAAGAAGAAGAATAATAATAAGAAGAAGATAAGCAAAAGAAAAGAAGAATTAGGCACAAAAGAAAAAGAAGACTATTAATAATTCGTACAAACGGAAGAGGGGCAATAGCAACAGAAGCAGCAAAAAAGCAAAGGCAAAAGCAACGGCAACTGCAGCAGCGACAGCAACATCATGAGCAACAAACACCGCAACCGCAGCAAGCAACCAACAGCCAACAACGAACAATAAGCAATAACATAATACACGAACAATGGAACACACACACACACAAATACAAACAACAGACAGCTAGCAACAAACAGCAAACAACAAGCAACAAGCAACAAACGACAGACTGACAAGCAACATCAATGATGATTATGATGAAACCATTTCTAAACTCCGACCCTGCGAACCCTGCAGGTCCTGTAGCAACCTAACATAAAGCCCCAGCCACAAGCCCTTTAACGGCCTAAACCCTCAGCCCTAAACCCTAAACCCTAAACCCTAAACCCTAAACCAGCCCTAAGCCCCTAAGCCCTGAGTCCAAAGCCGATAAGACTAAAGCCAAGCATCGAGAGCCAGCAGCCCCCAGGAACCTCCACGTGAATTTCGGCCCGGCCCCTTACGTTCCGCTGCCCTTTAAGCCAGGGCCTCAGGAGAAGAAGTTTAGGGTTTGGGGGTTTAGGGCTAAGGGTTTCGGGCAAATGGTTGGTGAAAAAGGTTCTGTTTTGGATGAAGGTTTAAAAAATTGGGGGGGGGGGGGGGGGGGGCATGGTTGTAAAAGAGCTAGTTCAGCAAGGCTGCTGCTTGCGTTCCAGCACGCAGGGTGGAGCCTTGATGGGGGGGGGGGGGTTGGATCAAGTGGTGCAAAGGATGGTGAGCCCAGGGCCCCCAGCCCTAAATTGCCCTAAATCAAATCCCGAATAAATCCCCAAACCTCACCAGTCTTGTGTTTTTGTTGAGCAGAACTTCAAGCCATATGCCCTAAACTCCAATCCTTGAAAGCCCCGAAGTCTGCAGTGCGACGCGGCTGTGGCAAGGCTAGGCTGGTGGCACCACAAAGCAAGTGGCGCCAGATTTCCGAAATCTCGATGCCTCGAAGAAAGAGGGGGTTGCCAAAAGGAGTGGGGTGGTGAGCGGCTCCGTGTTGCAGCAAATTGAACCTCGGGGCCTCAGTCAAGCGCTTTGGCGTTTGGGCCCACATGGGCTTCTTGTCAACCGCTGAGCGAAATCTTCGAAGCACCTCGAAACCTGCAAAGAGCATCCGGCCCAATGTCACATGGGAGCTTTTCAAGCCGTCTCCGGATGGTGATACTTCGTGCATTATAGAAATGGTCCATTTGCGGAATGAGACGAAGCAGGCGAAGCAGGCTCGACATGACGAGCCCAAACACATGCGGTCGCCCTCTCCCTCATATCATCTCTCGATTGTAAAGAATTGTTTAAGAAGCTAGAAAAGCAAAGTGCCACTAAGCTCCATGAATCACGAAAGTGGGGAGGGGGGGGGGGTCACGGCGAACGTGTGGGAGAAGGCTCTCGCGGCCGCAGAACTGCGTATAAGATCCCCATCAATGTCCATCGCATTTAGTGGAACTGGAAACCTGCGCAAGATCCGCGTGACAGAGCGGCTGCGGATTCCAGCTTTGGGTGGGGGGGGGGGGGGGGGGCTCGCTCACATCGTCATGGCAGCCGGCCGAGATCGTGCAGAACCCGGCAAGTCCATCCCCTTCAGTGAAGACACATCTTGCGTAGGGTGATGTGCTTGCAGATCAGGGTGCAGGTGAAGACGGCTGGGCGCCTTCGGCCACATGGCGAGCCAAACCCCTCAACCCGCAAGGAATTTCATGGGGTTCTGGCGAGCGGCTCGCTGATGAGCAATTGGACCCCTTTAACCCTAAACCCAAAACCCTAAACCCTAAATCCAATCAAGCCCGCCACACAGACTGTAAGCCTTTCCGTGCTTGGCACACAGCCTGGGAAACTTTGGACCGTCAACTCGACCTCCGAAGCCCAACTCCGGGGCCCCCATATCCGTAGGTGCAAGATGGTGCAGGAGGCTGCCACGAGCCCAGAAGTTGTTTGCTTGGGTTATCAGGTCCTATATCGCAAAGTTCAGGGAGGGTTCAGAACTCCGTGCTCAGAGCTCAGAGAGAGAGAAGGAGAGAGAGAGAGAGAGAGAGATAGAGAGACAGAGTGAGTGAGTGAGTGAGTGCGTGAGTGAGTGAGTGAGTGAGTGACTGAGTGAGTGAGAGTGAGAGAGAGTGAGCGAGAGAGTTTTCAGGGTCTGTTGGGGGTTTCATGCCGGCGCTCGGCATGCAAATAGGGCTTTGCCTAAATTGCGTGGTGAAGGTCATGTTTCGTCATGATGTCCTAGTGCCAGGTCGAGGTCGAGTGCACAGGTCCATTTTAGGAATGGTGAGGGGAGTATACTGCAAGCAGTGGACCTCTCAAACCCTAAGCCCTAAACCCTAAATCCCAATGTTGTTCGCCTGTGTCGCTGGCCTTTGGCACCAGCGTGCTGCTCTCAGCATCCATCACCTGAAGCAGCCGGCTAGTTTGCAAAACAGTCATGGCAACAATGCGTGGCTCGACTGCACACAGGACACAGTCTAGAGTGCCAAGGGCTTAGGGTTCAGGAACATGACTTCGGGTTGAGGGGTTAAGGGACCTCAGTGGAACAGACCCAAGTTAAGGGAGGGGGGTTCATGGGGGGTAGGTACCTAGGGAACCTTAGGGAAGCTTAGAGTAGTGGGGAGTACTAGGGAACCTTAGGTGACATACCCCCCTTGACCCCCCCCTCCCTTAAGAACCCGAAAAGATTGAGTGACAGGTCAACCATGGCTCTTAGCAGGCGCACAAACACTGAACGCTTTGCTGACGGACTCCAGGTTTGAATGCGAGGCGACTGGCAGCCAAACCTGAAATCCTTCTACTGCAGGGGTCGGAAGAATAGCATTCCCTTATGGGCCCTTTATAATTATACTATAATCACCCCCATATTCGAATTATTAAAGCCCTTATATGATAGGCCTTGGAGCAGTAGTGTCCAGACCCACTCGGGTGTTGAACAACCACACGGCCACATCCAAACACAGTGAATGTCGCTGCTGGGCACACGCAAAGCCCTAAAGCTTAAGCCTAAACCAGCACCGCATAAACCCGGAACCCGGAACCCTAAGCCCTAAACCCTAAACCCTAAACCTTATAAACCCTAACCCCTCTTCAACCCCAAACCCTGGGGGGCAGCTGCTCCTCCGGACCCTTTTAGCTGTTGCCGAGGATCAACCTACCACTCGGGACATGGAGGCAGGCCGAAGCGTGAGACCCAACAACTAGTAGTAGTAGTAGTAGTAGTAGTAGTAGTAGTAGTAGTAGTAGTAGTAGTAGTAGTAGTAGTAGTAGTAGTAGTAGTAGTAGTAGTAGTAGTAGTAGTAGTAGTAGTAGTAGTAGTAGTAGTAGTAGTAGTAGTAGTAGTAGTAGTAGTAGTAGTTAGTAGTAGTAGTAGTAGTAGTAGTAGTAGTAGTAGTAGTAGTAGTAGTAGTAGTAGTAGTAGTAGTAGTAGTAGTAGTAGTAGTAGTAGTAGTAGTAGTAGTAGTAGTAGTAGTAGTAGTAGTAGTAGTAGTAGTAGTAGTAGTAGTAGGAGTAGCAGTAGCAGTAGCAGTAGCAGTAGCAGCAGCAGGAGTAGTAGCAGCAGCCGCAGCCGTTAACCGGGATTTAGGGTTTAGGGCAGGTTAGGGTTTAGGGGAGATGCCCCTTCATCATGACCTCCATGTGCAGACCTGTTGGCTACTTATGTGGTGCTATCTCTGGACAGCAAGGAAGCCTGGCAACTGTGCCCACATAAAACCCTGCACGAAACCTCAGCCCATCATCCTAAAAATCCTAGAACTCGCCATCCCTCGTGCCTTATGCCTCAGCCCAATTTCGTAGCATGTCTTCTTTTGTTTCGGCGTTCCTGTGGGCGCCTGGGTTGCCTTCTGGGCCTTTCTAAGTTTGTTGTTTCGACGCCGCCCTTAGCAGTATAGGACTCGGTGAGGTTTGTGGCTATCCGCCTATCCGCCCTTCAAAGTGCCAAGCCCTGTAGACCCAAAAAACCTATTAGCCCCAAAGCTTGGTAGGGCCCTGAAAGTGCAAACCCTCAGGAAAAAAAAAGAGCCCAGACTCATGTTGCGTCTCGCGCTCGGATTGCCGCTCTTCAGAGATTGCGCTGCAGACTGTAGAGTTTTCGCAGGAGCGCAGCAATACAATTCCCTGTTCTCCCCTTCGTTCTCGAGGCATCAATGCCCTATTCAACCTCAAACAACGGTCGCCTATAGAGAGCCCTGAGAAGCTTCGGCTACGGCCTACGGAGTCTTGGGCGTAGGGTTTAGGGTTACGGGGTTTAAGGTGAAGCTTGCTTGGGTTCAGGGGGCCCTGTTGCATGAGCCCCGCCAGGCGAGACCTATGGACGAGGGCGTCAGGTGGGGTTAGATCAACATCTCCCCCTTCATTCGCTGTAGAGCCTCCATGCGTAGGATTCAGGGGGTTCGAAGATGACTTGTGGGTTACGGTACGTTTTCGGATGTTTGCAGGCGGTTTATGGTTTTTCCACCCCATTATACCCCATATAGAAGAGAATCCCCTTAAGGGGACCCCAAAAAGGGTTGGAAGCCCCTTATGAGCTCAGAGGGTTTTTGGCGTGCTTTCGCACCGCTTCTTTCGCCGGAGTGATGGGTCGCCGGATGAGCCCTTGCCAGGCACCTTTGCGCAACACAGAGCTTTGCCGATTTTTTCAAGCCCCTTGGCTGAGACCTGGAAGGCTTCCCAAATTAGGGGGGGGCGGGGGGGGTAGTACCTTATGAAGGCCGTTACTATAAGGTAGTCTTACTTTTTGGGGGGTCGTATTTCCGTAAAGCTCGCAGTGGGTGCTCATACTCAGAGGACTCGAATTTCCTTGCAACCTCGTAGGGGTACATCCTTAGGGGTATTTGAGTCGTAATCCCTTGACAAGTTTAACCAATACCCTAAACCCTAAACCCTAAACCCTAAACCCTAAACCCTAAACCGCGGTCTCAGGACCGGCTTAGGACCTCAAAAGATGCACCTTGTCCCTGCGATCACATGATCCCAGTAGCAACCAACCCCTTGCTAAATCCCATGCACCTGTGGGTTTAGGGTTGAGGGTTTAGGGTTTGCCCCGAAGTCCACCGAGGTGGGCCGCTGCAAGCGCGGTGGCAGTTGTAACTTCGCGCATTACCAGCCACTTGGGTTGAGGGTCTAGGGTTTAGGGCTTATAGGGTTTATATTGGGTTTAGAGGGTTCATAGGGTTTAGACAGGGTTTAGGGTTTTCATAGGGTTTCTAGGGTTGAGGATTCAGGGTTGAGGGTTTACAGGGTTTAAAGGGTTTATAGGGTTGAGGGTAGAGGGTTTACGGTTGGTGGCAAGTTTGGGGTGGGTAAGCTTAGGGCTCAAGGGTTTAGATTCAGGATTCAGGGAGGTTGCGGGTTCCAGAATCAGGGTGCCAGAACAGGCCAGCCGAACCAGCAGGAGAAGCCAGAACGACAGCCAGCCGAACCAGCAGGAGAAGCCAGAACGACAGCCAGCCGAACCAGCAGAAGAAGCCAGAAGGAACGCCTATGCAAGAAACCCGTGTCACAGCTGGTGGGCTGGTCAGGAGAAAGCCTTACAAACCCAAACCCAAAAATGTCTCGAGAGCCCGTCTAAGAGCCTCACAGTCCCACACCGCATAAAGTTAGCACCTCTTCTCCAAAAGGCTTCGCGGGGAAAACTAAAATTAGGGGCCCGTAATATAGACCCCCGAATAGTAGGATTCCCTGGGCCCTTAGTGACCCCTTACCCTTGTCATAGAGGGATCCGGAAGTATGTGCCCTCACTATCGTGTATGCGAGGCTTCGATAAGAAGGCGACCCACGGATCCCCGAACACCTAGGTCAGAGCTCCGACCGAAGCCCACCCTCCACCGCACGAAGCTCTGCGAGCTGTTTATGAGCACAGGCAGGGCAGGGACCTCTCCCCCCATATATCCACAGCCCTTGATAGGGGATTAGAATGGGGAGTGAACCCCAAACACTAAACACTAAACACTAAACCCCAAACCCCAAACCCTAAACCCTAAACCCTAAACCCTAAACCCTAACCCTGAACCCTAAACCCTAAAATGGGGAACATTCCAAGGCAGGGGTCCTAGGGCGGAGAGGGTGTTGGAGGGGATGGCTCTGTAAACTGGCGGGGTTCTTCAGGGGCGCGTCCACGCCCACTGCAGCTGCTGGGTATAAGACTCACGTAGCCGAAGTACGATCTTCGGGACGGATGAAACTGAGAATGCCTTTAGGGGTTTAGGGGTTTAGGGCTTTAGGGCTTTAGGGCTTTAGGGGTTTAGGGGTTTAGGGCTTTAGGGGTTTAGGGGTTTAGTGGTTTAGGGTTTAGGGTCCCCAGGCCGGGCGCACACTCTCGAGCTTCGGCCGCTTCCCTTCAGGCACTTGCAGATTCGGAGCATCGTGCAATCACGCCCATGGCCCGGGTCTCGGTGGCAGGGTTGGGACAGGACCCTTAAGCCACGCAAATCCCTAGAAACCCACTGCCCTTGCGCACGAACCTCACAGGGCCCCTGAAGAAATAGCTTCACCGGGGAGGCCTACCGCGTTGATCCTGTTGATGAGTTTTTGTTTTTCTTTCTCCTGGCCTGCTCCGAACGCTGTTGGCCGTGGCAGCGGACGGTGCAGCTGTGCAATGCCGTGCTGAGGGCTCTTTTGCCCGATTCGCTTCTGCAGCCATCCTCATACGCTGTCATCGATGAGCATCGATGGCCCTTGCCACGCAGCGCGCCATGACACCGTGAATGCCCATTAATTATAGTCACGTCGTCCTGAGGCTTACCAAGGCCTTTCACGGTCCACGTTTTCAGGCATTATCGCGAGGCCCCCAAAGGCAATCTACTGGAGTGCTTCGCAATTTTCTTGGTGACCAAAGAGCCCAAAAGGGTTCATGGTTCATATACCCTCATGACGATTATAGCATCATAGGGTGCATGATCCCCGTTTCAGGGTTCATGTGGTCCCCAGATTGTGCACAGTCTTTTCAGCGTAGCTGAGGAAGGAGGTCCTCCTTCCTCAGGGAGGAAGCAGATGGGCTTGGGTATACCAGGAAGGGCTATTCCACCCTTTAATCCTTTACAAATTGCCCGTCAAAGGTTTATTTATGGGGGTTGTATGGCCAAATAGCCCAGTCTGGTAGGCTAGCCAACCCTAAACCCTAAACCCATGACAAGCTGCCGCTTACACACAAGCGCGCTTCGCAGCAAGCCTGGAGCTAGACTGGGACCTCCAAGATTTGGATCCATGTCTAGTGGCTTTAGGGCCTTTAGGGTTTACCTGTAATTCCCCTTGCCTACAGTTAGTATTGCACCTGAATGAAAAGGTATAACCCATAAAACTGTAGGTAATTGAGTTTACAGGTAGGGTTCAGGGTGCAGGGTTCAGGGTTTAGGGTTAGGGAGTCCCTGCGGGCGTCTGGCAGTGAGCAAGTCCAGCTTTCAAGGGTTTAGGGCCGTTTAGGGTTTAGGGTTTAGGGTTTAGGGTTTTGCGTGTTGGCACCGAGGTGAACAGGAATTGCGTCAGGCCGAGGTGGGCGTGCGTAATGTGCAGTCTGATGTGATATCGGGGTTTGGGGTTTGGGGTTTGGGGTTTAGGGTTTAGGGTTTATGGTTTAGGGTTTAGGGTTTATATGCTTGTTGCAGTCGTGCAGGGTACCAGCAGCTTGGGGGTTACCGCTTAGCATGAGACCTGTGTCGGCAGTTGGCAGTGAGCATTCCAAGCGTATGCATGCGTCCTAAGTACGTAGAACTTGACACAGTACCACCGGCAGAAGTTACCGCAAGCACCCCATGCCCCAATGCCCCAAGCAAATAATATCTTGATCCATTCAGATTGTCTTGTCTCTGAGCATCTCAGCTGCTTTGGCATGTCGCCTTGTTCTGGGATCATAAACAGACTTACAAGCACACGCGCGCGGCCATACATGCATTCGACTACTTGCTCTCAGAGGCTCAAAAACACCAAATTAAGTAAGGAATATTGAGCTTATTGAACATTCCTTAAATCAGATTAGGGTGCCAGCTTGGGAGGTTCCCCCTTGTACTGACAGTCCTGAATAGGGTGTTTACTAGGGAGTACCACAATCCCTATGATATAAGGACTGTTAGTACAAGGGGGAACATCCCAAATTCTCGCCCTCAACGCTAGTGTCAGCTGCCTTGCATGCTTGTGCGATGCAAATGCGAGTTTATGCCCTTTGGGGTCGACGAAAAGTAGGGGACCCCTAAAAAGGACCCCAAAGAGTACCCTATTTTCGGAAACCCCCATTTGTGTTCACGCTGACGCGACAGGCACCCGCACCGGACTCTCAGAAGCGCAACGCGGGCGTCAAGACGCCGGCAATGGTCACTGTGGAACCTCTTTTTCCCGAGCCTTGTTGGCAAGTAGGTTATATAAGTAGACTTATAAAATGTGAGTTCTTATTTTTTGTCGTGGTGGCATTTTCTAGCCCACAGCACGGATCTCCTGGAGGGCCGATAAAGCCCCCGAAGCCTCGAAATTAGGGGTTCCGAAAATACGGCATAGCCCTAAGAAAGTAGGGTTACCTTGAACCCCGCTATGAGGTACCCCCAGTTTCGGGAACCCCATCCTGTCTTTGGCTGTCCGTACATTCCTGCCAAACCTGATCCGCGTGCAAGAGCGATCAAGGACTCGCCTGCGCCCGCCACGGGACTTGTGTTGGCAGATGCCGTTCAGGACGAAACCTACGTGAGGTTTGGGGTTTAAGGGTTTAGGGTTCACAAGGGTTTCGAATTCCAGACAAACCCAGGAAATGCAGGAACACCAGAGGCTCTTTTTAGTACCCCTTGGTATTTCGATATCGGAGTGCAGACTTCAAGCTTTTGCCTGTGTAGCAAAACATCCTCCCATTTGCTACTCCGTACCAAAGCGCACAGAACAGCACTGACAGATATGACGTCCATCTCAACCTTTGTCGTGTCCCTCGCCTGAAGCAACTTCAGCGCAGACCTCATGCCACTTGCACGGCTTGAAAACTTGCCACGCTTGTGAAGACCAGAACGCATGTCTCATCCGAAGCTCTGCACCTGAAGTCCTCATAACTTGTGAATCTGATCTGACCGAGCTTCTGAGGGTAGTTTCATCGGCCCTTTGTATGATCCCTCACCTCCTTTAGACGGTCTGATGTATGGGCCCTTATGAATTTGTTTGGGGTATGTAAGAGGTATAAGAGAGCCGTGTCGTTGAACCTTACACAGTAGCCCGTGGGTTTAGATTTTGGGATGAGGACCGCCCAAGTCCATCTGCCGAAAGCCACACCCCCCCCGAACCCTAAACCCTGATCTCCTACACCCTGAAACTAAACCCTGGACCCTGGACCCTAAACCCCAAACCCCAAACCCCGAACCTAAACCCTAAACCCTATAAACCCTAAACCCTAAACCCTAAACCCAAATGCTAGTCAGTCGTCCCGAAATGCTGCCCTAAAGTGTGGCTTGTCTGCTTGGCGGGTGGCCAAAGAAACCCGAACCCGAAGCGAATCTTTGTCTTTAGGCACATGGAGGATCTCGAACTTAAAGGGAATCCTACTATTTCGGGGACTACATCACGGGCCAATTGTTTTCGTAAACCTCCACCTAAACCCCAAACCCTAAACCCTAAACCCTAAACCCTAAACCCTAAACCCTAAACACACAGGATCCCATGGTGCAGCCTCTCTCATGGGAAGCTGCCGACGCCATGTCGCCAGATGAGATCCCAGTCACGCCATGGCCTTAGACAAAACAAGGGTTTAGGGTTTAGGGTTTAGGGTTTAGGGTTTAGGGTTTAGGGTTTAGGGTTTGGGGCGCCCGCAAGCGCAGCGCCACGACTGAACCCTCTTGCCTTGGGCACCACATTGGACCCCTAAAAGGTTTACTACTAGCGGTCGCATGGGGAGTTTTTTGATCACAATTTTAGGGTTCATCTGGTCCCTAAGGCAAGTGGCAGGAAGTTATGCTTTTGGAGCCCTAAACCCTAAACCATAAATGGCAGGTGGAGGGCCAGCTGGGTCGGTCGGACAAGCTTGGCAAACGATGCTCTAATGTATCAGTTGTACTAGACGCCAACTCTGTCAAATACCATGAGGGAGATGCTATATAATATGCACGGTTAGGGGGTTTAGGGTTTCGGGTTTAGGACTGAGTCATATAGTACAGTAATGTCTATAGCGCACAAGAAACTGTAGAAGATGCTATCATGAACCGTTGAAGCACATGCTGCTCACTGAAGCAAGCAGCAGTCACAGCAGGGAGCTTGCCTAAGTCTCGCGGCACACTGCTCAGTACCTTCAAGAACGCACGTGCGAGGTAATAAAGAGGGCCTGAATAGTCAGAATAGGGGTTTGTTTTACGACCCCTATATTAGCTATGATGCTCATTTTTCGTGCTGCCATGATATACTGCCTTCTGTCGCTGCCGTGGTTGGTGGAGTCCAAGATGGCGATGAAATTGCCACCTTCAGTGGACATGCGGAGCAATAGGGTCAACGTCAGCCTATTCTTGGTGGATGTGAACGCGCTGAATGAGCCTGATGGACAGATTGTTGTGAATGCCATATTCAAACTGTGGTGGAGAGACCCTAGATGGCGTGAGGCGATGGTGTATTCCATGGACAGGCACTGCAACGCAACCGGTTGTAGTGATCAGGACAGGATCGATCTCGAGCAATCGATTGACAGCAGTCTTAGCTCCTGTTTCGGCCAAAGCTACGAAGCTTTTGTTAGCTCCGCGAAAGATTTGGGACAGTCGCTCTCTGAGTTCTTGACGGTTGATGAATACATTTGGACACCTATTCCGGTGCATCTTCTGTTGAAGACCTCAGCAAACCCACGAGGCATCACCGAGTTTGATCCGATTGTCGCCATGACTGTGCCAGCGACCAGCGATTTCGAAGGACTTTGGGTGGACAACGAAAAGACATTTTTCGACGTGACCCTGTCGTATGATCACTTCCCGTTTGACACGCAATTGTTGGAACTCTGCATACCTTTCGAGTATTTTACGGATCCACACTTCCAGACCACACTGACCGGGCCCTTTGGCTCCATTTTTGCAACAGACATTTCACGAATCTCAACGATGTGGGATGGAACTTCGGTGATCAGCCCCGTTGCTTCCAAGCGCTTTGTAGAGAGCCTCGAACGAAAAGGTTTTGATGTGAATTCCATCGTCGTGCAAAAGGTGCAACGATCCCTGGCTACTTCCTCAATCTGCATACATATTTCGATGACCCGACGCATCGGCATCCTCCTTGTCCGGTTGTTTTGGCCTCTCAGCGCCTTGCTCTTCATTCCTTTCGCTGGGTTCTTCATTCCCATTGACCTGGTCATGCCGCGGGTCGCCACAGGCTTCCTATCTTTCCTGTCCTTGCAGGTCTTCAGGACCATGGCATACGCCTTGATTCCCCAGCATACGTCGTCGCTCCTGTGGATGGATGTTACCATGTTCTGTCTGACGGTGATCCTTTTTGCGAGCGTCCTGGAGAACGTTCTGGTGCAATTTTTGCGGTCTGCAGTATCCTCCCGCTCTGCACACTTCCTAGACAAGATTTCGCGGATCAGCTTTCCCTCGGTGGCCGTGCTTGTGCTGGCTGTCCTCTTCATCATGGGCTGGGCGCAGGTTGATGTTGCCTGGCTCATGACGACCATGCTTTGCATCCTTTGCGGGTGGCTGGTCAGCTGCACCTGTGTGATGGTCACGTACCTCCGTTCCTTGCACTACCGGCTCATAGGAGTCCTGATAAAGCAGGTCTCCTCTCGGAACTTCCGCTACCAGAAGGCAGCTGCTATGGACCAAAGCGAGCCTCTAGGTTGGTTCTTGGGACATTCTTTACTATCCGGATTCCTTACTTGGGTTTATAAGGGACCCTATATATAAATATTATAAGGGACCCTATATATATATATAATATTCTTCCGAGGGTTTATAAAGGCCAACCCAGGCTTGCCCTGATCTTCCAAGCTTTTGACACGGACGGGAGCGGCGGTGTCAGCGCTGAGAAGATCATCGAATGCATGGAGGCCCGGGGCCTTCGCTTTAGGGAGATTGCGGATGAGCAGCACTTCAAGGCGCGGCTGAAGCAAGTCTGCCGCTCTGAAGCCCTTGACCTCTCAGAATTCTGCTTTCGTTTCACGGAGCTTTTCAGCTATCACCATGAGACGCCGGCACCTGCAGAGTTGAAGGCGGCACCTGAAGAGGTGGAGGTGGCCCAGGAGGTCGGGGCAGCGCCCGAAGAAGTCGTCTGGAGGGCCATTTGACGAGCCCAGGAGGGGCTGTTAAACAGCCCCCTGCTTGTGGTGTTCTTGTTGTAGCCCTTATTGGGGTCATCGACATCTCAGAAGTGTGGGGACATGCTCTGAGCTTGTGACTGCAGAAATCGCGGTCATTAGTTGCGGTCAGTTGTTCTCAACAAGTTCTGCTGCACTTCTCTGCCACAAAGCCGTTGCCTAGCCGTTAACCCCTGAACCCTAGACCCAAACCGAGGCTTGAGGCCCTTCACTGACTTCCAGTTGGGGGTGTGAGTACTACTTAGGGAGGCGATTGTTAGGCTTGTTGGGCCCAGCCACTAGAGCTGTTCCTCGGCTTTCCGCTGCTGTCATGCTATTCAGCAGACGACACGCGACCGGAAGAGAAGAAGCTTAAGTGAGGGGATTGCCATAGGGTCCTCTTCTTAAGAAGCGCTTGGGGCTTCGTTGCAGTTGCAGTGTCCCTTGGCAACTTAGCTTGGAAATGAGCTCTGCGATCCAGAGCCATCCACGACGGGAACCAGGCCCTAGAATTCCTAACCCCCCCCAAAGGATGGAACCCTCAAGACTAATGAATGTGGACCGATCATGCTCCCTGTGTCAGAGGCTGCTGCAACGACTGATGAGCGAGCAAGCCCCCATTTACGATGCTGGGACTGCAAAGGGCATTGGGTGGCGTAAGGGTTTGCTGTTTTGAGGTTACAGGTTGGGATTCAGTCGGCTTTAGCCGGCAGGGTTGGGGCAAGGGGGCTTTTGTACCCTTAGGCTCAAAATTGCCCAAAAACCTTTTATAAGAAGGCCTTTTGGCCCAAAAACCCTAAAATAAAAGGCCTTAGAGCCTTAGGAGGTAGCAGAAGGCAGGACAAGTAGGGACCATTTCGCTGAGCCTTGAATCAGGAGGCTCATTGTTGGTGGGGGGGGGGGGGGGGAAAAAATTACTAAAAGGGGGTAGCTCGGGAGCTACACCTCAAACGTTGCTAGGTTGCTTTATTATTTCAATTCCTAACATACCTTCTTCATTTTCTTCCCCCCTTCCACCTTATCCGCTTTTCAGAAGGGGCTTCTAGGGGTTATTGTCCAATATTGCCCTTTTACCCACGGTTTTCAGCATTTTTTCATCATACATTTCCACCTCATTCATTTTTCAACTCCACTCCCCAACATTCATTCCAATTCTCTTACCATCGCCTCTCATTCATTTCCCCTAATTTCCATCCTACTTTTCCAAAGCTCCCTAACAATACCCTTACCAAAGCTCCCGTTGCTTGAAGTCCTTAATCATCATATTAATTAATTTAATATGATGGTTATCTAATCCATTTCATTTAATTTTATTGCTTTTCTTATCATTAGCTCTTTTTCTATTATATTTTTCATTAGCTCACCGTGTTTTTTAGTGTTTATATGTTTTCCATATTGAGACCTTTTGATTACACATCCACATTTACAAGTCATAACAGTTATATCTTCATCTAAAAAGTTTCTTTTGTTAGACCTACTAATCATAGAATTTATATGACAAAGACTTTCAGACCTTGAAGCTTTATTCATTGTCATTCTGAAAATGTTCGTCATTATTATAACTTTAACCGTATAAAGACCATCATCTGTTTCATAATTTAGTTTTTTCTGAACATAATTGATAATTTTGTTTATGTGATTGAACATTTCAAAGAAGTTTTCAACACCTCTGCTTTTATACAACTCATAAGCTATATTTTCATAAGTAAATATAGTATTACAACAGATAAGCTTTCTGATTGTTTCAAAATACTTCTCACTAATACAATAAAAGCTTAACATACAATCATTAACAATATTATTACCAAAGTTTAATCCTAAGACGTCATTGATGAATTCTTCATAAGTTGGAAATAAACCGTCTTTCAAGCATTGTCCTATAAAATTAGAAACATCCTTATGTTTGTCTGGTCTGAATTTTCTTTCAACAATTCTTGAAATCGGCTCTCCTCTCATTTTTTCTCTTAATATTATAAGGTTTTTTGTCTTTAAGTGATTTTTGTTTTAGGTTTCGTGTTGGCTAGACTGCTTCAAATTTTATTTCCATAATTCAATAATATCTTTACAACATTTGATACTCTTCAACTTACAGCTTTTGTCAGATATCTTTTTTGACAAGTCAAAATAGCACGATGACTTTTTATTAAGCCACATAACAAGTTCTTCTGAATTATCTTCATCTAATGCTTCTATTTTGCTATTATACTTAAATATTTTCTTATAAATATTGTCTATGTCCTCATTTAATTCTTCAAGTTCAATTTCATATATTTTCAGTTCTTCTTCTTTCTCCTTAATACGTTTCTCGCTCATTGCACTAATATTATAGGGCGTTTTGTCTTTAAGTCCTTTTGTATTTTCAATCAACCAACAACAACTCGTGTCTATTATAGTGCTTTTCCCTACCTTCCAAAACATAATATTTATTAAGCTGTGGGTCTCGTTTTACTTCCTTGACTTCATAACTCCGTTCAGACCACTGACTGCGTGTCTCCTTTCTGCTGGTATAGTTGCCTTTTCCTTTATCAAAAACTTTAACCTTATCTCCGGCTTCAATCTTTGGGTATCTCCTTAAATACTTTTCTTTCAACACTGTGTTAGCCTTAACTTCAACAGAATTATCGTCTTTATGTGCTTCGTCTGGTATCATTCCAGTTGTTGAATGAACCATCTTTTTGTTATACTTATCCAAGACAGGTTTCAATAATATGGTCCAAGCCCCTTTTGTTTCTAAAGCTCTGTCACCAATCATCTTTTTAAATGTTCTAATCGCTCTTTCTGCTACATTAGCGTGAGTTAGTGTTACAATGTGCGTAATACCCTCACCTTTGAAATAATCCTGCAATTTCTTATAATTAAATGCTCCATCGTGGTCAGTATAAATACTTTGCGGTTGTCCTAATACTTTGAAACATTCTAGGAAAGCTTTATAAACATCTTCTCCATCTTTGTTTTCCATCGGCACTACGTGAGTTTTCTTACTAAAATTATCAATACAAATCAAACCGTATCTTTTATATTCTTCTTTAAAGGTGTCAGTGTCTTTCATCAAACTAGTCATATCCATAATATCAATAGAATAAACAGCTCTCGCAAAAGGAGGCGAATAACTGTTTGAATTTTTATAGTTTCTTCTTTGTTTGTTAGGTTGTTTTTTAACCCACTCCTTAACTTCATCTAGCGTTATTGCAAGACCATCTTTCTTCGCTTCTTCATACAAATTTCTAACGCTTCCATAACCCCTTTCTAAATCATAATATATCTTTTCCAGAACTTCGTTTTTACTCATATTTAATATTAATAATATTTTATTAATATTAAATCATCCAAACAAAACCTTTCTTACAATTCGTTCTCCTAATTCTGCCTGTCTCTTTTCTTCCGAAAGTCTTTGACACTTAACGCTTTTGTAATGCTTACTTCTTATTGTGTTTGTTGATAGCATACTACCACATCTTTCACATTCATATTCGTGACTGTTGTTTTTAAAGTAATTCTTAAAATATCCTTCTTCTCTGTATTTTGCATTTAAACGGTCATTATGAGCTTTCTTCTTCAACTTCCTTTGAGACATTACTTCATCATTTGATTCAATTGAGTTCCACATTGCATCAAACAAATCTTCATCAATACATAATTTTTCTCCATTTTCTGAAACAAGAAAAGAATTCATTTATCTTATCTATTAAATATAAATATTTCTTTAAGTGATTTTTCTTTTAGGATAAAAATCATTTGAAAGAAATATTTATTTATCTACTTCTTCCTGACGAACTCCTAGACCTTATGTATTCAATAGTCCTTTCCGAACTGGCAACACTAACGGGATTTGAACTTTGTAAATATTCAACTGTTCTATCGGAGGGCACTGAACTTTGAACTGTTTCCGGTGGGCTGGATTGAACGTATTCGCTCAATGCTCCTTCTTCAACGGGCAGTAAAACACTTCTTCCTGAACTTCTTCTTGAACTTGATGAAGATGATGATGGTTCATAAGATTTTTTAACATTCATCGGTAAAGAAGAACTACTCGCTTGGCTTTCTTCTGTTGCTAAACGCTCTACATTCTCCTCATCTTCTTCCTCTTCTCTTTGCTGTCGTTGTTCTCTCATTCTTCGTAACTCTTCTCTTCCTTCTTCGTATTCATCATCTCCGAACATACTATCAAACATTCTTCTCATCAAACTTTTTTCGGTTTGCTTTCCTTTTTGTTTTTCTGCTTGTTGTTCAACTGATTTCGCACTGCTTACTATACTAGATGCTTCACTCACTTCTTCCTTCACTGCTTCTTCGGGTGTTCTCATACTTTCACTAACAGAAGAATTTGAAGAAGAAGCTATATTAAAATCCGTCTGTGTTGCTTTATTTGGATTATCATTATTGTTAATATTTATTCTCTTATCATAATTACTTAAATCAAACTCATCAAAATCAACATCATCTAGTAAAATACCCATTAAACTTCTTCTTTCTCTTTCCGGTAATACTTTTAACCTTCTCGTTCTAGCTTCCTTTAACATTTGCTCATATGTAGGGCGAAGTTTAAGCATTCTATATATTTGTTTATATAATACTTGCTAATGCATCTTGCGCTACTGCGAGAGCGACGTCTTTTGCAACTTCTTTACCTGCATTTAAAACCGCACCACCTACTGCTTTTGCTCCACTAGCAATAGCTGAACCAATGCCACCACTTGAAGAAGCGCTTTCTTGATTTGTAGGTTTCTTTTTCATCATTTTTCTCATTTCTCTAAACTTCTTCGCTTCCTGTTTTACTCTCTTACCTGCGAAGCCTGATTGTTGCCATTCCGCTGTTTCTTTCAAGCCTTCAATGATGGAAACCAGATACTGCTTCTTTCTCTGTTCGTTTGGCAACTTGTCGGTTAATTCCATTATTTCGGGTGACAATAAATCGCGAACATATAATTGAAATAATAAACCTGTTGATTTAATGTCTTGATTATTGATAAGATTGTCTGGGTCAAAGTCTCCTACCAGTCCTATTTTATCGGTTAGGCTTCCTTCATCTTCTTCTTCCTCGTCACGGCTTCGCCCTGAGGGTGAACTTCGTTCGCCGTCACTAACAGACTCTAAATCTGGCATTTTATCACTACCTTCATCAGAAGCCATTGAATGAACCGGAACACCTACTGGTAATGATTGAGCGTGAACGTCTGCTAAATCACTACTGGCGCTACTAGTAGCCCTGTCTCTTGCTTTTTGTGTTTTCTGATTGTGAGCGTCTATTTCCGATTGCACTCTGGCTATTTCCTCCACGATAAAATCGTCTGCATCAGCAATTTCAACACCTAATGGAGTATTATAGCCACTTGCAGAAACACTACTTGAAGTAGCAGATAAAACGCCCATTGATGAGCCCGTTCCTATTGCCTTTTGTTTTAAATCCGCTTGTCTCAATTCGTTTTTTAACTTGTCCTCTTCCTGCTTCTTCAAACCTAGAAAATCAACGTTGTCAAACTGACTTCCAAACTGATTGTTTCTGAATAGGGTGGCTCGTCTGTCAATAATGTTTTCAATTGAAGGTCTATTAGCGTCCCCTTGACTTTCAATAATTCCTATCATTTCATCATACGTTGGGCGTAATTTTAGTTCAGATTTCAAAGTTTTAATCATATTATTAATTTAGATTATATTTGCTATAATATTTTTTAGGTCAGATTGACGTTGTTTTAGCTCTTCCTTTGTTCTAACCGGCATCATCGGTCTCTCTAACTGCCGATTAATACTATCTAGTTCCCCTTGGTAAAGGCTCTTCTTCTGATGTTCCAGCCAGTCATTCCTTAACCTAATGTTCTTGCCTCGGTTCTCCGCCTCTTCAATTCTTAACTTCATATCCTCTAAATATTTTTTCCGGCTACTAACACCTATTGACTCTTCTAAATCGTAATACCTGCTGACTTGGGGTGCTCTTTTAAACTCTGGCTTACTCTTAAACATACTCATTATTAATATTATTTAGATAAAAAATAATATTAATATTCATTCAAAACATACTGCTTTTGAACCTATTAATTTTTTCAATCTTTTCCTGTTGCTTGGCTTTCTTAATTTCATTGTAATGTTGTTGTAAAAGCTCTGTTGCAGTTAGTTGTCTAGGCGGAGGTGTATCTTGCATTCTAACTGGCACACTTGGCACGCTTGCTTTTGTTTTCACTTCAATAGGTTCGTGTAGCGTAGCGGAACTACACGCAACTTCGTGTTCTGAATAATTAACAACTTCATTTTTTACGTTTTGAGCGTTTTTATCGTTTTCTTTTTCTTTTTCATATTTTGCTCTCATTTCGTCTTCAATTTCTTTTCTTAATTTTTGTTCCACCTTTGAGCCATAACTTGCCTTCTGCTTATTGACTGGTAATGTTTCGGTTGGTTGACCCTTACAATAATGCGGATGTGTATTTCTTAAACTTTTTGGTAACATTTTTTTCAAGCAATCAGGGCATTCGGCTAGTTCCACTACTTTAACACTTCTCGCTAGTTTCTTTGGTGTTGCTTTTGCCTTTGCTTTTGGCTTCGCTTCTTCAACTGCGTCATTACGACTTTGTCCTAATGAGGCGACTGCGTCATTACCTGTTGGTTCAGTATTTGTTGATTCAGTTGTAGCTTCCTCTTTCGGTTCTTCTTTCTGTTCTTTATTAGGCTCTTCTTCATTCTTTTCGTTAGTTGTCATTTCAGGTTCTTCTTCATTTTTAATCTCAACAACCTCTTCACCACTCATTAATTAATATAGTATATATTTTTCTAATTAGATAATCGTCAGCCCTTAAAAAAGGTAAGGGTAAATGAAATGTCCACCCCGTTTAAATTTATATTTTGGTTAAGGTGGTCGGTGCATCTGAAATTTAACCTACGAAATAATTTGTTAGAGCAGTCAATATAGTCAACCGAACTTAACTCTAAATCGTTGATGACACCTAAATAAGGAACATTTACGGGGACTTTCTTGATGATGCTTGAATTGCCAGCCACTGTCAATTGGTTGTAGTTGCTTATTTCATTACAGTGTAAATAAACATTCTTAACAGGAGTAAGGTCAATAAAATTTGTTGTGTAAGGAGCTACATTTGTGTAAGCGTCAGTAGCAGGTGTGGTATTTCCTATCACTCTGTTTATTGAACTTAAATTATTAACATCAACGGGGTCACGAAACGAACCAGATAAAGGGGCTACTTCACCATCAGTTAGAACAACAAAAATAGCAGTGGCATAATTAGAAGAGAAAGTATATTTGTTGGTTGAAGTGTTATAATGTATTGAATATGTATTTGGTCTATCAACCGTATCAACCAGCAAGTTTAAAGCAATCTCTATTGTCTGCGCTAAATCAACTGCTGTATAGTTGCCCTCCGGAATTGTAATTTTACGATAAGTTATACCTGCTACAACACCTGGTGGTATGACCTGATGTCTAAAATAAAGATTGTTGTTTGTGCTGTTTATGGAATACCAAGAATGAGGAATGCTTACCTCGTGTATTTGACACAACATATTTTCTTCAAGCTGGACAGTTTCCGGTAGGTCAATAGTAAAATCGGACGACGTGCCACTTACTCTATAACTGCTGTCAATATATACCTTTTTGAACTTTAACATTATTAATTAACAGAGAAAATTAATTTATAAGTTATTTTATAATGCATAAAAATAAAAGAAGAAATGAAGGTGTTTTGTATGAAGCACCTAACACAAGAAACAAAATTGTTGATGATGTTAAAGAAGAATTAGCTGGAACTGAAACCTTCCTTACAGATACTCAGGGTTTAAGATTAGCTTATGAAAGCCCCGAAGGAATTTATCAAAATGGTTCTATACTATATATAGCAGGAACAAAAAGCGGTAGAGATGTTTATGATGATTTAAAATTACCTTTGTATAAAACACAACAAACTAAACGGTATAAAGATGTAGATAAGTTCATAAAAGACGGCGCTATTGAAATTGACGGTAAAAAACATTATGGTATCTCTGACGTTATTTCACACAGCTTGGGGTCGGCGGTAAGCGCTCAAATAAATAATGATTATGGAAATGTTTTTAGAACGAGAAGTTATGGTTCGCCTTTTGTTTCAAATCAACGTCCGGAAGACACGGGAACAAATTTGAGAATAAGAGGGTCTAAGGACGTTGTGAGTATGTTTGACGGTGGCAGTATAACTATTCCGAAAGGCTCGCTAAATCCATTGTATAACCACTCCTATGAAGATATAGCAAATGTTAAAAACAAAGCAGGAAATGAACCTATAACAAGAGAAGAATTTATGGAACAGTTTGAAACATAGTTAAAGGAAAGATACATTAAGATATATAGGAATATGAGTAAATATAACAATGGAAAAATCTATAAAATCACTGATGTAGGATACAACAAACAATATTTTGGGAGCACCGTTGAAAGTTTAAGTAAAAGAATGGCAAAACATAGATACAAATACAAAATATATTCAACAAGTGGAGAACACATCAGAGTAAGTTGTTATGATATATTTGATGAGTATGGCATAGAAAACTGTAAAATTGAACTTGTTGAATATTTTAGTTGTGAGACAAAAGATGAATTGTTTAGACGGGAAGGTGAGTATATAAGAAACAATGACTGCGTCAATAAAGTGGTTTCTGGAAGGACATTACAAGAATATAAAGCCGATACCAAAGAGCAAAGGCGCGAAGGTAACAAACTTTATTATGAAAAAAACAAACCAACAATACAAGCAAAAGCAAAACAATACCGAGACGATAACAAAGAGAAGATAAGGCAAAATGACAAACTATATTATGAAAAAAACAAACAAAAATGGGTAGAGTTTTACCAACAAAACAAGGAACGATTACGAGAGGAAAGAAAAGATTACTTTAAACAATACAGAGAGACAACCAAAGACACTTTAAAGGAAAAGAAAAAGCTTTATGTTGAAGCAAACAAAGATGAACTATTACGGAAGAAAAGAGAACATTATTACAAAAATCGTGAAACACTTATAGAAGATATGAAAGTGAAAGTCTTATGTGAATGTGGATATGAAATAACCAGAAACAATATGTATCGTCATAAGCGAACTAAAAAACACCAAGAAGCATTAAAAAATCTAAATAATATAAATAATGTTTCATTACAAAGCGCAGACTTACGAGAAGATGGAAAAGCAGAAGCAAGAGAATAAGTTTAAACAGAACAGCTACGAGGAAATCAGAAAGTTAGTTGAAGAAAATGATGTGGAAAGGCAACAAATAAATAGTATAGTGAAAAACAAGAAAAAGAAGAATACAAATGAAAATACATATAGTTTTAAATTATTTGATTAAATATAATTTAAAAATTATATTTAATTAAATTTTCTATTGTTGATTATATATAATGGAAACTTTCAGCCCCGAGGATATTTTAGTTGATAACCTTTCATTTAAATTAAACAAAGGAGCAAGCTATATCACTGACAGACGAAGCGTAAGATTTTATCCAAGTGGTAGTAATGTTTATAAGCCTACATCGGGAAACCGTGTATTGAAATTCTCATTAAACGCCGAAGACAACGGATGGCTAGACCCTCAATCGGTTCGTGTATTCTTTACAGTTCAAAATTTAGACCAGACCCTTGACCGAAAACTTCGTCCATTAGCACCACCATATTCCTTTTTCAGACGAATGCGAATTATCGCCGGTAATCAAGTAGTTGAAGACTTTGATAATTACAACCGAGTTCATCAGATGTTTTCTAAATTAATGTCGCAAGGAGCAAGAAAAGACGAAGCAAACGAAGGCTTCGGTTATAGATATGATGACGAAGTGAAAACATTAGTGAATAATGCTGGAACTGCATTAGATTATGAAGTTAATTCTACTAATTGTAAAGGCTTCAAAAATCAAATGACAGTAGGGTTTAAACCGTTATGTGGTCTTTTCTCTCAATTTAAGTATTTACCGTTAAAATATATGGGAAATCTAACCATTGAATTAGAACTTGTAAATAGCGACCTTGATTGTATTATTAATCCAGACGACTATGATGAAGCTGATGCAGGTATTGCTCAAAACCTTCGTGAAAGATTTACGCAAGATGTAGCATTACCAGCTGGCGCTGCCACTAACACTTCTAAACTCTTTGAACTTAACAACTGCTTCGTTTCTTGTGATATTTGCACCCTTGATAATAATTTAAATAATGAATACGTCAAGCATCTTTTAGAAGGAAAAGGTCTTCCCATCACTTATACAACATATATTACTCAATCTCAATCAGTGGTAGGATTAACTGATATTAGCGTTCCAGTCATTCGCTCCGTTTCAAAGCTTGTTGCTTCCTTCATCACTTTTTATAGAGACGATGACCCCAGCCTTGGTTACGAATATGCTAATAAACGCTTTTGTAGGTTTTATCATCCTCATCAAACCCACGATGCCACAGTGGAAGGAATTTACGACATCAACAAAGACTTGGAGTTCCAAATCCAACTAGGTTCTAAATTGTATCCAGAGTATCCTTGTAATTCATTAACACAGTGCTTCTATCATTTGAGAAAAGCGTTAAACCTTCCAGTGTTCCATCAACACAGTATTTCAATTGATTTTAAGCAATATCGTGATCGCCAATTTATTTTTGGCTTCTCTTTTGAAAAAGTGCCGGACAGTTCATATACGGGTATAAACACAAGAGCCGGACAACAGATGCTTATACGCGTGAAGCCTGCTGGAACAGCAATTCCTGCTGATGATATGCCGGATGAGCTTTTCGTCACATTATTGAGTGAGCAAGTGATTGAGATAAAAGATTTAGGTTTAAAGGTTTTTGACTAAATTAACATTGTTAAATTAATTATCTAAATTAATTTAATAATGGTTCTTACTTTAAACAACACAAATACACTTACAGCAGATAATGTTATTGTCGGTGGAACGGACATTTCACAGTTGTTTGCCTCTAAATCTGAATTGACCAGCATCAACACAGCAAACACAACGGACATAGCAACAAACAGCGCAGACATAGCAGTATTGAACACGAAACAGCTTCAAAACTTTCAGAACATCAGTTCTTTAACTCACTTATTAGATACAGAATATCAAACAAACGCCACCTTAAACAGCACCTTTTACAATAAAACAGAAATAGACACGACCTTTACGAATTATTACACACAAACTCAAATAGACACTAATTTATCAACTAATTTTCAGACTAACACGCAACTAGCAACCAATTATTATAATAAAACAGAGGTAGATGGTTTAGTAGGTGCAGGCGGAGGCTACACCGATACAGAAATTGATAACTTACTTGCTTTAAGAGTTCCGTTAAGTGATTTTACTAATAGATTTAGTGCTAATCCTATTATTGATTGTAGCGCCCCGACTGTTATTCATAGCGGTTTAACGTTAAATAATTCAACTGTAAATATAAGTCCAGTAGCAGGATTGGTATTTAGTAATCAAACAGGAGGAGGAGACAAAGTTTTAGCGGAGTTTAAAAATGCAACGAGTTATATAACTTTACAAGGAGATAAAATATTTTGTAACAATACATCAGACGATGCTATTAAACAATTAGATTTAACAAATAATAATGCAGGTTATAAAATGTCAGGAAAAATAGAAACGCCGACCGGTGGATTAGTTGTAGAAAATACAGCAGATGCTAATTTATCTTTTACGGTTCGGAACACTGATAATTATTTTACCTTTAATAATGACAGTATTGATTGTTATAATTCCGTTGGTGATACAGGTAGAATATTAAATCTAAATAATAATGCTAATCAATATGTTAAATCGCATTCATTATTAGTAGATACAGGAGCAAATACATTAACAGGCGGTTATACATTAGATGTTGTTGATAATGCTATCGTTAGACAAAATTTAAGAGTGGATGGTAATTTAGACTTATCAAATGATTTAAATTTTTATGGTGAAAATTATAATATTTCTAATAATTCAGGGCTTACATTTTACAAAGATACAACAGACGCGAGTAATGTTTTAACTGTAAAAAATGCACAAGGATATATTAGGTTTAATTCATTTAATATTAATGCATATAACACAAGCAACGATAGTTCTTCATTACTTTTATTGAATACTGCTAATGGCAATGGCGTTTATTGTTTAAGTTTAGGCATTGGAGCAATTCAAGGTGCAAATAAACTAAATGTAAGTGGTGGAAATGCTAATTTTGGTAGTACATCATCATTTCAAAATATAGCAACTTTTAATAGTGATATTTATGTTAATAATTCAGGTAGGATATTTCAAAGAGCAGACGCTAATAATTCATTGAATGTAATATCAACGGAAGAAATTAATTTTTCATTACAACCGTCCAAAACGTCTGATCCAACTACTGCTACTATTGCTTTACAATTAAATGACACTAACGGAATTACATTAAACAGAGCAGTCGTTAATAATCTTACTTTTAATAGCATTGGTAATATCGTTGGTGAGGCAGATGTTGTAAGTTGGGGGCGTTTTATGTTTCAGAACAGCAGTGAATTAAAAGAAGTATTGGATGGACAATATAAATTATTTGTTAGGAATGGTGATACACTAGGAGATATTAATTTAACTGTTGGATTAGAAAGTAGCACGCCAGAAATTAAAATAACAGATGGTAAAGTTAAGATGAATAATTTAGAAATAACACAAGAAACAATAAGCACCGTAGACCAGATACAGTTTTTAAATACCGATGCAGGTGGCGAGTATTATTTCTATTTCGGAAGTGTCGGAACAGGTAATGAAGTTTTAGAAATAACACCTAGCGGAGTTTATATTGATGGCACTTTCGGTTATTCATCAGATTTTACAATTAAAGAAAATATCAAAGAAGTAGATAGTAAGAAATGTTATGAAATAATCAAGTATGTAAAACCGAAAACATTCAATTTTACGCATATGAATGAAGAAAAGAATAAAGTTAATCATTTAGGATTTATAGCGCAGGATTTTGAAACGGTAATACCGAAAAAATGGGAGAACATAATAACAACGGATAATAAGGGTCATAAGCGACTTGACTATTGTAAAACAGCAGTAATTACACACGGAGCAGTGCAAGAACTAATTAAAGAACACGAAGAATTAAAAGAATTAGTGAAAACAATGAAAAAAGAAATGGCAACAATGAAAGGTGAAATAACAAAGTTGAAAAATAAATCTCAATAAAATATATATAATGCCTAATCTTGACGAGACAATAGAAAAGAAACTAGACGAACAACTACAAAAGATAAAGGGTGACTTAATAATATTTAATACAATTCAAGATTTAACAGAGAAGATACAAAAGTTAGAGGAAGAGATAGAAAAGTTGAAGAACAAAACCAAATGTAACAATTCTGGAAAATGTATGCCGTGTAATTTGTGTAGCTTCTCATTATTCTGATTGATAATATTATTAAAAATAATATCATTAATCAATAACTAATTTAGCGTCAAATCTTTTGTAAAACATATCATTTACATCTGGCTTCATAAGGTTAATGAATAAGAAACTGTATGGTTCTTCCGTAGCTATGTTATAAACTTCTAACAATAATTTCTTTGCTTCTGCTAGGTTCTTGGCATCAGCCACCGTTGATTTCTTAATCAAGACGGCGCTTAATTCTTCAACCATTGTCTCTATCTCTTTGTAATTTCTTAAACGGAAGAAAAATAACTGACGACTATTGACACGAATAATTGGACTTAACGAATTAAACTTTTGAGTAGCTGTTATTATGCAACAGGCTTTATGTCTGCCTCTCACGTATAGCTGGTTTAGTAAAGGTGAGTTTCTTGAAAACTCCTTTGAGTCCGCGAAGTCGTCTACAATTATTAATATTGAATGCAATTGTTTATGTCCGTTCTTCTTTTGGTATTCAGTTATTTTATGTTGTCTTGATATAACGGCTTCCAATTCTTCGGGCTTGTATTCATCAAAGAAGACCTTTTCCTTTTCCGTATCTACCTTCAATTCTGTTTCAATGTAGCGCTTGACAGGTGTCCAGTTAGGGTCAATTGAAACCGAGGGCGACCAGACATAAACTCTTGCGAAAACGTCTCTGTAAATGTCTAAAATAAACGATTGCAATAGAATTCCCTTGCCACTTCCCGAGGGTCCAGTTATAATCATTGAGAACGGCAACTTTGGAGCTATTTCATATTTAGATTGTTTAAAATCGTATTCTTTTACGTTTATCGGTTTGACTATTGGAATATTACTCATTAATAATATTTAGAAATTAATTTCTATTAAATGATGGTGGTTTTATTACCATCCGTGCGAGCCCCCTGTCAATATTCTATACTGTTATAAATACTTACAAATGATAACGCGAGGAACGAGCCTTCGCGTTGCTACGCGAACAGAGTAAGACATTATAACAACTAATTCAGAATTCGTTTGTTGAAGCAGGAACAACACCATTAAATCTTAAAGCAATTGTTAATAATTATTTTTAATTATTAATAATATAATGAGTGATGACGGTAAGTCTGATAAGAACGGATTTCACATTGATACAAAAGGCATCTCTTGCATTCCGTGTAGATGCAAGAAACAATTTTATCATAAGGAAACGAAAACAATCACTGAAAACAATGTAACAACAACTAACACCATTGAAGACAGGAGAAATATGAAGTTCGGTTCAACTGGGAGACATACTTCACCAGATGAAATTTTCAAGCCAGAGAGTGTTTTACAAAGTGGAAGCGTGGAGATATGCGATACTGGCTGGGGTTCAAAAAGTATTACACCGGAAGAACTGGAAGAAAGAGTTGATAAGCTGGAAACATCTGTTGAAGAAATAAAGAAGGACGTTGAAGAAGTAAAGTTGCAAAAAGTGATAATAAGTTTGTAAAACAATATAATATGACGAAAGAAGATTTTAATATTGATTTTAATGAAAAGCCTAGAATAACAGGAGACGAAGGTAAAATACTTAAACAATGTGAAAAGTGTGGTGGATTTAAGGACTTGTCAGAGTTTAAGCATAAGACGAAAAACATTAGAATGAATAAAACGTGTAGAAGGTGTTTAGATATGTCGCATATGTATCATATGAAACATTTACTTCTGGCTCGGGATAGGATTATAGCAGAGGAAAATAATTAACATTAATTATATTAATAATTAATGCTAATTAATTTAGTGTTTCCATTCACCTATACCATTCCAGCATTCGCTAATTTGTGTTTTTATAGGATATAAAATTTCTACTACTTCATCGTGTTTCATTTTTAACTTTTCTGTTTTATCACCTAAAATATTAACTATAACATAATAGTTTTCAACCATTGCTACTTTACCCCCTCTATTGTTAATCTTTTTACCGTTTTCTTTGATTAGCTTTTCATCCATTATATTTTCATATATCTCTTTCATCCATTTGTGATTTTCTCTTCCATATTCACTTAACATATTGAACACTTCTTGTTTTAAGTTATCAATTGGCACTGCGCGAGCCATATCATTTAATGTTTCTATAACTTCTTCATATTTTGGGTAGGGGTTATTCTTAATAAAAGATTTCACTTTCTTAACAGTCTTCTCTGTCTCACTCATTGTTTTCTCACTAATATTATAAGGCGTTTTGTCTTTAAGTCCTTTTATATTATTTTATTGAAAAAATGCCCGAAGGAAACAATAATTAATATGATTTAAAGAGATAATATTAACTATTGTATTAAAAATTCTTCCCAATTATTTTCAATTTTAAGCTTAATACCGTGATATATTGCGTTTGCATTATTAATATTTTGGTCTTTTATCAAATGTTGTAATATTTCACACATAGCGAAGTGATTATAATGTAAGGTTAGTTGTGTTCCATTTTCAACTATATCAGAACCATTCTTTTTAATAAGCTCATCGTTTTCAATGTTTTCATAAATTTCTTTTAATTTATTATGATTATGTTTTCCGTATTCAGAGTTAATCATTAGATAATGAAGTTTAAATTCCATATCGCCACTTTGCTTCCATTTGTTAGCTTTCTCTAATAACATATTTTCAATAAAATCATAAGAAGGAAACGGGTTCTTCTTAACGAATGTCTTAATCTTTTTGAGTGTTTGACCTTCCATTGTTAAGTTCTTAATAATATAGGGCGTTTTGTCTTTAAGTCCTTTTGTATTATTTTATTGAAAAATGCCCGAAGGGAAGACTTTTTACACTATCTATATAATAACGCTTATTGTCATATGATGATAATGATTGTTTGATTTGGTTTATTGTGTAGATTTGGTGGTTCTTGCTTCTTATGCTGTTGAAAGATACTTTGTCAGATTGTGTTGTTTCTAATGTCTGTTCGTATTTCTTGAAGGTCAGTTCTTTCTTCACTTTGTGTTTTACTATGCCTTTTGATTTCTTTTCTTCCTTGTCTTCCTTGAAAATCCTGAAAGCATAAGATTTAGGTTTCAAGCCTATGAAGTGTGTCATAATCTTTCCGTCGCATTCATCTTTAAACTTTCCAAGAACCTTTTTATTAGTGGGGTCATAACATTTGTGATTTTTGTCATAACCGCTGAAATCCATATGTTTAGAGAGCTCTTTGAAATCATCATATATATCTTCCGTTTTTGTGTGTATAACGAAGCTGTCTGTGTCAGTGTATATAAGATTAATATTTTCTTTATACCGTTGTTTTAAAACATCATAATAAAACGAATACATATGTAATTTAGATAAGTCTAGAATGGACATTCCAACATAAATAGGTTTGTTTAGTTTCACTGTTTCCTTCAACTTTTCAACTCCAACGAGATTTTCGTTTATAATATGTCTGTGTTTGTAAGTAGGATTATTAACGCACTTTTGAAATCTTTCGGGTGTATCAACCAGTTCAAAATTTATATGCTCTCTTACATTTTCCATAGTTTTTCCATAACAGGCGTTATTCATTAATTTATACATATCCTTTTCAAAGTCCGATGTGGCTTGTTTTCTCTTGTCTGTGTTGAAGTCAATCCAAGGTTTTAGCCATTGCTTTTGTTTGAACTCTATAACTCTATTAACCTTTTTAAGTTTTAGTCCCTGTTTTAAATAATATCTTAATATGTTAATGTGAAGAACATAATTTGATTTGTCATTTACATTCAATATTAATTTCTTGGTCTTTTCGTCTTTCGGGTCTAGTCCTACCACTTCACCGTTTTTATAGGTTTTGGTATAGGTTTTTCTGTAAATGTCTTTTTGCGCTTCTGAAAGCATATCAGCAGTAACATTCATAATTTCGGGTGCTAGTGGATAATCAGAATGTTTATCGTGTAGCTCTTTTGGATATTCTAAATCAACATCTAAAATATAGCCAGTGGAAAGGTCGGAATAATTTTTTATGTCGTCTTCGGTAAATTGTCGTTTAATCCATCTTATATCTTTATATGGTAATTTCTGACACATCGCCAGACCATAAAGATTATTAGCGTCAAGGTAGTTTATGTAAGAAGAGGGTTTAGTTTCATCGTATTGTTCTTCCATATACTTATTGTTTGCTTCGGCTTTTCTGTGTGAGACCTGACACATTCCACCACGAAGCCCCTTCTCAACCATTTTATAAATCTCTTCATCATAGATTAGGTCTAGTTTTATTCCTGTTTTTAGAAGCATAGCGTCCCAAGCGAAGTTAGGTAAAGTGAAGTAGTGAGCGGGGTCAAGATGATAATCTTCAAGACATTTTGTTCTGAAATTTTCAAAGACGTCGGTCAATAGTAAAACGTCTGTTTGAAGGTAAAGGTCGTGATACTCACCTAAATTTTGAATGTTAAAGTGCTTGTATATCTTCTGTGCCCTTTCGTATTCTTCTTGTTTTATGTGCTCTTCCGTAAGCTTACTGTAAAACTCTTCTATTGGTGGTAGTTCTTTTTCGTTGAACTTGTTGAAGTTATCAAAATAGTCATATGGATAAACGCCTTTGTCAGTTAATAAGTCTAGACATTCGTCTGATTTTATATATTTGCTGTTTTTACTGTATTTGAAGTTGTCCTGCCAGTCGGTTCTTTTTTCGTTTCCTTCATATTTTGTTAATTTTACTAGCTTGTCCAGTGAAGAAGATAGGAAACTGAAACTATCTTTGAACTGTAACTGTTTAAGTTCAAAAGTTACGAACTTTTCACTGTTCTGTGCTATGACGCTTATTTGGTCTTTATTTGTGTTTAGCTTTTCCAAGTTAGATATAACGAGATGAGCATCGTAGTTTTTAAGGTTGTGAAAGAAAACGGGAATTTTAAAGTATCTGAAACAATAATCAAGATTGCATTTGTTATGTGCGGCGCCTCTATATTTACCTGTAAAGTGGCAGTGGTCGCGCACTTTTCCAAAGGAAGCACGCGAGCTACTCGCGTCTCTTACCTTCTTCTTATCTTTTCCCTTGTCTGTGAATTTACCGTTACAGATAAAGCAGTGAGTGGATTTTTCAAATTCTTCTTGTTCTTGTGGTGTTATAATCATTTCTTTCGGACTCATCATCTTATCCATTACTTCTTCTCTTATTTGGTTCATTGTATCACAAAATTTATCCATACAGTTTTCACCACGATATAGATAAGGTGTCATTTCGTTCGTTATTGAATTTACAACGTTTAACATAAAGCCGGACGGTTGATGATGTTGGTATGTGCCCTTCGGACACCTAGGACCACTATCGTGGTCGTAAGTTCCGCTTTCAGTGCAACTTAGGGTTTCACCGTAAGTTCCCTTTATTCCTTCTTTTGAATGTGTTGTCAAACATTCAAAATCACCATATATTACATAAGGAGCTTTTAGTTTTTTATAATGGTTCTTGAATTGCATTTTTTCGTTTTCTTCTGGCATCTGTGTGGATTGGACTTCATTAGCTAGACAACCTTTTGTTATGTGATTTGTTAAAAGCGTTTCTTGTTGAAAGCCTTTTTGACAATACATACAATGAAATAACTTTGCTTTGTGTTTATTGGTTTGAGAAAACATTAGCTTGTTGTAATCCTTGATTAAAACATAATGATTAAAAATGTCGTCGTGGTCTATTCGTAAAAGATTTACGTGACAAACTGGCTTTGAAATTGTTGTTATTTTGTCGGGTCTTATTGTTTTCTTTTCTTCATCTATGGTATAAACATTTATTGATATTGTTCTTCCGTTTATTTCTTCAAAATGGTCAATGTCATCATTGCAAACTGGATAATTCATATCATCCCATTTTATGAAATGATCTTCATCAATATATTTTCTATAATGATACATTCTTTGAGGGTGGTCTTTTTTGAATATTTCGTAAAACTTACATAAGACACAGTATCTAAAACACATATCATCGTCGTTTTTTATGTTGATGCAAGCCTTCTTTCTCATAACCCATTCGGGTAAGTCAAAATATTTTCCTGCTCGTGTAGGGTCGTATTTGTCATAATGTATCGTGATTTTATGAATTTTTTTAATTCTTAATCCTGACCTTTCTATTTGTTTTTCTGCTACTGTTATTTCTATGTCTTTACCCATATTGTTTAAAGCATTTACTAAATCTTCTTCATTGAATATATTATAACGTCTAGATTTTATTGAGTGTATTATTTCGTCTTCTGTTTCTATGTCATCAAAAACAATTTCAACAAAAGCTATAACCTTCATTGATTTGTGTTTTTTGAGGTATTCGTTTAGTTTGTCCTTTTGGTGTATGAAATAAGATAAGCCTTTCATATGAGGAAGTTTTATGTTAGATATTGAGTAGGTGTTGGCGTAAGATTTTAAAGCCGATTGTTCATCGGTGATTGTGGCTTTGTGTTTAATAGCGTATTTCTTTAAAGCGTTTCTAGCTAGAATGCCTTTGGAAGCTTTTTCAAGGATTTTGAAGCGCCTGTATTGTGGAGTTTTTGAAACTTGTTCCAGTTTTGATTTTAGTTTTTTAACTATTGGCTTTTCTTTGTTATACGGATATTCAACATCATTTATAATCACCTTTTTGTATTCCTTATTACCCTTACGTTTTATGTTTGCTTGTTTATCTGAAAATAAGAAATTTAACACTGAACGGTACTCCCCTGACTCCATTATAATATAAGGTGGCTTTTCTTTAAGTGATTTTGGGCTGGGGTTGGGGTTGGCGCTTTTGATTTTTTGGTTTGATGTTGCAACGTTTCCCTCGGGTTGGTGTTTCAAAAGTACCTCCTCTATAATCAGTATTTTCAAAAGCGATGTTTTTTATTTTTTCGTTTGTTTTTGATAGGTGTTTTTCAATGTTTTTCGTTGGTGATTTCTTTCCGTGTGTGGTTGCGTGCAGGGTTTGTTGTGAGAACCTATGGCAAGGCGGAATAAAAATCAACCGACAGGTTGTAAAGAAAAACTCGTTGTTTTTACCTCTATCGCCTGAAAAGGCGGAATTAAAAATGAAAAAAATCCTAAACCGAAAGACCCGAAAGTCCTAAACCGAAAGCCCTAAACCGAAAGCCCTAAACCGAAAGCACTAAACCGAAAGCAAACCGAAAGTCCTAAACCGAAAGTCCTAAACCGAAAGCACTAAACCGAAAGCCCTAAACCCTACAACCCTAAATGCAAAACGGACTGAGGGCGGTGCAGAACCACTAAACTAAATAACCCTAAACCCTAAACCCTAAACCCGAAATGCTTTGTTTTAAATAAACAGTCGGATGCTTGTCCGCTCCTGTTCTGAGATGGTTGTTCAACCTTTGGAACCAATCCCTTTCCCGAAGTTATGTATTCAAAACCTAAAATCTTATACAACCCTAAACTTGAAGGCGTGAGCCTTCCTGATGTCATTGATGAGAGCTTCGTTGTTGAGCATGAGCACCTGGCACGAGTTAAGTCGCGTTGTGGCTGTTAGAACTTCACAATATGATAGAGTGCTTAACGATTGAAAGCTTCTTTTGTCAGCAGAGGGGCGAGACTTGACAGTTCTTGTCGTGAAATGACACCCAGTAGGTGAAATCACGAGTGATGCTACACATTGATGCCTCTTGTAGTTCTTACGTAAAAACGTTAGGATGTTATTAAGTAAGGGCAACAAGTGCGCCGCACCACACAGCAAAACTGACGGTTCAAGCAGAAGGTCGTGTCATCTCCCTCACGAGTTCATTGAAGCATCAGGAACCGAGCCTCCCAAGCAAAGGGTGGTAACATATGTGAATTTTTACATTACATATGTGAATTTTTACATTACATATGTGAATTTTTACATTACATATGTGAATTTTTACATTACATATGTGAATTTTTACATTACATATGTGAATTTTTTGACAAACCTGCCTTTCAAGTTGGACTTCAACAGACCGATGACGATGGACATATCGAACTTCTCGCCCATCTTTCCGTAGTGGTACAAGGACTTCCCGAAGAGGCGCTTGAAGCGGTCGCAGGTGTAGGTGAGCATAGCAATCAACTTGTTGATTTCCTGAATGTCGGGCACCTTGTCGCCAATCGTCAGCAGCTTCCCTTGCGTTCGGTTGCGACTGCTCGACAAGTCATCAACCAGCTCCTTCAAGTCGTCCTTTCCGATGAGCTTGATGATGTCCTCGGGGTTCGGCTCCTTCATCTCGGCGATGACCTTGCTGGTGGCGAAGACCTTCTCAAAGAGCTGTTGGTGCTCCGGCTTCACGGGGCACTCATTCAAGTCGTAGTCAAACAAGTCGCCTCTGCCACGCTTTGCCATACCGCCCTGTCCGGAAACACTGGCGATGATCACATCATCGTTCCGAACTTTCCATCCTGCCATTGTTCTGCGAGCGTGGTCATTCATGACCTCGTTGCCCATCCGAAAGAGCACCCTTTTCGCATGCTTCTTAGTCATTCCAGCCTGCTCGCTGAACTTCTCGCGAAGGTCGCGAAGGGTGTGAGAACCCTTCAAGGTGACTTTGGTGATGACGTTGTTGAAACTGATGTGGAGCGTCAAGCTCTGGTTTCTCAGCTTCTCCCTTTCTCTCTTTTGCTCGTCCATCTTCTTCTGTTTTTCCTCTTTCGTCATCTTCTTCTTCTCTTCGTTCTTCAAGGTGCGCATCAGGTCGGAAATGAACTTCTGCTTCAAGACAATCTCCTTGTTCGTGGCGAGAACCGACGCCAAGTGCTCCTGCAACTGCTCGTAGGACTGCTTCTTCATCTCCAACTTGTAGCTCTCGTCAAGGTCGTCAAACAGGAGCTTCTTGACACTCACTTCACCAGCAGAGGATGTAGCGCCGCCAGTTGTCTTGTCATCGTCGTCGTCCTCGTGCTTCTTTCCAACAGGGGACGGGTCGTCACCTGAGCCCTTCGTCACACCTTCATCGTCGGACTTCTCCGAACCAAAATCCGAAGAATGCACACTCTCCGAACCATCACTGCTGTTGCCTTCATTGCTTTCGCCCTGAACCAGTGGCAGAACTTCGCCTTGTGCATCAGCAACATCGCTGACAGGCGTCGGATAAGCACTGGAAGCCATGACGAGTAGCAAAGCGAAAAAGCGAGGAGTTGTTGAATGCTGAAAGCAAAAGATTCTTTCGGATAGATTGATATGCTCACTGTTCAAGCAAAAGCAACTTCCAGACTGACAAAGGAAGCACTCGCATAGAAGCACCGAAGTCAAAACATGGAGGGCGCACCTTCTTGAAGAAGCCGGCGATGATGTTGTTGGCGGTTGAAAGCTGTAAAGCCTTATAAACATTGGTAAGGGTATTGTTAGGGAGCTTTGGAAAAGTAGGATGGAAATGAGGGGAAATGAAGAAGGGGCGGTGGTAGGATTATTGGAATGAATGTTGGGGAGTGAGTGTGAAAAATGAATGAGGTGGAATGAATTGGTGAAAAAATGCTGAAAACCGTGGGTAAAAAGGCAATATTTGGTAAAAAACCCTAGAAGCCCCTTCCGAAAAACGAATAAGGTGGAAGGGGGGAAGAAAATGAAGAAGGTATGTTAGGAATTGAAATAATAAAGCAACCTAGCAACGTTTGAGGTGTAGCTCCCGAGCTACCCCCTTTTAGTAATTTTTTGGGGGGGGGTGGGCGGGATTGGGGGGGGGGGGGGGGGGGGGGGGGGGGGAGTTTTCGACCCCACCAGAGGTGCTGAACTTGAACCTGCGTGGGCTTGTCCAAATTGCGTGAGCGACCCTCTGACTCCTAAAACTGACCCGGGTTATTCGGCCCGATAATCCCCATAATCAACCCTATAAAGGGCCTTTTTAGGAGGTTATCGGATAGCCCGTCCTCGCAAGCAGAACAACGACCGAAAACTTCCGCCCGCAAAGGACCAGAAGACCCAGTTCCTCATCTCGGTACGCAACAGCTCTAGCCTCGGGAATGGAGTTTCAGACCTGGGGCGTTAGTATAAGGAGCGGGTACGAGAATGCCGATTAAGGACTGCTAGAGCAGAAGGGGGAACCCATCCCAATTTCAGACGGTCAAGACGCCTGGGTCGGCAGGCTCCTCCACCCTGACCCGCCAATTGAACTCTGGGTTTAGGGTTTAGGGTTTAGGGTTTAGGGTTTAGGGTGCATGGTTCATATGGGTTTAGGGTTTAGGGTTAAATGATGGTCCTCTTCCTGGCCTTACAAGGACTGTAGTCGTATAAGGTACATATGATCCCAATTTTAGGGTTCACTTGGTCCCCAAGGTATGTCCTGTTACTAGTACGAAGTCACGGAGTAGAGAGGGCTGCCTCCCACTTCTCCTCATGGGCCTACGTCTCTTGTTTAGGGTTTAGGGTTTAGGGTTTAGGGTTTAGGGTTTAGAGTTTAGGGTTTAGGGTTTAGGGTTTAGGGTTTAGGATGTATCAGCATGCCCCGCCTGCAGGCTTCTTGCACTTTGAGGCGCGGGGCTGCGCTTTTTTTGCATGTCCAAGGCGCAAGGCCTCATGCATTCGAGTGTGCCGCGTGCTGCGCACCCCTAAACCCTAAACCCTAAACCCTAAACCCTAAACCCTAAACCCTAAACCCCTCAAACCCTGCAAAAACTGCACTTCTTAGTGCCCCGTCTGCGTTGACGCCTCGATGATGTTGTCCGATCCGTGTAAAGGAAAGTGGGAAGGCCGACATGTGTGGTGCATTCTCGCTGGTCTTTAGGGTTTAGGGTTCGGGGTTTAGAGTTTGGGGTTCAGGGTTTAGGGTTCAGGGTTTAGGGTTTAGGGTTCAGGGTCTAGGGTCTAGGGTTTAGGGTTCAGGGTTCAGGGTTCAGGGCTTAGGGTTGCCCAGGCAAGAGCCAGGAGAAAAGCTGGCCATATGCACGAAGCCATGCGGACTGACGCAGCCCGGTACCGGCTGTCCAGCCCAAACTGTAGTGTCAAGAAGGATCTTTCCACAAGCACTGGGTCCCAGTTGTGTAAGGCCCCAAACCCTAGACCCTAAACTACTAATTGCTTAAGAAGCCCACAAGAACTAAAAGAATATTCTTCCTCATGAGGGCAATGTAAGGATTATGCTAGATTATTGTCTTCTGTGTTTTGAGGGGGTTCTTAAGCAAATAGTAACAAACTACGAAGTTTGAACTCTAGAGTGGAAACCCTAAACCCTGAACCCTAAACCCTAAACCCTAAACCTTAAACCCTAAACCCTAAACCCGATAAGGGGGAACATCCCACTGCATGTGGAGAGGCGCATGAGGATGAGGGCGAGCCAGTGATCAACCACGCCGAGAAGACCCTGACCCGGTCCAGCTCCAGTTGCCTCTGAGGCCTTTGCAAAGAGGGGGCAGGGGACTTTCCTGTGAACCTTTTTAGGGTTTAGGGTTTAGGGTTTAGGGTTTAGGGTCTGTTGTATGAAGGGGGCGGGGGGGGCCCTTCTAGATACTTAGGGAACACCCAACAAAGGCACCATCATCCAGAGTGAACTGGTAAGACGTGTTGGGTCGTGGGACCGGGGCCACTTGAGATTCGGCTTTAGGGTTTAGGGTTTAGGGTTTAGGGTTTAGAGCCCTTTAGACCTTTTGTGTCGAGAGAGGTGCGCGTGGTAATCCCCTATGGACCAGACCCTCCCCCGCACAGACCCTGAGCGCCGAAGCCCTGTGCAACATGGGCTTTCGGGGTGAAACTCGCCTGAGACCAGCAACTCACTAGGGTTTAGGGTTTAGGATTTGGGGTTTAGGGTCTAGGGTTTAATTAGGGCTTAGGGTTTAGGATTGCCTTGCCCAGTCTGTTGCTTGCATTGTTCTCCCTGGCTGCCCAAAGGAGCACAGAAACCTCCAAGCTTCAGATCTAAGTCCCTTGGTCCCCAAACGAGGTAAACCCCGCAGCCCACGAATTCCCTGTGTTAGTTTTAAATTCATTTTGTTTGTCAAAAATATCGTTTTTGAGAGTTTCGTCTTAAGGGCTTGTTTTCAGAAGTTGAGGCTTTAGGAAGACGGACGTATACTGTAGACTCAGTCGACCCACATCCTACTACTATTACTACTACTACTACTACTACTACTACTCCTACTACTACTACTACTACTACTACTACTACTACTACTACTACTACTACTACTACTACTACTACTACTACTACTACTACCACTACTGCATGCCCTGCGAAACGAAATCTCCCACCTTGTAAGCCCAAACTTGGGATGTTCCCCCTGACACTAAGAGTCCTGAACAGGGATCACACTGGGGGGGGGGGAACTCTAATCCCTACTACGGACTGCCAGCATAAGGGGGAACATCCCAAGCCCAAACCAACTCTAGTAAACCCCAAGCCCTAAACCCTAAACCCTAAATTCCCTAAACCCCACACCCAAAACCCTAAACCCAAGCAAATCGTAAAGTTGGGCTCTGAAGTTGTATGTACACAGCATTCCCTCTTCTGTTGCCCCGTGGAGCATGGCTAGACGGGTGGCTAAAAAAAACCCTAAAACCCTAAAACCCTAAAACCCTAAAACCCTAAAACCCTAAAACCCTAAAACCCTAAAACCCTAAAACCCTAAAACCCTAAAACCCTAAAACCCCTAAACCCTAAACCCTAAACCCCCCAAGCTCTCTGTGTAGGAGGCGCAAGAAGCCGGTTCCCGGGAAAGTGGACAGCAGTTTCGGAGAGGACGACAGGTTGAGCCTCGAACCCCATGAAGTTTAAAGTTTAGGGTTTAGGGTTTTGGGTTTAGGGTTTAGGGTTTAGGGTGTAGGGTGTAGGGTTTAGGGCCATGAAGCCCAAAATCTGTCTGGAACTGTTGCATGTTGCAGGGGTTTGGGCAGGGCTCCAGTTGTTGTGCTCCTGCGTAGAACCTCCAAAAGCTCCTGCCTTCTTAGGTCGGGCCTTAGCTAAGTTGGTTTTTGGGACACTTCGTATTTTCCTTATTTGGGTTCATGAGGGGCCCTATATATAGATATTTTTCCGATGGTTTAAAGGCCAACCCAGTTAGACAGAGTCTTAGTCACAGCCTCTGTGGTTGTACCCAACGGCTCACCTGTCCCAGAGCGTGCTTCAGGTTTTATTGGGACCATAAGATCAGGAGACCCTGTGTCAGCCTTAGCCAAACGGGCTTGGGGCTTCACTTGTTTCAGGGTTGATGTCAAGTGTGGGGTTCCGGGGAGTCAACCAATCCGCCCCTTGCAAGCCGTGCTGTTAGCAATGATGCTGACCAGCTACATCGAATGCTGGTAAGAATACGATGCTGACCAGCTACATCGAATGCTGGTAAGAGTAGACTCGTAAGCCCGCTGCTAAGCTTCCCCCGCGACTTTTTTTGTGATGCAGATACGAAAGCCCGAACACGATTCCCCAAAAGACTCATTCAAGCAACGACCTCAAGAAGCACAGTGGGAAGGGATGCGGCCTTTCTGAAATGGCTCAGACTATGCATCTTTCTGTCTTTCAACTTTCCGCGTGCACTGCAGCTTGCCAGGCCTAAGGGCCTGTTTGTCCGTTTATCATTTGGAGGTCTTTAGGCGGGGAGGAGGGGGGAGAGAAGGGGAGGGGGGGAAGGGGAGGGGAAGGAGAGGGGAGGGGAGGGCCGCTACACTTCTATTGTCAGTGATCCTAATCCACATTCTTGATCTGCCGGGGTTGGGCTTGCCGAGACTTAGCATTGTCATGCAGGCTCCGCTGAATCAGCAGCTATCTTGGACAACAGAATAGGAAACATTGCAGTAACTACCGCATGAGCATCCGTCATTTAGCCCATGGATTACAAGCTCCTTGCAAGCTGCTGGAGAAGTAGCGTGTGTGGCTGCTGGAGAGAAGTAGCGCATGTGGCGGTGCTTTTTCATTTCGGGTGCAAGGTCCTTGGGCCCAGCAGCCTCCAAGCTGCACCCTAGATAATCCCTTAAGGGGAAAGTGTCGGGGACATTGGCTACCTCATCGTCATTCCCTCATTCCATACTATGAACCAGCAAGCGAAATGCTGCTTGGGGGGGTATATATAGTCTTGGAGTGCTCTTGGGATGGTGTTGGAGTGCTTTTGGGATTCTTATATGAAGGTACACTGGGGCCTTCGCAGGAAAACATTCGCCAGGAGCTTCGGTAAACAAGCTGGGTGATTACGGTTTCAGTTCAGTTTATTCGAGCGCCGCACATCAGCTCCGGCCACACACATAAACGATTTTGCACGCCGTCCCAGCTTTTTTTTGGGCACCTGGCGTAGACGCCTTCGTCAGAAGTTGCCGTCTGACGTTTCGCGCATCGCCTCCAGACCCCGTGCCTTCCTATGGCACAAGGAAGGTAGGGCCAGCCGGCCTCCACAAGCGGAGCTCCGATGATTGCGTCCTACAGCCCATTTGACTCCATGACCGAAGCCGAAGGCGAAAGTCCGCAAGGCTCGAGCCACAAGGAAACCCCTCATGAGGCTTTGCAAGCCTTGAAGCGGAAGGAACCTGCGAAAAGGGTGGCTCAAAAAAGGATTCTACGGGCAAATTCAGGGTTACGCTTGGTTGCCCAGTGGTATACTTTTCCTTTTTTCTGGGTCTGGGTTCCCCTTATCAAGTAGCCAACCCCAAAAAGGGTGCCCTTATCATCATATGGTTACTGGGCTTCCAAGTAAGGGAGAACTGGGTTTCCTTCGATTCAATCAAGTCTGCTCTCGTACCGGAGGCTAACCGGCCACCGGCCGCAGACACGCCTCAGGGTTCATGTTTCTGTCTTCTAGCTCCTGGACCGAACTATAGCCAACAGAATGCAAAACCATGATAGGCCCTGGGCACTGGAAGCAGGCAAAACGCCACACTAGGGATCAGCCCCCCAAACCCAGACCCTCACTTACGGGGCAGCTCTCAACTCGAACCATGCTTGCGCCTTCACCCCCTAAACAAGCGGGCCGTATGAGGCATCGGGCGTAGGGTATTTTCCTTAATGTTGGTGGGCCGCACGGCCTGGGGCTGGATCCAGGAACAACCACCAAACCTGCCACTTCGACTTGCTTTCCAGAGAGGAGTATGGCAGCTCTTTACTTACTGGCGTGAGACCAGTAAGTGGCCTCATTCCAAAGTTCATTGCGACGAATCATTGCCACAGCAGCCAGCGTCCGGCCAGTACTTGGCGTGCCCTCGCTCCCTAAGCCCTAAACCCTAAACCCTAAACCCTGTGGGAAGCTTGGTTCCCAGCCAAGAAGAAAGAACGGGAGTAGGTTTGAACACAGTCTTCAATGTTCATTGCCTTTGATCCCCTATATGGTCAGTTCTCTAAATTATGGTCCCTTCTTGGGTACCCCAAAATACGGGGGGCCGCCGTATAGTAAGGACGCCAAAAAGGACCATCATTCAGAGCAATCACCACATGATCCTGCTGAAGCCATCAAAATTTTGTCAGACCCTGGAGAGATGTACAAATGAACCCGATGCTTTCCAAGTCAGTTCGGCTACACGCACTCAGCCCTAAACCCCACAAGCCGCATAAGCCTCATGAACGCTACAGGCCAGCCTAAAGCCGAAGCCCTAGACCCTAAAGCCTGCAGTGCGTCTCTCCGAGTCAGCTAGGCGGGTGGCAAAAAAAGAGAGAGAAGCCCTACATGCTAAACCCTAAATCTCCCAATCTGCAGACTGTAGGCCCGAACTCGGGGGCACAAGGCTACGGCAGTGCGGATGCTGACTCTCACCCTCCACGTTCTTAGTGGGGGGAATGAGGGAAGTAGGTGCCCTATCGAACCCCTTAAAAGGGTTTAACAAATTGTCGGGCGAGGTACTTGATTTTTTGGTACCCTGGTACAACAACTTGGAAGGGCATACTGTATAGGGGGATATAGGCTGATATAGGGTACTTGGTTCCCCTTAGGGTACCCCAAAAGACCCCTTAAAAGGGTCCCTATTATAGCCCCTTACAAGTGCATAACGGTATAAGGCACTTCGTTCTTGGGATGTTCCCCTTGTACTAACAGTTTAACAGTTTCTGACAGTCCTTAATAGGGATTATAATAGGGGGGGGTACTATCATTTCTACTAAGCAGTGTTAGTATAAGGGGGAACATGTCAAGGCATACCGGTCTAATATAAAGGGGGATAAAAGGTACTTAGTTCCCTCATTCCCCTAAACCCTAAACCCCTAAACCCTAAACCCTAGACCCTACACCCTAAACCCTAAACCCTAGCAGGGGAATATAAGGTGCTTAGTTCCCTCATTCCCCTTCTAAGAACTTGTAGGCCATGGCCCTGCTAGGGCTCTGCAAAGGCTCGGATCTGGAGAGCCTGCTCCCGAGGGTTTGGGTTACACCTCACCGAGTGGGTTTAGGGTTTAGGGTTTAGGGTTTAGGGTTTAGGGTTTAGGGTTTAGGGTTTAGGGTTTAGGATTAAGAGTTTTCCCCGGCCCAGGGGGCTTTCAGGCACTCCAGAGTCAGCTGCTACTAGCTGCTAGGGTTAATAAATCCTGCTCCTTCTTTGGCAGGGAGGGAGGGGGGGGGTTGGGCATGCAGAAGTTAGGGTTTAGGGTTTAGGGTTTCCTTCCTTCGAACTCTATCCCAAAGAAGGAATGTGGATTTGCGGTACTTGCACCCGCGCACCTCTTGTTGGCAACGTCCTGACAAGTCGCGAAACGAATCTTGACATACCAGCAAGGAGACGTGGAACCTAAAATCAAGGGACCTGGGTTTAGGGTTTAGATTTAAGGGTTTGGGGTTCAGGTCCTGAATCCCTATGCCCTCAGTGAGTTGGTTCGTTGGGCTAGGTCCTGATAGTGCCCCGAAATCGCAAGCCTGAGGGGTGCGGTACTTCTCCCTACTTCTCCAAGTAGGGGTACTGGTAAGAATGCACCTTTGCTGCCCCGGCAGGAGCCTACAGCCCAGGGGGTATAGGGTTTAGTTGGGCAGGTCTGAACCTTGAGTGATGAAACCTGCAGTTTCAAGCGCCTGTTGCACAAGAGGTTTGCAAAACCGTGTCGCAGATGGGGCGGCTGTCGAAACTAGGCCAGATTCCGGTAGGCATCGCGCTGACGTGCTAAGCCCTAAACCGCCCCCTAAACCCCTTTCCAGCATGAGTCCCTGCAATGTGGCCTGAGTGTCAGCTAGGCGGGTGGCAAACAAAAAGCAAAAACGAAACCCTAAACCCTCAGCACAAATAATCCCCAACCAGCCCTTGCTTAACCCCTAAACCCCTAAACCCCAAGTGCGACCAGCAAGTTGAGACAACCGCCCATGTCTCTACGGGCATTTTCATGGGCCCTTACTATGGTCCATTACCCTCTTTAGAGGTTTCTGAAGACTCATGGGCCCTTGGTTTCATAGGGTATATAAGTGGGATGTCCTAAACCCTAAACCCTTCTAAGGGCCCATAGTAAGGGGCCATGAAACTACCCTATAAGAGTGTCTTTTTTCAGCGCCCAAGAGGGCGACTCGAGCCCGGCATCCGAGATATTGTCTTCACCTCAAGCATTTAGGATTTAGGGTTTAGGGTTTAGGGTTTAGGGTTTAGGGTTTAGGGTTCAGGGGGGTGGGGGGAGGGTATGTAGTGAGTTGAGAAAGCATGGAATGGCCTGAAACCCTGAAGTCCTATCCCTGGATGCCCCGTAGCAGCCTTCTCCCCTTTTTGGGGTCTTCGGTTCCCTTCTGACCGAACCCCTTAAGCAAGAAGGGGCACCTTTTTCATCCCAGGTTTCTGCGAAAGCTAGTATCAAGAAAACACCTTGCGGACCCTAATGGCTCGGGTGTTAGAAGCACCGGCTGTTTTTCAAGCCGTCGGCAAAGACTGCTTGCAATCCCGTTGCCCATGGCCCCTTCTGGTGTCGGGTCTAGGGTTTGGGGTGTAGGATGTAGGGTTTAGGGTGTAGCATTGGTCAGCTGAACGAAATAGTGTGAAGTCATGCCCACCCCGAGGCAACCCAAACAATACTCATCACGAAACCAACCGGAGCCAGCCAAAGCCAAGCCAGCCATTCAAATTTCACATATCGAACATGTTCAGAGGACACTAAGATAAAACACAGCGAATGCTTGGGACAATTGCGAGTCGTGAACTTTTGCCGAGAACTTGAGGCGAGCTGTTGGCGATTTTTTTGGGGGGGTCACTTGGAACATTGGCCGATTCGGACACTAGGAAGGCGGAGGTCATCTGGGGCCAGAAGGCACCATGGCGAGCACTGCTTGGGACGTTTTCGACTTTGAGCTTGAGTTCGGAGGTCACTTGGGGCCAGAAGGCAAAGGAAACCCTCCCTCAGGTTTTGCGCAGGGGACGGTCTGTGCCGAAGGGCCCTCTCACAAGAAATTTTCAGGGTGTTTTTCAGGGCGTGAAACGGGTTGCAGGTTTTTTCAATTTTGAGAGGTGCCAAGGATGTGCCTTGGCTCACTTGGGGCCAGAGGAACCCCTTCAGGTTTGCGCAGGGGACACTGTCTGGGCCGAAGGGCGTGAAGAGTTTTCGAGTTTTGACAAGAATCCCCCCCCACACCGAAGCTCACCTGGCCAGAAAACGAAACTCACTAGAGCGGACAAGGTGAGGTGGGACCTTTCAGGGCTTCCGGTGCTTGAGCGGCCTTCCCAGGGTTTAAGGTCCCCTACCTACTGGAAGGGTTCACGCGGGACAACCCTTACCACTTTCGCAGGGGCTCGAAAGGTTGAAGGCCCCTGCTTCCTGGGAGAGCCCCCTGCTTAGGGTTTAAGGCCCCTGCTTGCTGGGAGGGTTTTAAGTTACCCCTTGGACTATGAGGTCGCCTGCAGGAAGGGTTTAAGATCCCCCTGGGTCCCCCTGCCTACTGGAAGGGTTTAAGGCTGCTTTCTGGGAGCCTGCCTAGGGTTTAAGGTTCCCTTTTTGGGGTTTAAGGCCCCCCTGCTTTCTGGCAAGGGTTTAAGGTCCCCCTGCCTACTTTAAGTCCGGGAAGAACCCCCTCGCCTGGGTTTAGGGTACTTAGATATATGTATGTATACATATATATATGCATACAAATATGTGTATATGTATATATATATATATGTGGCATGGACCTTTATGTATTATTTGACGTTCTCTCTTGTTTTGTATTTAAAAACCTATAAACAAACTAAATCCAAGAAACCTGAAGCACAAATTCACCAATTTCGTTCTCTTAGGGTTTAGGGCTTACGATTTATAATTTACTCTGTTTTTTGACGCGAACGTACAGACGCAGTCAGATGTTGGCAACGAATACTAGCTATCACTTCTGCTCTTGCGTGGGGGATGATCCAAGCGGTCTCTCGGGTCGAGCTGCGCACCGTTGTGCGCACATTGAAGTGTCCTGTCAGCTGTCGTGCCCAATTGTTGCTTGGTGTGGATCGGCAAAGATCACTGCTACTGAAAGAGGCATCTTCTCATGAAGATGCCCTAACTCTTTCAAGACATCTACATTATCATTCAACGCGTACAGACGTCGGTTCGACAACCTGTAAAACTTCGTACTCTTCTTCACAAACTGAAGTGGACGCGAGTCCTGCAGTGCCCTGAACCGTCTCGTGCAGAAAACACCCCCGCAGAAAATCACTGCCTTTACCGCAAGCATTGGAATCATACAACCGCACAACCCGCTACAGTCCACCTCCGCCACGGACGCACCCATGACCGCAGAAGCCACTGCCCCGCCGATAAGGAGCCGACCAAAAAAAAGCAACGACGGCACCCATTGCAAAAGACCTGCGAAAACGTCTCGCGTAATCAGTGACCATCATACAACAATCGGTGAACAATCTTAAGACACTATTTTTGCGGGCAACCAATAGCAACTGGTCGACCAAGCCGATGCCTGAAGACGGCACGGCTGCGGCGCCTCGGAGCTTGTCTTCCTGACTCGGGAAACGGCTGCGGCCGACGCCAAGTCTCGCCAGCTGTCGTGCAGAATTGTTGCTTGGTGTGCGTCGACAAAGATCACTGCTACTGAAAGAGGCTTCTTCTCATGAAGATGCCCTAACTCTTTCAAGACATCTACATTATCATTCAACGCGTACAGACGTCGGTTCGACAATCTGTCGAACTTCGTACTCTTCTTCACAAACTGAAGTGGACGCGAGTCCTGCAGTGCCCTGAACCGTCTCGTGCAGAAAACACTCCCGCAGAAAATCACCTTGAGACACATGCCTTTACCGCAAGCATTGGAATGATGCAGCCGCACAACCCGCTACAGTCCACCTCCGCCACGGACACTCCCATGACCGCAGAAGCCACTGCCCCGCCGAGAAGGAGCCAAAAAAAAAAGAGCAACGACAGCACCCATTGCAAAAGACCCGCGAAAACTTCTCGGATAATCAGTGACCATCATACAACAATCGGTGAACAATCTTAAGACACTAACTTTGCGGACATCAAATAGCAACTCGTTGACCAAGCCGATGCCTGAAAACGGCGCGGCTCCAGCGCCTCGAAGCTTGTCTTCCTCACTGTGTGTTTTTGAGATTTAAAGGAGAACAAGAGAAGAGAAGGGAGAGAGAAAGGAGAGAGGAGAGATCAACAGGAATGCAACTCTAAATGGAAGAGCAATGAAAAGAATGGAAGAGAAATGAGGACAGGCGAAATGCAAAAATCAGGCAAAGAGAAGATGGTGCTCGTTTTCATCTTTCCTCTGGTTCTTATTTTTCTCTTCTCTTGTTCATTTCCGTTAGAAAAAACAAAAGGAATAACAATGAACATGTAAGCAAACCCAGCTGATGCTCATGATTTTTTCCTTTCTCCCTCTCTCTCTCTCCATATATGGGCGATGGAACGGGTGTCCTTGTTGGGCCGTTTCCTGCATCTTCAAGTGAGGAACCTAAGTGTTTTCTTTTGTTCGTTTGAAGACACAGAAAGCGATTAAAAGGGACGTCCATTTTGGATTGGCAGCCAACCCAGCTGATGCTCATGATTCTTTTTTTCTCTCTCTCTCTCTCTCTATATATATATATGGGCGATGGAATGGGTGTCCTTTTTGATCGTTTTCTGCATCTTCAAGCGAGGAAAAGGGACACCCCACAAGAAAGCACTTAGGGTGTCCCTTTTGCTCGTTTGAAGACACAGAAAGCGATTAAAAGGGACGTCCATTTTGGATTGGCAGCCAACCCAGCTGATGCTCATGATCTCTCTCTCTCTCTCTCTCTCTCTCTCTCTCTCTCTCTCTCTCTCTGGGCGATGGAATGGGTGTCTTTTTTGATCGTTTTCTGCATCTTCAAGCGAGGAAAAGGGACACCCCACAAGAAAGCACTTAGGGTGTCCCTTTTGCTCGTTTGAAGACACAGAAAGCGATTAAAAGGGACGCCCGTTTTGGATTGGCAGCCAACCCAGCTGATGCTCATGATTTCTCTCTCTCTCTCTCTCTCTCTCTCTCTCTCTCTCTCTCTCTCTCTCTCTCTATATATGGGCGATGGAACAGGTGTCCTTTTAGATCGTTTTCTGCATCTTCAAGCGAAGAAAAGGGACACCACAAGAAAACACTTAGGGTGTCCCTTTTGCTCGTTTGAAGACACAGCAAGCGATTAAAAGGGGCGCCCATTTTGGATTGGCAGCAAACCCAGCTGATGCTCATGATTTATCTCTCTCCCCATATATGGGCGATGGAACGGGTGTCCTTTTTGGATCGTTTTCTGCATCTTCAAGCGAAGAAAAGGGACACCACAAGAAAACACTTAGTAAGGGTGCCCCTTTTGCTCGTTTCAAGACACAGAAAGCGATTAAAAGGGACGCCCATTTTGGATCGGCAGCAAACCCAGCTGATGCTCATGATTTATCTCTGTCTATATATGGGCGATGGAACGGGTGTCCTTCCTGATCGTTTTCTGCATCTTCAAGGGAGAAGGAAGGGCACCGCCCAAGAAGGAAAAGTAACATCAGATATAGGGAGGGAAATTGAAGAGCTCCTCTCTTTACTTAGTCATTCCCTTTCCTCTCTTCTTATCTGTTGTTTTCTTCGCTTCAAAAAGCAAAATAAGGGAAAAGAGATTTCCTGAAGAGGAGGGAGGGCACCTATTGAAGAGCTCCTGTCTTTACTTAGTCATTCCCTTTCCTCTCTTATCCGTTGTTTTATTCGCTTCAAAAAGCAAAATAAGCGAAAAGAGATTTCCTGAAGAGGAGGGAGGGCACCTATCTGTAAAGAGCAATCGTTTAGAGGGGAACAGGAGAAGAGGAGCGAGAGAGAAGGACAGAGGAGAGATACAGGGAATCCAATTTCAATAGAACAGCAAAGAAAAGAATCGAAGAGAGATGAATAGAGAAGAGGGAGAGACAAAACAAGGCGCAGAGAAGACGGCACTCTTCTTTATCTATCCTCCCTCCCTTATCTCTCCCTTCCCTCTTTCTTTTCCAGATAAGAACAACTAACGAGGAATAATTATGAAAAGGAGAAGAGTAAGGAAAGGAGCAGAAGAGATAGGCCGAGAAGAGGGATATGATGAAGTACGGCAAGGTCCACGCGCAACCTCTGCTTACCCTGCCACTGTTTTATCCTGCAAGTTCCTTTCTTGTTGTTCATCAGTCAAAAAGTAACAGAAAGAGAGAAGGGAAAGGGAAGTGAGAGAGGAGAGAGAACAAGGATGCCATTTTTCTGGAAGGGTACTGGAAAGAAGAGAAGAGACAGGAAGCAAGGAGACGGAGTGACAAAATAAAGCGCAAAGCTCTATATATATCATCTCTCCCTTGTCTCTCCCTATTCCCTTTTGATGGGACGCCCCAGAACTAAAATATTTAAATCCAGGTATTTGAATAATTAAATTCTTTAAATTATTTAAATGGTTGGGTTTCCAGAGGAACCAATGGATTTGAATAATTAGATTATTTAGATTATTTTGGCGCCTCCTGTGAGCCAAGTCTGTGATGAAGTATGTCCCTTCTCCCCGCGGGCCAAATTTGTGATGAAGTATGTCCCCTCTCCCCGTGGGCCAAATTTGTGATGAAGCATGTCCCCTCTCCCCGTAGGCCAGGTCTGTGATCCAGCATCCCACCAGCGTGATGAAGTAGGTTCCCTCTCTTTGTGGCTGAAGTATGTCCCCTCGCCCCGTGGGCCATGTTTGTGATCCAGCCCCCCAGCAGCGTGATGAAGTATATCCCCTCTCCCTGTGGGCCAAGTCTGTGATGAAGTATGTCCCTTCTCCCCATGATGAAGTATATTTGGAAGCTGAGAGTCGTGTTTTGGTGTGGTAGATTGTGGTAGATAGAAAGGAAAGGGCATGAGAAAGTAGCGAGAGGAGCTCTTCAATTCCCTTCCTGCTTTATTGCAACACATGCCCCTCTTGTTCTTCCTTTCTTGTGTTTTTGTCATTTAGAGGGGAACAGGAGAAGAGGAGCGAGAGAGAAGGAGAGGGGAGAGATAACAGGAATCCAATTTCAATGGAATGGCAAAGAAAAGAATAGAAGAGAGATGAATAGAGAAGATGGAGAGACAAAACGAGGCGCTGAGAAGATGGCACTCTTCTTTATCTATCCTATCTCCCTTATCTCTCCCTTCCCTCTTTCTTTTCGAAATAAGAACAACTAAAGAGGAAGAATTTATGAAAAGGAGAAGAGTAAGGAAAAGAGCAGAAGAGATAGGCCGAGAAGAGGGACATGATGAAGTACGGCAAGGTCCAAGCGCAAGGAGTCACCCTCTGCTTTACCTTCCACTGCTTTATCATACCTGTCTTGTGCTTTATCAGTTAAACGGAAACAGAAGGAGAGAAGGGAAAGGGAAGTGAGAGAGGAGAGACAACAAGGAGGCCATTTTAATTTTCTGGAAGGGTACTGAACAGAAGAGAGGAGACAAGAAACAAGGAGACGGAGGAACACAACAAGGCGCAAAGAAGATGGCACTCTTCTTTGTCTATCATCTCTCCCTTCCTTGTTCCCTTTTCCCTCTATTCTTAAAAAGGACAAGACCTCTTCGCAGATAGGTGCCCTCTCTCCTCTTCAGGAAGCCCCCTTGCCCTTATTTTGCTTGCTTTCTGAAACGACAAGGAAAACAACACATAGAAAGAGAGGAAATGGAATGAACCAATAGGCAGTGGAGCTCTTCAATTTCTTTCCCTATCTCTTTTCTTCTTTTTTCATTCTTCATTCAACAAGGAAAAGAAGCTTCCTTTTGTGTGTTTTTGAGATTTAAAGGAGAACAAGAGAAGAGAAGGGAGAGAGAAAGGAGAGAGGAGAGATCAACAGGAATGCAACTCTAAATGGAAGAGCAATGAAAAGAATGGAAGAGAAATGAGGACAGGCGAAATGCAAAAATCAGGCAAAGAAAAGATGGTGCTCGTTTTCATCTTTCCTCTGGTTCTTATTTTTCTCTTCTCTTGTTCATTTCCGTTAGAAAAAACAAAAGGAATAACAATGAACATGTAAGCAAACCCAGCTGATGCTCATGATTTTTTCCTTTCTCCCTCTCTCTCTCTCTCCATATATGGGCGATGGAACGGGTGTCCTTGTTGGGCCGTTTCCTGCATCTTCAAGTGAGGAACCTAAGTGTTTTCTTTTGTTCGTTTGAAGACACAGAAAGCGATTAAAAGGGACGTCCATTTTGGATTGGCAGCCAACCCAGCTGATGCTCATGATTCTTTTTTTTTTTTCTCTCTCTCTCTCTCTCTCTCTCTCTCTCTCTCTCTCTCTCTCTCTCTCTCTCTCTCTCTCTATGGGCGATGGAATGGGTGTCCTTTTTGATCGTTTTCTGCATCTTCAAGCGAGGAAAAGGGACACCCCACAAGAAAGCACTTAGGGTGTCCCTTTTGCTCGTTTGAAGACACAGAAAGCGATTAAAAGGGACGCCCGTTTTGGATTGGCAGCCAACCCAGCTGATGCTCATGATCTCTCTCTCTCTCTCTCTCTCTCTCTCTCTCCCTCTCTCTCCCTGTCTCTCTCCCTATATATGGGCGATGGAACAGGTGTCCTTTTAGATCGTTTTCTGCATCTTCAAGCGAAGAAAAGGGACACCACAAGAAAACACTTAGGGTGTCCCTTTTGCTCGTTTGAAGACACAGCAAGCGATTAAAAGGGGCGCCCATTTTGGATTGGCAGCAAACCCAGCTGATGCTCATGATTTATCTCTCTCCCCATATATGGGCGATGGAACGGGTGTCCTTTTTGGATCGTTTTCTGCATCTTCAAGCGAAGAAAAGGGACACCACAAGAAAACACTTAGTAAGGGTGCCCCTTTTGCTCGTTTCAAGACACAGAAAGCGATTAAAAGGGACGCCCATTTTGGATCGGCAGCAAACCCAGCTGATGCTCATGATTTATCTCTGTCTATATATGGGCGATGGAACGGGTGTCCTTCCTGATCGTTTTCTGCATCTTCAAGGGAGAAGGAAGGGCACCGCCCAAGAAGGAAAAGTAACATCAGATATAGGGAGGGAAATTGAAGAGCTCCTCTCTTTACTTAGTCATTCCCTTTCCTCTCTTCTTATCTGTTGTTTTCTTCGCTTCAAAAAGCAAAATAAGGGAAAAGAGATTTCCTGAAGAGGGGGGAGGGCACCTATTGAAGAGCTCCTGTCTTTACTTAGTCATTCCCTTTCCTCTCTTATCCGTTGTTTTATTCGCTTCAAAAAGCAAAATAAGCGAAAAGAGATTTCCTGAAGAGGAGGGAGGGCACCTATCTGTAAAGAGCAATCGTTTAGAGGGGAACAGGAGAAGAGGAGCGAGAGAGAAGGACAGAGGAGAGATACAGGGAATCCAATTTCAATAGAACAGCAAAGAAAAGAATAGAAGAGAGATGAATAGAGAAGAGGGAGAGACAAAACAAGGCGCAGAGAAGATGGCACTCTTCTTTATCTATCCTCCCTCCCTTATCTCTCCCTTCCCTCTTTCTTTTCCAGATAAGAACAACTAAAGAGGAATAATTATGAAAAGGAGAAGAGTAAGGAAAAGAGCAGAAGAGATGGGCCGAGAAGAGGGATATGATGAAGTACGGCAAGGTCCACGCGCAACGTCTGCTTACCCTGCCACTGTTTTATCCTGCAAGTTTCTTTCTTGTTGTTCATCAGTCAAAAAGTAACAGAAAGAGAGAAGGGAAAGGGAAGTGAGAGAGGCGAGAGAACAAGGATGCCATTTTTCTGGAAGGGTACTGGAAAGAAGAGAAGAGACAGGAAGCAAGGAGACGGGGTGACAAAATAAAGCGCAAAGCTCTATCATCATTGTCATCACACTCTTCATCTGCATGAGTCCTTTCATTGTACTGGCATAACTTCACTGCATCAATTGCATAAAGCTTTCCCAGCAGCATCATCATCTTCATCATCTTCATCATCTTCATCAGCTCCTTGATCTTGTTCATCCTCATCATCTTCATCATCTAGTCAGTTGTTCGCATCGTCATCATGTGTTTATGTTTTGCTGCGGTATGCAGACCCCTGTTTCTTGCAAACAAATGGCCGCGTGCCAATATTAATTGCTTGTAACCGGGCCGCGGCCCACATACGCGACATACCCCGTTACAGGGGGTATGTATCAATGGTCGCGGTTTTGCGACAGACCTGTTTGTTGTTGTCTGCAGGTTCCAAGTCTTGCTTATCGGGGGGTAAGTGTTCGTAAGTTTACAGGAGCAAATATAAGTATCCCTGAATTTGAAACCCCCTTAAACTCTTAAAGGCTGAGTACGCGGAGTGGTTCCAAGATCTTGCTTATCGGGGGGTAAGTGTTCGTAAATTTCACCAAAAACATGACAATCTTTCCGCGGAATATGTGTCAGTAGAGCCGTGCCATAATTTAAATAATTCAAATATTTTAAACAATCTAATAATTTTAAAAATTTAAATCCGAAAGGGGGGGGGGGGACCACCCCCCCCTCCCCAGAATTAAATAATTAAATAATTTAAATAAGACGGGGAGGTTTCGGATTTAAATTATTTAAATTGTTTAATCCTTAGGGGGCAGCGGGTGGCCCCCCCCCCTTTTCGGATTTAAATTATTGAAATTATTGAAATTATTGAAATTATTGAAATTATGTAAATAATTTAAATCCGTTCGAAGCCTTAAATAATTGTTTAAATTATTTAAATTATTTAAATCCCGGCCGAATTAGATAATTTAAATATTTTAAATCCGAAACCTGCCCGTCATATTCAAATTTAAATTATTTGATTCCCAGGCGATTTAAAGAATTTAAATAGTTTAAATAATGAAAAATGATTTAAATCCGAAAGGGGGGGGGACCACCCCCCCTCCCCAGAATTAAATAATTTAAAAAGTGTAAATACGACGGGGAGGTTTCGGATTTAAGTTATTTGAATTATTTAAGTCTTAGGGGGCAGGGGGGGGTGGTCCCCCCCTTTTCGGATTTAAATTATTTAAATTATTTAGAATATTTAAATTATTTAAACTATTTCAATTATTTAAATTATGTAAATTGTTGATATTATTTACAAATTATTCACATTATTTAATTCCAGGCCGAATTAAATAACTTAAGTAATTTAAATCCGAAACCTGCCCGTCATATTTATGTTATTTACTTATTTAAATAAATTTCGATACTTAAATTCTTTAAATTATTTAAATTACTTAAGTCAATCTAATTAAGTAAAAAACAATATAAACCCAAGCAAGCACGAGAGCCCGGGGGGCTGGAGACTACAGTCAGAGAGCTCGGGGGCCTGCAGACTACAGCCACAGCCAGACAGCCCGGAGGCCTGGTGACTACAGCGAGAGAGACCGGGGGCCTGGAGACTACAGTCAGAGAGCTCGGGGGCCTGCAGACTACAGCCAGACAGCCCGGGACCCTGGTGACTACAGCGAGCCCGGGGGCCTGGAGACTCTACAGTCAGAGAGCTCGGGGCCCTGCAGACTACAGCCAGACAGCCCGGGACCCTGGTGACTACAGCGAGCCCGGGGGCCTGGAGACTCTACAGTCAGAGAGCTCGGGGGCCTGCAGACTACAGCCACAGCTCGGGGCCTACGGCCTGCTTCGCGGGAAATCCCGTGGGAAAAGGAAGCCCTTATTTTTGAAGTCTTGCGAGATTTCTCGCGGGATACGTTTTAATTTCGAAGGGGATCCGAGGGAAAATCAAGGGAAGTTCAAAGGGAAGTCCAAGGGAACAGTAAAAGGAAGATTTGACTCTCACGGGAAACTGAAGGGAAACCAAAAAAACCATCAAAGGGAAACCACGGGAAAACCAGGAAAACTCAAGGGAGAGCTCGCGGGAATTTCTCCCGCCAAAATTCGCGGGAGAAAAGTTTCGCGGAAGAAATATTCAAGGGGAATGCTTTTGTTAACGCTCGTCCCCGGACCCCCGGCTTTTTTTACAAGCCTTATGAATTAACAAAACAAAATGTTCTTTTTTAAAAGGACTAAGAAGCGCATTTAAATATTTTAAATGAGTATTTGTGTTGCTGTTTTTTTATTTTTCTTGTGCCTAGGCTTTCAGAATTTCAGGAAAATTGCAAAAAAAAAAAAAACTTAAATGGTTTATTTGCTAAAAATTACAAACAAAAATCCAAAAATATAACGTACCCATGGAACTTCATGGCCTTTCCAAATATTGAAATGCCCCTAGTTTCCTGAAAATCTATCAAATTTTAACCTAATATTCAAGTATTTTCCAGAAAGGGTCAGGCCAATTTAAATAAAAAAAAATTAAACTCAGTAAAACTATTGGAAAAATGAATTTATTTTCCGGAAAAGTCAGGCCCATTTAAAATTTTAAAATCCTTAAAATCCTGAAAACCCTTAAAATTTTGAAAGCCCGGACCTTTTTTAAGGATTTTAAGGAATTTAAGGCATTTTAAAGTCTTAAAATCCTTAAAATTTTGAAAGAAAATTAAATTATTTTCCGGAAAGATGCAGGCCCATTTAAAATTTTAAAAATCCTTAACATCCTTAAAATCCTTAAAATTTTGAAAGGTTGTGGCTTTCAAAATTTTAAGGATTTTAAGGAATTTAACGCCTTTTAAATTTCTTAAAATCCTTAAAATCCTTAAAATCCTTAAAATTTTGAAAGAAAATTAAATCATTTTCCGGAAAGAGGCAGGCCCATTTAAAATTTTAAAAATCCTTAAAATCCTTAAAATCCTTAAAATTTTGAAAGGTTGGGGCTTTCAAAAATTTAAGGATTTTAAGGAATTTAACGCCTTTTAAATTTCTTAAAATCCTTAAAATCCTTAAAATCCTTAAAATTTTGAAAGAAAATTAAATTATTTTCCGGAAAGAGGCAGGCCCATTTAAAATTTTAAAAATCCTTAAAATCCTTAAAATCCTTAAAATTTTGAAAGAAATTTAAATTATTTTCCGGAAAGAGGCAGGCCCATTTAAAATTTTAAAAATCCTTAAAATCCTAAAATTTTGAAAGCCCGGGCCTTTCAAAATTTTAAGGATTTTAAGGAATTTAACGCCTTTTAAATTTCTTAAAATCCTTAAAATCCTTAAAATCCTTAAAAATTTTGAAAGAAAATTTAATCCATTTTCCGAAAAGAGGCAGGCCCATTTAAAATTTCAAAATCCTTAAAATCCTTAAAATCCTTAAAATTTTGAAAGGTTGGGGCTTTCAAAATTTTAAGGATTTTAAGGAATTTAAGGCCTTTTAAATTTCTTAAAATCCTTAAAATCCTTAAAATCCTTAAAATTTTGAAAGAAAATTGAATTATTTTCCGGAAAGAGGCAGGCCCATTTAAAATTTAAAAAATCCTTAAAATCCTTAAATCCTTACATTTGCAAGCCCGTGCCTTTCAAAAAATTTTGGATTACGGGTTTTAAAGGCCTTTTATTTCTTAAAATCCCTTAAATCCTTAAAATAAAGTTTTGAAGAAAAATAAATCATTTTCCGTAAAGAGGCAGGCCCATTTTAAATTTAAAAATCCTTAAATCTAAAAATCTTAAATTTTTGAAAGGTTTGGCTTTCAAATTTTTAAGGATTTTAAGGGAATTTAAACGCCTTTTAAATTTCGTAAATCCTTAAAATCCTTAAAATCCTTAAAATTTTGAAAGAAAATTAAATCATTTTCCGGAAAGAGGCAGGCCCATTTAAAATTTAAAAAATCCTTAAAATCCTGAAAATCCTTAAAATTTTGAAAGCCCGGGCCTTTCAAAATTTTAAGGATTTTAAGGAATTTAAGGCCTTTTAAATTTCTTAAAATCCTTAAAATCCTTAAAATCCTTCAAATTTTGAAAGAAAATTAAATCATTTTCCGGAAAGAGGCAGGCCCATTGAAAATTTTAAAAATCCTTAAAATCCTTAAAATCCTTAACATTTTGAAAGCCCGGGCCTTTCAAAATTTTAAGGATTTTACAAAACAAAAATAAACAAAGGAATTTAAGGGCCTTTTAATTTCTTAAAATCCTTAAAATCCGTTAAATTTTGAAGAAAATAAATTTATTTTTCCGTAAGAGGCAGGCCCATTTAAAATTTTAAAAATCCTTAAAATCCTTAAAATCCTTAAAATTTTGAAAGGTTGGGGCTTTCAAAACTTTAAGGATTTTAAGGAATTTAACGCCTTCTAAATTTCTTAAAATCCTTAAAATCCTTAAAATTTTGAAATAAAATTAAAATATATTCCGGAAAGAGTCAGGCCCATTTAAAATTTCAAAAATCCTTAAATTCCTTAAAATCCTTAAAATTTTGAAAGCCCCAACCTTTCAAAATTTTAAGGATTATAAGGATTTTAAGGATTTTAAAAATTTTAAATGGGCCTGCCTCTTTCCGGAAAATGATTTAATTTTCTTTCAAAATTTTAAGGATTTTAAGGATTTTAAGAAATTTAAAAGGCCTTAAATTCCTTAAAATCCTTAAAATTTTGAAAGGCCCGGGCTTTCAAAATTTAACGGATTTTAAGGATTTTAAGGATTTTTTAATTTTAAATGGGCCTGCCTCTTTCCGGAAATAATTTAATTTTCGTTCAAATTTTAAGGATTTTAAAGGAATTTTAAGAAAGGGAAAAGGCCTTTACATTCTTAAAAAATCCTTAAAGTTTTTGAAAATCCCCAACCTCACCTTTCAAAATTTTTAAGGGTTTAAGGAATTTTTAAAATTTAAATGGGCCTTGCCTCTTCCGGAAAATAATTGATTTTCTTTCAAAATTTAGGATTTAAGGATGTTAAGATTTTGAAAATTTAAAGGCCTTAAATTCCTTAAAATCCTTAAAATTTTGAAAGGCCGGGCTTTCAAAATTTTAAGGAGTTTAAGGATTTTAAGGATTTTTGAAAATTTTAAATGGGCCTGCCTCTTTCCGGAAAATATTTAATTTTCTTTCAAAATTTTAAGGATTTTAAGGATTTTAAGAAATTTAAAAGGCCTTAAATTCCTTAAAATCCTTAAAATTTTGAAAGGCCCGGGCTTTCAAAATTTTAAGGATTTTAAGGATTTTAAGGATTTTTAAGATTTTAAATGGGCCTGCCTCTTTCCGGAAAATAATTTAATTTTCTTTCAAAATTTTAAGGATTTTAAGGATTTTAAGAAATTTAAAAGGCCTTAAATTCCTTAAAATCCTTAAAGTTTTGAAAGCCCCAACCTTTCAAAATTTTAAGGATTTTAAGGATTTTAAGGATTTTTAAAATTTTAAATGGGCCTGCCTCTTTCCGGAAAATAATTGAATTTTCTTTCAAAATTTTAAGGATTTTAAGGATGTTAAGGATTTTGAGAAATTTAAAAGGCCTTAAATTCCTTAAAATCCTTAAAATTTTGAAAGGCTTGGGCTTTCAAAATTTTAAGGATTTTAAGGATTTTAAGGATTTTTAAAATTTTAAATGGGCCTGCCTCTTTCCGGAAAATGATTTAATTTTCTTTCAAAATTTTAAGGATTTTAAGGATTTTAAGAAATTTAAAAGGCCTTAAATTCCTTAAAATCCTTAAAATTTTGAAAGGCCCTGGCTTTCAAAATTTTAAGGATTTTAAGGATTTTAAGGATTTTTAAAATTTTAAATGGGCCTGCCTCTTTCCGGAAAATGATTTAATTTTCTTTCAAAATTTTAAGGATTTTAAGGATTTTAAGGATTTTAAGGATTTTAAGGATTTTAAGGATTTTAAGAAATTTAAAAGGCCTTAAATTCCTTAAGATCCTTAAAATTTTGAAAGGTCCGGGCTTTCAAAATTTTAAGGATTTTGTGGTCCTTTTAAAATTTTGGAAAACCCCTAAATTCCTTAAAATCCTTAAAGTTTTGGAAGGCGAAGCAGGACCGTCAAATAACGCATAAAGGTCCTACATACATACCCCTATACCCCTATACCCCTAAACCCTCAACTCTGAACTTCCCGAAACCCCAACACTGCAGGCCTCCTCAGTGGAGGTTGACGTCGAGGAGGGGCTACAGCCGGTTCCTGAGTTCAAGCTTTCGAGCTTGTGGCCTATAGGACCCGGAATAGGCCCTAAACCCTAAACCCCAAACCCCAAACCTTAAACCCTAAACCCTAAACCCTAAACCGGGGCTCCCTTGTAATCCCCGTAAAACCCAAAGATGGCACCTTTTCAGTCCTAGGTTACTCCTAGGTCTAGTGGCTCTGGACTTTACTCCGTGGTTTGTGTGTCAAAGGGTTTAGATTTTAGGGCCCAGGGTTTAAATAGGGTTTAGGTTCCCTGCTCTGCGACCTCGAACTGCAAAAATAGATCTTTGGCACGCTTCGGTATGACTACTGGGTAACACCCTAGATGCTTCAACACCAGTGCTTCAAAGGCCCCGAGCCATCAACGCCCCTGAAACCGTCTGCATTCAACCCCTACATCTCAAAGCATCCGAGTGCCCCTAACCCCTGCTCCTCCCTTAACACTCCACACGCTATGACCTGGCAGTAGAGTAGGTAACCTTTTAACCTTTTTTGGGTAATGTAATCCCCTTATCTTCCCAAAGGTTAACCTTTATAATTCCCCCAGGTTACTGGACAACCAAGATGAACAACCGAGTACGCACCGTCAAGCCTTCAGGAGCTTCCGTAAATACACCCCCGTAGCTTAGCAGGTTGTGTTGCATGGCCATACTGTGTCTTGGCTCACCAAGCCGACTGATTGGTTTAGGGTTTAGGGCTGAAGGGTTTAGGGTTTAGAGTTTAAGGTTTAGGGTTTAGGGTTTAAGGGTTTGAGGGTTTAGGTTTAGGGTTTAAGGTTGTAGATTGGCAGTCTTGGGGCAATTTTGGGGGGGTGACGCGCCGCAAGGGCCTTTCCGCGTCCATATAGGCACCGGAACTGAGAGGCAACACCGGAAGATACAAGTAGCAACAGCTGTCGCGTAATACAAGGGCCAGAGTAATTAGAATAGGGTTTTTGGGGGTTCCTATAGTACTTGTAGTATAATTACAAAGGGGCCATGAAGGGAATCTTATTAGTAATTATTCCGACCCCTATACTTCAGTCGGATAGCAGCATGCCTCCTAAGCGGAAGGCAGCGCCCAAGCCAAAGCTGCCGGCCAAGCCGGCCAAGCGCAAGCCGACGAATGACGATGGCTGTGTGATAGATACTGCCCACCTGCCACGAATTTCTTCATCTCTCACCATGGCGGAGCTACGGGAAGAGTGCCACTTTCGAGGCCTGCCAAAATCGGCTTGAAAGAAAAAGCAAGATCTGCTCGACTTGCTGGGCGAGAACACTTTCTATTTGTGTGGGACTGCAGAGTATCAACGATTGATGAAAATCAAAGAGATGATGGAGTCAGACAAGAAGAAGCGGCAACTAGAGATTGATGAGTTGCGGAAGAAGGAGCGCGAAAATGAGATGAGGCGGAAAATTCAGAGGCGTGAGATGGAAAGGGCATCACAACTTCCTTTGCATGTTCACCACCTGCCTCGAGTTCACAAGTGTCCCATGGCTGCATCTGAAGACATGGTGCTCCACGGCTCTCCGCGACGTCACCAGCGACGATGTCTACTGCATGGCGTAGATTGCAACCACATGCCATTTAGAACGTGTGAAGCCTGTGATTTTGACGCTTGCGACTCATGTGTGCACTTGTACTCGCTGCCAACAAAGGACCGGCAGCAGAAAGAGCAGCAGTTCAGGGATCGCGCGCGAGCAGCCAAGGACAACGAACGTCGCCGCAGGGAAGAAGCTAACCTTGCAAGGGTGCGAGACATCATGCAGATGCAACATATTCCGGAGAAGTTCCGGCAGCCCCCTGCCGTCAATCGTAACCGGCAAAAGCTGCTCAAGTATGTGGTGTGGACGTCAGATGGGTATGACCCCGACGGGTTTCATGGCTACATGGGGCCTCCGCCCATCGAGTTTGACTCCTCCTTCGACAGCGTTGAGGATGCCAACTCCCGCGTTTGCTTCCGGTTTTATGTTCAAAATGCATATGGCGTGTCGGTTGAAGAAATGCTGGAAGAGGACATCCAACAGCGCAAGAGAGATGGCCTGCTGCATTTGGAGGTGTGCCCAGCGGACAGCACCAGGTTCAAAGTGGCCGCCGTGCCCAGCGCGGCTTTCAAGCACTTGCAGAGCTGCTGAGGAAAGTGAGGACGCTGCCTGAGTACTACTTTGCATTTCATGCTTCCGAAGTTGCGCGGCCGAAGTGGCCGAAGTAGCAAATGGAAACCGTAAACCCGAAACCCTCGAAACCCTAAACCCTACACCCTAAACCCTAACCACCGGTTCCTGAAAAATTCTTTCGCCAACGGCGACCTGAAGGGCCTAAGCCAGCGAGAGCCAGCAAAAGACCACCTACAAGCCTTTAGGGTTTAGGGTTTAGGGTTTGGGGTTTAGGGTTTGGGGTTTAGGGCTCAGGGTTTAGGGCTTAGGGGTTAGGGTTTAGGGTTTAGGGTTTAGCCACACACTCAACATCTACCCCCCCCCCCAAACCCTGACCCTACCCCGCCTCCACCCTCCCCAAGCTCTCTTCGGCGCTAGCATCAGGTGTGGCTTCTGCCAAGATAAGGCTGCAGGTGCGCGGCCGGGCGTTTAGGGTTTCGGGTCTTTGTTGGGGTTTTCGAGTCGAGCGTGCAGAGGGGCGTGGGCAGGGGTGGGGGGGGGGGCATGGGAGGTACAGGCTCTTCGGGGAGGATTTTAAGGTTTAGGGATTAGGGTCGGGGGGAGTTCGGGCTTTGTGGGTTTTAGGGGTCTTAGGGGGGGTATCTCGGCTCTGAGTTCTTGGGTCTTGTGGCTTTTTCGGGATGCAAGGGATTTTAGGGTGGAGGTGGGTTTGGTTGGGGGTTTGAGGGGTTTGAGGTTTGAGGGGTTTGAGGGGTTTAGGGTTTAGGGCTTAGGGTTTAGGGGTTGAGCTGTTTAGGGCTTGTAGGATTTTGGGCTTGAGATGCACCCCTCCCTTGGAAACACCTCCTTCAACCCTACACCCTAAACCCTAACTTTAGACCCGAGACCCTAAACCCCAAACCCGAAACCCCCAGCCGAACCCCTCAACCCCAAACCCTCATCAACCCCAAACCCCAAACACTAAACCTGTACCCTAGGCCGTTATAAACCTCATAACCTAAACCCCACACCCTAAACCTAAACCCTCAACCGTTATAAACCTCAAACCCTAAACCCAACACCCTAAACCCCACACCCTCAACCCTAAAACCCTCAGGGAAGGAAAGTATGGAAGACTTCTTGGTAGACAAGCTGAAGTTGCCGATCAATGTGCCGCCATCTCAGTCGAGGCTTCAGGGCGCGACCGCCCCAAAGCCCGGTTTGGGGTTTTAGTGGTTTTAGGGTTTATTGTTGAGGGTTTAGGGCTCAGAGTTTTGGGTTTTGCGGGTCTGCGGGTTTGCGGGTTTGTGGGTTTGCGGGTTTGCGGTGGGGGGGCAGCGTTTTGGGTATTTAGGGTTTGCATGCTCACCTTCCCCTCAGTGAGGAGTGAATGAGAAATATCAAATGAATTAGACGGTTGAATTCGCGATGAATTATTTTGTGCTTCAGAAACCCCCAAACGAAAAGCAATGTTAACAATGAAAAATAAAGATAGTTTCCTTCATTAGACGGGTGAGATAGGGATGATTGTCTAATGTTTTCCTTATAAGGGTAGTCTAGAGACTATTTTGTATATATGTATATATACATACATATATATATATATATACACATATGTATGTATATATATATATGTATATATGTATGTATCTTTTTTTGCCGGGGGGGGGGGGGGGGGGGGGGGGCGGGGGGGGGAGGCGACGAGTCTTAAGCAAAGAGTCGCAAAGGCTCGGCGAGACGGCGACGTGCGTCTTCCATGCCGTCTTCGACGGCCATGGCGGGCCCTACTGCGCGGAGCACGTGGCCCCCTGGGCCGAAGTTGTGGATTTGGGGTCTTGGGTTTCGGGTTTAATTTGGGTTTAGGGTTTAGGGTTTAGGGTTTAGGGTTTAGGGTTTAGGGTTTAGGGTTTAGGGTTTAGGGTTTAGGGTTTAGGGTTTAGGGTTTAGGGTTTAGGGTTTAGGGTTTAGGGTTTAGGGTTTAGGGTTTAGGGTTAGGTTTAGGGTTTAGGGTTTAGGGTTTAGGGTTTAGGGTTTAGGGTTTAGGGTTTAGGGTTTAGGGTTTAGGGTTTAGGGTTTAGGTTTAGGGTTTAGGGTCTTGGGTTTTGGGTTTAGGGGTTTGGGGGTTTGGGGGTTTGGGGGTTTGGGGGCTTAGGGTTTAGGGATTCAATTCTGCCGGATTGTGCCGTCCCACCAGTGAGGCAGCCCCAGGAGGGTTAATTCATTGAGGGGCCACCTTGCTTGAAGCTCAGTAGGGATTGGGGGTTAAGGTTTAGGTTTTGGGGTTTGGGTTTGGGGTTTAGGTTTAGGGTTTGGGGTTTAGGCGGTTTGGGGTGTCTAGGCAAGTTAACAGTGCCCTGAATCAAGGATATGCTACAGGTTGCCTTGTTTACCGCTACACTGAACCTTCGAGTGGACGGTCACTGGGAGCCCGAGCAAGTCGTAATGAAAAGAATAAGTATTCCGAACAGTACTAAGAGAAATCATCATGGTACTAATACTAAACGTACAAAAGAAGAAGAGAATCGCCGTAATAGAAATAATTAGCTGTGCCCAAGCCTGAATGCCCAAACAGCCGCGCTCAGTCCACCCACTTGGCCAAGAACATCCTAGCGCGCCTGCGAGATCGCGCGACAAATGTCAGCGACGAGGCGCGCGGGAGGTGGAGGGGAGGGCGGGGAGGGGTCGCAGGGTAGCAGGGTCCCTAAACCCTAAACCCTCAACCCTCAACCCTAAACCCTCAATGCCCTGTAAAATGTATAAGCCCAGCATCCGAAATCCCATAGCTGAGTAAGTTGATATTTCCAACCCATAAAAAGCTGAGCAAGCTGAGATTTCCAAGCCATACAAAGCTGAGCAAGCTGAGATTTTCCAAAGCCACATAGAGGGCAAACCCTAAACCCTAAACCCTAAACCCTAAACCCTAAACCCTAAACCCTAAACCCTAAACCCTAAACCCCAAACCCTAAACCCTGAACCCTAAACCCTAAACCCTAAACCTTAAGCCCGACTTAAGCTCTTTGACGGGCTCGGCTGCAGCTATGCTGTTTCGAAAGACCGCAACTTTTCCTGTGGGTTTAGGGTTTAGGGTTCTGCGTCTAGGGTTTAGGGTTTAGGGTTACTTGACTTGGAGCGGTCCGTCTGCTGTTGACTTCACGTAGACATCCCCACCGGCAAACTGACCCCTTCTGTCCACCATTTGCTTAAGAACCCCCCCCCCCCCAGACAAAAAAAACACACAAACAGTTGTAACAATCCCTATCTTACCCTTAAAGGAAGTTCGAATCTTGATTATTTTTCGGGGGGGAATCTTAAGCAAACAGTAGCTATGGAGGTGGCTGTGAAGACCGCCATCGCGGCCGGCTTCAAGCAGACGGAGCACAACTTCCTCCAGCCACTTCAGCTGCAAGTTAGGGGGTTCTTAAGGGAGGGGGGGGGTCAAGGGGTTAGGGTTTAGGGTTTAGGGTTTAGGGTTTAGGGTTCAGGGTTTAGGGTTTAGGGTTTAGGGTTCAGGGTGTAGGGTGTAGGGTTTAGGATTTAGGGTTCAAGGGGGGTATGTAACCCAAGGTTCCCTAACACTTCCCACTCCCCCATAAGGCTCCCTAAGCTTTGGTAAGGGTCTCAAGGGACCTAGAACCCCCTAAACCCCTCGAACAAAAGGCCCTGCATGGTTCCTGGAGCCTCAACCAAAATGGTTTGCAGACTCGCATGAGGACCTACAACCTTTCTGATAGCCCTAAACCCTAGACCCTAAGCCCTAAGCTCTAAGCCTTTCTTGCACCCCTAGAGTTTCGAAGTCTTCGTAAGTCCGCGCTGGTGCCCCGGGTTGGCAGACGATCGAAAGCTGGCAAAAATCTTCGAGGAACATGAAGCGGAGGAGGCAGAGAACATGCACAAGGAGACGATGGCCCAAAACCCTAAACCCTAAACCCTAAACTCTAAACCTTGAAAAGGAGGCCGTGCGAGAACAGCGGCAGGCCAAGCGGAAGGAAAGGGCCCCAACAAAAGCAATGTGCGCCTGTGAGTTTATGAATGGTAGCTTCCTGGTATACCACATTAAATTTCTTGCCACCCTATGAAAACCCTAAACCCTCAACTCCTAAACCCTAAACTAACCCTAAGCCTTATGAAAGCCCTAAACCCTTAACCCCAAACCTTCCATCCGAGGCATGCCAAGAAGACCGACGACAGCTCGGGTAGCACTGCCTGGGTCCTAAGGGCCTCAGGGTACGGGTAGTGTTGGTGGTTCAGGGCTAGAGGGCTCAGGGTGTAGAGTTTAGGTTATTGCCGGGGGGGGGGGGGGGGGGGGGGGGGGGGGGGGGGGGGGGGGTACACTTCAGGGCCCTTTTTAAACCCTGTACAATACCCCGTCGCGGTTTGAACGTGGGTCTTTTGAGGCTCTGGGGTTCAGGGTTTAAGGTTTAGGGTTGAGGGCCACAACCTAAACCCGAACCCTATGAACCCTTTCAAGCATCTGGGGGGGGGGGGGGGAGTTCTTCGTTTAGGCAGGTTTTCAGGCTTAGCAACACAAGAGCTACAGAGGATGCACTCAAGGACGCTTGAACACAAAGGCCCTAAGCCAAACCCTACTACAATAATGGGTTATAATCATCAGTATTCTCGATATTGCCATGATTATAAATATGGTTTCCACTAGTCTTTGCAATATTTGTAAGCACACTTACCAAAAGCACTTGATAATGAAGAATAACACTAGTAAGAACCTTTCTCATAATAAACAAACAATGATTCATAATGATGAAGAACAACATAATACCAATAATAAGCAGAATCCCTGAGCCTTCTGGACCTGCAAGGCTTGCACCATGACTGTATTCGGCCCTGACGAGCAGATGCGGCTGCGGCTGTTTATGGCCAACTGCCCGGACCTCGTGTGCTTTGAGCAGGGGTGGAGGGTTTAGGGTTTAGGGTTTAGGGTTAAGGGTTAAGGGTTAAGGGTTTAGGGTGTTCAGGGTTCAGGGGTTTAGGGGTTTAGGGGTTTAGGGTAGGGTGAGGGAATATGTTTAGGGTTCAAGGTTTAGAGTTTAGGGGCTAGGGAGGCGTGGAACCTTGGTTCGAGTGAGGCGCCACGTAGTGTCAGCAGGTCTTTGGCCCTACGGGCGCACGGTTAGGGCTGTAGGGTTTAGGGCCTAGGGCTTATAGGATTTAGGGTTTAGCGTTTAGGGCCTCGGGTTTAGGGTTTAGGGTTTCGGGTTTTGAAGGTCTCTCAGCTGCTGGTGATCAGCGAGGGCATTCTTTTTGGAGCCGTTTGGGGCTGGTCACAAGAGTCTGAGTCTTGGGGGCTCTTTCCATCGACAGCCGAAATCCAGAACCCAACAGCGCCAAAGCCTCCAAATCTTGAAACCTGAAGCCCGAACACCCGAGAAACCTACCTACAGCCTCGTACCGATCCAGGACAGCGATTGATGCTTGACGAAAAACAAAAATGGGGATTATGCTTTTAGGGCTTAGGGCTGACTCTAGAGCCCCAAGCCTCAAAGCCCCCCCCCCCTCCGCAACCCCAAGCCCCAAACCTTAACGGCTAAAAGCCTAAAACCCTAAACAATAAACCAGAAGCCCCAAACCCTAAGCCCTAAACCCCAAGCCCCCAAAGCCACCGCCTCGCAGAGGTGGAGATTCACGAGCCGTCCTGTGCATCGGCCTTGGCGTATTGAGGGCTGAAGCCTAGAAACCGCTTGGGATGTTCCCCCTTGTACTAACTAGGGTTCAGGGGTTAGGGTTTAGGGTTTAGGGTTTAGGGTTGGATTAGGGTTTAGGGTGTAGGATTCATCCCAACCCTGTGCCTTCAATGCTGGGACCGTGCTTGTAGCCCAAAAGCATCTGCACAGGTTCTAAAAGACACACATAAGCTCACCTCTCTAAATGAGGGCCCCTTTTAGGGTTACGATGATAAGGCGGCCCGAACATTTAGGGTACACAAAAATGGCGACAATAATTTTCAGAACTCACACTAAGGAAAGCATGGGAAGAACGTTACGGATGTCGTTTTTGGGGCGGCTACAGGTAGAGCCCCATAGAGCATCTACGTACTCTTTGCTGAAGAGCCCCAGCAAGAAATCAAAAAAATCTTGTAAGGCAAATATAGGGATCATTGTTATTTTTACTTGCATGACTATTGCTGCTTTATATATATGTACATATATGTATATATATATATATATGTATACCTATATATACATATGTATGTTGTTTTTGTTTTGTTTTTTTTGGTGGTGGGGGGGGGGGGGGGGTTCTTCAGCAAATGGTAGCCATGATCCCAAAAGTCTGCAAGACCCACAACCTATAGAGCCCTTCAACTAATCACCCCCATCTACAATCACCCGTCAGGCAGAGGTTTGGGGGTTCATATGTGACGGCTGCAGCGTGCCGGGTTTCGGCATAAGGGTGCAGGAGTTCAGGCTTCAGGGCAGAGGGTCGGTCAACCTGTACCTTTCTTTTTAGGGGGGGGACTGGGCACAGCAGGAATTCTTGGAAATCTCCAAGGGTGCAACTCGAAACCCCCGGCCACATGCCCCTGAACCCCATCATAGAAGCGCCACGCCTGGAGGCGCTACCCCGATTTCTGGCCTCAAGCTAAAAACCTTAGAACCCCAAAATTCCTTATTTCGGCACCCTAAGCCCACACCTTTGAACCACAAGCCCATGCAATACTGGGGGGGGGGGTTTCAATCAAAGAGACCACGAGTTGGGGGACCTAGGGTTTAGGGTTTAGGGTTTAGGGTTTAGCTACCAAACGGTAGGCTTCGGATTTTTAAGGCCAACCTCAGCCCGAAAGCCTCCGCTGCTGTAGGCACCGGCGGCGGCACGGCCATACGTCTTACAGAGGATTTTCGGGGCTTAGGGTTTGTAGTGTTTAGGGTTTAGGGTTAAGGGTTTAGGGTTTAGGGTTTAGGGTTTAGGGTTTAGGGTTTAGGGTTTAGGGGACTTTCTAAGGTTCATTAGTCCAAAGGGGTTTAGGGTTTCGGGTTTGGTGTTGCGAAGTAGACCTGCGCCACACGGAGCTTAAAGACACTGCGTCGGCAGGTTTCCTAGCTTTTGTTGCTACTTCTGACTGCCTCTGGATTTCGGACCCCGTGCTTAAGGTACACAAACACCCAAGTGAACCATGGTTTCGAACAACCCTCCCGTGTATCCTGTATAGCTGGAGTCTTTGCTTTAGGGCTCCGAGCGTTGGAGCTTCTATCTTGTTCACACGCCTATCACTTGCCCTCAGCCCTAAGCCCCAAACTCTACACCCTACCTAAATAAATCCAAGCCGAAACCTAAACCTCTTAGTGAATAAGGGTCCGGCTCTGCAACAACCCTACAACCTCAAGCCCCAAACCCTGAAAATACTCCCTGTAACCCTAAACCCTAAACCCCAAACCCTAAAACCTCAACCCTAAACCCCAAACCCCAAACCCCAAACCCCAAACCCTAAACCCTAAACCCTAAACCCTAAACCCTAAACCCTAAACCCTAAACCCTAACCCCCCCCCCCCCCCCCCCCCCCCCCAACGAAAACAAAATAAGAGAACCGACGTCGGAAGGACCATAAGCCGAACCTGCCAGCTGAGAAGAAGCGAATCGAGGTCATCAGGGACCCATTTTAGGGTTTAGGGTTTAGGGTTTAGGGTTTAGGGTTTAGGGGAGTCTAGGTCTGAGCATTTAGAGGCTTCGGATTTCGGGCTTTTCCTCTAGGTTCAGTGGAGTTTTGGGGTTTGGGGTTTCGGGGCTTTCCCTGGGGTTTTCGCTCTTTAGGGCTTTAATGCGTGCAGGTTCCTTACAAATGTCGATGAGTGATTGGTGTTATTTTGGGGGAGACTAGAAATGAAAGCCATACTTCATACAAAGCCCAAAGCCCAAAGCCCGACACCCTAAAGCCCCGAAACCCTAGACCCTAAGCCAGTAGTAGCCTCAGCGCCCCTGAGTCTTCTAGATTCGAAGGCCCTTCATTGCAGTCTATTCGAGCATCATCCATCCCCAAACCAGCCCTAAACCCAAACCAGCCCTAAACCCCAGACCAGCCCTAAACCCCAAACCAGCCCAGAAACCGACGATTCGGCTTCCACCCGCCTCGCGCGGAGGCTGCGGATGGCGGTGTGGTGGAAGTGGCCGGCGTCTGGCGGGCGGTGCTTCCCCAGAAGAAGCGCCGGGGCCCTGGGTGTGGCCTTAACCGTGAGACCTAAACGGTTTAGGGATTAGGGTTTAGGGTGAGCTTTCGGGATCGGATGGACTCTAGATATGCCTCTGCTGGGCGGTTAGAGGCCTTTTGGGTGACCCCGAGCCGTTCGTGCAGGTTCTAGGGGTGTACCTGGAGGCTTGATTTAGCCTTTTTTGGAAATCCCTAAATACCCTAAACCATAGACCCAAAACCGCAGAGCCCCATCTCACGAGGGCTTGAGGCTTTCTGGGCTTTTAGTACAGGCAGAAAGCTTTCGGGGCTTTGGGTGGTTTAGGGTTTGGGATTTGGGGTTTAGGGTTCAGGGTTTGGCGCTGGTTTTGGGTTTAGGGTTTAGTGCGAGCTTCCCGGTGGGTTTAGGGTTTGGGGTTGCCATGTTTAGGGCTCCCATCTTTCAGAGTTCAGGGTTTCGGCTGGAGGGCTGAGACCTTGGGGACGAGGATGAACCCCGAGACTGGGGTCATGCACCCTATGGTACTATAACCCTAAGCGCCCATGTACCTAAATATGGCATACTTGGGCCTTAAAGTACCTCTTATTTAGGGACTTTAGGGCCCAAGTACATGATAGTAAGGTGCATGGACCCTTAGGGTACTCGCTTTTCGGGTACATGAACCACAAGCCCTTTTAGGGTTCATTTGGTCCACACGGAGGCTGAAGCCTAAAGCCTGAACCCTAAACCCTGAACCCTCAACCCTAAACCCTAAACCCTAAGCCCTAAGCCCTAAGCCCTAAGCCCCAAGCCCTAAGCCCTAAGCCCTAAGCCCTAACCCTAAACCCCAAACCCTGAAGGCTGATGGCTTTGTGGTTTCGGGTTTCGTTTGGTGAGCGTTGTGCTCCAACATGAGATCAAGCCCCAACCCCCCCCCCCGGCCCCCCTTAAACCCCAAGTTCAAGCATACGCAGCCCCACGACCCTATAGCCCCCTCCCCCCTACATTCCCGTAAAAGGTCCCATCGACCCTAAACCCTAAAACCCTAAACCCTAAACCCTAAACCCTAAACCCTAAACCCTAAACCCTAAACCCTAAACCCTAAACCCTAAACCCTAAACCCTAAACCCTAAGCCCTAAGCCCTAAACCCTAAACCCTAAACCCTAAACCCTAAACCCAAATCCAGGAATCCTGAGCAAGATTGCCGGCCTGGCGGTGTCGCGGAGTTTCGGCGACAAGGATTTCAAAGGCCAGGGCGCAGCGCAGGGCGGCAGTTTCGGGGTTAACCTTGGGAACCAAATGAGCCTAAAAGGGTTTATGGTTCTCATACCTTAATCGGAATAGTATTAGAGTAGGGTATATGACCCCCAATTTTCGGGTTCATTTGGTCCTCAGGGAATTAGGGCTTATAGGGGCTGGCCTATTGAACAAAAGATCGGTCGCTTGGCGTAGTTTTGGATGCTTCTAGTGTCTGAGGGCATGACATGGGTTATTCTTGGGCTAGTGGCTAGTGTGACTTCAAGGTTTAGGGTTTAGGGTTTGGGTTTAGGGTTTAGGGTTTAGGGTTTAGGGTTTAGGGTTTAGGGTTTAGGGTTTAGGGTTTAGGGTTTAGGGTTTAGGGTTTAGGGTTTAGGGTTTAGGGTTTAGGGTTTAGGGTTTAGGGTTTAGGGTTTAATACAAGCTAGTACACTGGGCTTAGGGTTTAGTTTAGGGTATTTTCTTTCCCCCAACCACAAGCTTGGGGGAAGCTTCCTCGCTAAGGGACCATGCAACTACCCTAAGACCTCCAACCTAAGGTTCCAACCGTGGGCCCTTAGCATTATCCCTATGTAGTGTAGAAAAGAAAGAGTTATATAACAAGGGACCCACTTGAAGGGCCCACACTTGGAAGACTAAATCTGAGACTACTCTAGAAGCCCCCAACTCGAGAACTTTTTGTAAGAGCTTTGCAAGACGTCAAGAGCAAAACACCATAGGCTAAAGCGCATGATTCCCTTCTTGTGCACGCGGAAGGGGTTTAGGGTTTGGGGTTTAGGGTTTATGGATCAGGCTTTATCTTAAGTGCACAAAGGCTATTGTAGGTTATTGCTCTAAGACCCCTTTTGCAGGTTGTTAGGAACCCACAAAAAGGTAGGTTTCGGTTAGGGTCGAGTGTATCAAAGAACGAAAGGAGGAACCCTTATAAGAGACCTTAGGGGGTATCCAGGGGGTACATAGGGAAGGGTTTCGGGGTTTAGGGTTTAGGATTTAGGGTTTGGGGTTTGGGGTTTAGGGTGAGGTAGGGTCTGTATTGTTGTTATTAGGTGAGTGTGTGTACATGTGTATAGATTCCGCCTGCTCCTTTTTCCTACGACCCTAGGACCTCAGGACCCCACACCCTAACCCTGCACCACTAAGACCCTTCAGATCCTAAACCCTAAACCCTAAACCCTAAACCCTAAACCCTAAACCCTAAACCCTAAACCCTAAACCCTAAACCCCTAAACCCCTAAACCCCTAAACCCTAAACCCTAAACCCTAACTATAACCTTAAGTCCCAAGCCTCCCCTTCCCCTAACCGCGGGATTGTGCGCTTTAGTGGCTTCAAGGTTTATGGTTCTTAGTCGGGAATGCGGGAATGAGGGCCTCTATAGTGCCAAAAAAGGGTAGTTCTACTAGGAACCAGGGGGGTGAACCCTAAATCATAAACCCTAAGCCCGGTTTAGGGCTCAGGGTTGATCGGTGGGCTCGGCACTCGTAATCTCGTTCTCAGGGCCTGATATCGTCAGCGCGGAGCCTGAGATCACCGTCCATGAGGCGGGGCTCGGGGCTTTTTGGAGTTTGTAGGGTTTAGGGCTTAATGAGGTTTTAGGGTTTAGGGTTTAGGTTAGGCCTTGAAGACCACATGAGCCTTAAAACTGGGGGTCAGATACCCCGCGCTATTCTAATGCATGCCTATTAATTAGGGTACATGAACCATAAACCGGACTCCAAGGTCGCGCTTTGGGTTTAGTGGGTCTAGGGATTTAGGGCTTAAGGCGGGACATGACCCTAAACCCTAAGCCAGGGGTGTGGCACGGGGTTTAGGGTTTAGGGTTTAGCGTTCCCGCTCCCACACTCAACACCCTTGAACCTAAACCTTGCCCAAACCTGATCCCTTAGACCCGAATCCGGACCGAATCCCTAACGTTGCAGCATGCCCCTTACTGGGCGCAGGGTTCCTTCTGAGGTTAGTTTCATCGGCCCTTAACATGGTCCCTATCCTCTCAAGGGTTCTGATGTGCGAGCCCTGATTTTGTATAGGGTTTGTAAGGGGGGTTTAAGGGATACCCTTTTCAGTTATAAGGGCCCATACGAAGGGGCCATGTAGCTACCCTTAGAGTTCCTAATCCTGCACCCAACCTTCTATCCTGCACCCCCATCGTTCCCCTTAATCGCCTGTTGCAGGTGGATTGGGATGAAGATGAGTGTCCCGGTTGCCACGAGCATTCCATGCCAAAACTCTAAAGCGATGATCGTATAAGGTTTCAGGTGTTTGGAATTCTTAAGAGCACCACCCCCCCCCCCCCCGCCCTTCCCCGGCCCTCCCCCTATGCCTGATAAGTGGACACTATTGCTGGCCGGCACACCCCAAGCCCTAAACTGGCACAGCTCCCCCATCAATGCAACCTGTTGGACAAGTAGTAATTTGGGGGTCTAGGTTGAGGAGGGAACCTGAACCCCGCCGCACCTGTGGTATGTAACCCTAAACCCTAAACGCTAAACCCTAAACCCTAAACCCTAAACCCTTTGTGTGTTGGAGAGCAGAGTGTTGATTTGTTGGATGGAGACCACCATGGAGCCACAGTGCGCATTTGTGGCTTGAGATCCCGACATGGACTGGGTTTAGGGTTTGGGGTTTGGGGTTTGGGGTTTAGGGTTTAGGGTTAGGGTTAGGGTTTAGGTTTTAGGGTTCAGGGTTTAGGACATCGTTGTTTTTGTTGACAGAGTGGAAGAGGGCAATTGCCCATGCTGCAAAAATCAAAACGCCGCAGAGTTATGTTAAGCCCTGTAAGCCCGAAACCCTAAACCCTAAGCACCCGAGTTTGGGTTTTGTTTGGGGGTCGACTTTTCTGGAGAACGATAGGCTGATCCCCCCCAGGTTCGCGATCTTGGCCACCGATGGCATCTGGGACGTCATGACCGACAAAGAGTCGGCGCGAGGGGCTTTTGGTGTTTGGGGGCCTTCAGGGTTTTCAGTAAATTTCAGAAAATTTTTTTTGGGGGGGGGAGGGTTACGGAAGAGCTTACTGGGCCTGGGGCTTTTAGGGGGAGATCAGGGGCAAGCAGAGCATGTGAAGAGTTTGGGCTTGAAGATTAGGGCGCAGGCTGCGGGAGGCTTTAGGAATGTGAGGCTCCAAGTTCAAGGGATAAGCCCTAAACCTGAAATCCTGCACCCGGAACCCTAAAACCCTAGCTAATCTCTTATCGGTAAGGTTGTACCCTGACGGGATCCCTTCAAGCACGCTCCAGATCCTTAAGGGGTGCCCCTAAATCCTGTAAACCCTATAAACCCCTTAAACCTCTTAAACCCCTAAACTCCTTAAAACCTTGAATCCTTGAACCCCCAAACCCTGTACACCTTAAATAAACATTAGACCTTAAACCCCCAACCCTAAACCCTACACCCTAAACCCTAAACCCTAAACCCATATGCACCTTAAACCGGAGGTTGCCCTGGTGCGGCAGAAGCTCCAGGAGGGGGCGGGCGAGGAGAAGGCGGCCGAGGCTCGCAGTTTTGGGGTTTAGGGTTTCGGGTTTAGGGTTTAGGGTTTCGGGTTTCGGGTTTAGGGTTTAGGGTTTAGGGTTTAGGGATGAGCGCACTTGGGGGGGCGGGGAGGGGGACTTAGGGCTTCAGAGCATAGCTCGGGCAAAGGGATACATTTTGTATGGGCACCACATTTGCCCCTTAGCAAATTATTATTTTTACCTCGCGGGCTCGTTCATCCACGGTTTTTGCAGGATTCTTTCATTCAGGCATTAAGACACTCATTAAATGTAGTCTTTTCCTTTCATTCACTAATTCTCATGTTTTATTCGTTCTACGTCCCAGGGGTCATCTTTTTTTAAACTTCAGAACTCTCTTCTGAAGAGCAGCAGTCCATGGGGCCCATGCCACCCGAGGGTGCATCGCCCCAGTGGCAGAAAAAGCTGCCAATGGCCTACAGGTCGTCCAACGTCCGCTACTTGGTTTTGGCGGCAACAGTGTTTCTGATACGGGATTGGACTGCTGGGCGTAATCAGTGCATTCACGCCGTTAAAGCAACCACGCCTGGCACGTGACCGGGTGGCAAGGTGCAACTACAACATTTTCACAGCCCAGCCATGCAAAGATTTGAGCAGACGCTCAGTGATGTCTGTCTGTGCACAGCCGGATGTTGCGCGTGCTGGCCACGTACATGGTGTGCCGAGCGGCCAGGTCACTGAGCCACTCCCCGACCCGACCCTTGTGTTACTCTCGGGTGGGTCTCTGGGTGTCTTGGTGGCCAACACAGTTCTCCGTCAAAAGAACCTGTGGCAACGGCTCGGGTCGGCCAACCCGTCAGCTTCCATCAATCTGGCGTTGCAGGCGCTGCAGCTACACGCCGTGTGGAAAAGAAGGGTTGGTGACTTTGTTGCCGATGGGTGGTTGTTGAGCAGCAGTGCTTGGAACGGTACATCGTGGATTTCTCGCCCAACATCGCGTCGGCGACGTGGGCATAATCGTTGCAAGTCGATGCAACCTGACCGGCCTGGGGCCCTTCCTCCCATCCTCGCAAGCATCCGACCCCATCCTGCAGGCGTGAAACACTTGGAGCGTGAAACACTTTTGGAGCTGTGTGCCGACTGGGGAGAGGGTTCTCATGGACCCCGTCAGACGGATCTCAACTCCCAAGCTGTGCCTTTTTTTGCGGGGAGCCTATTTTCAAATTAAGCATTCTTTGCTAAGTTTGTTTCTGTTACCGAGCATCAAAGTTAAATACATTCAGGGAAAATGGCCGAGATGCATTTCAGCAGTCTGAAGTTAAAAACCCGCGTGTTTTAAACATGGTCACCGTTCATTCCTTCAAGGCCCCTACAAGCCCTATGATTCGACGATCCCTATCTAGACCCTGCACAAACCCGATCAAAGTGGTATAAAAACCCACTCAAAACCCTTAAACATTTTCGGAAGCCCATGCAAAAACAGAAACCCTAAGCCCTACACCCTAAACCCTCAACCTTCCTAAGGCCTAAGCCCTAAACCCAGCCTTTATGATTCGAAGGTCCTTTCAACGCAGACCTCGGCTTTGCTTTGGGGAGTTTTGGGTTCAGGGGCTTTGGGGGGGCGGGGGGTGGGTCATGAGGAAAGGCCCGCCTGAAGGTTTGGGGTTTAGGTCTTGGGCGGTTTAGAGGGTTCAGAGGGAGTTAGGCCATCGGGATTTCGGACTTTGGGAGCCTTCAGAGGGCAGCGGCAGGAGGGGGGGGGTGTGGGGCTACACCTACGGCTGAGGTTTAGGGGTTTACGTTCAAGGGTAACTCTTATATAAACCCTAACCCTAAACTAACCTAAACCCTAACCCTGAAATCTGAGGGTGGCTCATTTTTAGGCCCCAGACCCTGACGCAGAGGCCCTGGTGAAGCGTGCCAGGCAGAAGGAGAGCCACGACGACTGTACAGCTTTGGCCGGGAACCCAAAAAGCCTAACTTGGCAGCCCAGTACCCTTTGGCCCTGTTTGGGTTCAAGGTTCGGGTACCCTTGTTGTAATATGGGTACTGGGCTACGAAGTTAACCCTAAACCCTAAATTCAACTTCTGAACCTCCAGGGCGCCTTTTCATCCTGTTTTGTGCGGCGTTTTGGGTTGTTTGGGTTTTGAAACTTACTGTTCTTAGCAGGGAATGAGGGATTTAGGCACTCGCGGAACCGCTTTTTGAAAGGTCTCCATATGGGGCTTTGGGGAACCCAATTCCTTCATTCCCGACTAAGAGCCAGCAGGTAGGGGTCTTCCAGGGTTTTGACATCGGGTTTAGCGTTTAGGGTCCAGGGGTTATGTTTTCGTCTTCAGGTTTGATAAAGCTGGGTCCGGTGGGTCCGACCCCTGGGTATGGGACCTGTAGGTTGAGAGGGTTTAGGGCTTTATCTTCAGCCACTACTATGGATGTTTTCAGGTCGTAAGTAGTCCGAACCCCCAACATCCCATGGACCTTACATACTGTTCATGATCGGGCCAAATTCCCCTAAACCCTAAACCCTAAACCCTAAACCCCAAACCCCAAACCCTAAACCCTAAACCCCAAATCACCAAATAGTTTTAAATACTTATACATCAACCCAAACCCTAAGTCGGACCCTCAAGTTGCGACCCTTTACTTCCAGGGCACCGAATGCTTGGGGTATTGCAACACCGGACACAATGATTGGATCCTCGGAGGCATAGGGTTTATGGTCTAGGGTATAGGGTTCAGGGTTTAGGGTTTAGGGTATAGGGTTCAGGGTTTAGGGCTTAGGGCTTAGGGTTTAGGGTTTAGGGTTTGGGGTTTAGGGTTTAGGGCTTAGGGCTTAGGGCTTAGGGCTTAGGGCTTAGGGCTTCGGGCAATACTCAGCCGCCGAAGGTCGTCCGGTTCGGCTGGAATTCGTCGAGCGCCTCGAACACCCAAAACTCCGCGCCCGCCACTTCACCCACTGCCAAGGCCTTTGGGGGTTTAGGGTTTCGGGTTTAGGGTTTAGGGTTTAGGGTTTAGGGTTTAGGGTTTAGGGTTTAGCGTTTAGGGTTAACTTGGGAGCATATACCGTAGACGACTACAATCCCTGTACCATAAACCCTCAGCCTAAACCCTTAACGGGTATACGAACCATAAACTCTTGTAGGGCAACTTGTAAGGCTGTGTGTAGGCGGGGGGGGGGGGGGGGGGGTGTCGGCTTTCAGGATTTGCTGCGTTGCATTGGCAGATCTAAAGGGGCAAGCGTGCTCATGGATTTAGAGGGAATTTTCGGGTGTTTCGTAGGGTTACACGGTTTGGAGCCTAGGGCTTAGAGATTGGGGTTTAGGGTGTTAAGGATTCCCGAAACCCTAAGCCCTAAGCCCTAAACCCCAGACTCTAAACCCTAAGGATTTAGGTCTTAGGGGTTTAGGGTCTCAGGCTTCAGGGGATGGAGGGTTTGCTCGAAGGCTCACCTTGTAGCTCGAACACCCACTCCCCCCCCCCCCCCCCCCCCCCCCCCCCCCCCACCAGGCCCAAGTCGGGCAGGGCGCTGAAGAGGCAGCAGAGGAGGATCCGAAGTTTCTGCCTAAGCCCTAAACCTTACCTAACCCGTAAAACCCCAAACCCCGAGCCCTGAAGCCTACCCCCCTAAACTCTAAATTCCCTCAACCCTCCAGCTTGAACCCTAAACCCTAAGTCCTCAAGTCTCAACCCCAAATTCTGCAAGAATCAGGGTAAATATATTTTTATATACACACCTTTTTCTGTTGTTGGTGAGTGTGCGATTCCTTAAGTCTGGGTGTCCTGGGGATACTAGTAGTAGAAGCCCCGCTTCACATAAGCCCCCTGAGAAGTTGGAGCGAGGGGTTCAGGGTTTAGGGAATGTAGGGTTTAGGGTATAGGGCTTAGGGTATGACGGGTATGATAGACTATGGGGTTTTGGCTAAAGGGTTTAGGGCATGATAGGGTTTAGGGCGTAGGGTACAGGCTAATTTATGGTTTAAGGTTCAAGCTAAGATAGGACTCAGGGTTCAGAGTCTAGGCTTTGGGGTATGATGGAGCTTAGGGTTTAGGGTTTAGGGTTTAGGGTTTAAGGGTTTTAGGGTGCAGTGTACAGATCAAGGGTTTAGGGTATACGGTAATGGGGTTTACGGGGATGATTGGGCACAGGGTTTAGGGTTAAGGGTGCTGGGTTTGGGCTATGATGGGGTTAGGGTTGAGGATTCAGGGTATGATGGGGTATGGGAGAGATTCCGGGCTGACATCGGGTTTGGGGTTTAGGGTTTAGGGTTTGGGGTGTAGGGGGGTTTGAGGTTTTGGGCTTGGGCCTGAGTTCTCTCGGAGGCTAGGAATTGAGGGGGGGGGGGCTCTTGAGGGGGTACAAGTATGGGCGGCCCTCGCACTTTTGTTTGTTGGCTTTAGGTTTCGTCACGAAGTAACCAACCCCCAAGACAGGGTATTCTTATTGGATCAAGGGACTAAAGGAGGGACTGTTATAACGGACGTTAGGGGTTATTGAGGTGTTATTTACCAGACCCACTACCCGCAGCATGCTGACTACAGAACCTTGGATGGGGCAAGCGGAAGATGCGCAATCTTCAGCCTGCGAGTCTGGCAGCTTGGTGCCCACGAGGTGTCACATGTGAAAGCGGCACCGCCCCTCCATCAGGGACAGCATCCAGAGGATGTTGACAACCACCGGCTGCCAGACAGACAAGTATCCATTAGAGATCCCTTTGACTGGGGTCCCGCCATGGTCTCAATCCTAGCAGTCCAAACAGTCCCGCAGTCAGAGCTCTGGACAAGCCTTCGAGGACATCACTGTCGCTTTGTCCGTGGGATGGCATCTGCTTTTTGCTGGGCAGCCCTGAAGCTACATTGGCTGCAGGACCGCCAAGACGGTGGCTTTTCAGGACCCGGGCGGCCGTCGCACGCGGAGCAGCAGCCTTTGGTGCGGCGACTTAGGTAGAGAGGGACTCTATAAGGTATGTATAGGGGTTATGTAGGGGATATAATAATAGTAATAAATAAATAAATTGTTAAATAAATAAAAATAAATAGATAAATCATAATATATATATATATATATATATATATATTTATATTTATTCATTATTATTCAGGGTCCCCTCTAGGGGTCCTCCTTATACCCCTTGAAAGGTTCTTGAAGTAAATTGTACAACAAATGTCTAACCGGTATGCAAGGACCCAAAGCTAGGCCGATGAATTTGCGACATCATCAACCTTAAAGAGCTTCCTTCCCTAAACCCTAAACCCTAAACCCTAATCCCTAATCCCTAATCCCTAAACCCTAAACCCTAAACCCTAAACCTAGCCCTAAACCCTAAACCCTAAACCCGAAACCCTATGGTAGATGGCCAGGAGGAGGAGGAGCCGATGGAGGACGACGAAGACGAAGAGGAGGCCTGTAGCAGGGACTTAGGGTTTAGGATTTAGGGTTTAGGACTCAAGGTTTAGGGTTTAGGATTCGGGGCTTAGGGTTTAGGATTTAAGGTTTAGGGTTTGAAGCGTCGAGGGGGGGGGGGGGGGGGGGGCTTGCGGTTGAGGTTTTCAAGCGTTTTGGGGGTTGAAGGTTTAGTTTGCAAAGTTTTTTGGGCGTCTAGGGACCCCCCCATTATCCCTACTAAGGACTGTTAGTACAAGGGGGAACATGCCAACGTAAGGCCTCTAAAGCACTGAACCCTACAAGCCAGAGGGGCCCCTAGTGCTTCAACCCGAAGAAGCCCAAGCAGTTTGGGGACTATTTAGGGTAGGGGTTTAGGGTCTAGGGTTTCGGGTTTGGGCTCAGGGCTTAGGGTTTGTAAAAGGTTTGGGGTAGGATTTCGGGTCTATTGGATTGAGGATTCTTCCGCTGATGCCCAGTACTTGAAACTCCGCCAGGGTCAGAGCCCTGTTTGGAAACCCACTTTGGGTGGCTTCGAGCTACCCCTTTCCTGCCTGGCTTGATGGTTGAGGGTTGAGGGCTTAATCATGAGTGTTTGTGCCCTAAATAAATACGCCCTACACCCTAAACCCTATAAGCCCTAAACCTAAACCCTAAAACCCCGCAAGTGCCCTTTAAGATGCCCTACATACCCATCATCAAGACACTCTTATCCACTGCATCACCCCCAACCCCCTAGAACCGAATGCCGCCCAGATCCTCAGCATCCCACCTCAGGGTTTAGGGTTTAGGGTTTAGGGTTTAGGGTTTAGGGTTTAGGGTTTAGGGTTTAGGGTTTAGGGTTTAGGGTTTAGGGTTTAGGGTTTAGGGTTTAGGGTTTAGGGTTTAGGGTTTAGGGTTTAGGGGTCCCAACCTAAACCCTATGTTCCCAAGGCCCTTGCAGCCATGGCTGCCATGGCTGCGCAGCCTGGAGCCGTGCAGGGCCCCGGCGCGGAGGAGGAGGCTTCCCTGAGGATGAGGGTGGGTTTAGGGTTTAGGGTTTAGGGTTTAGGGTTTAGGGTTTAGGGTTTAGGGTTTAGGGTTTAGGGTTTAGGGTTTAGGGTTTAGGGTTTAGGGCTTACTGCTTCGGGTTTAGGGTTAAGACTGTATAGGGTGGAAAGTGTAGGGTGGAGAGTTCTTCAGGGTTAAGGGTGTAGATAGGATGGAGGGGTTGTAGGGTCTAGGGAAGGGTTTAGGCGTTTGGGTTTTGGGGAATATAGGTTCTGAGAGGACTTAGGGGTTTTGGGTGCAGGGGGTAGGGCTTGGGGTGAGGGTGTTGAGGCCAGGGTTTAGGGGTATTTCGGGTTCAGGGTTTCTCGGATTTTAGGGCTCAAGGTTCAGGGTTTGGGTTTATTCTGGGTTTTTAGGGTTTAGGGTTCAGGGTTTAGCCCGAGCACGCATCGGCCCCGAACCCGAAGAAGCTCCATAATCCCAGAATCCCAAGCCCAAATCGTAAGAAACCAATTACCTGGGATGCCCAGTTGTGCCCTTGTTCCTTTTTTGGGGGGGGTTTGGTTCCCTTATACACACCTTGAAGCAACAAAGGGCACCCATTTTTAAACCTAGGTTACTGGGCAGCCCAGCAAAAACCCTGAACCCTGAACCCTAAACCCTAAACCGTAAACCCAGCTCAACCAGGAAGACGCAGCGCCGGCGATGGAGAACCTACCGGCGGCGCGCCCAAGAAAGGCCTGCTGCTGCGTGGGGTTCGGGTGGGTTACTTTGGAGTTAGGGTTTAGGGTTTAGGGCTTAGGGTTGAGGGTTTAGGGTTTAGGGTTTAGGGTTTAGGGTAATAGAAGGGCTTCGGAGTGTAGACAATGTTCGAGGTGAGGATGAAGCAGCTTCTAAGCCTCTCCTAAGCCTGACACACCCTTAATCCCCCTGGCTCTTAGTGGTTTAGGATTTAGGGTTTAAGAGTTTCTTAGGGCTAAATAGCGTTAATTTTTTAATTTTTTGCATGTTGTGCTGTGTCAGAATATTAATAGTATTATATATGTTTAAACCCTAAACCCTAAACCTAAGCCCTAAACCCTAAACCCTAAACCTTAAACCCTAAACCCTAAACCCTAAACCCTAAACCCTAAACCCTAAACCCTAAGCCTCCTGTGTGAGCCCAAGCAATGCTTCAAAAGAGAATCAGTACGATTGCCGTCGCCCGATGTTGTGACTTTAGAGCGATTCAAGTTATCCCGATAATAAGGTTCGCCCGAAGCCCCGAAGCCTCTTGTGGCCCAGAAGCCCCCTCCCTTTCTCTGACTGTGGTGACCGAGACCGATGCGATGCTCGACTGCAAGGTTTAGGGTTACGGTTTAGGGTTAGTTCAGGGTTGCCGAAGCTCCCCAACCACAGGTCCTGCTCCCCCTTAAAGACCAAAAGAGCCCTATAACAAATACACCCCTGGCCCTTCGAACCAAGCCCGACCTGTTATTAGCACGTAGTACATAGTCCTAGTACATAGTCCGAACAGGCCTGTTTCAGAACCAGGACCAAGCCCGACCTGAAAAGTCCGAACAGACCCCTTTAAACTTAGTACCAAGCCCGACCGGTTTGTCTAGCCCTTAAACCGTTAACCCCGAACCCTAACTAATCCGCCCAGGCGCCATGTCCGATTGCTGCCAGGACCCGCAGGTGTGGTGGCGAGCTACTGGAGATGAGGTGCTGGGCCCGAAAGGGACCATGTGGCCCGAAAGGGCTTGAGGCTGTCCGTTGAGGACGCCTTTGGGGCTGGGGCTGTTCGAAAGAATGCCCCAGCCTCTTGCCCGATGAGGGCTGGGGCCGTCCGTTCACTGAGGATGGCCCCAAACCCCCCCTCCCCTGGGGGCCCGGTAATCTAGTCTAACCTGTAACTAGGCGGCCCGAGAAGGGTCCTGCAGCCCGAAAGGGCGGCCACTTTGACTGATGACTCGGTCATTGTGTAAAGGCTCAAGGCTCGCCCGTAGTGAAAAAATAGGACCGTTGAGGCTCGCATACTAACTAGCGCCATTTTAGTCTGTCTAAAGGCCCAGAGGAAGTGCGTGATCCGAAAGAGCGGTGGAGAACGAAAGAGAAATGAGATTGTCTGATGAAGACCCGCTCTAGATCACGCTTAGGTGTCCAAAGTAGGTCGGACGCAGAATGCTCGACTCGGATACTGCGTGGTGGTGCGTGCCCTTCTCCGTGATGCCAGTGCCCGAATGGCTCCCTGACACAGGGGGTGGGACCGTGCTTGCACGTCCCGGCATTGTCACTCGGGGTCGGAAAATCGCATCTCCCAGAAGCCCGACTCGAGTTCTGAATCCTGGCCGAAACGGAATGTAACGATAGGCGAATGCTGCCCAGCCCCCTTGCGCTGCCCGACTGAGGCTGTTTGGAGGACCGACCTCTGACCCTGACCGTCGTTTTGGCCCGCAACCCTAAGGCCCTAATTTAATAGGGTTCATGAAAGACAGTGTAATAAGTTTTAAAACTGAAAGACTGTCCAATAAGTTTTAAGATAGGTTTAGGGGTTGACGGGCAGTGGTCAGCTGGTTGCTGTCACGCCGAAAGGGACACAGGAGATCGAAGGGCATTCAACCAAAGTATTGCAGTCAGAGAGATAGACAGCTCGGCCTTGAGTGCATCGCAGGGTCAGCTGATTGAGTTAAAGTTGGCAGAGACAGCTTGACTGTAAACGGACCGAAACCCTAAACCTGGACCTTAAGCCATAATGAGGCTCTTTAAGGTCTGCGTGTACATGAGTAGGCCGACCATTGCGACTGTGTGCAGCTAAGGAAATGCATGGCCCGACCATACGCCTACGCCTGACACACAGCAGGACGAAGCCGCTCGTCATTGAATAGTATTTAAGTAAGGCGAAAATGAGTAGGCCGACCATTGCGACTGTGTGCAGCTAAGGAAATGCACGGCCAGACCATACGCCTACGCCTGACACACAGCAGGACGAAGCCGCTCGTCATTGAATGGTATTTAAGTAAGGCGAAAATGAGTAGGCCGACCATTGCGACTGTGTGCAGCTAAGGAAATGCATGGCCAGACCATACGCCTACGCCTGACACACAGCAGGACGAAGCCGCTCGTCATTGAATGGTATTTAAGTAAGGCGAAAATGAGTAGGCCGACCATTGCGACTGTGTGCAGCTAAGGAAATGCATGGCCCGACGCCTACGCCTGACACACAGCAGGACGAAGCCGCTCGTCATTGACTGGTATTTAAGGCGAAAATGAGTAGGCCGACCATTGCGACTGTGTGCAGCTAAGGAAATGCATGGCCCGACCATACGCCTACGCCTGACACACAGCAGGACGAAGCCGCTCGTCATTGAATGGTATTAAGTAAGGCGAAAATGAGTAGGCCGACCATTGCGACTGTGTGCAGCTAAGGAAATGCATGGCCCGACGCCTACGCCTGACACACAGCAGGACGAAGCCGCTCGTCATTGACTGGTATTTAAGGCGAAAATGAGTAGGCCGACCATTGCGACTGTGTGCAGCTAAGGAAATGCATGGCCCGACCATACGCCTACGCCTGACACACAGCAGGACGAAGCCGCTCGTCATTGATTATATTATTAAGTAAGGCGAAATTGTCTATATTAAATTTAGTAAACTACAAGGTTCCTTTAATGTAGTGGTGAGTGTATATTATATGGGGTGTCCATTTGGGGGTACAAGATATAAACCCTGTTTACCCTGTTTCATGTTGATTCGATACATAACAACTGTCCATACTAGCCGCTGTAATGCCAAGGTCCTCCATCCTGGTGGTTCTTGTTGCTCCCGTTCAAGACCGAGGCAGAGCTGTGAGTTTTAAACTCGCAATTTCATGACTGATGATTCCAGAAATTTTGTAGATTACTATTAGTTCGTGATGGTCTCATTGAGAGGACGCTGCCTGGCACAACGTCCGTGCAGTGGCGCCAGATCCTGTCTGATCGACGAGGAACGGCTGTTCATTGGCCGTTGGTTGTTGCCCCACGAGTAGGCTAGTTGACATGCAGCCAAGGCCTTGAACCGCGGTCACCCCTGCTGCACGATGTGATCTTCCAAGGCCCGTGACTTTGCTTGACACTGCTTGTCGTCCTGAGATTGCGGTCGGGCTGAGACAGTGTTGCTGCGCCACGCATCACGCACGATCGCCTCAGAACGAAGGTTCAAGCGTCCGGCTGGCTTCAAGTGTCGAAGTCACAGTGACAGACAGTTCCATGACACGTGACTGACAGTAGTAGCCACGTGACAGACTAGTACTCAGTTGGCAGCCTTGAAGTCAAGTGGCAGCAGCTCAGACCGTAGCAGCTTTGAAACAGTAGCCGGACCGTAGCAGCCTTGATTGAATTGGCAGCTGGGTCGAAAGCCATGTCAACTCGTCGTGGGGTTCCAGCAGATGCGGCCGAAAGGAAAAGACTGGAAAAGCTCGCCATTACGTTTGGTGTGTTGGCCGGGGACCCCCAGGCGCTCCCAGATGATTGAATAATGTGCGCAAATTCAGGCCTAAACCTTAAAGCCTATAATTTGCTCGTGAGGCCCAAGCCCGACTTGGTGAAGAAGCACGTGAAGCCTACATGAACTCCGCGTACTACTCGCCCGTCGGAGATGGGGACCTCAGCAAGGCCGACGACTTTCAGTGCTGGTTTGGGGGGGGGGGGGTCTGGGGTGTCAGGGTTTACGATTTAAGGGTTTAAAGTTTAACAGCGACAGGTCAAGACCGCTGTGGGCGAGAAGGCGCCCCACCTGGAGTATTTGTGCCAGGTGCTCCGGTGCGATGATTTGAGCTGGTGCGTGTCTGGGATGGCATGCAAGGGGGGAATGTCCGTCAAAGTCAGACAGACTTCTGACTATTAACCTTGAGTGACTTCAATTCTACCTGTCATCTGAGTCGATCTCCGCGTTGCTGCACCACTCGCCGCTTGGGGCATCGTTCGCGCATGCCGTGACGCCGAAGCTCGTCCGACAGGCTGCTTGTCCAGACTGTGACCTGTAAACGACAGTTTGAGAATGTTAGGGTTTAGGGCGGTTTTAGGGGTGCGGGTTTAGGGTCGGTGTAGGGTTTAGATGATAGGGTTTAAGGGTTAATAAATAAGGGTTGAGGGTTTGGGGTTTAATAAGTGTTTAGGGTTTAGGGTTAAGTTACTGCCCAATCCCGGATGCAAAAGGGTTTAGCGTTTGGGGTTGCTGTGACCTAGGTTCTGTTCCACCGACGTGGGTACAAGATCAAGAAGAACCGCAAAAATCCCTCCGCCTTGATCGCAACCCACTGCCGCGAGAAGATCCACCATCTCAGCCTTCTGGCAGCACTTGGTTCGATTCTTTTCAATTCTGTGATCCGGCCTGCCCTGCGTGACAGACTTGCTGCTTCGTGCTGACTAAGATAAGACGATGCCCGGCGGACTTGGGTGGAGTGGAAAGATGGACAGAAAGGCTCAGGCCGAGGATGAGGCTGAGGGCGGCGAGTCCGAGGAGTCCGGGTCCGACGAAAATGAGGACGAGGCTGGGTGGACGGGAACTGTGGCGCGGTGCTTGATCAGTGTGACAGAGCACAAACTGCGTGTTCCCGCATTCCTGTAGCCAGGAGATCGACCCGGACGAGGAAGGGCGTGACAACGAGCCCGGACAGCCGTCGGAGTTTCCGGGCGAGAAGCCAGCCTGCAAGGCCCCGCCCGACTTTGACAAGATGGAAGCAGCTCAAAAGGCTGCCGCTCAGGCCGAAGCCACCCCCGAAACCACCCAGGCCGAAGCCACCCCCGAAGCCACCCAGGCCGAAGCCCAGCCCGCCACCGAGGCCGAAGCCCAGCCCGCTGCCAAGGCCGAACAGCCCGCCGCCAAGCCCAAAGGCAAAGGACAGCCCACAGCACAGGGCGACACGGTGGAGGTGAAGCCAAAACCGCCCGCCGTGCCCGTCGTCCAACCACCGCCACCCAAGGTGGCAGGCTCGCGTGGAATTCAGTTTGTTTTATTAAGTTTAAATGAATCAAATGCACGGATGTGAATCTGAAGGACCGCCGGCCGACACTATCCAGGACGACGAGGACGATGACGATGGAGCTTGGACCGACGAGCAGTGGTCCTATGGTTGGGGGTGGTGGCCCGCCTGGTGTCCGGGCAGCAAGTATTAGTTATTAATGGTTTCAGCCTCAGTCAGCCTGCAGTGTGTTGGAGTTTGTTATCTGCGTGCACATGAACTCAGCTCAGGTACCGCCAGACGGAAAGGCCGAATCCTCCTGCGAAGCAGCCGCCATCGAAGCCAGCTGCCTGAGAGGCTGAATGTGAATAGGCCGTCGACCACGTGGGATTGGGAGACCGATGATTCATGATGACGTTGTTCACTGCTCACTACGGTGTCTAGGGTTTAAGTTTAGGGTTCAGGTTTAGAGTTTATGCATTCGGGTTTTAAATTCAATTAGTTAGGGTTTAGGTTTAGGGTTTAAGGGTTTAGGGGTTCAAGCCGTACCCAGAAGTGGAACGTGTGGTGATCCATATCCGCACATGTCCCCTGGGTGTGGCTTCCGCCTGATTGGATAGAGCTCGTTCAAAAAAACGGTTTCGGGTTTAGGGTTTAGCCCCCCGCACGGTTCTGGTTTTCGTGATCCTGCGTGGTCCGTTTTGCCGCCCAAATTGAAGACCGAGCAGCGACTTGACGCGCGAGCTGAACAGGGCGCTTGCGACTTTATGTTAGTGGTTACTGGTGAGTGAGACAGGCAAGCTTCCCTGTGACAGGAGTACGCTGGATGGTTTTTGCCGTGTGCTGGGGGCTTACAGACTTCAAGCTGTCTTTGCTGGTCGGAATGGATGGTTGTTTGCATGTTTTAACTCATTGAGCCTGGGCCGGCCCAGGTTCGATAGTGACTCGGCGCTGGACAAGTTGAAGCCTGGCCCGGTCGATCGAAAGCCGGGTTCTGAGTGCAGCCGTTTAAGACGATGACATCCGCAAAGCACTTTGCCTGGCTTGCGAGACCGACTTCCGGCTCAATGGTTGCTCGATTTTGATTTTCAAAGACTGATCGCGCCCATACACACACATAAAAGATTTCCACCAAGTAGAAACTCGAATAATACCTGTCAAACAATCACCAGTCTTTAAAACAGGGAAACCAGGAGGTCGGTTTAGACAGATCGATAATAATCCAGGGCAGGCCGACAGCTGGCCGAACGGCCGATGGAAGCAGCTCACTGCAAGATTCAGCCCAAGATGCCGCTGAACCCCCGGCGATCTGGATCGAACCCACCACAGCAACCGAGGCATGCGCCGGTTGCGCAAGATCAACAGAAGAAAAAGAAGAAGAAGACTGGCGACCAACAGGCCCGCAATCAAAGACGGCTGAAAAAGAAGGCCGACAAAGCAAAAGCAGACCGCTCCTTGGATCGCATTTTGGGTATTTTTTCTCGACTCGTCATATTGTACTACCCAGTAGTATTATCCTCCATGGTCAATGTTTGACCTAATTAAGGACTGGAGGAGCTCCAAGTCCAGGCCGAAATGGGCAGGAACCCTGACATGTGGTACCAGCGTGGCCTTGAGAAAGGCAAAGAGGACGGCTACAAGTTGGGCTGGGACGAAGGCAACAAGCATGGCCACGACAAGGGCTACGCAGATGGACTCCAGAGAGGTTGGTGGAAAGGCTACAACAAGAGGAAGGACGAGGAGGATGGCAGGTTGGATTTACCGTGGCGTACAGGGCCGCGTCCATGGAATCGTGCGCCGGACGACGGCCAGGACGGCAAGGGCCAGGACGGCAAGGGCAAGGGCAAAGGTGCAGGCAAGCCCTCGAAGCCCGACGACGCAGCGAGAAAGGCCTTGGCCGTCAAGACCGACGCAGCCGTTGCAAAAGCCAGGACCTCTATGGTGGAAGTTATGAATTTGGTGCAGACGGCCGCCGACGCTAAGCGGAAGGAAGCAGACCAGAAGGCGGCCAACAAGGAGAAGAAAGAACGGGAAGCAGCCCAGAAGAGCGTCGACAAGGAGAGGAAGACCGTCGACAAGAAGAACGAAAAGGAGAGGCAGACCGTTGACAAGAAGAACGATAGAAAGGAGACCGCGTCAGCTTCAGATTCAATGTCAAAGACAAAACAAGCCAAGGAAGCAGCCCAGCAGGCCGTCGACAAGGAGAAGAAAGGGGAACCAGCCCAGAAGACCGTCCAGAAGGAGAGGAAGACCGTCGACAAGAAGAAGGCCCCGCCCGAGTCCGCCGACAAGGCCGTCAGCGACAATTCTCAGAAGACCGACAAGGCCGACAAGAAGCGCAAGCGAAAGTCATCGTCGTCCAGTTACTACTCAGACTGACAACGACAATGGGCCGACATTGATGACAAAAAAGAGTGCACGTGGCAGTGTTAAGTTCGGTTGACTCCATTTAATCTGACTGAATCTGAAAGACCCGTAACCATGACATCCCTGGCCTTCTTGCGCTTGAATCCATTCCCAGGCCCGAAGCTTCGAACTCCGGCTGGCGCGTCAGTTCCGATTCCTTTGTCCGAGTCCTGAGCCTGATAGAACATCGTCGCAGAAAGCCTAGTAGCCTAAGCTGTTTCCTCACATCCTTGTTGCGACCCTCTGCTTCCAGGCCCTAAGCTCCGAAGACCGGCCGGTGCCTCACGTTCGCTTCTTCCGACGATAGACAGCGTCCGAATCCGCTCGCCAGGCCCGAAGCTTCCAACCCCGGCCGGTGCCGAATGAAGATGGTCGTTGAAAGCTTAGAGTAATATCATCCTCGTTGCGCAGCTCCCAGGCCCGAAGCTTTGAACTCGGACCGGTGCCCCATGTTCGTGCGCAAGGGCGAGGGTCCGATTGTGCCAAGGTCAACCCCTGCACCAGTGGCAAAGGAAGTGCGAGTTCCCGACTGACAGATGACGTCCGAGCCAGTGGCTCCGACGTCATGGGGTCCGTCGGGAACTCGTCGGTTCCTTTGCTGCTGGTGCTGCTGGCACCTCTTCCAGCACGAGGCCGAGGCACAGCTCAGAGAGTCTAGTAGTCATTGACGAGCGAGCAGATCGATTCCCTCGATGCCAGCTGCAGACGCAGAAGCAGCCCGAAGGCTCGGGCACGGTTGGGGTCGGTCTTGGTTTAGGTGTTACCAGTTTTGTTCCTTGGAAATCTGCGATTTGGGAGCTGTCAGGGTTTAGGGTTTGGGGTTTAGGGTTTAGGGTTTTTTAGGGTTTTAGGGTTTGCAACTCCCGCAAGTGTTTGGAATGGTTGTGGTTGAAAAGACTAAGAACGATTAGTTATTTTTGTTCAAGCAGGTTTTTTAAAGCCCCACTCCTGAGCCCACGACTAGGCCGCTTTTATCTAGTTCGAGCAGATGAACCCTAAACCCTAGACCCTCATACCTCAACTTAACCCTAAACCCTCCTAAACCCTAAACCGAAACCCTAACCCTAAACCCTAAACCGTTGATAGCCTGCCTTGTGCGAGTGCGAGAGCCGAAAGCGTTGATAGCCCGTCATTGCCGGGAAAAGATCCACCATCTCAGCCTTCTGGCAGCATGTGCTGTGTTTCTTGACTGCTCCGGCGAGCCCGCTGCGTGCTAACTAAGATGACACCGTACCTGGCGGACTTGGATGGACATGTTGATAGACCGTCATTGCCGGGCCCGGGAAAGATCCACCATCTCAGCCTTCTGGCAGCACGTGGTGTGTTTCTAGACTGATCCGGCGAGCCCGATGCGTGCTAACTAAGATGTCATGCCTTGCGGACTTGGATGGAAAGGTTAAACAGAAGAAGGCCGATGATGGCACTTGAGCAACCTTGTTGGGTCCTTGGTCCTTCGTGTTGCTCATGTGCTTGATGCTGTTCTGTTGTTGCATGTTCTTATCCCTACCAATGAGCAGCTGTATGCCCACTGGTTGGCAGCTGCTCACACACCAATGGCCGGGTGTGGGGACGGGTGATGCCACGGTGGGTCCCGGAGCCTAGGGGGGGTTGGGGCCAACCAGCAGTGGGCATTTGCTGATGACAGCTGGACACATGGGCTAACGTGCCAGCTGGCCCCCCCCTATCATGGCGTTGCCCCCGTGTGTCGATCCCTACCATGGGAGGCCACTTGAGCAACCTTGTTGGGTCCTTGGTCCGAGGCCTGTGTTGTTGCATGTTTGTGATGGCTCGTCCTTGCATGTTCTCACGCGGTTGTGATGTGTACCCTCCTTAGACGAACCTTAAGCCTCACACCCTGAACCTAAACCGTAGAACTTCAACCCCAAACACCAACCCCTCCATTCACAGCACAGGCAGGGAGGCGATAGAAAAAAACGTAAACCCTACACTGAAGAAAAACCCTAAACCTAACACCTTCCTGAATATTTTATTTGAAACCCTACAGATTGACTGCAACCCCAAACCCTTAATTTGCGCTTGCAGGACTCAAAGCAGAGCCAGCGTGAGGCGGACGGCGTAGGTGGAGGGAGATACCATCGCGATACCATCGCGATGGTGTCCCCCTCTGCCTACACAGGACCGAGTCAGGATTGTGTCAGCAAAGCTAGCAAGCTTCTCGGACTTGACCGTTCCATGCCATTGCGCTTGCAGGAGTCAAATTGCGGCCAGCGCTGGAGCGTCAGGCAGCCCTGCCACCCCAGCGCTGCCTCTGCAGCCGGTTTCTGTCCTCGCGCACGGAGGAGTGCCTGGCATTCAATTGAATGCTCGGTACTCTTCCGCGCGCGAGGACAGAGCAGTGCTTGCCTGGGACCTGGTTGATCCCATCGCCGCCGCCCGCGCTTTTGCATGACATGGACATGGAAGTTGCTTTGCCAAGGTCGAGAGAAGCGAAGCGAGACCGACGGCTTCAGTGAGAAAGCACGCTTCTCAGATTTCCACACTGCGCTTTGAAGTCAGCAGCTTGTGGCCTTCGACGTCTTGACTTGCTGTAGCCCGAGGCTCGAGGTCTAACCTGACATAGTATCTGAATAAGACTAGCGCGATGGTCCGAACGCTGGTCCGGCTCGGATCTCTGGATCCCTCTTTCTGCTCTCCTACTTCGAAGGCCGAGCAACCAGGCTTTTGCAAATTTCACACCAGGAAATCTGTGATGTCATTGCCAGCAATGTCTTTTTTGTGTTTCCTGTTCATGTCTGTGGGTTTAGGGTTGAGGGTTTTGGGTTCTGGGGTTTAAAATGTAGGGTTTTAGAGGGTTTTAATAGGGTTTCGTGTTTAGGGTTATTTAGGCTTTAGGGTTCAGGGTTTGGGATTTTAGGCTGTGGGACGGCCTAGGGCTTAGGGTTCAGGGTCTAGGGTTTACGCGTGGGGGTCGGGTGCAGGGGGCGTGTGTCCTCAAACTTGCTGTTTTGTGCCGTGCAGCGTTGTTTTTTTCTCTGGAATTGTCCAATTTCGACGTTAAATGGGTCTGGAATGGCGTTTCGGTGCTCGGAACGCGCAAAATGGGTTCGGACGGACGTATCATGAGGATTCACGCCAGACACATGTGTTTTTGCAGTTTTCGGGCCTGGAAATGTGCGATTTTCGCGTCGGAAGGGCATTTTTCGGGCTTGGAAGATACAATTTCAATGTCCAAAAGGCTCTGGAAGGGGGCGTATGGGGGAAGGCTTCTTACTACCAGACAAGGTCTTTTTGCAGTGTACGGGCTTGGAAATGTATGGCGCTTTCGACTCGGAAGCTCCAATTTGGCCAGACAGAGGTGTTTTTGCAGTTTTCGGGCCATGAAATCTGCAAATTGAGCGTTTCAAAGGTAAGTTAAGGGCCTTTTTGGGGCTGGGAACGGGCCATTTCGGTGGCAATACAGGCCTACCATGAGGATTTACGCCAGGCAGAGGCCTTTTTGCAGTTTTCGGGCTCGGAAATGTGCAGTTTGGGCGTTGGAAAGGGTTGAAAGGGCGTTTTCGTGCTTGGAAGGTGCCATTTCGGCTTGAAACAGGTCTGGAAGGACGGAATCCCGAATATTAAATAGCTACCCTACCGCTCAAGTAATAAGTACCCCGCAATTATAGCTGTATATTGGGGAGGGGGGAGGGTTATCGTGGGGATTTATGCCAGACAGATGCGTTTTCGCAGTTTTCGGCCTGGGAAATGTGCAATTTGAGCGTTGGGAACGGTTTGAAAGGGCGTTTTCGGGCTCGGAGTCGGCATTTTGGCTTCAAAACAGTAACCTGTCTGGAAGGATGGAATCCCCTCCGCCTAGCAATATGATTAAATTGTTTCCCTACCTCCCGATAATAAGTACCCCTAAATTATGGCTGTATATTGGGGAGGGGGGGCTATTATTGTGAGGATTTATACCAGACAGATGCGTTTTCGCAGTTTTCGGGCTGGGAAATGTGCAATTTGAGCGTTGGGAACGGTTTGAAAGGGCGTTTTCGGGCTCGGAGTCTGCCATTTTGGCTTCAAAACAGTAACATGTCTGGAAGGATGGAATCCCCTCTGCCTAGCAATATTATTAAATTGTTTCCCTACCTCCCGATAATAAGTACCCCTAAATTATGGCTGTATATTGGGGAGGGGGGGCTATTATTGTGAGGATTTATACCAGACAGATGCGTTTTCGCAGTTTTCGGGCTGGGAAATGTGCAATTTGGGCGTTGGGAAGGGTCTGAAAGGGCGTTTTCGGGCTCGCAATGTGCCATTTCGGCATGAGTCTGGAAGGGTGTACCGTGAGGATTTAGGGTTTGGCTGGGAGGCCGAGGTTGAAGGAGGGAGGGTGTGACCCCTACCAACACACGACTGCCCACACGATAATGCAGGAGTGTGCAGGCCCGTTGGCCGGGTAAATTATCCCGTTGGATGGGATAATGCCTGGGGGTGTGGCAGAGGGCCGGGGGCTGTACGCTGACCCAGGGTTAGATGGGTCGGGTACAGCTCGCGGCAAGGGGTTTGAGGCCAACGCAGGGAGTGTGGCCCTGTATGACAGCAGGACGATGGGCTAACGTGCCTGCTGGGCCCTGAAGTCCGGCAGTGTGAACACATTGTCGGACTCCTCTGTCACTGGAATGGGAGGCCATTTTTTTTCGTGTCGGCAAGGAGGGTTTAGAAGGATTGGGGGTTGGGCGGGGTTTTTGTCCGAATTATAGACGTGGCAGACCGAGGGATTTTTGCAAATTTTCAGTCTCGGAAAAGTGTCGGTGCCGGAAGGGTTGGGGGCCGCGGGGGCGGGGGGGGGCTTGCGTGGGGGGGGGGGGGGGTGCAATCATGTTTATCTGCGCTGCGCTGGGCCTGCCACTTGAATACTAGTTGTCTCAGAATCGAACAACCTCTGGTCAGGTCCATGTCCAGCAGAACACCAAGCTGGCCGACGTTGTGCAGAGGAGGAAAGTCGGAGTGCACAGAGGAGATCGAAGTTCAAGTTCTGCGGCCGATGCGGCCGGGAACGTGCGGACACGAGGCCGGGAGCTTCCCCGACGCGGTGGGTCTTTCAAGGGGCAGAAATACAAGCGTCAGGTCGAAAGATCGATACATCGTTTCGGCAGGTCCACCAGGGTCCTCATTCCCAAGGCTGCCTTCAAAAAGGCGGTGAGAAGCCTGGGGTTGCTAGGTGGCTTGAAGATGAAGCCCGACGCGTGGGAGAAGCTCCAGCTGGCCGCAGAGGACGAGGTCGCACGCTTCATGCGATGCCTCACCTCGATCGCTGGCTCGTCGGGTCGTGTGACACCAGACGACAGAGACGTCGAAGCCTTTAGGAGTCTGCAGGCGGAGCAGCAGGCCGATTGTCAGCTCAACCTCAGACTTCGCGCCAGGACCAGCTCGACGAGCAGTGTCAGAAAGCGGAGGGCTCACGTAACATGGCATCGCTGGAGCGACGACGAGGACGAGGCCTGGATTTCGGGCGGGGTTGCGGGTCACAGTTCTGTTCTGTCTAACAGTGGACAGTGTAACTTGGATTTGACTTGGGATCCGATCCAAGCCCCAGGTCGACCCCAGGCCGAAGATCGAGACCATCAAGGTGCCTGTCAAAGCCAAGAACGAGGAGGCGAAGCTCCCCATCACAAATTATGTGAAGACCGAGCCGAAGCAGACGAAGCTGCTGTTTGCCGTCGTCAAGACCGAGCCGAAACCTTCCGAGAAGCAGGCGGCAGGGTCCCCCAGCAAGAAGCGCAAAAACGGCGACGACGAGGCTGAGCCTGAATGCCTGTCAAGCACGAGGCAGAAACCTAAGCGTGAGCGCTGACTTGAAGGGAAGATTCTTCAGATCGGGTTGAATGTCAATACAGATATTGCTCAAATAATAATAAGGTCGTCATGTCCATATTATGGGAATCAATGTCAAACTTCCGAATTTCCTCATCGAGTCTCGGCTGACGTGGGGTTGCGACTGAGACCGACTAGTGTGCTCAGAAATTCGAGTCTCGGCTGACGTGGGGTTGCGAGTGAGACCGACTAGTGTGCTCAGAAATGAGACCTCAGCATTCTGCAGCAACGCATTGCTTGTCTGACGTAATAGCATCCTGCGCAGGAACCTCCTGCGGCCGATTGTGGCTCAGACCGACTAGCAAGATGAATATTAGGCTAGCGGCCGAAATGGGGGCGATCCCCCCCCGTCGATCTTGGGGCCACGGCCAGCTTCGAGTGGCGACCGACTGCTCCGGCCTGGATGCCGCGGTGCACGCGCTGAAGGCGTTGGGCCAGCGCTGCAGACACGTGTACGCGTGCGAGGCCGATGAGAAGTGCCGACGTGTACTTCAGGCGAACCGAGCCTTTCCTGCAATTATCATGCGCAATATTCCTGTAGGGCAGGGTTAAGGGTTACGGGTTTAGGTTACGGGTTTACTATCCCAGACTACTAGTGGCGACAGCCAAGATTCGCCAGACCGAATGTTCACGGACACCACCCAGCACGACGTCGCGAAGCTGCCCGACTTCGACTGCTATTCTGCTGGCTTCCCATGCCAGAGCTTCTCCGTCTTGGGCAACCAGCAGGGCTTCAAAGACAGTCGCTCGAAGGTTCTGCAACTTGTCTAGTGCTTCGAAATTTCGCATCGTTAATTATAACATGATTAATAACTTCCACGGCTGGCAAGCAGCTGTGATCACCAAGGCCAGCCATTTTGGATGTGGTGCGTGCAAAGCGCCCGAAGGTGGCTGTACTCGAGAACGTCCGAGGCATCTGGAAGTTCATGAAGCAAGTCCTCAAGCTGATGACTCTGAAGGTGGCCGACGCCTACAACGTCGTCATTGTGCTTTGGCGCCACGGTTTAAGTTTGTCTGACTGAGTCGGCGTGTTATTTTAAATGCACGTGATGATGCTGCCTCCAAGTTGGACTTCGACGCTTGCCAGATTGGGGCTTCCGTCCGACGGCCCAGGGTGTGGTTTATCTTGGTGCGGCGCGATTGCTGCATCGAAGAGTCCGAGGACGGTGTTGACAGTGTCAATAGGGGCCCGGGAATTAGGGTTTAGGGTTACGGTTTAGGGCCAGTTTAGGGTTTAGGGTTAAGATCCTCTCTTGAGCTGACCTTGTTGTGGGCCCGAAGCTATTTTGGCAGCAAGGTGTGGACAGTTCTTCAGCACGTTTGGTCCGAGCTGGTGAAGATCGGAAGCAAATACCCGGGGCCTGCCCCCAGGCAAACGGTACGCGTCTTGGTGGAGACTTAGGGACACGTATTAGTATTAATTAATTGGTAGAGCAGAAGGAGACCAACATAATTCTGAAGCTAAGGATCGCTCATTCTGAGTGACCGACAGCGTGAAGTCTTTCGACAGACAGTAGTAGAGGGCAGGCCCAGTTCGCGCAAGCGCAAGTTCGTCGTCGTGGACGTGTCCCAGTCACCAGGCGGGCTGTCGCTGCTGTCACCCTGAGATAACATCATATCGTGACCACACCCTGTGAGTCAGGTTTTGCCCGACGGGGCGATGGAGTCTGTCCATGTTGGGCACGAAGCTCGGCCATGGCTTTGTTGCCCGAAGGCAAGGCTGAGAGCCAAGCCAGACTCCTGGACTGGCAGGAGGGCCTGCGTTTGCACGAGTTCCCGCAGCTCGCCGCCCCCGTATCAGACCAATGCATGCGTGAGATGCTGGGTAACACGCAGCATGTCAGAGCTGCGGCCGCAGCCTGGGTCTTCGCTTTCAGCCTGGTACGCCCATCCACCGCAAAGGCCGATGGTTTCATCATGCAGACGAAGCTACCCGACAAGCATTTTTGACGAATTGACCGCCTTAGAACTGCACACAGAGGCACCCATGATTCTGCTCGTCTGGAGCCGAAGTGCTCAGGACGAACAGAAAAGGGCAGCTGCAAAAGGTGGAACCGAAGGCTCGCGGTAGTGCTGCTTGCCACATTGCATGATAATAATTAATAAGGCTTCCTACGCGCCGAAGGTCCGAAAGTGCCACCGTGCCAAGAAGGCACGTTCTGCTCAAGGGCGACCGAAGAGAAAGAACGGCTGAGCAGAGACAGAAAATTTGGACGCGGTTCGCAGGAGACCGGGGAAACCCTGCAACCTGCTGGTCGTAGGTCGACTGATCGACAGCAGGTCGCGCGAAAACTGGGATTTGCAGCCCCCGGTCGAGTCACGTGCCTGCGCAGCCGGTCTTGAGCGTGCATTTGAGGCTGAGTCGCGCAGACCGATCGTCCGGACCTGATGTGCGTGGTCCGGGCTTGGAGCAAGCTATTCAAGTCGTGACCGATGATGTTGCACGTTTGCGTAACGACAATGATTGTAGGCTTTGATGATTCGCGCTGTTTCTCCTCGCGCTTCCCAAGGCCGCGGCCTCAGGTACCCTCCAGTTCCGTTTCTCCCGTTAAATTAACGCGCCACCATACTTCTTGCTTGCTGAACAATCACTTCGATTCGAACCGTGACGAGTTTTGCAGTTTTTCTTCAGGGAATTCTGCAATATCTGCATCAGAATCACTTTGCGACGGGCTCGATCTGGGACCGATTCCAAAACGTCGACACCTGCAAAGAAAACCGAGGACTGAGTTTAGTTTCGCAGTTTTCCACCAGGGAAAATTGTGAATTTGAATTTGAATTGAATGCCTTGAGGCTGGAAGCTAGTTTCGGGAAATCCCCCTAGCTAAAGTACAATGTCCCCTGACATTGCCCTTTAGCTCGGGCGGACCGGTCCTGTTGAGTTAGTTTGGCGGGCGCTTTGCCATTATGGATCCGAAAACGAAACCATAAGGGGAACCCACCTCCGAAACTAACTCAACACGACCGGGCGGCCCGAGCTAAAACCCAATGTCCCTGGACATTGGGCTTTAGCAAGGGGTCTCAGTTTCAACTAAGCCGTCCCAAACTAACTCGGGCCGACAGTCGGGGGCCGGTCTGGCCCGCCGGGAAAAACAAACCAGCTCAGGGCACGGAACCATGATTGTTTTAACAGTTTTCATTGGTCCAAAATTGTTAAAACAGGTTCGGTTCTCGCCAGCACGGGCAGGAGAATGCAGGGTGTGAGGCACAAGCCCCCCAAACACAACAGACAGACAGACCGCTTTGTCTTGACAAGTCCAGTTTGATTCAGCAGTTTTCCAGTCCATGCGTCACAATTGCGAAAACCAGCTCGTCAGGCAACTTCCGCCAGAAGCAGACCGTTGGTCATCGTGAGGCCTTTCGAAGAGTCCCGTCCAATGATTTGCTTCTGTGAGAGTGGCAGATGTGCCAGGCCGAAGCCAAACTTGTGCCGTGCGGAGCTCGGCCCCAGACTTTGAATATTTGAAACGTGGCATCTTCCGACTCTGTCATGAAAGCTGCCTCCGCACATGTTTGCTCGAGCCCGTCGGTCAGAGTATAGTGTGGCCTGGACCGGAATCATGACGAAAGCCAAAGCTGCTCAGGAACCTGCTCCAGCCGCACAGGCGAAAGCAGCCGCGCCGTCGCCCGCCGCGACGGCCAGCAAGCCCGATGCGGGCCTGTCACAGGCGAAAGCAGCCGCGCCCAGCAAGCCCGCTGCGACCTCGTCCGACGACGAATGTCTGCGTCAGATGAAGCGGTGGCGGCCCAACGAGGACCAGCAAGCGTTGCAGCAGGACGCGAAGAGGACACCAAGCAAATGCACGTCATGCTTGCTGTGGGTCTCTCCAAAATATTTAGACTGACCCCGATTTCATTCCCCTGGAGGATGCTTCGCTGCTCTGTGGATGAGCTGGTGGAGGCGATACACCCGTGGACACCAGGCGTCATTCGCACGAGGCTGCGCGAGATTTTGTCGAAGTACGCAGGGGCGCCGCAGGCCCGAGGATTGCTGAGTTTGCTTCAGTGAGTCGTGCTGGCTTGAGTTGTCTGACAGACGCTGCGTGTTGTGATGGTTCAAACCGGTGTCGCTCAGCCCGACACGGGAAGCGAATCCTGATGTCAAGGAGTTCGAGGGGTTGCTCGGGTTTGTTTTTGGGCTGGCCGTCATGAATACGTAGAAATATTAGTGACATGAAGTTGAGGATGTTTGTCAGAAGTCTGGCAGCAGCTAGTAAGAATTCAATAATACTTATGAATGATAGAATAGGGTCTCATGGACGAGATCGAAGAGCCCGGCCCACCGCGCAGCAAGCGGGCCGAGGCTAGATCCAAAGGCCGGACAGTCCGAAAGAGCCACCTGCAGAACGACATTGCCACTGCTGTGCAGCTTCGATACAATGCGCCGCAAATGAGCGACTGGCAGACTCATGCCGGCGAGTGCACGAGCGCCACTTGCCAGAAGTTCGGGCGGTGTGCCTTCCATCGCCTGCATGGAAGGTGGCTGAAGCGCCTAAGCAGTCCTTCTGGTCACGTATGGCTGTCCGTCCGACCGAGGGCCTGGGGGGGGGAGCCTAGGTCTGCCTTCAGAATTGTTGTTCTTGCTGCTTGGGACTTTTTTTTGTTTTTTGCCATTGTTCCCAGACAACATCTCCCAAGGCTTGGGCCCTGGGGTGCCTCTTCTGCGCCCGAGCTGCGAAGGAGGGTCTGGTCAGCTCGACGCGGTGGTCGAGGTTCGAGGTGGAGAGCACGCTGCAGTTTTCGAACATCGTTCAGCATGCTGCAGGCGCTGCAAGGGATTAAAAATAATAAGGGTTGAGTTGGCGAGTAGTCTTTTCGTGGCAGGTTGCTGACAGCTGTTAGCCCAAGTGGAAGCTTCCAGCCAGGCGCTCAACATCAACTTGCCAGCAAGCCCTATGCTCTGCCAGATGCCTGCGTGCAGTTGGGCCCGGAGACTCCAGCGAGTGATTCGGGCATCTACTTGGAGGAAAAGAATCCGGCCCTTGCTCCGAACGTCAAGGCCACCGTTACTCAGCCCGACGACAAGCCCGATGCGATGCGTCATGAACCCCAGGACCGAAAGCCACATGGCCGGAGGAAGCAGCGCAGGACCGACAAGAATACCGGGCAATCTGACTGGCCCCCTGCCTTGCCCGAAAGCTTGTGGATGAAGGTTTTTGATAGTGTCAAGGCTGCAGACTCCGCCAAAGCTTCCGCGCTGGACGTTCCCGGCTTGTCGTCTCACAAGGTGCAGCAGATGGTGTGGTGCTTGGCCGAAGCCAGACGCGAGCAGGAGCGACTGTTTCTTTCCAAGAACGCGGGCCACCTGTCCATCGGTTTGATGCACGACGGCCGTGGGCGTCATGTGGCAGTCCGATACCGTGCCGTGAACGACCAGCTCGAAGACCGATGTGGACTCCTGGCCCTCACGTCCTGCCCCGGAGGCGCCAAGGAGCTGGCCGACGGCATCCGCAAGGCAATAGACATCTTTTTTACTCGCGGAGCGGGCGCCTTGAACGATGTCCGAGGCGTTAAGGA